>OY728148.1:2055936669-2056561669 GCA_963277665.1 Viscum album
ATCAGTTGGTACGCCTTACCCTCATAGCAGTTGATGTGGATAGTCTAAGCTATCCTATTGTGGTGGACCAGTACATGGATGTTTTCTTTGATGATGTTCCAGGACTACCTCCTCGCAGAGAGGTGGACTTTTACATTGAATTGTACCCTGAGACGACACCAATATCTACTCTAGTATATCGGATGACTCCCGCTGATCTTCGTGAGATGTGGGTACAGCTGGGGGACTTGCATGGGAAGGGATTCATCTGGCTCAATGTTTCTCCCTGGGCAGCCCCGATTCTGTTCGCCAAGAAGGCGGATGGGATCATGAGGCTTTGTGTCTTCTACCGTCACCGGAACCAGGTGACCGTGAAGAACAAGTACCCACTCTCGAGGATTGACAAACTCTTTGATCAGATGAAGGGAGCATGGTGGTTCTTGAAGATAGACCTCAGATATGGCTATCACCAGCTCATAGTTTGAGACCATGATGTGCAGAAGACGGCCTTTAGGTCTCGGTACGACCATTATGAGTTCTTGGTTATGCCATTCGGTGTAACCAATGCTCCCTTAGTGTTCATGGGACTCATGAATAGGATCTTCTAGTCGTACCTCTATCTCTTTGTCACAGTCTTCATCAATGATGTTCTGATCTACTCGACTACTGAGGAGGAGCATGCCTACCTTTTTCGGGTAGTACTTGACACACTCCAAGAGCACCAGATTTATGGTTAGCTCTCGAAGTTCCAGTTCTGGATCCGAGAGGTTCACTTTTCGGGACATGTCATCTCCGAGGCTGGAGTTACAGGGGATCCAGTGAAGATTGAGGTGGTACTTGCTTGGGAGCCACCGAAGAGTGTGACAAAAGTGCGGAGTTTCCTGGGTTTGGCTAGTTAGTTCCTGAGATTCATTCCAGACTTCTCCAGAGTTGCAGCACCACTATCAGCCTTGAAAAATAAGGGTAAACCCTTCGTGTGGTCGGAGAGATGCCAACAGAGCTTTCAGTAGATGAGGCAGAGGTCGACCAGTGCCCCCATCTTGAGGGTTCCAGAGGAAGGCATAGGGTACATAGTCTACTACGACGCATCAGGGACCAGACTCAGGTGTGTACTAATGTAGGAGAAAGCAATGGTTGCATAAGGTTCTCGGTAGCTGAGACAGAACAAGCATAACTATGCTACCCATGACCTAGAGTTAGCAGCAGCGGTATTCGCCTTAATGGTGAGGTGACACTATCTGATGGGCGAGCATCTTATCGTGTACTCTAATCATAAGAGTATTAGGTATATCTTATCTCAGAAGGACCTGAACCGGAGACAATGACGATGGCTTGAGTTCTTCCAGGACAATGAATTCGAGATAGTATGTACTCCTAGGAAGGGGAATGTTGTTGTAGATGCACTCAGTAGGAGGTCTAGTATACAGCTGCTAGGCAAGGTGACAGAGCAGCTGGCTGCTTTATAGATATCCTTTGTGGATAGAGATGGAGAAACCTTTCTACAGTCTCTTATAGTCACTCCCCAACTTCTTCAGCGATTTAGAGAGGCACAACATGGAGACACTGAATGTGAGACACGACATGCTCCGATATCGACAGGGCATGCTTTTGATGGATTTTCTGAAGGTGGGGATCACATCATCCTCTTCAAGAATGTACCATGGTACCAGTGGCAGTTTTGGAGGAAGTGTTGAGGGAGTTCCACACTTCCCCTCTAGCGGTACATCCAAGAGTGGCGAAGATGTACCAGGACCTTCGACGACAGCACTGGTGGCTATGTATGAAGAATTTTGTAGGGGATTTTGTCTCTCAATGCCTCATTTTTCAGCATGTGAAGGTAGTGCACCATGTACCAGCAAGCTTGACTTGTCCTTTAGAGGTCCTAGAGTGGAAGTATAATGTGATATCCATGGATTTCATGATGGGGCTTCCATGTACATCTAGGGGTCACGACTCTATTTGGGTGATAGTTGACCAACTCACCATGTCGGCCCACTTCCTAGTGATCAGAGATTAGGTTTCAGTAGAGAAACTGGGATGCCTCTATGTGTAAGAGATTTTTCGTTTACATGGAACACCTTTGACGATTGTCTCCGATCGTGATGCACGGTTTACGTCCCGGCTATGGTTGGGGTTGCATGAGGCTTTTAGGACGTAGCTTTGTCTGAGCAAAACCTTCCATCCTCAGACAAATGGTTAGAATGAGAGGACCATTCAGACCCTCGAGGAAATGCTTTTTGCTTGTGTCATCGACTTCAGTCTCAACTGGGAGGATCACATAACTTTGGTGGAGTTTTCATACAACAGTATCTATCACTCCACCATAGGGATGGCACCTTTTGAGGCTTTGTACAGACAACCTTGCAGATCACCCTTGTGCTGGACAGATCTAGGGGAGTCATCATTGGTGGGTTCGGAGATGGTACGAGATACCACATAGAAGGTGCATATCATCCCTGAGCAGATGAAGACTGCACAGAGTAGGAAAAAGGCGTATGATGATAGGAGACAAAGACCTATATAGTTTGAGGATGGAGACCATGTCTTTCTACGGGTCTCATCTCGATGAGGTCTACGAAGTTTTGGCCAAGGTGGAAAGTCATATCTGAGGTTTATCAGACCATTCAAGGTCCTCAGTAGAGTTGATGAGGTAGATTAACATCTGGCTCTTTCACATCAGTTGCACCGGGTGCATGACATCTTCCACGTATCTTAGTTGAGGAGATACATGCACGATCCTTCTCACATCATCGACCATGGGGAGTTGGATGTCAATGATGGGGTGAAATTCACGGAGGTTCTAGTGGAGATTGAGGATCGACTGGAGAAGATCCTACATGGATGGTTGATACCTCTGGTGCGCGTTCGCTGGCAGGACGAGAACCTCCATGAAAGAACATGGGAGCAGGAGGCTCAGATGCTTGCTCATTACCCCCACTTGTTCCCTTAGTTTGAGTTGTAATTTACAGGGATGTAAATCCCTGATGTGGGGAGAATGTAATGACCTTGAAATTCTATGTAAATGTTTTTATTAAATACATGGGAATTTTATGAGTCCACAAAAACTGACGGTGCGTGATTCTGAGGCCCGATGTTCCCGTTATCAATTTCCGAAGTTTTGTTCGGGTACGTTCAGTAAAAGTACAAGCTGGTTTTATAACTTTTGAACCCGTTCTCAAAATTGAAATATGAGGGCACTGTTGAACTGGCAGCACTGATATTCTCATAATGAGACTTTCACATTGATGGTAGATGGATGAGGGAGAAAGTTAGTTTTTGGTTTTTTCATGAAAATAATAATATAATATAAAATTCATTTTATTTTATTTTGAGCTTCCATGTGGATATTTCAGGTGGGGTCCACCGGAACTAAACCTCCATGTGTAAGTTGGAAGTGGGGACCACCAGACCTTAATCTCCAATGAGAGGTTATGGTGGTAGGGAACACCCTAGACAAAACCCCCTTAAAAGCCCCCTTTTAATTGGGAGAAACCCTCAACTCCCACAATTAATGAGGGAGAGCCTCTGGACCTCCTCCAACTTAATTGTGTCAATGCACATACCATTAATCTTGCCAACGCAATGCATCGTTGCAGCAGTGTAAATTTATTGGCTTACCTCTTTTTAAATAAAGTAACAATGTTGATGAAATTTAGGAAGGATCCTAATAAACGAACCGTCATAAATTAAAATGATTATCACCTACCTCTCCCCTCTCTTATATATATGGAGCATGGGATGAGGATTTAGGATGGCTTCACCAAGCGACAAAACGCTGGTAAAGTGACGTGATGCCCAACACTTGGAGGATTACGGTCTCCAAAGAAGAACGTGTTCCTCCACGAAAAATGTTGCACTGACAAAGAAAGCTGATGTGGGACTTCTTCTACGACCGACCTTCCCTTATCATTGTTGTAAACGATCTGACACACGATCTTGGATTGGAAGTGTGTAGCAGACGCGGTGAATGAAGACAACTCTTTCTTCTTCCCCACAACTCCATCGACAAATAATGATCAAGTAGAGGGTTAATTACTTGATGATGGTATAACTATTCCTATCTTCTTCAACAGATAAAAATGGATTGTTGCCGACGAGTTAATTATCATATGCTTTTCTTGATTAGCCAATTGATACATCCCTAAATGCGGAGGGTGTGGGCCAAACTAACAAAGCCCAACAACCTCCATCTATTTTCCTTATTTTGGCATTCTTCGGCATCGCGACGTAACAACGACGAGGCGATAGAGGCAGCAACGACAAAGGCATCACTACCTGCAGTCTCCGTGAACCGTGCCGCCCCTATGGCATTTTGCACTGCCTCCAGTCGAGCCAGCATGCTGCCAACCGTCCCGCGTGCCCCTCCGGCCTGCCCGCACCCTGCAGGCCTCCTCGTGCACTGCCTACGCGCCCTTCCGGCTTGCCCGCACCCCACAGGCCCCTGTGCATTGCCCGCGCGCTGCCCGATGACCTACCTGTTCCCAACCGGGTGCCCCGCCGTTCTGGCCGCGCCTTGCCCGGTGCCCCGCCGGCCTTCCCACGACCTTCCATCACCCCTCCAGCCTACCTGTGTCCTCCAGCGCGCCTCTCCATCCTGCCCGCACCCTACCCATGCCATGTCCGGCAAACAAGCGGCCTCCCGCTTGCCCCGCCGGCCTGCCCGAGCCCTTCTCAGCCTGCCAGCGGCTTGCCGCGCTCTGCCCGATTGCCCGCTGGTCCGCCAGGAACCATGCTCGGCTGCCCCCAGGCCTCCCAACCTCCCGAGCCGGAATGCAGCATCCCTCGCGGCGTCTCTAGCCGAACCGGCTCAGACATCTGGCCCGAGCTTCCTGACCCGCGCCCTATTCGGTGTTGGCTGAACTGGCCCCAACCTCCTTGCCGAACCGCCCCCACAGTCCGTTGGACCGGGCCTAGTGGACTAGGCCGAACCAAGCGGGCTGACCCGACCAACGGGTTGAGTCAGAACCAGTGGGTCTGACCGGGTCGAACCAGACCAGGTCGACCCATTCTGGGTAGGGCTGATTCGGTCCGACCGAGTCGGCCCGTGCCCAGGCCCATTACTGACCGTTACTTCCTTTGGCCATATCTTTGTCACCGAATGACCGTTTGACGAACCGTTAGTGGCACTGATTTTCTTGGAGGACAACGTTCCATTTGAGTATACCCCACTAGAGTTCGCGGTAATGTTGAGATACGGTTAGGTTGGATCATAAATGAATCCAACTGGGCCCCTGGGACTAAAACGCATATAACTCACAGACCGGTCGTCCGACTGACGCGTCGTCTATTGCATTGAGACCTTTATGAAGAGTCGGACCATTTAGGTTCTTATACGTATGACTTTTTGATAGTCGGATTATTGACATGTAGCTTGTGGAGTGGACCCTCTCGGAGACGAGCAAGCGAAGTACAGAGACCTAGTAGCTGGCTGAGACCTGACGACTACTTGACCGAGTCAACTCAGAGTGATTCAACTAGCCCAGTGGGGAGAACCTGGTAGTTGGTGGTAGACCCACGATGGAGGAGCGCCTGGTAGTTGGCGGTAGACCCGCGGTACTCGATAGGAGGAGTACCTCTTCAAGCTATTATGGGGAGTGCCTGGTTTTTGGCAGCAGACCCACAGTGGGGAGCACCTCTGGGTGAGTGTGGAAGACCCACGGTACTCGACAGGAGGAGTAAATCAGTAGTCCAAGGTTAGTGGGAAGCGCCTGGTTATGGAGGCAAGCCCACTATACTCGAACGAGGAAGAGTTCTCCAGCAGCCGTGGTTTTGACAATGTGAATAAAAATACTGGTTGAGTTGAGTCAGAAACTTTTAAGTTTACCTCATGATCGAGATAGTTTTCTTGATAACTTAGATATATTTATGGACATATACGTAAGTGTGGTAATCTTTTGATTTCTAACTTTGTGGATTATCCTTGTTGGATTTTTTGAGACCTTGAGGGTCTTGGGGTCCCTATTGAGCATCATTATACTCATCCATGCAGGGGCTATGCCCGCACCTCGTTGTGTTGGATGAAAACGACAGACAGTGCAGACCGAGAATAGTTCCTCATCTCATCCATTAACCATGAATATATCCTTAGTATTCCTTAGATACTTTAGTATATAATTGACTTCCATCCATTGTAGGTCACCTGGGTCAGTTTGAAATCTTCCTTCCACACATAATGCATATGATAGATATAGCCTAGTACATATTGTATCATACCTGATTGACCCAATTAGTGATGTTAATGGAATCTATACCATTCTATTTCATTACTAATGTGTATAAGGACACATTTTATTGGAAATATGAATGTCATGTAATGCTACCAACAATCCCCTCTTGTATTTTTCCATACAAAATCTATTTAGTATCTTCTTAATGTATGTCATTTTACTTAGGATGTGAAACCTATTAGATGAATCATGATGAATCTTGATCCCAATAATATATGTTTTCTCACCCTTGTCTTTCATAGAGAAAACTTTATTCAAACACTCCTTAGAAAACTGTAAGACTGATATTTCATTTTCAATAAGTAATACATCACAAACATATACTATGAAGAAAATAACAGCCATCCCAATAAACCTTTTTTAGATAGAAGTCTCACACTCATTCTTGATAAACCCAAACTCTATTATGGATTCATCTAAACTAATGGTCTATGACCTAGATTCTATCATTAATCCATAAATGGATTTTTCAAATTTTATATCTTGTTGGAATCCCATTGGGTCACAAACCATCCAGTTTGTGTCATATAGAAATCTTCCAAAAGGTAACCATTAAGGAAGGCAATTTTGAAGTCCGTTTTACAAATATCATGGTCATGCTCTTCCATAGTGGAATGTGTAATTCTGATGTATTTCATCTTTTCAACTTGTGTAAAGGTCTCACAATATTAAATGAATCAATGCTATTTAAACCCATTTTATACTATTCATGCCTTATAGGAAATAAATTTTCCTTCCATGTCTAGTTTATTCTTGAATACCCATTTTCAACCAATTTCATTTACATCTACTATAGAATCTATTAAAATATAGACTTAATTTTGATACACAGATTCCATTTCAAAATTCATGGATTGTTGAAACATGGAAACATTTGTACCACTTACCGATTACTTATAGGTTACAAGATCATTATTGTCAACTAATATTTAGTCACCAAACTAAATGAATAGAAAACCATACCATTTAGGCTCTCTAACATCTCTATTAATCTTACATAGTACTTTTGCCTATGGAAAAAAATCTTCTGCCATGGGGCATTGTGGAATCTATTGTTATTCCAACTCTTGTGTACCTTGAGCCTCAAATTAATTAAATTTTATCTCACTATCACTATATATTATAGATATGTTCTCCTTCCCATGGGATATATCTGTTGAGTCAATAAGGTTTTCCTTATGACTTTTCCATTCCTTCTTGTTTTGAAAATCACAAACACCTTATCTTTAAGGAAAATCGCTTTTATAAGGAAAATTGCTTTCTTAAGGAAAATCGCTTTTATAAGGAAAATTATCCTTATCATATTTTCATTCATATTTTTCTTAAGTATAAGTTTCGGATTCAATTTCTTGGAGTCATTAAAACTTTGATATAAAAGCATTCTGTTTTAGGATTCGGTTCTGGACAAGAACTATAAGGAAGTTTCATTCCGAATTCCGGATATGAACTCTGACTAAGTTCTATTCCAGATTCAGGATACGAATTCTAAAGAAGAATTCTCATTACGAATTCTAATGAAGAAATCCCATTCCGAATTCTCATTATGAATTCCAATGAAGAATTCTCATTACGAATTCCAATGAAGAATTCTCATTACGAATTCCAATGAAGAATTCTCATTACGAATTCTAATGAAGAAATCTCATTCCGAATTCTCATTGCGAATTCTGATGACGAATTCTCATTACGATTTCTGATGATGAATTCCTATTCCAAATTCCTATTTCGAATTCTCATTCTGAATTCACCTATTAAACAGAATCTGATTATCATTGTTTTATACAATCTGAATTTACTCACTCCGAATCTTCACTCCGAAGTTTCTATTCCGAACCTTTATGTTAGAGTTTAAAACGATGTCGTACATTCTGTTACACTTACTTTGTTATAAAACGATGTCGTCCATTTTGTTATAAACTAACCGTTGTCTAAGTGACACGTGTACAGGTCCCTCCGAACATTAAGGAAAATATGACCGTTGGAGGAGGAGCCGACCTTACCTATAAATAGGAGCTCATTTGAAAGAGCTCGGTGCTGATGGCTGATGCATATGCCGATTGTTGATAAAGTGCTTACATACTGTTGAAGTGATTTCTAGAGAGAGAGTCTCTTATTAACTCTCAAAGCTTCGTGCGACTCCGAATGTTGGTGATTACATTCGAGGGCTTCCGGGGATAGGAAGACAGAGGTGCCGACTACCTTAAAGATCGAGGGCTTTCTTGCTGAGAAAGACATAGGTTGCCAACTACCTTGAAGTTGAGGGCTTGCGGGGATAGCAAGACAGAGACACCGATCTTCATATCGAGGGCTTACCCTGGTGTGGGTAAGACAGACTTGCTTGAAAGTAAAAATCAAGGGACCTTTATCCAAGGTTGTTGGATACCCTTCTCTTGGGGTTAAAAGACTATTATCTTGTTACTAGTAGTTTTACTACTTGTCTTTTTTTTCCGCTGCAATTTGTATCTTAAGGAAAGTATAACTTTCTTATACTTCCTTACTTACTCTGATTAGTTTAGATTCTATACGCTTTAAGGTAGAATCTTATATTGTAACTTTTGTTAAGTTTCAATTTCTGGAATCATATTTCCGGAACCTACTATTGGAATCTCTTTCCAAGTTTAGTTCGGTGTTAGAGGTGTTGTGAATTTACTTAGTTTAACTTTGTTAAACTTAGCCCTTTCCTTTTCTTAAGGAAACTCTAGTTATTCATAACTAACTTTAAAGGTTCCAAAGGAATTATTAAAGTATACAATTCACCCCCCCTCTTGTATATTGAGCATCTCATATTATATTTCGATCCTACAATTGGTATCAGAGGCAAGGTTACTGAAATACTTGTACTCACATACAAGTTTTTCTTGCTCATTTTTCTATTCCGAACATTGTCATTCCGGTTTATCCATTCCGAACTTTTCCCATTCCGAACCTTGTTATTACGATTCTAAGCTACTAACAAGTTTGTGTGCTAAGTTTTTTTTAGTATGGCAGGAATTAATGTTGGTTCGATTGACAATCTGAATCCTACAAGACCACCAATCTTCGATGGTAATGATTATGAGTACTGGAGAGATCGTATGAAGACTTTTGTTATCAATACTGGAGTAGACAACTTTGTGATGCTTACTGGAGATTATAAAATTCCTGACAAGGAAGTCAGAACCTTTACTAACCAGGAGAAGCAAGAATATCAGCTCAACTATAAGGTACGCAATACTTTATTATGTTCAATGACTAGAAATATATATAGCCAAATTTCTTCTTGTGAAGCAGCTAATTGTATATGGAAGAAGTTAGAGGTTACACACTTTGGGACTTCTAAGGTGATTGAGACTAGAAGAGCTATTCTTAGAGCTGAATATCATGGCTTCAATTTTCCTTATGGAGAACCTATCTGTAAAGTTCAACAAAGATTTATGACTATTGTCAACAGCCTACAATCTATGGGAGAAAAAGGTTTAGATGATGAAGCTCTTGTGGACAAGATAATTGATATTATGCCCAATGAATGGGAATCCAAGAGAACAGCTATAGATGAGAACAGGAAGGTTACTCAAATTACTCTTGATGAATTATTTGGAACTCTTCTACAACATGAGACCAGAATGAAGAGAGATGCTGACAACATCAAGAAGAAGAATGGAAATGGTACTGTTGCTTTTACTACAACTTCGAATCAGATGAATGCTAAGACTCCTGAGAGAATAACCAGATCCAAGTCTAAGAAAGTCATTTTCCAATCCGAATCTAGTGAAAGTGAAGTTTCCGAAAATGAATTAGCCAATCTTGCTCGAAGGATGAACAAGATAGCTGGACAGAGAAACATTCAATCCAAATATAAGAAGAAGGACATGAAAGATAAGAAAGATGGAGAAGTTACTTGTTATGAATGTAAAAGAGCTGGACATATTAGACCAGATTGTCCTATGCTCAGAAAGAAAGAAAGGAAGGAAAGGCCTTCAGACAGGAATAGGAAGAAGTATTACAAAGCTAAAGCTAAGAAAGTTTTGAAAGCTAATGACACCTGGAGTGCCAGTGGTGGTGACTCTTCAGATGAATCTTCTGAATATGAATCTTCAGGACAGAAGATTCTTGGTCTTATAGCCAGATTACCTATTGATAATCATTGTCTTATGGCTAAGGTACGAAATGTTGAATCATTGACCAATGTTTCTCTAAACTCTAATGATAGTAAGTATTATAACTCTTCTGATGAAGAATCATCTTCTGATGAGGAAAATACTTTACCTACTTATGAAGAAGTCTCTAGATTTGCTGAACTTCTTGAGATTGACAATTCCAAACTCAACAAGAAACTTGATAAGGCAAACTCTAGGAATTATATTCTTACTAAAGAGATATCAGATCTTTCTAAAGATCTTGATAAGAAAAATGCTGATTTTGAAAATATTTCAAAAAATCTTGAGGAAGTTAGTTCTGAGAAGAATAAACTTTCTAAAGAATTAGAAAAAGTAATTTCTAAGAAAAATGTTTTCGAGCCTAACTCTAGTTCCAAAACTAATGATTTTGAGGATAAAAACTTGGTTGTAAAACTCAAGTCCGAAATTTTTTCCTTAAAGAAGTGTTTATCAAACTTTACCCATGGTAAGGAAAATTTTGATAAGATGTATTCTCAAATACGACCTTTAAGAAATAAATCCGGATTT
Source organism: Viscum album (assembly GCA_963277665.1). NCBI lineage: Eukaryota > Viridiplantae > Streptophyta > Magnoliopsida > Santalales > Viscaceae > Viscum > Viscum album. The sequence goes on from OY728148.1 coordinate 2,055,947,540, forward strand.
GGTTATACCCATGCAAAACCAGTTTTCAGTAACAATTATTTTGTTCCTCAAAGTTCCCCATTTTGCACTAAATGTCAATGTGGTGGTCACTGGGCAAAAAATTGTTCCTTAAACAAAACCCAATCCTTAGGTTTTCATAAAGCTTACTTTTCTAAGAAAATGTGGATACCTAAAATTTTATTGTCTGGAAATCTTGGATCCAAACAAGTTTGGATTCCAAAAATCTAACTTTGTTCTTAATTTCAGGAAAATAAAGAAAGTTCCAGCAACAATATTTGGTACATGGATAGTGGATGTTCCCGGTACATGACTGGTAACAAAAGCTTTTTTGAAAAGATTATCAAAACGAAAGGAGGAAAGGTAACTTTCGGAGACAATGCTAAGGGAGAGATTGTTGGTATTGGTAATATAGTTCTTTTGGGTAAAACTTTGATTTCAAATGTTCTTTTTGTTAAAGGTCTTAAGCACAACCTCATTAGCATAATTCAGTTATGTGATGAAGGTTACCTTGTGAATTTTAGGAATGATAAATGCTTAGTTCACAATTCCAAGGAAGAATTTATTCTCTCAGCCAATAGGCAAGAGAATGTTTACACCTTAAACTTAGAAGACCTAAGAAGCCAAGATTTACCTTGCCTAAGTGCAATGGAAGATCATTCTTGGTTATGGCATAGAAGATTAGGACACTGTAATCTTAGAAACCTATGTAAACTCTCTAAGAAGAAACTTGTTAAGGATCTACCAGAGCTTAGATTTGATTCTTCTAAAGTTTGTGATCCTTGTCAATATGGCAAGCAACATAAATCTAGTTTTAAGTCAATCGGTGAAGTCTCAACAACCGATGCATTACAGTTAGTGCACATGGATCTTTTTGGTCCAACACAAACTAGAAGCATTGGAGGCAAATACTATGTGTTTGTTCTAGTTGATGATTACACTAGATTTACTTGGGTCTATTTTCTAGCAAGGAAATCTGAAGCTTTTTCTTATTTCAAAAGTTTTAGAGCCCAAGTTAAAAATGAGAAAAACCTTCCATTGAAAACTATTCATAGTGATCATGGAGGAGAATTTCAAAATTCTGATTTTGAAACTTTTTGTAGTAAGAAAGGTATTACTCACAATTTTTCAGCACCTAGAACTCTTCAACAGAATGGTGTATTTGAAAGAAGAAATAGAATTCTTCAAGAAATAACTAGAACCATGTTGAGTGAATATTCTATTGCTAGACATTTATGGGCTGAAGCTGTAAGTACTGCTTGTTATACTATAAATCGAGTTTTGATTAGACCTTTTCTTAATAAAACTCTTTATGAGTTATGGAATGGTAGAAAACCAAGACTTTCCTACTTCAAGGTTTTTGGTTGCAAAGTATTCATTTTGAATACTAAAGATAACTTACATAAATTCGCACCAATGTCTGATGAAGGAATTTTCTTAGGTTATTCCACAACCTCTAAGGCTTATAGTGTTTTTAATAAAAATACTTACACTGTTGAGGAAACAGTACATGTAAAATTTGATGAATCAGACCCTTTTGTTTTTCAAACCTCCCAACCTACATCTTCGGATGTGTTTTCAAAAACTGATTGTCAACCTTTGATAGAAGAACCTTCTGATAAGGAAATTGTTCTAGAAGATACTTCTGAAACATTTACCCCAGAATACTTTCTACCTTATGTTGATGAACAGGTTTTACAAAACCCAAATCAGGCGTTTCTTAAGAATCATCCCAGTGATAGTATCATTGGTGATGTAAATCAACCTGTAAGGACTAGAAGTTCCTTAAGAAATGAAGTAGAACATCTAGCATTTCTTTCCCAATTAGAGCCTAAAAGCACTGATGAAGCTTTAGGTGATGATGATTGGATCAAAGCAATGCAAGATGAACTAAATGAATTCGAAAGGAATAAAGTCTGGACCTTGGTTGAAAGACCTAAGGAAACTTCTGTTATTGGAGTAAAATGGGTTTTCAGAAATAAATGTGATGAAAATGGAGTCATTGTTAGAAATAAAGCTAGACTTGTTGCTAAAGGCTATAATCAGCAAGAAGGAATAGACTATGAAGAAACCTATGCTCCAGTAGCTAGACTTGAATCTATCCGCATTCTACTTGCCTTTGCAGCATTCTTTAATTTCAAACTTTTCCAAATGGATGTGAAATGTGCTTTTCTTAATGGTTATGTTCAAGAGGATGTTTTTTTTGAACAACCTCCTGGCTTTGAAGATACAAAACATCCAGATCATGTTTATAGACTTACCAAAGCTTTGTATGGTCTTAAAAAAGACCCACGAGCATGGTATGATAGACTTACTGGATTTTTGCTTCAAAATAACTATGTTAAGGGAAATACAGATCCAACCCTTTTTATAAAGAAAGATAAGAAAAATGTTTTGATTGTTCAAATTTATGTTGATGACATTATATTTGGTTCAACTCAGCAATCTTTGACTGACTCTTTTGCTAGTCTAATGAAATCTGAGTTTGAAATGAGTATGATGGGTGAGTTAACATTTTTCCTTGGTTTTCAAATTTCTCAAAAACCAGAAGGAACCTACATATCTCAACATAAGTATATTAAAGATCTTCTTAAAAAGTATGTTTATGACAACACTAAGAGTATAAGTACTCCTATTGGTACCTCAAACTCTTTAGATCTTGATGAAGCTGGGAAACCAGTAAATCAAACATCTTTTAGAGGTATGATTGGAAGTCTACTTTACTTAACAGCTAGTCGACCAGACTTAATGTTTTCTGTATGCTTATGTGCAAGATATCAATCCAATTCTAAGGAATCTCACTTAAAGGCAGTAAAATGAATTTTTCGCTACCTTAAGGGAACCATGGATCTAGGATTATTTTATACTTCTGGAAATGATTTTGTTCTAAAAAGCTTTTCTGATGCCGACTTTGGTGGATGTAGAATGGATAGGAAAAGTACATCAGGAACTTGTCATTTCTTAGGAGATTCATTAGTTTCTTGGTCATGCAAGAAGCAACATTCTGTTGCACTCTCCACTGCTGAAGCTGAATATGTAGCAGCTGGAAGTTGTTGTGCACAAGTGTTGTGGATGCAACACACACTCACAGACTATGGCTTGAGTTTTACTAAAACTCAAATTTTGTGTGATAACACAAGTGCCATTTCCCTAAGTAAAAACCATGCACATCACTCTCGTGCAAAACACATAGATATTAGGCATCACTTTCTTAGGGATCACACAGTCAAAGGAGATATTATTCTTCAGTTTATCGGAACGCAAGATCAACTTGCTGATATTTTCACAAAATCCTTGCCTTCTGATAGATTTGAATATATTAAACAGAAGCTAGGAATGATAACCATAAGGTAATCTTCCTTAATTAACTTTCTGTTGAAAAAATTCTCCTTACAGTAATAAACTCCTTTTCATAGGGGGAGTACATTTGATTGTTTATTTAACAAAGTTTTTCAAAATTTGTTTTCAAACTTTTCGGAACGAAAATTTCCGGAATGGAACTTCCGGAACTACAATTTTCCAGAAAGGATATTTTCGCACAGAATACTTCTGGAATGGAAGTATTTGTATTGAAAATTTCCGGAATGGAAGACTTTCGTACTGGTATTTTCATAACGGAAATTTCGTACTGAATCTTCCATAACAAGTTTTTATTTACTCTATCGTATTGAGTTTTTCGTATTGACTTTTCGTATTAACTTTTTCGTATTGAGTTTTTCGTATTTATTTTTTCGTATTTAGTTTTTCGTATTGAGTTTTTCGTAGTCGTCTTTATATTACCCATTACGAATAACTTTCCTAAGCTAATCCGAAAGGTATGATTTCCTTTCTGAAGTTTTCGCAATCATATTTTACTTGCTGGAAATTTCTTATAGTTTGTTTTCGGTTTTTGGATTTCTTAAATCTTTACTTTAATAAAACCTCAAAAATATCGGATTCAAGCTTTCAACCGTTAGATCTGATCTCAGATCGTTCTAAACCGTTAGATCAACCGAGGAAGTTGAACCGTCATCCCATTGCCTATATAAAGGGGACCCTATTTTCTCGTCGCACATCGATTTCAAGCTTTTGCGTGCTGAAGCTCTGACTCTCCGATTTAAGGCCGTTCCGAACCACAGTTTTCTCAGTTCCGAACTTCAGTCTTCTCGATTCCGAACTTCTCAGAGGACTTCTAATCCGAATGTCTGCAGAGTTAGCTTCTCAAGAAATGTCTTCAACCAAGCCTATTTCTCAGTGGTTAGTCTACAGAGAGAGGTTAGTTCATCCGAATTTCTTCAGCAACTACGATTCTATTATTTCAAAGAATATCAAGCTGAATGGCTGGGAAGGTGTTGCGGTATCAAAAACCGGCAACCAAGATGAAGTCTACTCTGACTTGCTTGTCTAGTTTTATGAGTCAGTTGCTTTCTTCGAGGAAGATAATAGAGAAAAATTTTCTTTCAAATCGTATGGCAAGACATATAAGCTTTCTTACACCAAGGCTGCAAGCTTGGTAGGGCTAAGTTATGAAGGGGAAGCTGAGTTCATTTCCCACGTATTTCCAGACTCTTTGGGTAGTTTCAACAAGGAAAAGGCATTAGAAATTCTCGGATTGGATGATGACAAGGCTCCGAAAATAGCAAGCCTATCTACAAACTTCTGGATTTTGGAGTTATGGGTACAAGGGCTTATTGTACCGAGAAAAGGAGATAAGGATAGTCTGAAGAAAAGTTAGATATATATCTTAGATTTCCTGATAAATCTAAGAAAGTTCAACTTGATGAAGCATATTCTTCTTAATATTGAGAATTTGAAGAAGGGGAATCTGAGAGCTCAGATCGTGATGTACCCAGCAATATTGTCAAAGCTCATAGTTCGGTGCCTTGAGTCCTTCAAGGTAGCTTGTAGTTCTAAACCAAGGGTGTGCAAGATCATGCTGCTTAGTGAAGACACTCTTAAGAGAATGAATATAGCTTTTGACAAGGAGTCATGGAAGTTTATTGATCTACCTCCACAAGTAGAAGTGACTCCGAAAGTGGCTGATCCGGAATCATCCAAGCCGGTATGGAAGAGGAAGCTGAAAGAAGTGGTTGTCGAAGCTGAGGAACCCAAGTCTAAGGAAGTCCACTCCGCACCTCCTAAGTCTAAGAAGAAGAAAACCTATACTGATGAGGTTGCAGCGAAGTGGAGAGCTGACAAAGAGAAGAGGAAGGAAAGAGATCCGCAGTTCGGATTGGATCCTGCAGAGGCTAATGCTCTGAAAGAGAAGGCTGCTGATGAGCTCGAGAAACAAGCAAAGGAGAAGAAACTGAAGAAGAAAATGTCCGAGGCTGAGGTAGCTCAGGCCTTGTTAAAGTTCAACGAAATAGTTTCAGCAACCATTCCCGTTCCGAGATCTTTCTCTCTGGAATCTCTACTTGAGACTCCAGGAAGAAATCTTGTTACTCCGGAAGAGGCTGTTGCTACTGAGGAAGTAGAGCAAGTGGAAGAAGTTGAAGAAGCTGCTGAAGGAAGTGGTGAGACAGGAGATGTTCTCAAACAAGTAGATGAATACAAATGAACTCCTTCGGAACACCTCTCGCTCCGAACATCTGAAGCTCAATCTTCAAAGCTTGTTACTCCTGAATTAGAAGAAGAGAAAGGGGAAGAAGAAGTTGCCTATCATGGAGAAGAAGAACAACTTTTACATGATATTGCTCAGATGGGAAACGTAGAGGTTGGTGTTCAAGAAATTGCTGATGAGTAAGATTTGGTTGTTCAAGTCTCTGATAGCGAGAAGAAATCTCCGGAACAGGTTTCTATTCCGGAAAAAGATAAGGGGAAACAAATTCTTGCTGATACCCCGAGTTCAGAAAAGAAGATGAGGAAGGAAGCTGGTAGTTCTTCGAAGAGGAAGTTAAAGCTTATTGAGGAAGAAAATACTCCTAGCAAGATTTCAGATTCGGAGTTATCATCATTGGGGCACGATTTTGTTGTTCAGTCCTTGAAGAAGTTGGTGGGAACCATTCCGACCTTCTCTAGCATTGATTCACGATGCCAGATGCTCCAACATGCGTTGAATAAGAAAACCGACTCCGTATCAATGGTAATGGATAAGTGTGTTGAGAATGAAGCTCAGTTCAAAAATTTCTTTATTGGTTACGAAGCACATAAAAGATCTTGCAAGAGGATGACAAGCTGGTCTAAGAAAACTGTGGAAGAGATGAGGTTGCTGGATGAGTTTCAGGATAATGTTAAGGATGCATTTGAAACCGAGGACAAGAAGTTTCATAAGCTGACTGCATCATTCGAAGAGAAATTGACATAGGAAAAGAACATTCGGATTCAGGAAGTGAGAGATCTGAATGGAAAGCTCAACTCCGTTAATCAAAGTTGGAAATTTGAAAGGGATCATCGGATCGATTTTCTAGAAAGAATGAAAGCTCAGGAAGAGAAGATGAAAGCTCAGGAAGAAAAGTTGAAGGCTCAGGAAGAAATAATTGAAGCTCAGTCAGCAAGAATAGTCGTCTTAGAGAAGTAAGCAGAGGAAGATCACAAAGACTTAAAGAAGATCAAGACGATTCTCAAGGGGCTAATGTCGAAGGAGAAAGATCCGAAATAAACCAATCCGATCTTTTTGTTGTAATTATTTTGTTGCTGACATTTCAAATCTAATGAGAATAGTGCTTGTTGTTTCTATTGTTTTCATTACTAATTTTTCAGGTACTTTGTTAAGTTTTTCCATTCCCTCCAATTCTTTTTGAAAATCACAAAGGGGGAGAAGGAAAAGATCCTTAAAAAAAGAGGAAATCTAATAAGTGCTTATCAAAGGGGGAGAAAGAAAAAATACCCAAGGAAAAAGAACTCTAATAAGAGTTTGTTTAAGGGGGAGTTTTTCTTAAAGAAACATTACTCCGGAAATATGAATATGATCCTTAGAGTTTCAAAGCCTAAGGGGGAGTTAGTCGTATTCATCCATATCCTTAAAACGAGGGAGATAAGCTTTAAATGTGTTTCTTTCTTCTTAGAATAGCTTTTTCATAAGGATGTTTGTGCTTTCCAAAAAGGGGGAGATTGTTGAGTCAATAAGGTTTTCCTTATGACTTTTCCATTCCTTCTTGTTTTGAAAATCACAAACACCTTATCTTTAAGGAAAATCGCTTTTATAAGAAAAATTGCTTTCTTAAGGAAAATCGCTTTTATAAGGAAAAATGATTTGTTAAGGAAAATCGCTTTTATAAGGAAATTTGCTTTCTTAAGGAAAATCGCTTTTATAAGGAAAATTATCCTTATCATATTTTCATTCATATTTTTCTTAAGTATAAGTTTCGGATTCATTTTCTCGGAGTCATTAAAACTTTGATATAAAAGAATTCTGTTTTAGGATTCGGTTCTGGACAAGAACTATAAGGAAGTTTCATTCCGAATTCCGGATATGACCTCTGACTAAGTTCTATTCCAGATTCAGGATACGAATTCTAAAGAAGAATTCTCATTACGAATTCTAATGAAGAAATCCCATTCCGAATTCTCATTACGAATTCCAATGAAGAATTCTCATTACGAATTCCAATGAAGAATTCTCATTACGAATTCCAATGAAGAATTCTCATTACGAATTCTAATGAAGAAATCTCATTCTGAATTCTCATTGCGAATTCTGATGACGAATTCTCATTACGATTTCTGATGACGAATTCCTATTCCGAATTCCTATTCCGAATTCTCATTCCGAGTTCACCTATTAAACAGAATCTGATTATCATTGTTTTATACACTCTGAATTTACTCACTCCGAATCTTCACTCCGAAGTTTCTATTCCGAACCTTTATGTTAGAGTTTAAAACGATGTCGTACATTCTGTTACACTTACTTTGTTATAAAACGATGTCGTCCATTTTGTTATAAACTAACCGTTGTCTAAGTGAAACGTGTACAGGTCCCTCCGAACTTTAAGGAAAATATGACCGTTGGAGGAGGAGCCGAACTTACCTATAAATAGGAGCTCATTTGAAAGAGCTCGGTGCTGATGGCTGATGCATATGCCGATTGTTGATAAAGTGCTTACATGCTGTTGAAGTGATTTCTAGAGAGAGAGTCTCTTATTAACTCTCAAAGCTTCGTGCGACTCCGAATGTTGGTAATTACATTCGAGGGCTTCCGGGGATAGGAAGACAGAGGTGCCAATTACCTTAAAGATCGAGGGCTTTCTTGCTGAGAAAGACAGAGGTTTCCAACTACCTTGAAGTTGAGGGCTTGCGGGGATAGCAAGACAGAGACACCGATCTTCGTATCGAGGGCTTACCCTGGTGTGGGTAAGATAGACTTGCTTGAAAGTATAAATCAAGGGACCTTTATCCAAGGTTGTTGGATACCCTTCTCTTTGGGTTAAAAGACTATTATCTTGTTACTAGTAGTTTTACTACTTGTCTTTTTTTTCCGCTGCAATTTGTATCTTAAGGAAAGTATAACTTTCTTATACTTCCTTACATACTCTGATTAGTTTAGATTCTATACGCTTTAAGGTAGAATCTTATATTGTAACTTTTGTTAAGTTTCAATTTCCGGAATCATATTTCCGGAACCTACAATTGGAATCTCTTTCCAAGTTTAGTTCGGTGTTAGAGGTGTTGTGAATTTACTTAGTTTAACTTTGTTAAACTTAGCCCTTTCCTTCTCTTAAGGAAACTCTAGTTATTCATAACTAACTTTAAAGGTTCCAAAGGAATTTTTAAAGTATACAATTCACCCCCCCTCTTGTATATTGAGCATCTCATATTATATTTCGATCCTAAAATATCATCTCTTTCCACTATTACCTTTTTTTCAGAGGGGTGGTATAGGTAATAACCCCTTGTTTCTTTATGGATTACTATAAAGGTACATTTTGTGCCTTGGGGTGAAATATTGTGACCTAAATAGGCCTTAAATTTTTTTTTCACTTCCCCACATATGTAAGTTTGACAACATATATTTTTTCCACTCCAAAATTCATATGGAATAATATTTATCTATTTAATTGGTACTTGGTTTAATGTGTAAGTTGTTTTTTGTAATGTGTATCCCTACAAGGGTAATTGAAGACTTTAATAACTCATCATTAATCTCACTATTTATAATAAGGGGTGGTTCCTCCTTTCTATTACACCATTCAACTGAGGAATATAAGGAGAAGTGAGTTTCAATAGGATCCAAAACTACCATAATTAATTAATGAAGTTTTGGTTAAGATATTATATACCATGGTCTGAGCGGAGTTTCCTAATATTCTTACCAATATGGATATATACATCATTTTTGTATTCCTTGAACTTATCAAAATAAATCGACTTATACCACATTAAGTATACATATCCATATTTACAAAATTCATCAATAAAAGTCAATGAAGTATGAGTACCCACCCATTTCTTCAATAGGAAATGGTCTACATACATCAACATGAACTAATTCATGTATCTCTTTAGCCCTTTCACTTTTTCCAAAAAAAATGGGGATTTATTCGTCTTTCCTTATAAACATGCATGAAATACACAAACTTGTTTTAGATCAAAAGAATATAATTATCCATATTGATGTAAATTATTCATGAATTATTTGTTTAAATGACATAACTAATTCTTGGAAAATGATCGTACACCTTTGTTTTTTCGCATTTACCATAATGATGCTTCACGTTCTTCTCCAATTGGACTGTGGGGTCTTGTTTTGACATTGTCAGGTGGGACCGAGTCTGATTGAACCCCCAGATTCAAGGTAGATTCACATGTGATTAAAAACCACGAATCGTGGTTTGATTATGATGATTTGTGGGATATGGTTGACTTCACCAAGGATAAGATGGGGGATGAGATTTTTATCGATGTGTGATGGAGTTGAACGAACTGATTGGAATTAAATTTTTGGCCACTAGATGTCTTGAAATGAGGACTGAATGCCTTTCCCAATGGTTTCATGCATTATGGAGGTGAAATTCTCAGGGGAAAGGCTATTTCTAGGATATCATAATTGGATCTATGTTTTTTAGAAAAACCCGACTACACCTTGTATAGTCCAAAGAGCACATTTCATGTATTCTAGTTTCTATAGTGTACAAGGTTTCACATAGATTTAAATATGACATGTCATGTGGAGGGACCATATTTTTTGCAACCCCAGATGACTGAATTTGTGGGTATAGATGGTACACAACTAGGAGCCCATGTTCCTCTATTTGTCGTTCATGGAAGGAGGCACACTGTGTAATTTGAAGAGTACAAGGTATTGGGAAGGTGACACTTGCTAATTTCCATCTTCGCCCTTAAACACTATGTATTAGAGTATACGGGCATGTGAAATATTACATGGACACTTACTGAGATCACAGGAAGGACCACAAGTGGCAGAGGCATGCTGTGTAGTCCACTTACACCCCATATAGTGCTACATGGTTAGTGAGCCATGTAATGTTAGGGATATAAGGTGGAAGTTAAGTGAAAAAAACACCATGTGGGTCCCCTTACTCGATGTGTACCCTAGACTTTGGTTTTTAAGAAAATTATACCTATCATATATCCTTTGGACTCCGATTTTAGCCTGTGAGTAGCCTATCCTAATTGTTTTTCCACATAGAACATGATGGTCAACTCCATAGTTATTTTTCAGGTATGATGAAAGATGTTCTAGTCATGAAACTTATTTTGGAGATTCTTGAAGATGGTAGTGATCATAGACGATCATTAGACATATCACAGTGGAACCATCCAAATTGGAAGGGCATGGGTTCCTGTTTGACTATTAGAGTGGAAACCTCCAGCATGGTTGAGCACAAGTTTTATAAAACTATTATAGTATCACCCTCCTAATAGTATAAGGCATGGGTCTTCTACCTATACACCAAGTAGAACCCTCCTATGGAGTTAGGGTATGGTTACATGACTATAAGAGTGGAAATCTTTTATTAGGAAGGGAATGGTTCCCCTATCTACTATTCTAGTGGCACCCACTGATGGTATAAGTTTATAGATCCTCAAATATTAGAGTGGTACCCTCCAGCTGGTCTGAGCATGGGTCCTCCACCAACTACTAGAGTGACACCCTCCAGCTCGGCTGGGCACATTTCCTATACTACTTACTTGAGTGGTACACTCATACCAGAACAAACATGGGTCCTCTAGTTGTATACTGAGTGGAACCCTCCTGTTTGACTAGGTAACGGGTCCCCTTCCACGAGATTGTGTACCCATGACTATGTTCATAGTTTAATGGTGTGGATTTACTTAGATATCTCTTGGTACAGACACCGATATAGTAGGAATCATTGACGGACTTCGAGAATTGATCAAACTCTTTCCTAGGATGGGTTATGAGATGTAGTTCCGCCTTTTCCCTAATCTAGGTTTATTTTCTTAAGAATATATTATAAACATACAGAAATACAAACATACATACATATATATATATATATATATATCAATGAATCAATGTTATTGGATTTTGTTACTCTCTTCCATTGGGTTGAGATGTCTATTGTCTATTCTAATCATGTATCTTACTTCACCCCGTTCTACTTGTGTGGTGTCCGAATGGGTATGTATATACTCACACCTACATGGGATTTTCCCATAGTGTCGTGTCTTATACAGAAAAAAGATAGTTCAAATTGATTACAATAGATCTTAGGGACACGTAGTACATTGGACTGTGTATGGTGGTTATAACATGAAGATTCAGAGCCATGTACTCTCTACATTTTACCTTTTCAATTTTTCTAGGTCGGGACATATTTCTTATTGGGCGTGTAATTTTTCTATTATATTTTACTTAACACTAATTTTTTTTTGTTTCATAGATGTTTTTCATGCATGGTTTTTATTCTAAATGTTTCAGATTTTTATTTTTTTCCTATACACTTCAACATTGATATGGTTGGGTTTTTGTGTACATGTTAATTAGGAAAAGGCATCGCGTGTTATATATACTTGTTGGCGCTTGTCGCCAACCCATGGCCTATAATGGCGTACTTGGTTTATCTACAGCTTGAGAACTATAGGGTTAGGTCATTAGAGATTGGTATCATTGGTGGTTTGATCCTTGTGATAGTGTTTCAAGTAGTCCCCTCATGAGTATTTGGTTACAATTTATGGAAACATTGTTAAAGTGTCTCAAATGTGTCTTTTAGTCCAAGGAACCCAGTGTTGGTGAGGTGGCTGATGTATCCATTCACTAGGACCATGAATACATAATTTTTTATTCTGAATACTGATAAATTGGTTATATGGATCAATGGTACATGGCTCATATAGGATTTAGTCTTTTGAATGTCCTTGATTTTTCTCGCCGTTATATATATATATATATATCATCATCTAGTTGTGGTACATCTTGATTATATTTTCCGGATAACTCTACAATGACTCCCAGCTCGGTTACCAGTTCCAAATCATGATGATGATTTTATGAGTGATGAGGCCTCAGTTTAGGTTCAATCCATTGATATCCTTCCTCCAAGTGGATAGGTAGTTTCACCCCCACCTATAGGATAGAATATGAAACCAACAAAGTAGGATGTGGATGCAGGTTGTATTAAAGTACTCCACAAGTTCTAGTGATGGAGGTTACTAAGGTACTATGGTGAGAAAGATACCTAGGAAGTCAGAAATTGGATAGAGTTGGTGATCCAAGTCTTCAAGATTATACAGACACTGACTGATCTGGTGGATGTTCTAAAATCATTCCTTTTCCATGGATCAAATGGGAAATGTGGGAGTATTGTTACATAGATTCATGATGAGCTGACACTCTCATGTCATGAATTCTAGTAGTTGTTTCATGAGGAGTACTACCCGTCCTACTTGCAATCAGTTTAGATTCAAGAGATTATAATGATGCACCAGAGAGGGATGATAGTTTCATAGTATACAACGAGGTTTACAGACCTTACATGGTAATCCCTTGATATGATCTGAGAAGAATACTTTTGAGCATGAAAGTTTGAGCGGGAACTTTATAGAGATATCCATGTTAGTGTGGTAACATTTTTCATTCTCACATATGATGGGGTGTTGGATTGGGTGATGGTGATGAAAATATTCTTATCAGTGGGACACCATATATTTGGAGGTAGTAGTGGGATTCATAGAGCTGACCCATCTTTAGTAACTAGCTGACTCCAGTCAATAGGATCTCAGTGTAGGAGATCTTCCTAGGATCAGGATCGGGCACTTGGTTAGGTGAATCAAATAGGAATAGGGTATCCTGGATATGGGAGGTTCTATGCATGTGATATGTAGATTCACATGGTGCGTGATTTACCGACCCGATATAATGAAGATAAAAGGAATATATTTTATGGAATTACACAATAGAAGAAGCACTATAACCAGGGATCTCCCAGTAGTGGGTAGGTTGGCCCCATGGAGGCTGGAAAAAAAGAAGGCAGATCTCTAGGAGGAGGATCTATATGTTTTGGATGATACTATGAGATTCTTCCACCACCACCACCAGGTGGCCCACGTCAGACTCAAGTAGCTTGTGGTCGGGGACATGAATAGTTGTAGGCTATGGAGGTGTATGATCCAATGGTAAATGAGTTGATTATAGTAACCATATGTGTTTATTCAACTCCTTATTTATTATTATTATATATAGGTGTGATTCATTCCTAAATTTCTTTACTCCTAGTGTGAGAGCTAGATATCCTAGTTGAGGCATTAGTCATTCAACTTCGTATTGAGATTCCTATGGGGAACACATCTTCTATATATTTTATCTGCTGGAAGTGTGAGCTATCACTTGATGGATTGAGGTTCTTGTGGGGCCTTTTGGGAATCATGATGAAACTCTATGACTTCATATTGGGTTTTGGATTAGTTATCCATGGTTTGAGCCCAGATTTAATATCATTATAGAAGATTTATATTCCTTTGCAATTATGGGATGAGATTTTACTTTGTGGGAAATAGAGATCTCATAGAAGGACAAGTGGGATTTTCGAGTAGAAAGCTACAACCCTTCTCCCATTTATTGGAGAGTGTATCCCCTAGTATAAAAGGATCTTTAGGCATTATTAATTCTAAATTTGTGGAGAATTTTATATAAGTATTCCCCAAGTATGTTTTAGGACTAACTCTGAGGAGAACGATAGTGTTTTGTATAGACTTTCATCCCTGGACCACTCTGTTATCTTCTATGGAATATCGAATGGACCCCACTAGGCTCCATGAGATGCATTTGTAGTTGGATTTAATTTGAGAGAAAGGTTTTATAATGCCCAATATTTTTTACTAGGTATCTCAAGTGTTGTTCCTAAGGCATATAATAGATTACTACTTTTTGAGTATTATTGTCCCTTGAACTATGCCACAATAAAGAAAAATTACCTCTTTCCGAGGATGGAAGAGCTATTTGATCATTTTTGAGGAGTGATAAGGTTATCCAAGATCTATCTTCAGTATGGATATCACTAATTTAGATTTTTTATGGTTGATATTCCAAAAAATGTTATTAATATTATGCTATAAACACTATCGGTTCCTAGTAATTCCCCTTGTTGTTACAAAATTTCAAGTTGTTTTTATGGATTTAATGAACCAGATCTTCTAGACATACATGGACTAATTTGTGGTTTAATTAATTGAATTCATACTCATATACTATATCTCAGAGGAAAAACATGCATATATCTTGAGATGATCCAATATTCTCTTTGGGAACACCATAATTAGGGTAACCTCTCGAAGTTTTAGTTATGGATCCATGAGGTTTACAATTTGGGGCATGAAATTTTTGGGTATGGTTTTTTTGTGGACCTGAAGATGATTGATGTAGTGATATATTAGGAGACTCCCATGAGTCTGTGAGAGGTGAAAAGTTTTCTTGGCATTATAGGTTACTATTATAGGTTTTTGGAAAAATTTACAAGGATTACAGACATGCTGACCACCCTCATGTAGAATGTGAATTCATTTACGTAGACTAAGTAGTTCTAGAGATCCTATGAAGAGTTGATTATGAGGATCATGGGTAATCATATTTTGCTAATATCATTGGATGGAATAGGGTATGTAGTTTATTGTGATGCCTCAAGAGTGGGGATCAATATCATGTTGATGTATAGACACAAAATTATTTCATATGGGTTGAGGCAGTTGAGACCTAATGAGAATGAGTTGATTACTCAAAAACTAAACATGGTAGAATTAGTATTCAATATGATGATGTTTACATATTATCTTATGGGAGAGTTCTTTATTGTTAACTCATATCTTTATAGTATTAGGTAGGTATTCATGAAAAGAGACTTGAACCTAACAAAAAGGTGTTGGATGGAGTTCATATAATACTATGACTTCAAGACAGTCTATACTCCCTGGATGGGTAACATGGTAGAAGATACCCATAGCAGGAAGTATTGGGGTCATTTGGTGTAAAAGTCATCAGAGCAATTGGATTCCTTATAGATGACCCTGGTTAATCAGGAGGGTGAAGCTTCTCGTTTTTCAATGGAGTTGACTCCTCCACTACAGTAACATGTGATAGAGTCCTAGTAGGGAGACCTAAATTGTGTGGTATTTAATGACCATATCTCTATAATATTTTCACTTTATTAATTAATTATGGAGGGAATCACATAATCTTTTTCTATGGATGAATAGTTTTCCCATTCATGTTGTAGGAGGAGGTGATCATAGAGTTCAAAACATCTCCTTTTGTTGAACATCCCAATGTGGAGAATATGTATAGGGAAATTTAGAAGTAGTTTTCATGGACCAACAAGAGACGAAGCATGGATGATTTCATCTCATGATGCCTTAGAATGTGAAGGATGAGCACCAGTTTCAAGAAGATTTTTTATATGCCCTTGAGATCCTATAGTGGAAATGAGACTACCTATCCATGGAATTCATGATAGGATTTCCATGGCTAGAGAAAGGTCATGACAAAATTTTGGTGATAGATGAATAAATCACAATGTCAAAACACTTCCTTGATATCGGGGAGTAGAATTCAATGGAGTTTTTGGGTGCTATTGTACATATGAAAGAATGTTTGCATTCATGGGGTTCAATCAAATATTGTGTCTGAATGTAATTTGTGGTTTATTTAATAGTTCTAGAGAGGATGTTGGGATATTTTCAGGAAAAAATGAGGTTGAGTAAATTCTTACACCCCTAGATAGATGGGTAGTCCAAGCATACTATCGTGGTGTTTGATGATATTCTTAGGGCATTCATGTTTTAATTTTTTTGGAGCTCGGAGGATATCTTTCCACTAGTAGAATTTTCATATAGTAATTTCTACTTCTATACTACTATAATGAATCCTTTTCAGTCCCTGAATGGGAGATCTGATAAGTCACCCTTTTTTGGAAAAATATTGGTGAGAGATGTCTTGTTGAGAACGATATGGCACATGCGATGATAGAGAATGTCGAGGTCATCCGTGAGTGGATGAGGACAACCTATAGTAGGCAGGAATATTACACAGATTGACGCAATAGGTCCTAGAAGTTCATGTGGGGAGACCATGTTTTCTTGAGAGTCTACCCATGATTAGGATTACCGAGGATTGGATGGGAATATTAGATATCCCTAAGGTTCATCAGGTCATTCGATATCTTGAAAAGGGTTGGAGAAGATTCTTTCCACCTCACCCTACCCCCTTAGTTGTATTTATTGAACATCTTCTTCCATGTGTTTCAACTAAGTGGATACGTGCATGACCCACACATGTTATTGACTAGGGATAGATATACATTGAGGATAGAGCCACTTTTATAGAGAACCCGATAGAGATTGAGGATAGGAAAGGGGGGACCTCGAGTGGAAAGAACATCGCTTTAGTTTGTGGGTTGTGGTAGTATAGGAGCATGTGAGAGGGTCCTTTGAAAAAGAGAGATAGATGCTGGCTTAGTATCCTATTATTATTTTTTAGTTTTTCTTTTTTGAGGATGAAAATATAGAAGTAGGAAATAATGTAGAGTCCCTTTTTAACTTATAATACTTTTGAATATTTCTACATATTTTTTCAGACCTAGGCTTTGAGATGGTTTGCGATTTTGAGGCCTAATGTTCCCAAAATTAATTTTATAAAAATATTAAATATATTTTATATTATGCACACAATTTCTTAAATAAAATAGGATAAATCATGAATATAATATCTCATTGAAAATATGATACCATATTTGATTCTAGAATGAGATATTTTCTCTAAGTGCGACCTAAAATGTATCGGTGTGGGTTTTTCGATAAAAAAGGTTGTGGGAAGGTACAATTATTTAAATAAATAATTAAATTTAATTATTTAATTTAATTAACCTAAATATATTTTCAATTTAAATAATTCAGTATTTATATTTTCTAGGGTTATCCACATAAACCTAGGACCATTGAGAGGAGAATTATTCCACCCCTATTGAAGAATAACAATCAGATGAAAATGAACCTTTGGATCTTGGAAGATTAGTGTGAATCAAACACAATGACTCCTCTTATTCATTGGTGAGCGTGTTCATCATCTACAAACAGTCTGATTCTAGGTAGGACTCAAAATTTTATAGTTTTTCCCAAATTTATTAAACTCTTTGAGCAGGATAAATTATATTTCTTGATTTTTTTAAATCCAGAATTTTCATGCGGCTTTTCATCAATTTTTAATTGTTTATTCAATTGTTTCTCACCCTGTATATCCCTAATTTTGTTCTTTGGCCAAGAAAACATGGTTAATGAACATACACATTTGTTTTCATTATTTTCTTCCAATTATTTTTAATGTTCTTTGATGATTTGAATTCAGGGTCTCGTTTTGACATTTTCGAGCGGGACCGAGACATATTGGACCCTTGGATTCATGGTAGATGAACATGTGATGAAAAAAATGATGAATGAGTATTGGATTTATTTGATTTTCAAGATATGCATGATTACAATGAGGTTAAAAATACAAGTGAGGTATTGATGATGACATGAGATGTGTAAAAAATCTGTTGGAGTTGAATGAACCCATTGGAATCCAATTTCCAGCCACCATATGTCCTTAAATGATGATCAAAGGCATTCCCCATCAATATAAGGAAGACTGGAGATGGAATACGAGGAGGTATGGATGGACTTAAAAAGATGTAAGTGAATCTATGTTTCTGATAGAAACTCACCTACATGTCATGTAGTCTGAAGAACACATGCTATGTAGTCGACTTTTTGTGGAAGCTAGGGTTTCTCTTGGATTTTAATATGACACACCGTGTTGAAAAACCACAAATCATATAACTCTATCTAACCAACTCAAGGTCTACATAGGGTACATTCCTAGGAGACTATGTTCCATTACATACCATATATGGTAGGATGCATTCCTTTTACATTTAATATTATGTAGTCTTGAGTAGGAAGCATGTTGAGTGTTTTCCTTGCCCTTATACATCATGTATCATAGTACATAGGCATGGGAAAGCATACAAAGACATGTAAATGGAGAACAAGAAGGACCACAGGTGGTTGAGACATGTCATGTATTCTGCCAATATTCCATTTAGTTCTACATGGTCAGTGATCCATGTAATTTCAGAGAGATATGAGGTAGAATAGGGGACCAGACATCATGTCGATCCCCTTACACATTGTGTACCCAAACATTCAATTTTATAAAACTTAAAACCTTCATATTTCTTTCGTTTTGTGTCATATTTTAGCCCTCAAGTAGCCTATCTTGAGTTCTTGTTTCATCTAGGAAACGAAAGTGGCCTTCTTTGCATATTTTTAGGAATTATGTGATATTTGTATTGTGTGATGCTTATTTAGGTGACAAATTATTATGACAGTTATCTGACAGGATCATCATAGAGATCATAGTGGCACCCTCCTACAGGGCAGGGCATATTTCCATGATAGAATATTATAGAAGAACCCTCCAGCTAGGCATGTCATGGGTCCTCTACCAACTATTAGAGTGGAACCCTCCTATTGGTATAGGTAATGGATCATATACCTATACATCGAGTGTCACAGTCCTGCAGATATAGAGTATGGGTCATAGATTACGAGTATGACACCATTTGTTGGATGGGGAAAGGTTCATCTATATTCGATACGAGTGGAACCCTCATACGGTATTAGGGTATGGTTCTTTGACTATTAGAGTGTCAACTTCTTGTTTGGATGGGCATGGGTCCTCTACCGACTACTAGAGTGACACCCTACATCTAGTTTGGGCATGGTTCGTCTATCGATTAATTGAGTTGTACCTTCCTACCGGGACAGGGCATTGGCCCTCTAGCTATCTACTAAGTGACATAATCCTTTTTACCAGGGCATGGGTCCTCTACCTAGATATTCTTTTACCCACAACTATTCGACATAGTGGAATGGTGTGGCTTAACATGTATGTCTCCGTGGGTTGATGTGTGAGATGATGGCCATCATTGATGAAATTTTGGAACTGATGTCACTCTTTCCCAGGAGGGGATATGAGATGGAGACCCCCTTTCTCTTTCTATTGGGTTTCTATTACTGAGAATATATATATATTTATCAGTGTATTTGGATTTATTTACTTTTTAACATTGTGTTGAGATATCTGTTGTCTATTACTATCATGTCTCTTACTAAACCCCCTTCATAATTAAGTGTGTTGTACTAGATATATATATACTCTCCATAGTATGGTATTTTTCCACATGTGTCCTGTCTTATGAAGATGGTAGATAGGTCAAATGTGATTACAGATGATCATAGGGATACCTGGTGCATTGGAATCTGTATGGTGGTCAGTTCTTGGATATTTGGAGATGGACTATCTCATGATTTTTATTTTCTAGTTTTTTTAGGTTGGGACATTTATATATTTAGTCTTTTATTTTTCCATTTAAATTTCTTTTTACACTGTTTTAATCGTTGTATTCTCTAGAGGATTAACATGAATGGGTATTAATCTAGATTTTGAATCTTTTTATTTTATTCCTCTGCAGTTATGTATTGAGATGGTCAGGTGTGTGCATATAGATACATTTGTAAATGCATCATATATTAGATATTCCTTTTAGCTATCACGACCCGACCCAATGGGGCTCGAGCATCGACTCCCCAAGCCCACCTCTAATAGGCCAGGGGCTGGAGTCTAGCACCGAGTAGGATATCACACACATGGGAAGCATTATCCTAAGGTACGTATACAGACGCACCCACATAAACCTCCATGAAATAGTGCAGATATGTTTATATACAAACAGAAAAGGAAATTCATGCATACATCTATCCCAAACCAGAGTACAACAAAGGTACAAATGGGGAAAACAAGTCCCACCAAAATAAAACTACAAAAGAATCCAACCTGCTCAAAAAGAGGGTATCACGGTCCAAAGGACTCACCTGAAAGATCCTCGACACAACTCCAGTAAGACTCCATGGTCAGACCCGATCACCCACCTCCACCTGCCCCGGGTCCTCCTGGGACTCCATCTAAAGTCCTGTGGTCTGCACAAGACACAGACACGTGCTGGAAATGCTTGTGCAGGAGTGAGTATAAAAATACTCAGTAGGAACCCCAAAAACCCAACACAAAAGAGAGAAACTGAAATCCAATATTCCGCTCATCCCAACTAGAGAGAACCCAAACGAGATAGAAACTCCATCTCATGACCATCCTTGGATAAACACAACTAGTCATCTCAATCTAGGTGTATGCCCATACATACACCTTGAACATCCTCTCAGGTATATGCCCAAAAATATACCATGAACATCCAGATATACTCAACTCACGCACCAAGCCACATGAGGTACTGACCTCATCACCAGAAATGGTTCAAAACCGGGAGATCACACTCCACGATCACTGCCATCCCAGATAACACTCTTCTGAGAGATACACTCCATCAGTTCCCACACAAACACCTCAGAAGCTCACCCGAGAGATCATGCTCATTAGTTATCATCACTGAAGAAACCTCGCTTAAAAAACATAATCACCAAACTCCTCAGATAGGGGATCGTTCCTAGGGTCTAATAGGGGATACTAGAACCCACACAAATATATGAAGATCTCACTGATAGGGGATCACTCCCAGGGTCCGCTTTGGGATACCACAACCCGATATGGAATTCGTAGATCTCACAGATTGGGGATCACTCCCAAGATCTACTGGGGGATACCACAACCCGATCTGGCATTTGTAGATCTCAGAGATTGGAGATCACTCCCAAGATCTGCTGGGGGATACCACAACCCAATCTGGCGCTCAATAGAAACATGTCACTCAGATAGAGGATCATCACACATTTCATGACGGTCACGATGATAACAAAACCCTATCTAGTATAACTCGCGATATAGGGGATTGAAATAATGATGCCACAACCCTACAGAAACCACACACTGAGTAGGGGATCATATATCCAATGATACCACAAACCTAATATAATCGTCATGCCAAGTAGGGGATCATATACCCGACGATTCCACTACCCTACTGAGCATGGCCCACTGCATAGGGGATCATATTCCCGATGATTCCACAAACCCTATGGGGTTAACCTGTCAGATAGGGGATCACCGCCCATGGATAAGCAGTCACAGCGATACCAAGAACCCGATCTAGGGAAACGATGCTAGAGGATCCCGCTCTGGGCCCACCGGAGAGATGCCAAAACCTTAACAGATTATACATCCCATCGAGAGGATAAAAAACCTATACTAAGGTTGTAATGTCGCACAAACCCTCATAGGAGCGAACCAAGGGAGTACCCTCAACCACTATTGGTCCAAACATCGCTAACTCGAACGTCCCACCACAACGCCACACCGCACACCTCCAAGGCCGATTGCGAGGCCACCATCACGATCCATGCAAGAAAAACACACAGGATATGTGGTTTACTCGCCCGAAACTGACAACCGGTGAACAATGTACTATTCATAGTAGCCTTCCCATGTGGGGCCCACACCACGATCCCGTAACTCATCATGCGGATCACACCATTGTAATCCCCTAAAAAAACCCACGAGATCGACTACTCGATCGTCCAAAATGGACACCCGGTGAAAAAGGTACTATTCACCATAGCTAGCCTAGGTGGGGCCCACCCCACGATCCCGAAACATGTCAAGAGGATCACACCATTGTGATCCCCTTGAAAAAACACATGATATCGACTACTCGATCGTCCAAAACAGACACCTGGCGGAAAAGTCACGTTTCTCCGCAAACACCGGAACCTTGCCTCGTGGGGCCCACACCCTATTCTTGTTTGCAACACCTAGAAACTATCATGAAATGTATGTTGTATCATCAGGGTCTCAACGCCACTGATGGTATGTCATTTGGACACTCCGTGCAGGAGTTATGGCGGATCGAAGTTAAAAATAATAAAATATTATTGTTATTTTCAACGTTTCATGGACCCGGGCCAAACACACAACTCAAAAAATTCTCTAAATAATGTCACGAGGTCTGTCTCGATGCATGATTCACATCGCCGCAAAGAGCTCTCAAATCAGACTCTCAGTTTGTGAGTTATAGGGGTTTATTGAACCCCAGGAAAAACCTGGCCGGACCACCACCTACCTCACCCGAAACCACCGCGCCGCCACCGGAAACCACCACGCCGGAGACAGAATCCACTGTACTGCCGTCTCTCTACCACCTCCCTCACAAGAATCTGCCATAGCTGCCACCGGAATCTGTATTTTCTACCTGAAAACTTTGCGGAGCCACAGGGAGCACCCCGGTGCTCCAAATTCAGATCCAAAACATGTTTCACAAAGCTCGAACCCGAACTGCACAACCCTTTTGAAAATTTGAAGAAAAACAACACAAAGATAGTATCAAAGATATTAAAACTCAAACCCCCTACCTGTTGGCAGATCGTCGATGCTTCGAGTGCAGAACGACGCTCGCGACGCCCTAAAGCTCGATCCGCTGACGATCGGCGCCAAGAACGGACGTCCGCAGCTCGAATTGAAGGAGAACAGAGGAAGAGGGGGAGGGTTTTCATGGCCTGTGGGAGGAGGGATATGGGATGGGGCTTGATCGATTTCCCCACCCATTTAATTAATTAATTTAATTAATTAATTAACACTCCCAGCCAGACCTCCCAATGCGAAGGAGATTAGGTCGCCCCAAGGGTAAACACGCCATTCTGAACACAACGGCAAACTCGAATTTTCAATCTGAGACTCTGTTCATAATTTATTCTAGCCAATGCTCATAAATATAATTTTATATTTATTTACAGAAATTCTCCTGGTGGCTTTTCTCATAGCAGGCCCATGCCCGCAATGTTTACACCCCACCTAGGGTAGAAAGCATGCTCCGGATGGAACTGTGCCCTCACATTCCCATTCTGAGGTACCGTTTAGGAGATAAAACACCCCCACCATGTGCATAGAATAAAAATACTTAATATTTTTATAAAATTATTTCTGGGCACACCGGGTCTCGGAATCACATGCTGTCTTCGTGCCTAGCTCTGGAATTATTAGTAAAAATATTCCAAATTCTGATAGTGCCAAAATTTGAATCACTACATCCTCCCGACCTTTGAACTTTTCATCCCTGAAAATCCATAAGCACAAGGAAAGAAACTGGACTCTCAACTAGGTTTCCCACGCTAGCGAGTTTTCCAACACACACCCCTTCCCGAACACATAAGTCATAGTGACTCATCCACCACACCTCATCACTATCCACTTTTGGTGGCACTAACTTGCCCGCACGGGTTTAATCGCGTCACAAAAACGTGTATTGGTGGGGGAAGGATCCCTCTTCCCCATGCATTTGAAGCATTCTGAATAACACCCACACAAGGTCTTACCAACGCCCGAAACCAAACTCGAGCAACCAATGGAAAGGGAATAGTACTTCTAAACAATGTCTATCAAACTACTGCAGAATGTAGAAAGGAAACAAGGCATACCTCTATCCATCCGCGGAGCCTCTGGGTCAATAGCCTCTAGGGCATGCAGCTGTCCTCGCCCTCTCCCTCTAGCTCCTTGAGCTCGATATGGACCACCTGGGGGTGGTGGTGGTGGTATCTGATACCACATACCTCCTCCTGCTACTGCACTAGCTCAGTCTCGATGTCTTTCACCCTACGGCTATCCAAACTCAAGATGTTGTCACTGCCAAGGTGGCCAATCGACCGACTCCCTCTCAGCATTACGACGGGTCGGACAATATATAGCAAAATGTCCCCGACCATCGCAAGTGTAACACTTCCTCTCATGCGGCTGACCAAAACTGGCCAGTGAGCATTGTGAGTGCTAATCCTCAGATCCTCCATCCTGGGTCGCCTCCTGAAATGCCACATTTGTCCAGGACCCTGAGTCTATCATTGGATATGAGTTGCTGATCCTACTAACAAAGTCTCATCTCTCACGTGACCAGCACTAATAGGCGGGATCTTCTCGGCCAGAAAGGTGTCCAGCACGAGTGTCCCCTCCAGTACTGCAGCATAGGTGGGTAGGCACAAGGAAACCACACCTACTCAGATGTCTTTGTGTAGGCCCTGCTCGAAGTTACAATCCCTAAAGAATGGGTCTCGAACCATATCCGGGGAGTAGCGCGACAGGTCTGTAAACCTCACTGAGTACTCTGACACGGTCATGCCCTCCTACCGAAGCGGTAGAAGCTCCTGAATCCGCACTGACCACAGCCTCACCAGACAGAACTCTTACCTGAAGAGCCACTCATACTCTGCCCACGTCAGTGTCTTCTCATCATGGGACTGTGTCACCAAACTCCACCATCGCCTGGCCGAACCATGCAGAAGGCTTGCCGCTAGGACAACCATCTAACTTGGATGTGTCCTCACCAGGGAAAAAAATAGTGTGACTTCTTCGAGCCAGTCATCAGCTGTGTGATGGTCTGGATCACACAGGAACCTTAAAGGTCACTGCCTCTGGAACTCGTGCAATGCACTCAGCCTACGCGCAACCTCAACCTGCACTGCCGACACAACCAGCTGCTCGACAGGTGGTGGCTTAACTAACGTACCACCAGGAGGTCCAACCTCAGAACCTATGCCCTAGTCCACAACCTCCACATGGGTCTGATATTCACCACAATCCCATTACAGAACTCTCTATTGTTGTCATCGTGGAGGCATCCTGGAATACAATCAAGACACAACATGGTCAAAGAGTATATATGGATAGATGACTCAAGAATGATAAAGAAAACCCAAAACTCAGTCCTATATGATGCATGCCACATTATTTTTTCTCATGTGACCAGTGTAAAAATGTACCGAGTCGACAAGAATGTTTTCAGAGTCTTGGTGAATTGATATGTCAGCCTCCACACCAACACTAGAGTCCCTAGCCTAAAATCTGAACTCAAAACATCCTAACACTACCGCTATGCAACCCACACCAATCACACAGCTCAACCAGCTATGCTCTGAGATCCCAAAGGTGGAACCTCATCTGATACCACTCTCTCACCACCTGAACCAATAGGGCTAGAGCCGCGACTCCCGAAGGCCGCCTCCAATAGGCCAGGGGCTGGCGTCTAGCACCGAGTAGGATATCACACACATGAGAGGCATTAGCCTAAGGTACCTATACACAGGCACCCACACACACCTCCACGCAATAGTGCAGATATGTGTATATAAAAACTGAAAAAGGAATGCATGCATACATCTATCCAAAACCAGAGTACAATAATGGTACAAAAGGGAAAAACATGACCCACCAAATGAAAACTGCAAAAACATCCAATCTGCTCCGAAGGAGGGGATCACTATCAAAAAGACCTACCGGAAAGCTCCTCTGCACGGCTCCGGTAAGACTCCTGGGTCAGACCCGCTCACTCAACTCTGCCTTCTCTGGGTCCTCTTGGGACTCCGTCGAAAGGCATGTGTTCTGCACAAGACACAAACATGTGCGGGAAAATCCCGTGCATGGGTGAGTATAAAAATACTGAGTATGAACATTAAAAACCCCACACAAAGGAGAGAAACTGAAAGGAAACTGTCCGCTCATCCTAGCCAGAGGGAACCCAAATGAGATAGAAACTCCATATTCTGACCAACTTCTACTAAACACAACTAGTCAACTCAATCCAGGTGTATGCCCATACATACACCATGAACATCCGCTCATGTATATTCCCAAGCATATACAATGAACATACAGATATACTCAGCTCATTCACTAAGCCACATAAGGTACCGACCTCATCACCAACAACAGTTCACAACCCGGAGAGCACACTCCATGATCCTTGTCATCCCAGATAACAATCATCCGAGAGATACACTCCATCGCTTCCCACACAAACACCTCAGACGCTCACCTGAGAGATCATACTCGTCAGGTCTCGTCACTGAGGAAAAATAACTGAAACAACATAATCACAACAACATTTCGGATAGGGGATCAATCTTAGGGTCCACTAGGGTATACCAGAACCCACACTGATATAAAATGATCTCACAGATAAGGGATCACTCTCAGGGTATTTTGGGGGATACCACAACCCGATCCGGAATTCGTAGATCTCACAGATAGGAGATCACTCCCAAGATCCTCTGGGGGATACCACAGCCCGATCTAGGATTCGTAGATCTCACAGATAGGGGATCACTCCCTGGATTCGCTGGGGGATACCACAACCCAAGATGACACTTGATGGAAACACGTCACTCAGATAGATTATCGTCACCCATGTCACGATAGTCATGACGATAACGAAACCATATATTGAACATCTTGTGATGTAGGGGATCGAACTGATGATTCCAAAACCATACAGAAACCACACACTGTGTAGGGGATCATATAACCAATGATAAAGAAACCCTACTATAATCCTCATGTTAAGTAGGGGATCGTATACCCGACGATGCCACAAACCTACTGAGCACGGCCCACTGCATAAGGGATCATATTCCCGATGATGACACAAACCCTACGGGGTTAACCTCCTAGATAGGGGATCACCACCTATGGATAAGTTTTCACAACAATACCAAGAACCCGATCTAGGGAAACGATGCTACAGGATCCCGCTCCGGGCCCACTAGAGGGATGCCACAACTCTAACAGATTAATCATGTAATCGAGAAGATCAAAAAACTATATTAAGGTTGTGATGCCACATGAACCCTCATAGGAGCGAACCAAGGGAGTCCCATCAACCACTTCTAGTCCAAACATCGCTAACCCGAGCGACCTGCCACACCGCCACACCGCAAACCTCCAAGGCCGATATCGAGGCCACCATCGCTATCCGTGTAGAAAAACACACATGATAAGCGGTTTACATGCCCAAAACCGACAACCTGTGAACAAGGTACTATTCACCGTAGCCTTCCCATGTGGGTCCCACAACACGATCTCGAAACTGATCAAGTGGATCACACCATTGTGATCCCCTCAGAAAAAACCATGAGATCGACTACTCGATTGTCCAAAACAGACACCCGGTGAAAAAGGTACTATTCACCATAGCCAGCCTAGGTGGTGCCAATACCACAATCCCGAAACTCATTATGAGAATCACATCAATGCGATCCCCTCGAATAAACACACTAGATTGACTACTTGATCGTCCAAAACGGACACCCAGCGGAAAAGTCACGTTTCTCTGCAAACGCCAGAACCTGGCCTCATGGGGCCCACACCCTGTTCATGGCCCATCACTCAGAAACAATTTTTAAAAGTCCATCGTACCATCAGGGTGTCAGCGCCACTTACGACACGTCATTTGGACACTCTGTGCAGTTGTTATAGAGGATCGAAGTTGAAAATAATAAAATATTATTGTTATTTTCAATGTTTCATGGCCTGGGGCCAAACACCCAACTAACCAATTTCATTAAAAAATCTCAATAGGTCCACCTTGATGCATGCTTCACGTAGTTGCAAACGACTCTCAAATCAGACTCCCAGTTTGTGAGTTATAGGGGTTTAAAGAACCTCTAGAAAACCCTGGCCGGACCACCACCTGCCTCACCGGAAACCACCGCGCCGCTACCAGAAACCACCATGCCGGAGTCAGAATCCACCATGCCGCCTCTGCACCACTGCCGCCCTTGCCAGAATCTTCCATATCCACCACCAGAATCCAGGTTTTCCACCATAAAACTTCCGGGAGCCACATGGTGCACCCTTTTTCTCCAAATTCAGATCTGAAACATGTTTCAGAAAGCTTGAGACCCGAACTACAAAACCCTTATAAAAATTTGAAGAAAAACAAAAAAAATGGGATCTAATATTTTAAAACATAAACTGACTATCTATTGGCAGATCACCGATGCCTCGGGTGTAGAACGACATCTGCGACGCCCTGAAGCTCGATCCACTGACGTTCGGTGCAAAAAGCAGACATCCGCGGCTCGATTTGACAAATAACAGAGGATGATTGGGAGGGATTTCGTCGCCCGCTGGAGGAAGGAGATGGGAGTGGACTTGATTGATTTCCCCAACCATTTAACTAATTAATTAAATTAATTAATTAACACATTCAACCAGACCTCCCGGCACGAAGGAGATTAGGTCTCCCCTTGGGTAAACGCACCGTTTTGAATGCAACGGCAGTCTCGAATTTTCGATACGAGACTCCATTCAGATGTTATTCAAGCCGACGCTCATAAATATACTTTTCCATTTGATTACAAAAATTTCCCTGGAGGCTTTTCCCACGGTAAGCCCACGCCTGCAAAGTTTACACCCCACCTAGGGTAAACGACACACTCCAGATGGAACTGTTCCCTCAGATACCCTTTTTGGAAATACTATTTAGGAGATAACACATCCCAACCATGTACATAGTATAAAAATACTTAATATTTTTATAAAAATAATTCTGGGCACACCGAGTCTCAGAATCACACGCCGTCTTTGCGCCTAGCTCTGGAATTATTCATAGAAATATTCTAAAGTCTGTCAGAGCCAAAATCGAAGTCACTACATAAGCACTTTTCTCTATCCCCTGTCTGGTCGAGGCACACTTGGGGTCATTTTGGATTGATCCCTATTAGGTGAGGTCATGAAAATATATGATAGAATCAAAAATTTGATATCAATCGTTTCATTAATTTGTTTTTTGTGGATAGGGAATGATTAGTCACCTACCTCTTTAGCAGTCATATCTTGTTGTGAGTATTCTAGCACATAATATTTCCATTCATGGAATAGAACAACCCAAAGTCCTCCAATATACTCAGGTATGTTACTATCATAATGAGGTTTCCTTTCTACGATATTGACCATAGAGATATAGTATATTATGTGCACTATATT
The DNA here is from genome assembly GCA_963277665.1 of Viscum album. Taxonomy (NCBI): domain Eukaryota; kingdom Viridiplantae; phylum Streptophyta; class Magnoliopsida; order Santalales; family Viscaceae; genus Viscum; species Viscum album. The sequence goes on from OY728148.1 coordinate 2,055,976,725, forward strand.
TAATTATAGAATTAAAGGAGTGGTTTATTAGTAAATTTTTTGTTACAAATTATTTGTTAAATAATAAATTAATTGATTTTATTAATTCTCCCACTATTTATTCAAGTCCCAAATCCCCACCATTAAACTCAAAATGTCTCGTTTCTAGGCCATTCTAATGGAAAGGATCCATATTCCTTTTCAAATAACCCAAACAAGGGTTGGTAAAGCTATTTGAATGTATTTAGTTTGGCATTTATTTTTTAACTATGGGTTTACAACTCCTTGATTTGTTGAGTGGATTATCCAATTTTGAAAAAATGATTTGGATTTCCCCAACACACGCCTCAAAATCACACTGAGTCTAGAAAGGGATACTCCCCTTGATGTAAAATTATTAGGTCAACCCAAAACCTTTATAATAACTCCCCTTATATAAGTACGTGTACCAATCGGGGTTGGTCAAACACATAGTCATATTGGATTAATTTCTAATCATGTAATGAATGGAAAAGTATGACGTAATATTTAGTTGAGGGATTTCATTTTTATTATGCATAATTTTTATATTCTTTTATCATTTACATGTATTTTCAATATTAAATGGTTCTTAATTAATTACATAACAATTTTGGATAAAATGTTTACAAATATTCCATTTATGTAAATTCTATCTTTTAACACTAATCCATTTATTTCTGTGATCAATGTCTTTCACCCATATAATAAATAATGAATAGATGAAATAAAAAAATAGAAAATAACATGATAATGATCTTATCTAATTCTTGGTTTAATTAGTGGACATTAATTCAACTATTTACTTAGGGAAAAAACTCTTTGTGGCAGACTTGGTATGAGCTATCACATTCCACCCATCCACTTTTGTATCACCTGAGTTGGAATCATAATTGTTCCATATTGAATCACCTCTATACACCGTAGGATAATCCATTAATTACATGTATTTATAACTCAGAAGCATGTGATGGTAACCAAAGGATTGGTTAAGGGGGATAACATAAATAACCCTGGACACATAGGTCCAATATAATAATGGAGGGAATGATGATTGACAAGCCCTCATATTTAATTTAACAATAAATAATTGGAAAATAATGTAATAAATTAAATTAGAATATCCAACACATACATAGGCCTTGTTCAATTCCATGAGTGGTCATACATGTAATGTATATGTAAAATTAAATAGATAACATTCACTTTTAATTTGTGCTTAATTATTAAGATAAACACATTTTTATGAATTAATTAATTACTTAATTAATTCATTTTCATCCTAATGACCATCCAAATTCTCTAATAGATAACCATAATAAAGGAATTAATGGAAAATAAACAATAGAACAAATTGTTATATATTTTTTAGAATAAATTAATTGATAGATAAAATTTCTTTAAAACCCATATTAAATTATCAAACAGTTAATGTTCTAATCAAACAAAGGAGGTTTTAATGCTGAAATTTTAATTTAATGTAATTTTTAATTATTTCATTATTTGGGAGACTAAACAGTGGTTATTATCCAACTACATGTCATGTACCTTGGTTTATGTGTGTCCATGATATACGATATGGGATTTATCATGTTGAATTTTCCAGACTACATGGAATGTACATGTTAGTTAGATGTTGTTAATTCACTTTCTATGTGCTTGAGACACTTTCTTGGTTCTTCTTCATGTATCTCAAAAGGATCAAACAATGTTTTCAAACGGGCTACATGTCATGTGTCCCTTATGTTGCTTGTCCATTGTTCTATCCAAATGGATTAGCGTGTATTTTCAACACCACAAATGATAAAATACATGACGTGTACACTAAATAAATGTTGTGTATAACATAAATTCTCTAGGATTTCAGTGTCACATGATTTGAATATGTATAATGACCATACAGATTGTCTCATTTATTTTGCTAACCCTGTGCAGACTACACAACATGTACACTAGATATACGTCATGTAATCCAACATCCCATTTGAAACGCTGTCTCAGTCTACAGACGATGTGAATTAAATACACCACATGTAATTAACTTATCAGTGTTTCATGCATCCCTTGACACATCTAGGTTAAGTGAACGTGGGTACATAGTGTATTCTCGGGATACAATCGTGTAACCGAATTTTACAATCCAAAAATTTTGAACTTTCAGATGGCATCTCCAGTCATTCATCATCTATTCATATACCTTTATAAAAATTAAACACCGAATGAACATGATTAATATGTTGATAACATGTTAAATAAAATCAAATTAAATAATAAATAATTTGATATGAAAACATTAAACCATGATTGCTTATAGATAAATAATCAAGTAAATAATTAAAAATTTGAAAAATTACTACTCTGGTATCATTTAAGGCTCTGAGCACATTGGAAGCATGCTGTGGTAGGCGATATTTTTTTTAATATTTCAATGCCCAAAAACATGATAGGGGGCCGTGAAGGTTAAATTTATAATATATTTATTCAGAACAAAAGTAATAAAATAACTTGGATTTGGATCATTATTCAATCTAGATGTTGGTCATCTAAAAATTCACATTCAGATTGCGTTCATTGCATTGTGAGAATACAATGATAGAATCCATCTAGTGGTGATCCACATACGATCCTATCATCTCTATGAAATTCCAAATGATCTCTAGGGGTTACCAAAAATAATCATCCATCTTGTGTTTATTTTTTTTGATTTCATCTCCTTCAGTTTTGATGAAATATCTCTATAATTTCTTTTTATTAAGAGGGATTAGATAATGAGGATTCGAGAGAGAATTCATTGTGCACAACAAATCTATATTTCAGATTGCACACCCTTCATAGTATACATAACCAACTATTTTTAGTGACATGGTTTAGACTAAAATATTATTTAATTGCATGTCGACCCTTAAAAAATATTATAACCTTTAATAAACCCCCATGTCTCATAAAAATAATTATATTATTATTATTATTATTATTATTTTATAGTACACACAAGCTTTCACAATAAAAAATATAATTTAACTAGATTGTTGATTAATATTTTTCCCTTGAAACTGTCTTGGTTCTTTTGAAAACCTATTGAATTTATTGATCATCTGAATAAAAATTAATTATTTTATTCATCAATAAATATTTAAGACTGATAAAATGTAAATAAAATTATTCCTTAGTCAAGAGAATAATATTAATTCTATTAATTAAATACAATTATAATTTTATCAATATCAATAAAAACACATAGTGTGTGACCCTCTAGAATTATTTATCATTGGATTTATATAGGCTTGCCTAAACTGAAATATTACTATCCATAAATGGGTTGAGGATCCCAAGAGGAAGAACTTAATGTCACAATAATGACCAAAATATACAATTTCTCACTATATAATTTAATCCCATTGTAATAATTTATCATCAAGTACATTACACATTTGTATCATCAAAATATATACTCGATACTACTTTCATAGACTATAAAAAATAAAGTTGTTGTTACACCATTGCCGTGAAATTTAGGGTGATATTTTTATTCCAGTCAAAGCTTAAGTATTTTATCTTCTGTAAATGTAGATGGGAAAAATATTTCCTCAACTTATCCAATAATAAAATTTCATTCATGATGCTCCCAACTTTACCTACTTCGTGCTAACTTATGGTGTGATAGTTTTCGTTAGAAAATATAAGTGAATGAGTCTGGAAATGCATAAATTATGATCCTAAAGTCTATGTACCATTTGGAATGATTTCAGATGAAAATATCCATTGACACAAAAATATGAATAGTTACTACAAGTGTGTTTGTTCTCATAATCTCCCATCTTGGAAATTACCAAGTAGAAAATTCATTAGAGTAAGCCTCATCTACTTATGAGTACTCACATGTGACAGTATATGTAATATGGGTCCCATAATAGTTCAATATCCAACCACATAACATCATTTAATAATATCATCAATGTACTTCAAGATTATAATTATAGTAGGTAAATGTTATAACCTTATTAATGCAGAATATAATCCAAGAAATTATTACACTAAATAAATTTAGAAAAATGGAAAATATTTAATAAAATATTACTAATATAAAAATAATCGAATATATGTGTAATAAAATAATAAATAGTTATTCTTAGGACACCAACTTCAACATGATCAGTGATGAAGAATGTATTAAGGAAATGAAAATGATAGTTGAAGATAAACATTATTATTATTCAAAATTGTTTGATTAGTGATAGTTTTTCAATGAAGAAATTTTATGATGGTTGTACTAAGTATACATCTCTTTCATCCATTCTGAATGTATATAATATAAAAAAAGTTAATAGATGTATTTATTCCCTATTTACTGAACTATTTTCTATCTTCAATGATATTCCCTGGCTCATTGAAATTTTATCATGGTTTTACTAATTATACATCTTCTTCATCCATTCTGAAGGTATATAATATAAAAATAGTTAATAGATGTATTTATGTCGTTTTTACTGAACTGTTTTCTATAGAAAAGGAAATTGTTTTCATATTATGTTAATTGGAGATGTTATTCCCATAAATATTGTTTGATATTATTGTTCACTTAATAGTTTAATTTTTAAGAGATATTTGAATATGTGGTCCTTTAAATTTTAGAGGGATGTAATCCATTGAATGATATATGAATAATTTTATAGGGTATGTAAAAAATAAAATTCATATCGAAGGTTTTAATTCAGAGAGCTATTTTTTTGAAGAATTCCTTGAATTATGTACTGACTAACTATACAATGTGGAACACATTGGCCAACCAAATTCTAGTCACACCAGATGGCTTGGGGGAGAAGGAATATTCAGTATAGATGTTATTATAATTAATATTACAGAGAATAATTAGGCTCACCATTATGTTTTTCAAAACATTTTATGTAGAGGCCCGAAGCTTGACGAACATGGACATTACATTACATTTGCAGAATAATTAATACATAACAAAAACGGACACACAAGGACCGTAATAGTTTAGTGTCTTTGGAAACTCTGAATATAAACTTCTAATCATGTTGAAATATCTTCAAAAACTCCCATAATGATCTCCCCTTTTTGTTTCCTTACCTAAAACCTTTATTTATTTCCTGGGGAAAATAAAACATAAAAAGGGTGATCTCAAATGCTCAGTAAGGGAAAACATAGAAAACATAAAACAATCCATACACATTTGGAAGAAAAAACATGAACAAGAAATTTAAACATGAAAATCTTGAGCAAAGACATAAATCTTGGAAGTACGTAAGGCATATATCATTACATAACATCAACCATGATAAAATACAATGGGAATAAAACATGTAATTGTGGCAACCATTAAGCACATGTTATGATTTCCATGGTAGCCAAGGCATTACTGCCAAGACCATCTTAGTGGACAAAGTCCCTTTCTGAATCGATTTCACTCCTCGTTTCAGTCCTGTAACACTGAACCGGATTAACTTACCATTCCAGCCATGTATATCTCATGAGATTTAAACCTTTACCCAATTCACGGGAGGGATATATAGGTCCCACCCATCTCATAATGAAATCATTCTTACTTGTGCCACAAAATATTAAATCATTGCATAACCCATGTAATAAATTGGGATTCTTAAACATCATGCCATCATAACACAATCCATATAAAACAAATGGATATAATTTCATCATAAGAAGAATAATACCATGTAAATAATTGAGACATTATACTTGAATCATTCACATATTAAATAATGTCATCTTATATGGAAAATAGTTTTGATAAAACATTTTAAATGAATTCTTGAGGAAAATATCCTTCCTTCTGCAAAATAATTTTCTTTTCTGAAACTATCATTCAATTTTAAATGAAAAGGATTTTTTTGAAAACAATCATAAAATCTTATAGAGTAATCTTCATGAAAATGAGGTGTTATGAAACCGTAAAAATCCGTTCACGCCGTATAAGTTACAAAAAACATTCTCCTCGTACTTTTGCCGGAAATGTCAAATAGTACATCGTAAAAGAATGATTTCTTCCGTACATTGTGGTAAAAGTCAAAAGGGGGTAAAAATGACTTTAAAAATACAAGGAAGAATATTAAACATTTTATGAAAACATTTTGAGAAATCATGGACATGGATGATAAACATAACCCAAGTAAATACTTACAAATAAACAATCTCGGATAAGAAACAAGATTGGAAGAATTATCCTTTACCTTAAGTCCGATATGCTTCGTATGTTTCTAAAAATCCTGTATAACGATTTAAATAATGTCATTTACTTATTACATAATAATATTCATCTTTATGATATCATATATGGTTCACTTATGACTTTATATTACCCGTTCTTTTGTAAGTTCCATGTTAAAGCAACATTTTGGTTTAAATCGTTTTATTTATCGTACGTGTTTGGAATTGTTGTTATTGATGTTATTACTTATATCCTGATTTACTTAATTCCAGAATGTAAAACATGATTTACATATAATATATATTTCAGTATATAAATATATGATATATCGATTAAATGAAATGAAATACACCGTTCATGGAGACAGTAGGTCGTACGTACGCATGAACGATGTTTTCGTTTCCTTATTGAATTGAATGAAATTAAGTAGATGACATACATATACATACCAATAAATCCAGTATCATTATTATTTCATATATTTCATGATTACTTATTATATATACTTTATAATCATTCATGAATGGTTAACATGGAGAATGAATCTAATCGCATCGTGGAGACGGTTGTGCGTACGTATGCACGAGCGATGATATCATTTTCATGATAATGGAATTGTATTGGAGTGTATGTATACTATTTCAGAATCAATATCACTTTAAAATAATAATATATAGTTATTATTTACACCATTATAACCATCCATGTAAGGTGGTGGTGGAAAATAGATTACACCACGGTGTGGAGACGGTATTCCGTACGTATACACGCGCGGTGAATTCGTTTTCCATAGGATGGATAGATGGTGAAATAGGGTTGTTTCATACTTATAATAACATATAAGTATATTATTGATACTGTTATTATTACTTCATAATGAAACAAATAAATAAGAATAAGTGGAAGAAGAAATAAAGTTGAAAGAATCGGTAACGGATATTACCTCTTCTTTGAAGCGCCTCTTTGAGATCTCCTCTTAGGGCACCAAAATTGGTCTTTGATGAAGACCAGGACCTCTAGGATATTTCTAGGGAAGTGGAGAAGATAATTTGGAAGGTTTTTGCCGAGCTTTAAGGCTTAAAGTGGTGTGTGGAAGAGAGGGAGGAGGTGCCCTTTTATAAGGGAGGAGTGGGGTACCTTTGGAATAACAAAAATTATTATTTTATTATAAAGTCATATTCGGTTTTTAATATCTCCAAATTGAGTTATTTGTAAGCTAAGGTGGGGATGGGTCGAAATCCTCTCATACAATATAATTTAAACAAGTTTAGGTTTCTATTTAAACCTTATCATTTAGATTTAACTTTATGTTAAATAATTTTTCTTTTACCGTGTCTTCTTTTTTTCTAACATTATAAGGTTATTAAACTTACTATACCATGCCAAAAGAACCCCAAGTTGTTTATTATTAATCTATATAACCTTATCTAAGTCATTTGGTCTATCCTTAGATTTTTAGGAATAAAATAACAATTAATAATATAATTTTTTTAAAAACTATTTTATGTCAATTTTGACACTATTTGGTAATTGATTTTTTTGAAACTAATAACAGAAATATTAGTTCGAAAAAAGTTAATTAAATCAATAATAACATGTCATATTAACATATAAAATTATTTTAACTCATAAAAAGTCTCAAATTACATTTATTTAGGTATTTATAACATCAATTATGTCAATATTTCATTAATAATATAATTACTGCATCATCATTGTGTCATAAATAAATTAAATTATTAAAAGTCTAAAAATTACAAATAAAATACCATTATGTAGGAAATATTTTTATCTTTCTAATGAATATTTATAGTCTGATTTATCTTATTTGTGACCCTATATTAAAAATTATTTACTTATTAAACTTTGATTTTAACTATTTTAACCCTTCTTTAAATAAATTAATAATAAATGTCCTAATCTAATCCAAGTGGGCCTAAATGGTCATATTTTATTCCTAAGGATGTTTTTGGTCGAATAACACTTATCCAATAGAATTATTACATGTTTTTGGGTAATAATAATATCATTTTTACCCTTAATTACCCTATTTACTTTTAACCGTGGTAAAAAAAGTAAAAAGTTACTATTCAAAAAAAATTATTTTCATCTCATTGAACCACATTTTACTTACTGACATCAACCGTGTCTCTTGGATTTTTGAAATTTCACTCACAAAAGCGGTAAAATTATGTTTTATGTGAATTTGGAAATTCTCCTAGGAGGTGGGTAAAAGACGGTCAAAAGTTCAATAAAATTTTTATATATCTAAAATTATTATAAAATGACTCTAATGAATTACATTGAACATATATAGGTTTTATGTGTCAATTTTTACCTAAAATAAATTTAAATATAATAAATAAATATTTAAATAAAAAGTCGGTTTTTAAATAGTAACCCAGTGTTTTCACTATTCAACAAAAATTGAAAGTTTTTAGAAAAATACCAAAATTTCACCCTAGGATAATTTTGATATTCCGAATCCAAAAATGAAGTCCTTTTTAAAAGACGAAATTTTCAAAAAGTTGTTATTACTATTCATAATGGCTAGTTTTAATAATATTTTAATAGCATATCGTTGTTTAGTGAAACTCGGTATTGCATACAACACACGCTATCGAGGAAGGTCGCGATTGCGTGTAATGCAGCCAAGTTAGGGTTGCGTGTTGTGCAAGACTCCTTTGTTGTAGCGTACAACACAAGACATCAATAAAATTAAAAAGAATATTTTTTATAAAATCTCTGTGAGTTACATTCTTCACCCCTTAAAATGAATTTCTCCCTCGAAATTTTTCAGGGTTATAAATGGTTTACTACTCGAATGTTTCTTTAATAGAAACCCACATCGTAAAAATGAATACCAAAACCAATATTTAAAAACTAAAGTATGAAACATAATAGTTACCCAAATTAACTAATCACTGGGTTTCCACATAGTAGAACATAGGTGAAAATATGGATATGGAAGAGAAACCTAACCATCGTGTTTTGATGGAGAGGGGTAGAGAACATGGCTATGAAAAGCCATCAATCAAAAAGCAATAGATTTGTGATGATCTAAGGTACTATCTGATTCAACAGATATAATGGAACTAGGACAACATTTTTGGTTTTCAGGATCATTTCCCTAAAGTTGATGAATTAAAAGAAATACTTACATGATTTTGGTACAATTTCACTATTGTTCGTGAATTGAACAATTTCCACTTCATCCCTTAAAGAAATGAAGTTGAATTTTTTATTCGTGATGTGTTAGCAGATCATGTGATAGAATGATGGGTCATTCCATCTGTTTCAAACAAAAGGTTAGAAAAAGTTATATGTCCATCTTATGGCCAGATTAATCGTATATGGTTCCAAAAATGAACTTATACATCATATATCATACAACTTAATAAAATAAAACTAGTTTCTATTAACCAGGGACTTACTGTAGGCCAGTGGTAGGCGATAAAGGCCAGTCACATTTCGGTTGTGGGTTCAATTCCCACAGCCTTGTCCGACGCGATGGGCTGTCACTCGTCCTGTAGGTTGGCCTTTTCTCTAAAACTAAATTACTATAACATCCCATCAATAATATCGAAAAAACTTATATCCATAAACAATACTAACTTATGTCCATCATAATCCATTCTAATCTTTAGGCTTATCCATAATACTGCAGTCCACTCTCATAATATAGTGAAAACGATTACCAGAGATTTCATATAACAAGCATGTTAATACCATCGTTGATCCCCATATATCATAAGATATGTCTTTTTGGTCACATTCCAAATACTCGAAGGCCTTAATCATGTATTCTCTTGAAAAATTAATGCCCGTTGAAACTTAGTGAAAACATGAGTGCTGTCAAAATTTAACTCTTTCCACATACCAAAAACCCAAAATTCTATATACTCAAACCATGATATAACTATTTCCTTATATCAGTCATGAGCTCATGAATACTGTTAAATATTTCATTTTCTCGTTATCCCTTCATTATTCATATATCATCTTCTTTCCAAAAATATCTCAATCACTTTCCATGGTTACCGGTACCATAAAATTATTGAAAACCACAATAGACCAATACATAAATATTCCAATATTCCATGATACTATATACAACATTATTTTGGAATCCCATTACATAAAACACTTAATCAATCCACCGCATCGTTGTCATATTCAACATCACTAATAGTGATCGCATGTGACTTCCCTTTGTCCTTTGCCTTAAGTGGTTGCTCATGTCGATCATCATTAACCCTTGGATTAGGGCATTGATTAGAATAATTCCCCATTTCATTACACTTGAAGCATTGAAGTGTTGGTGGTTCATTCTCTACAGTATTTTCTTTATTCACACCATTAGCAACCCTTTTTTCCATTAGTTCGATACTCAGCTGCTCGATGGACTTCTTTTCCACACTTAAAACATTTTCTAGTCCCTTTAAGACAATCTCCACCATGCTTCTTTCCACACTTTGAGCATAAGGAAACATTCATCTTCATTTCACCATTATTCTGAGATTTCTCCTTAAACTCCATCATTCGTTTCTTGTGAAAACCATGAGATGGATATGTAACACCAACTTCCATTTCTACCTTGATAGTACAACACACAATTTCTTCATAGCTACTGAAGTCTCTTATAGATAATGCCCTTCGAAGATTTGGTTTTAAGCCACTGAAGAATCGATCAACTTTACTTTCAGGTTGGATGATAAAGCCAGATGCATACCTTGCAAACCTTGTAAAATTCTCTTCATATATACCAATAGATTCATCATCCTTTTTCTTTAGTTCAAGAAACTCCTTCTCCATCTTTGTTCGAAGAATACGAGGGAAGTACTTATTGAAAAATAAGTTCTTGAACTCGTCCCATTCCATGGAATCAATTTCATCTCTTGGCCTCATATTCTTGATAAGATTCTACCGTTGATCATATTCACCTTCCAGACGATATACTTCTTGGATGACTTTATCATGTTCAGAAAATTAAAGAACTGAAAATATCTTTTTAGTGGTACTGATCCATTGTTCAGCAACAAGTGGATCGAAAGACCCACTGAAAGAAGGTGCACGTTGCCTCATGAAGGACTCAATAGAATATTGTTCCCTTCTCTGCTCATTTGGAAGTCCAGAATGATTCATAGATTGTGTAAGTATAACAATAATATTTTTCACTCCATCTCCCATAACATTTGTTTTCTCAGTAGGACAATAATTGCATTGTCCATTACATTGATCAACACGGTTCTTTCAGGTTCCATCCATCGTCTAAAACCCAAAAAGAATACTGTGAGAGGAAAAAATCATGCTAGGGAAAACAACATAATAAATGGGGAGTACCTTTAATATCTAACATCTTAGGTTAAATTATAAGATCGTTACCGTATTTCTAGGACTATATCCTATATGTATACTTATCCTTAGGTACATCCCAAGACATACCTTAGAAATATCTCTACGGATCTCACTAACGTTTTCGCATCCTAGTTTCCAAAGGTTGAATAAACCTTTCCTCTGATACCAACTGTAGAGGCCTGACGCTTGACGTAAATGGACCTTACATTACATTTGCAGAATACTTAATACATAACAAAAATAGACACACATGGACTGTAATTGTTTAGTGTCTTTGGAAACTCGGAATATAAACTTCTAATCACATTGAAATATCTTCAACAACTCCCATAACGATCTTCCCCTTTTTATTTACTTACCTAAAACCGTTCTTTATTTCCTGGGGAAAATAAAACATAAAATTTGTGAGATCAAATGCTCAGTAAGGGAAAACATAGATAACATAAAACAATCCATAAACATTTGGAAGCAAAAACTTGAACATGAAATTTAAACATCAAAATCTTGAGCAAATACATAAATCGTGGAATTACGTAAGGCATATATCATTATAGAACATCAACCATGATAAAATATAATGGGAATAAAACATGTAATTGTGGAAACCATTCAGCACATGTTATGATTTCCATGGTATCCAAGGCATTACTACCAAGACCATCTTAGTGGACAAAGTCCCTTTCTGAATCGAGTTCACTCCTCGTTTCAGTCCTGTAACATTGAATCAGATTAAATTACCATTCCAGCCATGTCTATATCATGAGATATAAATATTTACCCAATGCATTGGAGGGAGATATAGGTCCCACCCATCTCATAATGGAATCATTCATACTTGTGCCACAAAATAATAAATCATAGCATAACCCATGTAATAAATTGGGATTCTTAAACATCATGCCATCATAACACAATCCATATAAAACAAATGGATATCATTTCATCATAAGAAGAATCATACCATGTAAATAATTGAGACATTATACTTGAAACATACACATATTAAATAATGTCATCTTAGATGGAAAATAGTTTTTTATAAAACACTTGAAATGAATTATTGAGGAAAATATCATTTCTTCCGTAAATTAATTTTCTTTTCTGAAATTGTAATTCAATTTTAAAAGAAAAGGATTTTTTTCAAAATAATAATAAAATCTTATAGAGGAGGCTTCATGAAAATGTGGTGTTATGAAACTGTAAAAATATGTTCACGCCGTATAATTTAAAAAAAACATTATCCTTGTACTTTTCCTGGAAATGTCAAAATGTACATCATAAAAGTAAGATTCCTTCCATACCTTGTGGTTAAAGTCAAAAAGGGGTAAAAATGACTTTAAAAGTAAAAGGAAGAATATTAAACATTTTATGAAAACATTTTGAGAAAACATGGACATGGATGATAATCATAACCCCAGTAAATACTTACGAATAAACAATCTTAGATATGAAACGAGATTGGAATAATTATCCCTTACCTTAGGTCCGATGTGCTTCGTACGTTTCCAAACCTCCTGTGTAATGATTTAAATAATGTCATTGACTTATTACAGAATCATATTCATCGTTATAATATCATATATGGTTCACTTATGACTTTATATTACCTGTTCTTTTGTAAGTTCCATGTTAAAGCAACGTTTTGGGTTAAATCATTTTATTTATCATACGTGTTTGGACTTGTTGATCTTGATATTATTACTTATATCCTGATTTACATAATTCCGGAATGTAAAACATTATTTACATATAATATATATTTCAGTATATACATATATGATAGATTGATTAAAATAAATGAAATACACCGTTCATGGAGACGGTAAGCCGTACGTACGCATGAACGCTGTTTTCTTTTCCTTATTGAATTGAAGGAAAATAAGTAGATGACATATATATATATATACAAATAAATCCAGTATCATTATTATTTCATATATTTCATGATTACTTATTATATATACTTTATAATCATTCATGAATTGTTAACATGGAGAATGAATCTCATCGCGTCGTGGAGACGGTAGTCCGTACGTATGCACGAGCGATGATATCATTCTCATGATCATGGAATTGTATTGCAGTGTATGTATACTATTTCAGAATCAATGTCACTTTACAATAATCATATATAGTAATTATTTACACCATTATACCAATCCAAGTAAGGTGGTGGTGGAAAATAGATTACACCACGGCGTGGAGACGGTATTTCGTACATACGCACACGTAGTGATTTCGTTTTCCCTAGGATGGATAGATGGTGAAATAGGGTTGTTTTATACTTATAATAACATATCCGTATATGAGTGATACCGATTTTATTACTTCATAATGAAACAACTAAATAAGAATAAGTGGAAGAAGAAATAAAGTTGAAAGAATCGGTAACAAATATTTCCTATTCTTTGAAGTGCCTCTTTGAGATCTCCTCTCAGGGAACCTAAATTGGTCTTCGAAGAAGACCAGGTCCTCTAGGATGTTTCTAGGGAAGTGGAGAAGAGAATTTGGCAGGGTTTGGACGAGATTTAAGGCTCAAAGTGGTGTGTGGAAGAGAGGGAGGAGAAGTCCTTTTATAAGGGAGGAGAGGGGCACCTTTGGAATAACTAAAATTATTATTTTATTATAAAGTAATATTCGGTTTTTATTAGCTCCAAATTGAGTTATTTCTAAGATAAGGTGGGTATGGGTCTTAATCCACTCATCCAATATAATTTAGACATGTTTAGGTTCCTATTTTAACCTTATCATTTAGATTTAACATTAAGTTAAATAATTTTTCTTTTACCGTGTCTTCTTGTTTTCTTACACTATAAGGTTAATAAACTAACTATACCATGACAAACGAACCCCAAGTTTTTTTATTAATATATATAACCTTATCTAAGTCATTTGGACGAACCATAGATTTTTAGGAATAAAATAAAAATTAATAATATAATATTTGTTTTAAAAACTATTTTATGTCAATTTTGACACTATTTGGTAATTGATTTTTGTGAAAATCATAAAAAAATATTAGTTAGAAAAAAGTTTATTAAATCATTACTAACATGTCATATTAACAAATAAAATTATTTTAATTCATAAAATGTCTAAAACTACATTTATTTAGGTACTTATAACATCAATTATGTAAATATTTCATTAATAATATAATTACTGCATCATCATTGTGTCATAAATAAATTAATTTATTTAAAGTCTAAAAATTACAAATAAAATAAAATTATGTAGGAAATAGTTTGAGATTTCTAATGAATATTTATAGTCTAATTTATCTTATGTATAATCCTATATTAAAAATTAATTACTTATTAAACATTGATTTTAACTATTTTAACCCTTCTTTAAATAAATTAATAATAAATGTCCTAATCTAATCCATGTGGGCCTAAATGGTCATAGTTTATTCCTAAGGTTGTTTTTGTTCAAATAAAACTTATCCAATAGAATGAGGACATGTGTTAGGGTAATAATAATATCATTTTACCTTTAATTAACCTATTAACTTTTAACCGTGGTAAAAAAAAGTAAACAGTTACTATTCACCAAAAAATATTTTCATCTCATTGAACCACATTTTCCTTACTAACATCAACAGTATCTCTCAGATTTTTTAAATTCCACTCAAAGAAGAGGTAAAATTATGTTTTATGTGAATTTTGAAATTCTCCTAGGAGGAGGGTAAAAGACGATCAAATGTTCAATAAACTTTTTATATATGTAAAATTATTATAAAATGACTCTAATGAATTACATTGAAATTATATAGGTATTATGTGTCAATTTTGACCTAAAATAAATCTAAATAGAATAAATAATTATTTAAATAAAAAGTCGGTTTTTAAATAGTAACCAAGTGTTTTCACTATTCATCAAAAATTGAATGTTTTCAGAAAAATACCAAAATTTCACCCTAGGCTAATTTCGATATTCCGAATCCAAAAATGAATTCCATTTTGAAAGATGAAATTTTTAAAAAGTTGTTATTACTATTCATAACGGATAGTTTTCATAAAATTTTAATAGCATATCGTTGTTTAGTGAAACTCGGTATTGCGTACAACACACGATATCGAGGAACGTCGCGATTGCGTGTAATGCAGCCAAGTTAGGTTTAAGTGTTGTGCAAGACTGTTTTTTTGTAGCGTACAACACAAGACATCAATAAAATTAAAAAGAATATTTTTCATAAAATCTCGGGGTGTTACATTTAGTGGTTACACCACATTTTGAAACCCACAAAGTAATTCTTAGGCATTTGAATCCCTCAGAGGTAGAAATATGGATATCCATACACATAATATACACTTTATAGGATTTTTTAGAGACCATATTTTTAAGGATTCAAATAAAAATACATATTTAATTTCAAAAAAACATTGATGGATATACATAGGACCAAGTGTGCATGTCATATAAAAATTGCGACTTGTTGATAGCACACACACCTCACCTTAACATGGTTGTTGGGTATTGCCCTACCAGGCATAACCAGTTTCCCCACAAACACGTGGTTCCCTACCTAAGGCCCTCCCACATGCCCAAATGGGTCATCAGACTAATGAATGCCCAAAAATCCCAACACATGTTCTTTCCAATGAACTTTTTAATCACTCACACACAACATAGGAAACGTTCTAAATGGCCACCCTTCATGATAATTACTCGAGGACAAGAATTCTTAAATATAGAGTATTAACCCCAACAAGTCCATGTTCAGTAGTCACATTGGGTTCACCACTCAAATGCATATATTGGTTGATGTATATTCATTGCACAATATAGTTCTAGTGATTAAGGTGCTAATTTGGGAGGAGATTGGGGTAACATTATACCATACTTTATTAATTTTTCTAAAAATAATAATGAAATATTTATTTACTCTTCATTATCCCATTGAGAGTGAATTTATAGTAGATGAATCCTAAATGAAATTCGTATTAATGATCCTTGGAAATTAATAGATATGATTTTAGATAAATATGATGAAGTATCATCTCAAAGATGATTATGGGAAAGTAAACTGTCACCCATCCCTAATATATACACACCTGGTAAACCAACAACCATAGAATATTTTTACTGGTCCTCATGAGTAGACAAATTTTAGGAACATTGTGATTGGTAATAAATTTATTGATAATAGGTGTATTGATCACATTGATTAAAAATTATCAATTTATGAATCAAAAATTGAGTTCTAAAAATAATAAACATGAATAAAAACGAATATACCCCAACCATAATTAATGGTGTGGGTATGATTCACTGGATTTTTTTACATTTTTAAAATTTGAAGTAATACATTTATGTGACATGAAACACTAATAAAATTATGTTCCTTTACTTATATGAAAATTGATGAATCAAAATCTAAATCCACTTACATCCTATGTCATGTGGTATAAAATAAGGATTGTGTAAATAAATATGGAATACTAATAAATGAAAACACACAAAAATTGTGGAAAGCATGTGTAAGTATCACATAATATTTTTTTAATTCGATATTACATAACAATGATTACTTATTTTCCTATATTTTTTATCTAGATTAGACAAAATAATCTTCATAAGCTACACTTGATGAAAAACTACTATCAATATCCTTTAAATGGATAGAACTGTATAGCCATGACAGAGGTTCATGTTTTGGTGTGTCACTCCTAGCATATTTTGAGAAAAGAATTGAAAAGGGGGATAAAGATAAAAAATGGAAGTGATGTAGGAATGATTAGGTATTCTAGAAAAAAAATTGGCAGTCTGATTTGTTATAAATTTTTATGGGAAGGAATAAAATAGAAGAAACAACATAATAATAACCACTATGTGAAGTTCCCCCCCCCCCCCAACACCCCACCAACTTTGAGGTGAGCCATTCCCCTCAAAGGTTTTTTTTGGAAGAGGTAATCAATATTTTCATATTTTTTTCTATGAAATTTGAGTCAGGAAGACATCGATACCTTTCTTATAGTGATAATTTACATGGTGAAAATGATTTTGATTTATATCTATAAACACACATCCATATCCTTGTTGTGAAGATTATCATGTATTATATAAAAGGAGATTATATACATAATAAAAAATTCAAATATGTCATGTGAGAGTAGTGGATCATATAGCTCACAATTAGAGCACAAAGCTACCTATTTTACTTGATGATGCAGATATTTATATAGTAAACATTTATATAGGAGCTTTTATTGAATGGTTGTTTGAACTCGTAAAAATACATTTCAATAAGGAAGTATTTTATTAATTTTTTTATAATAAAACTTTAAAAATTAATGAAAAAAAGGAATGAACTGATGAATGTTATTATAAATGGAAAAGGGAAGGGGTGAAATGGAAGCTTGAATCAAGAATGATCGAAATGATATAATAATCAATTGAAAAGTTCACTAGAAAGTATCATTAACCCACATATTCAGATCCAACATTTACTAAAATTAATCGTTCATACAAATACAATGTTAGAAAGTGGTTATACAACCCTAATTGATTTTCAAGAAAAATATAGATAGAGGCAATTACATACTATATTGGCCTTGAGAATGTAAATTAAACCCCCCAAGCATGAATGTCTAAGAGTCTCAGTTATAAATATATACATGAGGTGTGTTTTTATGAATTGTTTCTCCATTATATGAAATACTATGATAATTATAAATAAATACTATTGATAATCTTTTAGGCATATATATCAACACTATTTTAAGGGTAACCATTTGAATATAAATTTGGACTCATTAGTCCTCACATCACTTATACACAACTATTCTCATTGGAAGAAAATAACTAAGAAGTAATAGTAAAAATATAAGCAATAATGTTTGAAAGAAAACTTATAGATGACATACTCTTATTAACACAAACAATGTGGGGGTAAAACTATATAATTTAGTCATATAAAATATATTTTCATCATTTTCATTACATATTCCTTTTTGTTTTTTTAAGTAGCATTAGTGTCCCATTAAAATCACTTTTGAAACTAAAAAGATTTATTTTATGAATTTAATGTATGGATACCCACAAAATGACCACATGTTATGACATTTATCAATTTGTAATACCATACATGAAACATTTTACAAATAAACTAAAAGTTATACATTTTATATTATGCTTTAATGAAAATTATATTTTGATAGGGTGGTATTTAAATATCATAAAAATCGTGGCATGATGACACTTCATAAGGAAAAAATAACATCAAATTCAATAAATGGAAATGTATTGGGGTTCTATATAATAACATTCGACTATAAAAAAATGTATAAAAATGACTTAGTTTGTATCATTGTATCTAAAGTGATTGGAACAAACTAATGGAAAATATTATGGTTATTTTATTTGAAAATTTAAGAAAGATAACGTATTCCATCAATAAATTAAAATCCTGAATGAGGTATTTCCAATGATAATTACATTTTCATTTAAAATATTTATTAATCCTTTGTTTATTTATAATTTTCTAGTATTATCAAGACTGTCGAAAATCATTATATTAAATTGATGAAATATATTTACAAAGAAACAAATGGGATGAATTCATGGTGTCAAACTATATACAGACACCATGAAGAGGTGACTTCCTACTACTTATTTAGTTAGTTTTCTCATCATTTAGTCTCAATTTTTTAATCAATTTCATAATCATTTTTATCTGATTTTTTTTTAAAATTTCATAGAGATCATGTATAAATGACTTTATCTACAAGGATTATTCGTTCCAGATGATGCAATTTTCTTTTTTATTCTTTAATTAGTTCAATATTATTAGCTATAAAATAATAATATTGTAATATATCTCAGAATAATGAATATATTGCATAATAAAAAGACACGGTGTGATGTGTAGATATCAATGACACCTCAATCTAAAACATGGTATGCATAGTACAACTTCAAGTTTATGTTCTTAGTTTTAAATTGATATTTTAGTTCAAAACAAAAATTATATAATCAAAATAGAGAAACACATAGTGGTTATTATGTTTGAAAATTTATGAAAGATAAGATTTTCAATAAAAAAATTGCATCACTAAAGAGGCATTTTAGATGATATTTAAAATTTAATTTCAAATATTTATTAATAATTTTTTGTTTATATTTGTTCAGTACTACCAATAATATCAGTAGTCTTAAAATTCAAGAGACAAAATAGATTTTTTTCAGATATTAAAGGGAACAACACATGGTGCCAGAATGTATGAGTACATCATGAAGATGTGACTTCCGTCTACTTATGTGGTAAATTATCTCATTGTTTTATCAAATATTTCTTAGATAATTTACTAATATTTTTATCTAATACTTATTTTGTTAATTTTTACATAGATCATAATGAAGGATGAATACTAATGATAACCTCATGTACTATGATTAATAAATCAATATGGATGACACACTCATGAAGACTCAATTTTCATTTTATCATACAATGCATTAAAAATTTCATGTTATCATATAGTAATATTGTTATATAACCTTGAATTTTTAATACATTGAATAATAAAATGAAATGGAATGATTTGTGAAAAAACACCACCACCCAATAAGCTAAATGAAATGCCCAGTATTACTTTTAGTTTTTTCTTTTATCTTAAAATTTATATTTTAGATAAAAACACACATTACATACTCAAAATTGAGAACACATATTCATATTGTTTTGATGATTTTTTAAAATGATTCATAAATCATCTATAACATGTAGAATTTAGCCACACCTCATTAAAATACAAGGTGAACCTAGTATGACAGAGCATGTATCATGTTCGAAGATTCTCGTGGTCATGATAGATTGCACTTTGAGGATACAACTGAGATAATGGTGATATTTAAATGGGTAAATAATGTATAAAAAAATCAAGAAACTATGAATTAATACTACTTATATAGTTTATTTCATCATCATTTCATCTACAATTTTTATGTTAATTTTCTTATCATTTTTATCAAATGATTATTGAGTTTTTTCATAGATAATTTGGTAGTTCATACTTTGATTTCAACTATCTTAATCAATCTTGAAAAAATAGAACATGTTCCTTATATATGGAAGAGGAAACCACATACTTCCTAAAATGTGAAGTTAATCATAAAGATACACATACCAAGGTATTTTTCAATAGTTTAATGGAAATGTATGACTTTATAAAATATCTTTCATGAATATTGTCTTGAATGGTATGGGAATCAACCAAACCTCAATCAGCTGCATCTCAATCCAATACATAGTGATCTTGGTATGACTCAAAGTGTATGTTTTTAGTTTATAATTTACATGTTATTTATAAACACAACTCAAATACTCAAAATTAATAAAACACATTCATATTGTTTTGATAATTTAGTACAATGATCCATAAGTCATTTGGGACATGTAAGAATCAACCACACCTTAATCTTATACATGGTGTGCCCAGTACAACTCAAAGATTGTGTTTTTCATTTAGAATTTACATTTTAGTATTAAAATATTTCATTTACTCAAAACTAATGAAACTTATTCAAATTGTGATGATAATATAGGAATATTATCCATAAATCATTTTTTACAAGTAGGAAGCAACCACACATTAATCTGAAACACAGTGTGCCGATTTGCCATAGAGTGTATATTATCTATTCAAAATTGGAATTTCAGTTCAATTTTTTTCACACATTGAAAACCATGAAAACACACTTTTTCTAACTTGATACCTTATGAAAATGATTCATAAGTCATTTTTATGTGGAGAAATAGGTCACACATCAAACTGACACATTATGTGACCAGTATGACTAAAAGTGCATGTTTTTAGTTTAAATTAACATTTTTAAAAAAAATTCATATACTCAAAAACAATAAAACACAGTCATATTATTTTGATACTTTATGAAAATGATCCATAATGAATTTTTATGTGTATTAATCAACCACATATCAATCCGATGCATTCTGTGACTAGTATGATTGGATGTGTTTTTTTATGTCAAATTTTCATTTTATTTCAAAACACATGTCACCTAATTAAAACCAACAATACACATTCATATTGTTTTGATAATTTTAAAAAATTTATCAATAAATCCTATTTTATGTTTAGGAATTAGCCGCACCAAAATTTGATACACGGTGTGTCTAATATGACTAAAAGTGTATTTTTTAGTTTAAGATTGACTTTTTTGTTCAAAACATGTATCGATCACTAAAAACTGAGAAAAATGATCAAATTATCTTGACACTTTAGGAAAATTATTCATATGTCATTCTTGACATGTAGTAATATATCGCATGTAAAACCAACACACAATCTGATAGATATGACTCAAAGTATGTGTTATCAATTTAAATTGACATTTTTGTAAAAAAAACATGACATACTCAAAACTAAGAAAAATCATTCATATTTTTTTGATACTTAACATTATCATGAAGACATTGGTGACATGTAACAATCAACCACTCTTGAATATAATGCATTATGTGACCGGTATGACTCAAAGTGTGTTTTTATTCAAAATTGACATTATTTCACAAAGCACACATCAGTTACTAAAAACCATTATAATATATTCATATTTTTTTTGATAATTTAGGAAAATGATCCATATATAATTTTTGACATATATTAAGCATCCTAACCTTAATATGATATATGGTGTTCCCTATATTACTCAAAGTTCCTGTTATCATTTTAAAATTGGAACTTTAGTTCTAAACATGTGTCACTCCCTGAAAACAAAGAAAACATGTTCATATTTTCATGATACTTTAGTAAACAGATTAATAATTAATTGTTTATATGTTTGAATTTTTCTTATATGAAATCGAAACATGACGTGATTGGTATGACTCAATGTATGTGTTTTTAGTTTAAAATGACATTTTAGTAAAAAGACACATAACATTATCTAAACCAAGAAAACACATTCATATTATTTTGATACTTTAGTAAAATGATCCTTAAGTCATATGTGATGTGTATCAATCAAAATCACATTAATCCAATAAATTGTGTGACCGATATTATTCTAAATGTGTATTTTTATTTATAATTGACATTTCAGTTCAAAACACACGTCACATACTGAAACCCTATAAAATACATTAATGTTGTTATGATAATTTACAAAAAAAAGTCATTTTCGACATATAGAAATTAGAAACACCTCTACCTGATACACAATATTCTCAGTATGACTCAGACAGTGTGTTTTGAATTCAAAAATTACAACTTTTTTCAAAACATGTTTTACTCAATAAAAAATGTTCTAACATAGTTATATTTTATTTATAATTTAGTACAAAAATTGATAAGAAATTTTGGATGTGTTTTAATTTTTCTCATGTCAAACTAACACATTATGTGGTTAGTATGAATCAATTTCTTTGTTTTCAATTTAAAATGACAATTTTTTTAAAAAAAAGTGGTATAATCAAAACCAAGAAAAAACATTAATATTTTTTTTGATGCTTTAGGATAATGAACCTTAAGTCATTTTTAATGTGTAGGGATAAACAACAAGTCAATATGATGCACTGTGTGACCGATATGACTCCAAGTGTTTCTTTTATTTAAAATTGATATTTTAGTTCAAAAGAAACATCATATACTCAAAAATAATAAAACCTATCTGTATAGTTTTGATACATTAGTAAAATTATCCGTAATTAATTTTTTACAAGTATGAATCAGCCTCACTTCAATATGATTCATGGTGTGCTCCATGTGGATCAAAAAGAGTGTTTTCAATTTAAAAATGGCATTTTAGATCAAACACATGTGGAAGACTCAAAAACAAGAAAAAAAATTCAATTTTCTTTCATACATTGGGTAAAAATCTATAATTCATTTGGGATGTCTTGGGATTAGACACAACTCAAGTTGACACGTGGTGTGACTGGTATATCATGACCCATCCTCAGGGGTCGTGCCGTGACTACCCCAAACCCGCCTTTCATAGGCCAGGGGCTGGAAACTAGCACCAAAGGCATAAATATTGATAATAGGGAAGGAATTTCCTTTATAAAATTAAACAAAACACCACAAAGTACAAGAAGGAGTAATACAATAAGTACAAAAGAAAGTGCTGAAAAGTAAATAGGGCCAAAATACAAACCCAACTGAAAATTACAGCTACAACTGAAAGGAAGTACAACAGAAAAGACAATGAGATGGAAGAATAGAAGGAGCTCCTGGGTCGTCCACCTCGGATCCTACATGATGGGTAGGTACCGATAGTGCAGCTCCTGGATCGTCCACCACGGATCCTACCTGAATGGTAGGTACAGATAGCCTCCACAATTCTCTCACCTGTCAACCTCCTCCAAGTATCGTCTCGTCGTGACGTCCACCACCTGGTACTATCCAGTCCTCGAACACTCGGCCTCCGTCAGTGCTTCCTGTCGTCTGCAACCAACACAATGAGGTGCGGGCATAGCCCGTGTAGGGGTGAGTATATTATACTCAGTAGGGACCCCGAGACCCTCAATGTCTCACTAAATCCCACAAGGATAACCACACAGAAGGATCTCAATAGATAACCCTTACATAGGTATAAGCCCATACTTATACCGAAGTTATCAAGTAACCCATCTCAATCATGAGGAAACACAAAGGTTATGAAATCTACGGATAACCACTACCTAGGTATATGCCTATACATATACCTATGTTATCAAGTGACCCATATCAATCATGAGGTAAACACAAAGGTCATAGACTCATCTCAAACCACGATTTTCATTATCAAAACTGTAACTGCTGAAGAACCCCGTCTCTATCATGTATAGTGATCTCGTCACGACTCCAAGGTACTGCTCACTAACCTAAGACTGCTGAGGTACTCCTCTAGTCGAGTACCACGAGCCAGCCACCCAAACACAGTAGTGCTTCCCGCCGGGGTCTGTCACCCAAACACAGTAGTGCACCCCCCCAAATAGCCTGTAGAGGTAATCCTTCTGTCGAGTATCGCGGTTCTTCCACCCAGACACAGTAGTGCTCCCTTCCCTGGGTCCGCCACCCAAACACAGTAGTGATCCCCACTGGGCTATACTAGTCACTCCGACTCAAGTCGGACAAGCAGTCTTCAGGTCTGAGCTAGCTACACGGTCTCCTTACTCCATACACTCGTCTCCGGGAGGGTCCGCTGCATGGGCTACAGGTCGATACTCCAAGTATCACAAAGTCCCACGAATAAGTATTTCAAAGGACCGCCTCATCATAGGGGTATCAACGCAATAGACGGCGCGTCAATCGGACGCCCGGTCTTTGAGTTATTAGCTTTTTCGTCCCAGGGGCCCGGTTGGTTTCGTGTGCGAACCAACCCAGTCGTATCTCTACAATACCCCGAAATCTCATAGGGTATACTCATAGGGAACGTTTCTCTACGTGATCAGCAACGCCGCTGACGGTTCGTCAAACGTACGTCCGGTCTGAAAGTTATCAGCTTTTTCGTTCCAGGGGCCCGGTTGGATTTCAGGTTCATTCCAACCTCGCCACTATCTAACTGCATCCAAAACTCATGCGAAGTATGCCAAAAGTTATGTCTCATCAAGAGGAATCCAACAAAGTTGACGGCACGTCAATCGGACGTCCGGAGCTCAAGTTATAAGCATTTCCGCTCCGAGGGCCCGGTTGGTTTCGTGTTCGAACCAACCCGGCCATACCCAAAGTTCTCTGAAACCTTGAGTGTAATATACCGAAACTACCATCTCTATCAAAGGATCGTATCTCAACTAACGGTGTGTCGATCGGAGGTCTGTAGCCCATGTTATTGGCGTTTGAACGGATCTGTTCAAAAATAGGGGGTTCGGGCCCAGTGCGACCCGGCCCGATACCCCCCCTTGGTCGGCCCGAACCGGGTCAACCAGACCCAGGTCTGGGTCCGGCCCATTAGGGCGTGGTCCGGCCCGGTATGGCCGGTCCGTGTAGCCAGCGTGGAGCGGGGGGTTACAACCCCCTGGCTAAAGAAACCGGGGCGCAATTAAGCCGCGCCGCCCTGCCTCCAGAACGGCTAAGCCGTTCCGATTTGGTCCGCCTCCGCGGCTCGACCGCGACGGTTCTGCTCCGGCGGCATGCTGCCGCCATTTTCCACAGACCATCGAACGCGCTCCGGTGGTCCGTTTCACTCGCTTTCTTCGCCATCGGTTCACCCGGGACCCGATCTTCACTGCGAAGGGATTCAGACACCATTGCAGCCCTCTTCGTCATCGCCCATCGACCCACACGTCAATAAATATTCTACGGAGTCTTCGAATCACCTATGCGGCCCCAACTCCGACCACAATTTCGTTCAGCCCCAACGGCGCGGTGCGATGGAGCCGTGCTTCTTCGCCATGTTCTTCCTTGTTTCTGCGTGGTGTCGTTGCACTGCACAACCTTCATTCAAGCTGCAACATAATCAACAACAAGGGGAGGAGGTTCAGCCGTGTTCGGGTGGTCCAACCTCCTCCCATTACAACGATAACAGGCGGCCCAAAAATAAAAGATGAAGAATGGAAAAGATTATTCCACGAACAAAAAAATAACCCCTACCTCGAAATTGACGCCGCACATCGTCGAGTCGCGGAAGTCAAACGTCGTGGTAGAATGTTATTGATTCTATCGACGTCGGAAGAAGAAGAAGAACGTTGTTGTTGGCGTCGGTCTCCACGGTGGGCGTCTCGTTCTTCGTCGACGAAAGGTGTCATTCTTCGATAAGGAAGCGTCGTTCTTCGATGAGGATGCGTCGTTCTTCGATGAGGAGGAATCCTCTTCTCTTCCTTCCTCTTCTTCTTCTCACAATGGCACTCCCACCCAACAATCCCAACCCCAAATAATATAAGACTTACTCATGTTTTATTACAATATGCGAAGCATTTCAAACTTAAAATTCAAACTCTTTAGTTAAGTTAATTGAATAGATTTAGTTAATTAATTTAACGCGAGTTTGCATGAAATAAAGAGGGATATAGGGAGAGAAGGAGGTGAGGAGTTATACAATTAAACACAGGGGGTGTTAATGAGAATTATGGGGAGTTGGCACATAATGTGCAAGGGTGTTTAAGGGGGTTATAAGAAGATCAAGGGGTTATGGTCTCGTGTGGGCCCCACTACACTAAAATCTCCCATGGGAGGTTAGGTGGGTGTGGGACCCACCTCCCACATAATCACACATGGGATTTTGGGTGATTGTGGACCCGACTAACAAATTCCCATGGTAGATTTTAACTTCCTTGAATATCAAAAATAAAATTGTTCACAATTTTATTTATTTCTTCCTTAAACCCCAAAATTTAACTTATTTCCCTGAACAAACGCACCTACGGTAAAAGTCCACTTAAGAAAAAACCGGCACTGCGGTTTCATCGGTGCCCTCAGATTTCATTTCCGAGCACCGATTCAAAAGTTAGAAAAAACCAATCGTTCGTTCATTGAACGTACCCGAGCTAAACTTTGGAAACTGATTTCTGGCACACCGGGCCTCGGAATCAGGTGCTGTTAAAAGCCAAAGACTCGTAAAATTCCAAAGAAATTAAGAAAAAAATTTCCTTCAACTTTCCGGGTCGTTACATTACTCCCACCTCAGGTCTTTACATCCCCTTAAATCTTTAACACAAACTAGGGATAAAAAAGTGGTACAGAGCACGCATCTGAGCCTTTCGCTCCCATGTGCTCTCCTGGAGGTTCCCGTGATGCAACGAAAGCACACAATAGGAATCGACCATCCTCGTAGGATCCGCTCCTAACGACCCTCAACCTCTACTGGAACCCCGCAAAAAGTCACCCCATCGCCAAAGTCCATCTCCCCTTGGACGATGATATGTGTCAGGTCAAGAATGTATCTTCTCAGTTGAGATACATGGAAGTCATCGTGCACCTGGTGCAACTGAGGTGGATGGGTCAAATGGTAAGCCACCTCGCCTACCCTGCTGAGGACCTGAAAAGGTCTGCTGAACCTCGGAGATTACTTGCCGCCTGGGCCACATCTCCATAGACCTCGTCGAGGTGAAACCCGTAAGAAAACGTGGTCACCATCCTCAAATTCCAGTGGTATTGTCTCCTATCAACATATGATTTCTTCTTGCTCTGTGCAGTCCTCATCCACTCCTGGATGATCTGCACCTTCTCCGTCGTGGCCTGGACCATATCTTGTCCCATAAGAGCTACTAAGATTTCTTCTTTTCCGAGAAGAGAAATCCAGTCTCATCACCTGGATGAACCACGTTCTATTACTAATACAGTCAATCCGTACATGAGTGATGCATTCATGACATGGATGACGTTGTAAGGCCTCGACGTTACAACCAAGGGATCCAACCGTCACTCTCACCTCTAAGGGTCGAGTCACACTTTCGGCATCAACATGAGGTAACTGGGTCTCCTCCAGTAGCAATCATGAAAGTGAGGGTCAAGTCAACAATTTTTTAACCGGGACCTCTCAGTATCAACAAACCAAATGGGAAGGATAGTAATCATCACAAAGATAATTGTCTTTTATTACTGTAGCTCATAGTACAGAGACACAAAAACAACAACAACAACATGGAACTATAAGTTCAAGGGACAAAAGAAATCCACTAGTTCCACTTCTGCCCACCTGCTTCCGGGGCTCTACTCCTTTGTCCACTGCTCGACTGTCGCTCAAGCACTCGCCGCTGCTTCTATTTCAGTGGCTCCTCCAATGCCTCCAGATCAACTATGTGGGGAGTGGGACAATCACGTTCCATGTGACCCTTCCTGCCGTAGGAGAAATACTATCCGTTTCTGGCACGCCTAGCTCTGAATCCACCCCGGGTGCCCAGCACTACTGATCCTATAACCCAAGGTCGCCCACCTGTTGGTCTGGTCCTCTTGGACCTATGCATCATCTGTCTACTACCTACAGATGACTCGGCTACTGATGAAAAATCCTACAGCAAAGGCAGCAACTCCTGAACCCGCTCGGGGTGTAGAGACACTGGTACAAACTCCACCCTGAAAAAGGTATCGAAGTCTTCCCAGGTGATGGTCATCCCGTCACAAAACTGGAACAAGAGGCTCCACCATCTCTCAACTCCTGCCTGAAGTAGGCTGGCAGTAAAGATTACCATGAAGTCTGCTGGAGTACCCACTATCCTAAAAACTCTCACCATAGCCTCCAGCCAATCCTCAGCCACCTGCGGGTCCATCTATCCCTCAAACCTGGGAGGCCTCTGGCGTTGGAACTCGTACAGTGCACTCAAGCGGCGTGCATCGCCAGCTGCTGGGGCTGGTGGCATCGGTGGCCCAACGTATGGAAGTACCGTTGGTTCCTCCGCTGGTGCCCCAACTGTAAGAGGGCCTAGTACCGAAGCCTTGTCGCTCGGAAGGCTGGCAGTATGTACATCTCTTAGAGCTCTAGCTGGTCGTCCGTGATAAGGCATCTTGAAAGAAACAGACGTCACACGATCAAACGATTTATACATAGTGAGCTGACCTGGTTTGTGATGTTTTAAGGGAAAACCTTTGAAAACACATGCGCAATTAGTGTTTTCGTGCACTGAGTAAGAAAATCAGATGTTAGGGTCCTGGTGTATGGATACGTCGGCCGCCCGCACCTATACTGGACTCCCTGAACTGAAAACCACACTCTGTACCCTTAACACTATTGCTTCACAGAAAAGAAAATATCAGAGTTATAAGTTCTGCGGTAGAACCGACTCCTCTAATACCAATTTGTCACGATCCATCCTCGGGCCCCGTGACGTGACTACCCCAAGCCCGCCTTCCATAGGCCAGGGGCTGGCGACTAGCACCAAAGGCGTAAATCCCGATAACAGGGAAGGGATTTCCTTTATAAAAGTAAACAAAACACCATAGAGTACAAGCATGAGTAATACACTAAGTACAAAAGAAAGTGCTGAAAAGTAAAAAGGTCCAGAATACAAACCCAACTGAAATGTACAGCTACAACTGAAAGGAAGTACAATAGAAAAGACAAACAGCTGCAAGAATAGAAGCAGCTACTGGATCGTCCACCTTGGATCATACCCGAAGGGTAGGTACAGATAGCGCAGCTCCTGGATCATCCACCACAGATCCTACCTGAAGGGTAGGTACAAATATCCTCCCCAACGCTCTCGCCCGTCAACCTCCTCCGAGTATCATCTCGTCGTGAAGTCCACCACCGCGTACCATCCAGTCCTCGAACACTTGGCCTCCGTTAGCACTACCCATCGTCTGAAACCAACACAACGAGGTGCGGGCATAGCCCATGTAGGGGTGAGTACCCGATACTCAGTAGGGACCCTGAGACCCTCAAGGTCTCACTAAATCGAACAAGGATAACCACAAAGACGGATCTCAACAGATAACCCTTACTAAGGTATAAGCCCATACTTATACCTAAGTTATCAAGTAACCCATCTCAATAATGAGGAAAGACAATGGTTATGAAATCAACGGATAACCACTTCCTAGGTATATGCCCATACATATACTTAAGTTATTAAGTGACCCATCTCAATGATGAGGTAAACACAAAGGTCATAGACTCAGCTCAAACTAGGATTTTCATTATAGAAACCGTAACTGCTGAAGATCTTCGTCTCTATCATGTACAGTGATCCTGTCCCGACACTGAGGTAATGCTCACTAACCTAAGACTGCTGAGGTACTACTCTTGTCGAGAACCGTGGGCATGCCACCCAAACACAGTAGTGCTTCCCACCGGGTTCTGTCACCCAAGTATAGTAGTGCACCCCCCCTAATAGCCTGCAGAGGTACTCTTTCTGTCGAGTACCGAGGGTCTGCCACCTAGACACAGTAGTGCTCCCCGCCGTGGGTCCTCCACCCAAACACAATAGTGCTCCCCACTGGGCTATACAAGTCACACCGACTCGAGTCGGAAAAGCAATCTTCAGGTCCCAGCGAGCTACACGGTCTCCGTACTCCGTACACTCATCTCCAAGAGGGTCTGATCCATTAGCTACAGGTCGATACTCCAAGTATCACAATGTCCCACGAAGAAGTATCTCAAAGGACCACCTCATCATAGGGGTCTCAACACAATAGATGGCACGTCAATCGGATGCCCGGTCTGTGAGTTATTATTCTTTTCATCCCAGGGGTCTGGTTGGTTTCGTGTGCGAACCAACCCGGCCGTTTCTCAACTGTACCCCGAACTCTCATAGGGTATACTCATAGGGACAGTTTCTCAATGTGATCATCAACACCGCTGACGGTTCATCAAACGGACGTCCGGTCTGAAAGTTATCAGCTCTTCTGTTCCAGGGGCCCAGTTGGATTTCGGGTTCAATCCAACACAGCCACTATCCAACTACGTCCAAACCTCAGGTGAAGTATTCCAAAAGTTCCATCTCATCAAGAAGATTCTAACAAAGTCCACAACACTTCAATCGGACGTCCGGATCTCATGTTATAAGAGTTTCCGCTCCGAGGGCCCGGTTGGTTTCGGGTTCGAACCAACCAGGCCATACCCAAAGTTCTCTGAAAACTTGAGTGTAATATATCGAAATGACCAAATCGATCCAAGGATCGCATCGCAACTGACGGTGCATCGATCGGAGGTCCGTATCCCAAGTTATGGGCGTTTGAACGGATCTGTCTGAAAATAGGGATTCGGGCCAAGTTCGACCCAACCCGATACCCCCTGGGTCGGCCCGAACCGGGGCGACCCGACCCGGGTCCGGGTCCGGCCCATCAGGGCGCGGCCCGACCCGGCTAGCCCGGCCTGGGCGGCCCAGCTTGGTGAGGCCGGTCCGCGTGGCATGCATGGAACGGGGGGTTACAACCCCACGACTGAAGAAACTGGCGCGGCATTAAGCCGTGCCGCCCTGCCTCCGGAATGGCTAAGCCATTCTGGTTTGGTCCACCACCGCAGCACAGCCACGGCGGTTCTGCTCCGGCGGCGCGCCACCACTATTTTCCGCGGACCACCGGAGGGGCTTCTGTGGTCCGTTTCGCTCGCCGCCTTCACCGGCGGTCCTCCCGGGACCCAATCTTCACTGTGAAGGGATTCAAATGCCATTGCGGCCCACTTCGTCGTCGCCCGTTGACCTGCCCGTCAAAAAACAAACTGCACAGTCTTTGAATTGCCTCCACGGCCCCGACTCCGACAACGGTTTCATTTAGCCGCAACGGCGTGACACGATGGTGCCATGTTTCTTCACCGTGTTCCTCCTTGTTCCCGCGTGATTCCATTGCACCGCGCCGCCTTTGTTTGAGCCGCAACATAATCAACAACAAGGGGGAGTAGGGTTGGCCGTGTTCGGGTGGTCCTACCTCCTCCCGTTACAACAATAACAGGCGGACCAAAAATAAAAGATGATGAACGACAAAGATTATTCCACGAACAAAAAAATAACCCCTACCTCGAAATTGACATCTTACACCGTTGAGTCGTGGAAGTCAAACGTCGCGGTAGAATAGTATCGATTCCGTCGACGTCAGAAGAAGAAGAAGAACGTTGTTGTTGGCGATGGTCTCCATGGTCGGTGTCTCATTCTTCGTCGAGGAAGGTTGGCGTTCTTCGATATGGAAGCGTCGTTCTTCGATGAGGAAGCATCATTCTTCGATGAGGAGGAATCCTTTTCTATTCCTCCTCCTCCTTCTTCTTCTCATAAACGCTCTCCCACCCAACAATCCGAACCCCAAATAAAATAAGACTTACTCTTATTTTATTACAACATTCCAAGAATTTCAAAATTAAAATTCAAACTCTTTAGTTAAGTTAATTGAATAGGTTTATTCAATTAATTTAACATGAGTTGGCATGAAATAAAGAGGGAGAGATGGAGAGAAGGAGGTGAGGAGTTATACAATTAAACACAGGGGGTGTTAATGAGAATTAAGGAGAGTTGGCACATTAAGTGCAAGGGAGTTTAAGGGTGTTACAAGAAGTTCAATGGGATATGGTCTCATGTGGGCCCCACTACACTAAACTCTCCCACGGGAGTTTAAGTGGGTGTGGGCCCCACCTCCCACATCATCACACATGGGAAGTTAGGTGATTGTGGACCCCAATAACAACTTACTATGGTAGATTTTAACTTCCTTGAATATCAAAAATAAATTTGTTCACAATTTTATTTATTTCTTCTTTAAACCCCAAAATTTAACTTCTTTCCCCGAACAAACGCACCTACGGTAAAAGTCCACTTAAGCGAAAACCGGCGCTGCGGTTTCATCGGTACCCTCAGATTTCGATTCCAAGCACCAATTCAAAAGTTAGAAAACCCCGCTTGTTCGTTCACTGAATGTACACGAGCTAAACTTCGGAAACTGATTCCCGGCACACCGGGCATCGGATTCCGGTGCCGTCAGAAGCCATAAACTCGTAAAATTCCATAAAAATTAAGAAAAAAATTTCTTTGACATTTCCGGGTCTTTAAATGGTATGAGACAAATTGTGTGGTTTCTGTTTAGAAATGACATTTTATTAATGTATTATTTCATATTTATGTTAAATTAGTTTTTTATATAATTATTAAAATAAGAATTATTTTCTTACACTGGTGAACTCTTTTTCTTGAGTTTCGGTGGTTTGTTCAGTAACTGATACTAGGATCGAGCATTTTTTAAAGGGTATGAGGTTCCAGAGACAATTAAACCGTTGAATTTTTTTGAATTGTTGTGTTAAATAATTCTTTCCAATTTAATTTCGTAAAACAATGTTCAAAATTTCTATAATATAACATATTTTTTCCTTCATTCATGATGTAATTTTAATTTCAATTAAACTATGAATTTTCCATGCACTAGTATTTGATACTATAGTGTGCTGTAATTTTAATAGCAAACTATATAAGTATGTCCTTTATCAGTGCTATTTCCATAACTAATAAAAAAAACCTTTTATGATTGCTAGAAAATCATTGATAAAAGGGCCCTTATTAAAAATCCTTAAAACAACACCACTTTCTTAGAATTGATAAAGTAATTTATAACACTGCCCATATCCTAATACATGGTAGTGCTAAACCCCTCACCATTGTCTCCATGTCCCATAGACCACCTTTTATAATCTAAACACCATCCAAATTTACTAGAGCTAAAGCATTTACCTATCCCTGTTCCCAAAAATCATTGAGTAGGGGTTCCATGTAACCTCAAATATGCCTCCTCATAAACAAGTTCTATGTTTCAGCCGTGTTAATTAAAATTAACCCCCTTATTAATTTAAATCTCATGTCAGTCATACATAATTTACACTTATCATAAATTTAAGAACATTTTGAAATTAATAAATATATATTGAGACATTTGGAGTTTCATTATTCAATGGCCTTTAATACAAATTTCATTATTTTTATTTAATTTTATTTTAACATGGATATTCTTACATTTAGTTTCATTTTTTAATTATATCAAGCTAGAAGAAGGAAAAATAGAAAGTTATTGTAAGGTATCCCTCTTCCTGAAGATGATCAACCAAACCATTCTATTATGATCACTAAACCAATTAAAAGTTGAGACTCAACCTATAATGCCTCATACTTCATCAACTGACCAAATATTCAACAATAAAAAATATTACCAACCAACTACATGAAAAAAATCGACTGAACATGCCTCATTAAACCTAATATCTAAACCAATTAGACACATTATTAACTTCAAGAAACTATGGAGCACTAGGGACATTAACCCATGATTCTTCCAGAATGAGTACAGATCTCGATCACGGGAGAATGTCTACGAAGTTTAATATTTTTTTGAGAAGTTATCAATTGAAGAAATATAATCCCTTTATCCTTAATTTTGGTGGAAAATAAATGAGAATAATTTGGACATGGAATTTGATTAAATTTTCAGAAATACTAGAATCACTAGAGAGGGAAATCATGTTTTTTACTACCTTTGTGGATGAAAATTTGAAGCACACATAGAACCTCCAATAACTTTTCTATAAATAAATAATTATTTATTAAGGATAGGGGGATACTACTATGATTTCTTGATCCACTAAAACTATTGTTTCATGATTTATTTTCATTCTATTGTAATGTACCATGTGATAGAACAATATACCCTTAATTGAAAGTCCAATGATATTACCCTCCACCTTGATGAAAATTCAATTATAAATTAATAATTTTATATTGTTCATATATGGGGAAGAATTTTATTATTATAATTTATAGGAGATCTGCAAAGTTAAATGCATTTAAAATTATTCTTCTATAATTTTCAGTCTTCATATGCAGGACAGCTAGAAATTATTCTAATATATTTGGGTTTTGATGGAATTTTTTAGGATGTTTTTTTACCATGGTGAACGGTTTGGGTATCACAATTTTGGGGAAACCATGAGGTTACCCTTACATAGTAGAGTTTCTTGTTAATTTTATAAAGTGCATAATTGATTTTCATGAGTAGTGCTTGTTTTAAAGGATATTATGTGGATTTTAGGGGTAACTAAATATCTTGGTTTTTTCTAGAGGTTGGAATATGGTCACCGCATGATTTCATCCAAACTCTTCAGTAACTAAAATTTTAATTACATAGGAATTTTATAAAATTGGTGTATATTTTGGTTAATTGTGTTGCTCATCCATGTGGGGTGTGATTCCTTAGATAGTGAAGGACACCTAATTGGTACACAGTTCGGTAGACAATGTCACTAAAATTATAGCTAATTAAAATGACAATTTAAGACTTTACACTCATCCTTCTAATCCAAAACACCCAAATTATCCTCCCAATCACATGAGATGGTAGAATGAACCTCCTCACCTTTATCTATTCGAACCCCTTCAATTTGAAATGTTTTGGAAAAATATTTTGGGGTTTTATGGTGAAATATCATATTATCTTTCTTAATTGTACATATCCATGCATTTATTCTAATGTTGTGAATATCTGAATTAGGGATCATGATGATTTCAACTAAATCATGGTGGAAATCATCCTGCATTTTAGGGGTTTCATTTTTTCTCATCAAGGGAATTTAAGAGGCTGTACATTTTAAGACCTCAACCATAATATCCTAGAATTGGTGGTTGCTTTATAACATTGACACTAGATATAAGGAATCACATCCCAAATGACTAATTAGTTTAGTAGTCTTGGTAAACAAGATACATACTGGTATATCATATTACAATTGAAAACATCAAATACTACATAGAATTTTCTTTGAGATCATTTTTATTTCGTTTACCATATCCCTCAAAATGAATAATAATGAACTTATTAACATCATTGGGAAAGGAAACATAAGGAAAGGGTGAGCTAATATGCATAGTAAGGGTATGCATATAGTGGAATATTTCATGAATAAATAAGGTGTTTTCAATATGACAAGATATATTTCTGAAACACATGAAATTTAATCTATAAATTGAATATAAATAATAGTATAGAAGGAAAAATTGATGATCAAATAATTCCATATAAGTAATCACATGAGACTGAAAGTTATCCATGTATATTATAACTAATTGAATAATCACATGGACATCAATAACACAAATTTATTGAATGCGTCCTCATTCAATCATCTCTTCTGATATCTCATATTATCTTTTTAGATTCCATTATTTCCTCTTATATTCTTAAAATAAGTGATCCTTTGGTTTCATTGGATATTGGTAGTGGGAGATTTATCTTGTTTTGGTTCCTCATTTCCTTCTAGATATAAGTCCAATAGCTCGGTTCATATTCCTTTGATAGCTTACTCATTCATTATATACCTCATATTTTCTATGCCAGATCTCCATATTGAAGATCTAGATTACGTCCATTCAGATTTGGACCTCATGGGAATCTATCTTCATCATCCATCACATGGATGAATTACAATACCTATTGTTTCTAATGATGGTTCTTACTCTATATATGGTTCACAAGAGAGGTAGATGGTCAACAGATGTGAGTGATCACTAGAGCCCTTAAATGGTGGTGGTTCTAGGGGTTTGTTGTTGGATATTCAGGGACACTGGATCCGAGCATCTAAATCTCTAGGTGGTGATGGTGTTGTGGATTCACTATGGTGTGAATCAGGTCTGGTAGTGCTGGGAGTACACATTGAATGGTATCAAAATTGTACATCCCAATAAAACTAATCAGAACCCATTCATAGAAATAATAATAATGGCATCATTAAAACATATTTCCAATGGATCATAAGGTAAAATGAGAGTTTTTTTCATTGAGGAATTGAACTATCATAAAAATTACATTAAAAACATTCTCAAAGAAAATATTCATGTCACTTGGAAAATTATTTTTTTAAAAAATCAAATAATATTAAGAAAAACGATTATTTGAAAATAACCTTGAAAATTATTGAAGGAAGATTCAAAACAATGAATATGTTCAATTCCATACATTACATATTATTTGATAACACATTATTTTCATACTATTGTAAAAATGAAAACAATTACCTCATTGGGAAAATGATGAGATGAATAATTTCAGTTTTTTTAAATGTAAAACATTGGTAAAAGGCTCTTCAATAAATCATTTGGATAATGTTAGAAATATTCTTGAAACTATATTTGAAAACATGGATATGGAAGAAAAATAATTTTCGACCGAAGATAGAATAAAGAAAGATTTTATTAAAAATATTTTCTCAATCATTTTAAGTACCATAGAGGAGAAAATAATACAATTACTTAAAATGGTCATGAATAAAAATAGAAGAGTAAAATATAATGGTTTTAGGATAGAAATGACAAATAATTCCCCAATGGGAGACTTAAACATAAAAAATCTTGAATGATTATGAGATAGTGGAATAAACCCTTACCAATTGGGTAACATTTGGATTGTAAACCCCATGAAATTAAAATTTTAAATTCCATGAATATAAATATATTCTTGATATAAAATATAAACAGTTCAGCATATAAACTACACAAGACAAATAATTAGTGAATATGGTATATGTCTGATGAAACTAAAATTGATATGAGAAACCCTTACATTAGGTCTGATTTCCTTCATACGTGTTTGACCTCTAATATAAAAAATATAGATTTATAATAATTATATTGAAAAACCAAAATCATATATATTATTCTATATATGATTTTATTATAATTTTTTATCATTATTTTATTAACAAATATTTATTATTAACACTACTTTGGGTGATGACTACTTCATTTTTCATGTATATTTTGGTTTAGTAGTTTCAGTATTTCTTACTTCTATTATGGTTCTATTATTTACAAAATGGTAAAAATGATATAAATATCTTATATATATATATATATTAACCATAAAATTATTTATAATATTCTATAAAATTTAGATATTGAAAAATGAGTTACATCATTCATCGAGATGGTAGGTTGTACGTATGCATACACAATGATTTTGTTTTTTATAGATGGAAGAAAAGAAAGCTAAAAAATTACACCTTTAAATAATAATTATTATATAATACATGTCATATATATTCATTGAATATATCCTCAATACCATCCATTAAAAAAAATTAAAAATGTCTCACATTATTTCTGGGATGTGGTATTCCACACATTCGCATGAGCGATGTTACTTTTTTCTAATGGATTGGAGATAGAAGAAAAATTACAATAGTTCACAAGGAGATTATCTTCCATAAAATTGATTGATGATTTAATTTCTATTATAATGGATGAAAATATTGATATAGGTAATTCAATTAACATAATAACATATTATTATATGGTAAATATTTTTTTTGTAATTTATTAGATTTTATATATTTTATAAAGAGTTAAAGTAATAATTAAAATGAAAATGCATGATTAAGAACTATTACTCTTATTTAGACAACATATTTATGTTTATAAATAGACTTACTATATTATTTTATGAACAACCAAGGATTCTAGTTAATAAGGGTGGATGTAAGGAATGAATTAGGGTAGGTGATTTTTAAACCAAATGGATTTGGAAGTCTAAATACGAGAGGATAGGAAGTGCAATTTTATAAGTGGGGGGGGAGGACAAACTTGGAATGTTTTAAAAGAATAAATTGTACCATCATTTCACATTCCAAAAGGATAAAAATGGATAATACTTATATATTTGTTATGAAAATGTGCAAATATTTTCATAAAATATTAATCGGAATTTTTTTTGTCATTTTATACTTTATCTTCTTAGTTTGACCCCCGGTAAACCCTTCTTAACATTAACGAAAATAATATATTTTTACTATTCATTATGAAAAAAATTTAAGTTGAAATTATTATATAATATTAATTATGATGATTAAAAAAATGGAATAAAATTTTCCAAATTCAATTTATATAGGATGAATAATTTAATTTAAAGTTAATAATTCAGATGTGATGGAAAAACAATTTTCCGAATGAAAAATTATCATAAGTATAAAAAGTTTTTATATTATAATTTAACTTATATTTGATTATAATGACAAAATTTGGAAGAATTATTATATAATTGAACTAATTTTAAATTATAGAAAAATAATCCAAATGGACCTTTGAAAATTCTATACATAAAAAGTAATATTTCAATAAAAACTGTATGTTTATATTATTCACAAAAAATTAATCATTTCAAAAAATTATTAAATCATTATGCTAAAATAATATTGAAAAGATGATTTATAAAATTAATTTAATTTTTTCAAATATTGTTTCTAATATTTCTAAAATTTAATTTTAAAATAATTGATAAAAAGATGATAAAACCGTAATTTTATTAAAATACAGTTTTTAGAAAAAAATTATTTTTCTTTCAAGTGATTTATATAATTTTAAACAAATGAATTTATTTACACATGTGTAAACCATATAATTTTAATTATTTATTTACTCCTATTTATACCCAACAATTTAATGACTAGGTTATAATGGCATACTATTTTACGATTCATTTTGACTTGGGTTTTCTTGTTTCGTAAGCTTTTGAATTGATTGAATTTTTATCAAATGAAAAATATGTTTAAAAGTATTGGGGTGTTATATTATTTTATCATAAAAAAATTTCATCCTAAAAAATTCGAAAATATCACCTCGTGAAAGGTTACAAACCACTTCTCCCACTAATAAAAGGTTACAAATCTCTCCTCTCAATTGTACACCATATGTTGTTGCGGGAAAAATTCCACATGCATCTACCTGTAATTAAATGTGTTAAATCAACATGCATCAAATTCAAAGGCCAAATTATGATGCTAAATTATGGCCTATAGTTATCAAACACCCACCTATTCCAAATAAGTGAGTGACAGTATACCACCCTCTTGGAGGAAATAAATTGTATATTGATTGAAATTATTTAATTTAAAATTTCAATTTTTTTTTATACCTACTTATTTAATGTTATTATGAGATTAATTGGAACTTTTTTTAATGGGATAATGTTATAATTATGTTTATATAAAATGAGTTTTTTAATAAATATGTTCACCTACTAAAAAAAGTTAAAAATATTTTCTATCATCACAACTATATATTGACTTTTAACGGCGCCGAAAAAACATTTTTTCGTGCAAAAATCACTGAAAAATAGGCAATGTTAAAATCACCCCCTTTATCTGCCCTAAAAACTGATAAAGGGTACCTTTATTAGTATTTATTGTAGCACTGATAAAGGGTGTCTTTATCCATGATAGTAAAAGGGAAGATAAAGGTCCCCCTTTATCAGTGCTTTCTTTTAGCACTGATATAGGGGTCCTTTACAAGAGGTTCTGGTAATGATGATAATGTCTATGCAGATGCATCAAATCTAAAGCTCCCCAATATCGGACCTATAAAAAAACAAAAAACAAAAAAAATAATAATAAAAATATTTAGAAAATAATATTGGAATACAAATAGAACATTTCACATTCATTTAAATCCAAACTTACATACAAAATATTTACATTGATGTGATATATACAATTAATCAATATAAATTTCAACCAATATAAAAAAATCGTAACTCTTATGTTAGTCATTATCCATATATCAACATCCAACAAAATCTTGTCCTTTCAATAAAACCAATTTTTAATTTAGTAACAGAAAATAGAAAATATTTTCAAATTATATTTTTGATGCTATATAATCCTTATATGATAAATTATAATGTTAATTACTATATAGATATATATTAATGATATTATCAGTAAATAGTGGATTTAATTAACATGAAGTAAATTATTACACATCCAAAATGATTTATGGATCATTGTAATAATTTTTGAATACAATATGAACTCTTTTTTCTCTCTTTTGGCTATTTGATACACATTTTAAACAAAAAATGGAAATTTTATGTTGATATCACGCACTTTGATTCATACCGGCCACAACATGTTTCTAATTGACATGTGATTGATTCCTAAAGGATTCAAATGAATTTTTGATCATTTTATATGTGTGAAATAAACACTATATAGGTTTCTTGGTTTTTTCTACGTGATATGTTTTTTAAATTAAATGATACATTTATATTGAAAACATGCACTATAACTCATACCCAACACAATGTGTATCAGATTGATGTGAGGTGAATTTTTTGCATGTAAAAATTAGTTATAGATAGTTATCCTAAAATATGATAATTATATGAGCTTGTCTTCTTTGTTTTGGCTATTTGATGCACACATTAAACTAAAATTATACTTTTATATTGAAAATATTCCCTTGAATTCATACTAACAACATTGCATATAATATTGAAGTGAACCTAATTCCTACACATAAAAAATTAATTATGGATCATTGTACTATTTCTCAAAAACAATACAGGCTTACTCGATTATGTTTTGGCTATGTGATGTGTGTTTTAAACTAAAATAGATCTTCTATTTTGAAAACATGCACTTTGAGTCATACATTCCAAATCGTATGTTAGATTTATGTAAAATTTATTTCTTAACATCATAAATAAATTATGTATTTCGTTCCTAATGTTTGAAAACTATATAATTTATGTATCCCATTTTGGTGTATGTGATGATTTTTAAACTAAAATTATACTTTTATATTGAAAACATGGACTTCGAGTAATAATTTCCACATCACGTGTGAAATTGATGTTCAGTTGATTCCTACATTTCAAAAATTAATTATGAATTGTTTGCTAAAATTGGAAAACAGTATGAGCTAATTTTCTGTCTTTTGGCTACGAGATGTGTATTTTAAACTTAAATGAAACTTCTGTAATGAAAACATACACTTTAAGTCATAATGGACACAACATGTGGTATATTGATGTGTGGATTATTCCTATAAATCACAGGGGAATTATGGATCATTGTCCTAAATTATTAAAACAATATTAATTTTTTTGATTGGTATTTATTATATCATATTTTTTTGTACTAATATCACAATTTTATACTAAAAACATATATTTGATTCATACTATGCACAACATATATCATATTGAGTTGTAGTGGATTCTTACACATCAAAAATTTGTCACATATCATTGTTATATAGTTTCCAAACAATCTGAATTTTTTTCTAGGTTTTGAATTTTATGTCTGTGTTTTGAAATCTACTTTCGATTTTAAACTAAAAACCCACAATACGATTCATTCATGTCACATATTCTATCAAATTGGTTTACTATCAATTCATATATTCCAAAAATATATTATTGATCATTTTTATAATGTTTTAAAATAATCCAAGAGTTATTTCCCAGTATTGTGTATGTGACATGTGTTTTAAACTAAAATTTCACATCTATGTTGAAAAAACACATTTCAATTCACACATACCACATCATTTTTTATATTTTAAAAAATTTCATTCCTAGACCTCAAAAATTAATTATGGATAATTTTACAAAATTTTGAATATAATATGAGATTTTTTTTGGATTTGTGATATATGTTTTATTCTAAAATGACACTTTTGTATTGAATACACACACTTAGAGTAAAATCAAAAACATCATCTATCAGATTAATATGAATTTAATTAAAACATATGAAAATTGAATTTTGAATATTTCTTCCTATAATTAGAGAAAAATTCGAGCTCATTTAGTCAGTTTTGGCTATGCGACAGTTGAATATAATTGAAAAGGAATTTATATATTGAAAACACACACTTAGTGTAATAAATCACCCATCATATGTCAAATTTACATGTAGTATATTCCTACATATTACAAATTACATATGGATCATTATCCCAAATCATTAAAACATATTGAATGTGTTTTCTCTATTCTGAGTATGTTATAAGAACCAGATTTTTATTCAAGGTACAAATACTTTACTTTGTGGTTTTAATAATAATTTTGGACCGAATTTTGATTCCTAATGATTTCAAAGAGGGTATGGGGTGTCTATGGATTTTTCAATGCAGAGAACCTTAGATGGTGGAAAAATAAACTACGTTGCATGATTTGTAAAAATAGTGTGATGCATTTCACATAGTTTATCTTAACCATGAATGGAATTTTAGACTGGAATGAAGGGAGTATAATATTATATAAATATGCACCCAAGGCCTCATGACCATTAAGTTGGTCAAAATTTTTTAGAAGACCCAAATCAGACTGTTTGAGCACAGATTAGAAAACTATGAACATGAAACCATGCAAGGTCCCTCCTTTCATTGTGGGACATGTGTGGATGGTTCATGGTTTGGACAACTATATGAAAAAACCACCAGACCTAGATATTTTGTTGAAAATTACCAAAATTCATTTAAATCCTTAAAATTTCGACCCCTCCTCTCATTTTCTCTATTCTCTAAAATGTCGGTGATTTTTTATCCTATTGATCTCATTTGGTGATCTAACCAAATAATCTTTAATATATCTTCTATTTTTAGTTCAATAGAGCTTCTATTCATCTCGTTGGGTCCATGCTGATAATTTATTCATTAAAAGTTAACTTTTCTTTTTTTTTGTCCTCTTGATGGAGTTACAGAGGTGCAAGATCTTATACCCTATTTCTATGGTGTTCATCTATACTTCTATTTTCTATTGATCCAGACCTCACGAAGGGATGATACAGGATGTGGAGAGTACTATGATCTTGAGGTAGGTGTAATAGTATTTATCCACTAAATTATTGATGTTCTATAACATGCATTATATGTCACATGTTGGATTCTCTGTGTGTTTCTTTAAATTACACATAAATCATGTTTAATTTAGTGCCTATGAAAGAAGTGACCTACTGACCCCTTATTCAGTATGGGTTAGGTCCCATAATCCATTATCACCCTATTAGGTGTGCCTATGGATTTGTTTGATAATATTAAATGATTAAATATAAAAACCATATTATAAATTGTTTTGGAGTGACAAATAAGTGAGATGATTATAATTAATGTGATTTTTTTGTGAGTGGAATGACCACATCACTTGACTAAATGTAACAAGGTTTACGATCATGTTAGAATAATGGTCAAAAATTGTAAATCCTATTTGATTGTTAAATAAATTGTGGATTATAATGGGCATGGATACCCTTGTTAATTATAGTAAATGGGTATGGTGACTGATATGAATGTAATATACATATGACCATGGTTTTCAAGTCTTCTAATATAA
Organism: Viscum album; assembly: GCA_963277665.1. Lineage (NCBI taxonomy): Eukaryota > Viridiplantae > Streptophyta > Magnoliopsida > Santalales > Viscaceae > Viscum > Viscum album. The sequence continues at coordinate 2,056,020,717 of OY728148.1, forward strand.
AAAATCATGGTGAACCTAAATATGTGATACCTGTGAAAGTCAACCCTTTATATCTATTATTATACAGGGCACAAAATCCCCTATATCCATGATACTGGGCATGGAGAACCTATAATGTGATACTAGTAATGGATTCTCTCTACTGCGATATTAGGAATGGTGTCCCACACTTTTGTGATACCAAACATGGAATCACTATACTATGATACAGGTTAGGGTTTCCCAGTACTATGATAATGGGAATGGCATACCTATTTTTGTGATACTGGGAATGGTTTCCCTATAATGTTATATTGGAAATTGTATCCCTATATTGCGATACCAGTCATGACATCCCTTACTACTATGATACATTGAATGGAATACATTACAAATGTGATAAATGGCATTGCATCCCTTGTTACATTATCAAAGATATTTCAGCGCCTTCCAAAGATGGTAGTGTGAGTTTGGTTTTGCATTAGGAACTAGAGAAGTCCCATTTACAATTATTAATAATACTTTTCATTATTATAATCGAACATTTCAAAGTTATATAAAAAAAATGGGATATTTATATATTTTTTTGGTGGTGGCATACTGAGTTTATATCATACCCTATCCGGGCCGTCGAGGGTACCCAGGTTGAATATAATCTTATAGGTGTAGATAAGGGGAAGAATACTCTCATGAATCCATGAATTCATTAATAAATTAATATGAGATCTAGGTAGTAGATGACTGAGCTAGAGCTCATGATGCTTTGATAGAATTTTGCCTTTTTTGTATACCAATTACTGTATTCAATGGTTTCTTCCAGGTATACATGTTTTCCCTATTCTTAGGAGACATGACATCATCATTTTTTTCATATGATTTGGTATTCTCTTTTTTATTATTATTTAGTAATTGAATGTTATATCATGCTTTCTCTATGATGGGTTACAAGTCAAGTTGTTTATACATGATTTCTCTATTTTTACATTACTGATATGATTATTCTATTTAGTTTTATGTTGATTATACCACCATGCTACTTTGGAAAGAGGGTATAGTCTCTCCAAAGACATACCCTAAGACCTCACAGTTTGTCAGCAGTCTTTGGAATATTGGGAGGTGCACTTGAGGCCATGCAGCCTATCAGCTTGGGAAACCATTGAAGTGGTATCAGGGTCTAGATGTTACAATGTGGTATCTTATGATCTTTCTTTTATTGATTTACTATTTTAAGACAATAGTCAGGATATTAGGAAAGAAATATGGATTTACCAATAAGCTATGATTGGGATTAGCTAACCCATGTATAGAGAAAATTCAAATTACTATAGTTGGATGTTTCTATTATTATATATTATGATTATTACAGTTGATATGATTCTGCCATTGGGTGATTCACTTGAATTGTGATGTTATTATTGATATAATTGAGGATTACCTTTTATCCTTATTCCAATAAGACTAGGGTAAGGAAGCGTTGATCATGCATCATTTTAGACACCTTGTAGAAAATTCACGTGCCATGAATATGCCATTCCATATAAGATCATTGTGTTGTTCTCATTGTTTATGATTTACATGAGTGATTTTACAATTATAAATGGAATTTTTATTGGATAATTATTTTTGTAGGAAATGGAGAAAATTAATTGGTACATAAAGTGTCCTCCATAACCTAAACATTGTATTCAATTTTAGGATATTGAATAAACCCTATATAGTCAATTATGGAACGTTTATTCGTGGACCATTGGTCAAAAGGACTGAACCATGTCATGGTTTTGATTAAATGGAGGCCACACTTTGGATTAAACGGCATATGATACCTTATGGATAAAAGTGGTGAACTATTTGGTTTATCCATATTATGAAAATATTAATTTTAATATTAATTTAAAATGATATGGAGATTTCATTACACTGATCTTGACCCAGACCCAACCTTAGTAGTGGGAAGTAGGTAGAGTCTCTGGTGTTTGAATTAAATGTTCCTATCACCTAGAAATGACTATTTTCTCTGGAAAAGGGGTGAGACTGTTGAATATAAATTCCCTATACCTGTTCAATTCCTTTATATGTGTATTAACCAATCATAAAACATTATATGAGGCACATTTTTCACATTTTTAGATAAATTCCAACATGACATCCTCTCCTAGTTCTCCAAGAGGGTGGTGATGACCATGATCTAGAGGTGGTAAACCCTGAGCTACCAGTGATACCTCTAGTTGTTCCTCCTGTAGATCCTCTTTATATTTCCCACATTAGTATTGATTCTATGTTTTGAGAAGACATTATATGGATTATGCATACAATATAAGGGTCTCCATGATTTTCCACATCTATAGGAGGGTTGAATCAGGAGTTCAAACAGGAACATCCACCCACGTTTTGGGGGGATGGTGTACCATAGGATATATAGCTATAGATCAAGGTAGTTATGTATATATTTGAGAATTTAATGAAACGTCCTGAGAGTAGATTGAAACTCTCTACTTAAATTCATAGAGGATCCAACAAACATTGGTGGGATATTTTTAAATAGACATGTCAGAATCAGGAAGTGACTTAGAGAGATTTCCAATCAAGATTATTTTGTTATTTCTTTCACAAGATCCTGAGGTCCAATCATGATAAAGAATTAATGAGCCTTGAGTATGGTTCCTTATTAGTCATATACTATTCAACTTGTTTTTTGAGATTCATGATTTTCTATCATATATAAATTTGATGAGCCATCAATAGCAAGATGAATTGAAGACGGCCTGAGGAATCCTATTTTTTATTAGGTGAATGTTTAATGGTTGACCACCATGTCTTATATAGTGATCTAGGCCCTTATAACTAGTTAGAACCAGATGTAAGAATATGGTGTGAGCCAAGATAGTATTAACCTAGATAGGGTAGTAGTTTGACTAGTGATTGAAAGTGGTGATTTGAGACTATTCATGTGAACAATGGTTTCCAAGTGATACCACCTAATTGTTACATGGGTTTTCAACAGTGTGGGAATACTAAGCTTTAGAGGCCCTAGTGTCCAAGAGACCCCATTGAGTTCTGAGGCTATAGTAGATTGGGGAATCTATAGTATTTTTCCTTGACCATACAATTTGTACTAAGTGAGAGAGGGTCTTTGTTAGCTCCACCTTTAGGATCAAGTTTAGTAGCACCTCACCAGGAAGGTAGATAGATTAATATTGGCCATACAAGAAGTGGAAGAGGTCATGGTCCTAGTGTCTAGGCTTCTAAAATATAGTACCAGTAGAGTGGACCTGCTCTTTGTAGACAAGGTGTATCATAGGGTTGAGAATCAGTCCATATACTATTCTATGTACTATTCTAGTAGCCTCTACTATCGTTTCTTACTTATTCAATATAGATGTATCATATTCCTTCATATTTATTTCTAGTTGTAGAGTGCCTTGGGATCATTTTTAGTTCTCTAGTGGAATTATCATGCATGATAAATCATTGGGTATACATTCTGAGAGTATACACCAGAGTAAGGACTACCCCTTAAGGTAGGAAGCTATCTTTTCTTATGGAATCTCTTCTTCCTCAAGATGATATTCATTGATCTCATAATCACAATGGAATGGTTTGTTCCCAAACATGTCTATAATGATTTTTATCACAAGAGGGTGTTATTTACATCACCTGAGAGTGGAAGAAACATTCAAAAGGGTTAGTGGGTTGAACAGGAAGCTAGAGACGAACAAGGGCATCTTGGGATAGGTGGAGCCATCATCCAGATTTCTGGACTTTACATGGAGGACTATGGAATACATCAGGATGAATTCCCTCATATAGTTCATCAATTCAAGGATGATTTCCACAATGATTTTTATGTACTACCTCATGAGAGAGTGGTGTATTTTACTATCGATCTTGATTATGGAGTTGCACTTTTATCCATTGCTCCTTACAGGAAGGATATTACTTAGTTATAAGATATTAAGAGGCAACTATAAGACTTAGTGGATAATGATTTTATATAGGCCAACAGTTCTCACTATGGTTCACTGATCCATTTCACTAAGAATGTGGAAAAAAACATTAGTCATTGAGTTGATTACAATAAATTGAACCAGATTACAATGAAGAATCGGTATCCCTTACATTGTATAAAAGAACTTTTTGAACAACTTAAGGGAGTGATGATATTCTCAAAGATCAAACTATGATCATGTTATCATCAAATTCATGTTAGACCTTTATATATTCTATGTATGACTTTTAATAGTTGGTATGGCTTATCTATGTATCTCATGATGTCATTTGGTCTCACGGACTTTCCTGAAATCTTCACTTATTTGATGAATAGGGTTTCCCTCCCTCTCTAGTTTTTTTTTGGTGGTCTTCATAGATGAAATGTTGTTGTATTATTATACTCATAGAGACCATGAAACTTATTTTAAGATCTTTTTGAATATATTGAGAGATCATCGGTTGTATGATATGCTTATTAAATTCCACCTGTAGATCAAAATATTCTACTTCCTAGGTCATATTATATCGAAGGGATGAGTTTTAGTTGACTTTGAGAAGGTGAGTGATGTGGTTACCAGGGAGAATCCCAAGAAAATCTTTGATATATAGAGCTTATTGGGTATAGATAGATACTATAATAATTTTATGTAGGACTCAAAATTAGAGTTAATTATTATGGGGTTGAATAAAAAGGGTGTGAATTTTATGTTGTATGAATCTTGTGAGAAAGAATTTTAGGAGATGAAAGGGTGATTGAATTCACCACTGATCTTGATTCTCCCAGAGCTCGGTAGAAGCTATACATTATAATCTGAGGAACCAAGTATCAGGCTAGGAGTAATTACGATGAAATAAGATCATGTCGTTACATACAGGTTATAACAATTGAGTCCTTGTGAGTGGAATTACCTAACACCTGATCCCAATTTGGAAACTATTGTACACACCTTGCATTGTTAGAGGCATTATCTACTAATAGATAATTATTGGGTGTTTATGGTTAAGAGAATCCATGAGTATATTTTCACACAGTGAGACTTAAATCTTAGGCAGCAAAGATGGGTTGAATATTTATAGTTCTTTGACGTCGAGCTTGCATATACACCTGAGAATAGAATTGTTGTGGCTGATGCTATAAGCAAGATGAAATTAGACACAGACCATTTAGGTGGCTAGTAGTGAATGAAATATTGTTTTTCTATTTTTGGAGATGCACATTGAGGTGCAGAACCATCATGGACAGTTAATAACTTCATCTATATCAATGACCTATTAAATTATTGAGAAGGTGAATATGATGTATTTTTAGAATCCTGAGTGCTTGGTCCTTTGATAAGGTATTTCTAGTGAGGACCCACCTCTTTTTAGGATCATCAATGATGATGAAATCCTGCATATACATGGGAATATATGGATTTTTATAAATAAGATATTGGATCTGATATGCAAGTTGCATGCTTCACAATCAGTAGTTCAATTGGGTATCTCAGAGATGTGCCATGATATGTGCCATCTGTATTGGTGACTAGGGATGAAATGTTAGATAGAAGGTTTTACCAGGTGTTGTTCCCCCTGTCTATAGGTGAAGGTGGAGAAAAATTAACATTTATACTTGTTACAATCATTATCAATCCTAGAATTAAAATGGGAGGGTTTTGAGATGGATTTTTTCATCATCTTACTGAGGTTTCCTCAAGGAATAAATGCAGTTTGGTTAGTCCCAGATCGATAGATGAAATTATACCACTTATTTGATATTAGGGAGACTTTATCAATTGGGGATATAGGAGGATTGTATGTCTATGAGATCATATAGCTACACATGGTCCCTCATGATATCATTTTATATTGGGATTCTTGTTTCACAAAAAGGTTCTGGTATTGGTTATAAGTATATGTGGGTATGCAGGTGCTTCTGAGCATTTATTTTCACCATCAGACTGTTGATAGTAAAAACGAACTATACATGTGTTAGAGGACATTTTCCAATCACATGTCCTTTATTTTGGAAGTTCATGGAAGAATAAATTCCCTCTCATCATCTTTTCCTATAATTTTATATATCACATGATTATAAAAATGTCTCCTTATGAGGATCTATATAGTAGGTCATTCAATTTACCCTTGTATTGTTTTGATGTAGGATGGGAAACATTACTAGGTCCTCATATCATATAGGATACATTGCATAAGGTTCATCTGGTTAGGAAGAATATGTATACTAATAATTTTATATAGAAATATTGCGCCAATATTAATCGGTGACCTATGGAGTTTTAGGTTAGCAATCATGTTATTTTGTGGGTATCACCAAGACTTGGGTATATATGGATATAATGGCCTATGAAGTTGTTGCCTCTTTTTTTGGGACTTTTGAGATCCTGGAGAGATTCAAGCTGATATACTATCTATTTATCTTAAATCATAGTTACCATTCCATGCAAAACATTCCCATGTTTCACATCTTTGTAATTATAATGTTGTCCCATCTCCAACTTTTGATCCTGAGGATATAGGGATCGATGCAGATGCTTCTTTTGAGGAGAATCCTATATGCATCATTGACCGGAGAATGCAAGCTCTCACAGGTTGATATATCCTTTTATTATTGGTGATATGGTAGCATGAACATTTATAGATTGAAACATTGTAGAGAGTGGCTGATGTACATGCCTAATAGCTGGGCATGTTCTTAGATGGCTTTTCACTACCCCTGAAAGGTCAACTCGAGGATGATTTTATTTAAGGGGGAAGATAGTAGGAACCCAATTTTTATATGAGGTAAGAATCCTTTAAATTTATATATAACAATTATTTTGACCTAATTTGGATTCCTATTGAGTTCACAGAGGTCACATAGGTGTTCAAGGAATTTTCATAGATCATATCCCTTGTCGGTTGAAAAAAGCACTAGGTTGTAGGGTTAGTAGAAACCATGAAATCAATCCAGCATGGTATCCATTAAATATAGGGTTTATGCTTTTCTCTAACCGTATGCATAAGGGCGCATGATCATATGGTTGGTCTACAATTAAATCAGGTTTAATTTAATGACTATGATAGAATTGATCTACTAATCCCTTAATTAGGTTGGGTTAGGTCCCTTCATCCATAGACATCAGTCTTGGTGTTCCCGTTGATTTGAATTAACAACATTAAATTATTAAATGGACAATCCATATTCTAAATGGTTTTGGAGTGACTCCTAAGTGAGAGGATTATAATGAATTGGATTTTTTGTGAGTGGTACAACCACATCATATGACTAAATCGAACAATGTTTGTGCCTCTGTTAGAATGATGTGTAATAGTTGTAAAGCCTATTTGACTATTAATTAAATTTTCGATTATAATGGGAATGGTGGCTATTGATAATTATGGTAAATGAGAATGAATTCCTTATTCATGTTATATCTATATTGGAAAGGCTTCCCTACCTGATAATGTGATACATGCATGATGACCAGAAAAATGTGACACATAAACAAGACAACAATATATATATATATATTTTGATATTGGGAATGTCATATCCTATAGTTGTGTTACTAGGAATGGAAACCCTAACTATGATACTGGGCATAAAATCCATATATTTTGATACCAGACATAGTTTCCCATACAACTGTGATATTAGGAATGATATCCATATACAATGATTCTTGGCATGGTACCCCTATACTGGGATACTTGACATGACATCCCCTATTTTCGTGATACTGGGAATGGTGTCCCCATATTATGATACATGTCATGGAATCCCTATTTGATAAACTAGGAATTCAATCCCTTACTACAATAATATTGGGCATGGAAATCCTCACTACTATGATATTAGGAATTAAATCCCTTAATACTTGTTCAGAGATATTCTAGAATGGGTCGTAGCTGGTAATCTCATCCTGGTTTTCCTTTAGAAACCAATGCTAACACATTTATAATTATTGTTACTAATTTTCATTATTATCACTACACAATTACATTTTATCAAAATTTACTAGATATTTATAGACTCTATTGGTGGTGACCTACTATGTTTATCTCACAACCTATCTAGTGAACTAATATTACTCCGGAAGACTATATGCTTTTAGGTGTAGTTAAGGGGAACTATCCTCTTATGGATACATGAATTCTTGCATGAATCTGGATGGGATATTCATAGTAGAAGATCAGTTCGGAGATCGTGATACATGGATAGATTTGTTCCTTTTTTTTCTTTTGTTTACCATTTATTTTATTGACTTCCTTATGCCATGTATACATATTTTTCTTATTTTGTAGAGACATGACATCATCATTTTTTATATATGACTCAATTTACTATTTTTGATTATTATTTATTTCTTGGATATTTATATCATGCTTCTACTATGGCAGGTTACTGGTCTAGTTGACAATATGTGTTTTCACTATCTTATCCATTAGTGATATGCTTCCTCTATTTCGTTATATGTAGATTATACTATTGTGCTACTATGACTAGAGGGAATGGTATCTCCATAGGCACACCTTCGGCCCTCACTGCTAGTCGGAAGCCTCCGAAATATGGGGAGGTGCACTTGAGGACTTGTGACCCACCAGATTAGGGGACCGTTTAAGTGGAATCTGGGTCGGGATGTCTCATATGTCATGGGTGTTTTGAACTAAAATGTAAATTTTAAACTAACAAAATAAACTTTGAGTCATACTGAGAAAATTGTGTATCAAATCGAGGTGTGGTTGATTCATACATGTCACATTTGTGTTATAAATAATTTTTATAAAGTATCAATATAATATGAATGTGTTTTATTTGTTTTGAGAATGTGGAATGTGTTCTAAACTAAATTGTGAATTTTAAACTAAAGGCTTGTAATTCAATTAATTCCAGACACACCATGTTTCATATTAAGATTAATTTGATTCAAACAAATCCAAAATTACTTATGGATTATCAAAACAATATGATTTGTTTTCTCAGTTTTGATTATGTCATGTGTGTTTTGAACTAAAATGTCAATTTTAAACAAAAAACACACACTTTTAGTCATATCTAACACACCAGTATCAGATTAAGGTGATGTTGACTTCTACATGTCAAAAATAACTTATGTATCTTTATCATAATGTATCAAAAAAATATGAATTATTATTTTTAGTTTTGAGAATTAGATGTGTGTTTTTAACTAAAATGTTAATTATTAACTAAAAATGTACACTTCATGTTAATCGAGAATCACCATGTGTCAGATTGAGGTGAGTTAGATTTCTAAAAATTAAAAATAACTTATGAATATTTTTTATAATGTTTCAAAACATTATTAATGTGTTTTATTAGTTTTGACTATGTCATGTGTGTTTTGAACAAAAATGTCAATTTTAAACTGAAAACATGAAATTTGAGTCTTAATAGACACATTGTGTATCAGATTGTGGTGTGGCTTATTCCAGCACATCAAAAATGAATTATGGATCAGTTTTCTAATGAATCTATATAATATGATTTTTTTACTTAGTTTTGAGTATGTGATGTGTTTTCTGAACTAAAATGTAAATTATAAACTACAAACACACATTTCAAGTCATACAAGACACACCATGTATCATATTGAGTGCAGTTAATTCATACATGTCATTAAGGAAATATGGGTCATTTTTCTAATGTATCAACATAATCTAAATTTGTTTTATGGATTTTGACTGTGTCATATGTGTTTTGAAATTAAATTTCAATTTAAAACTAAAAAAATATACATTGTGTTATACCTGACACAATGTGAAATTTATTGTGGTGTGGTTTATTCAAAAATATCACAACTGACTTATGGATCATTTTGATAAACTATCTAAAAAAATATGAATGTGTTTGATCAATTTTGAATATTTTATGTTTGTTTTGAACTAAAATGTAAATTAAAAACTAAAAACATACACATCAAGTCATACCAAGAAAAATTTGTATCATATTTAGGTGAAACTAATTATGGTGTGGATTATTCTTACACCATTCAAGAAATTATTCATTATAGATCATCTATGAAGTCATAATTTTCCATCAACTATTGAATAATCCCTTATTAGATGCATCCTTATGATTTAATTCACATTTCAGGAATCTTGTAGTTTCTTCTTCCATCTAAAAAGAACATGATATCTCATTTATTTATTGTTGCAGATAGGTGAATGTAAAGTGTTAATTTCTAAAAATCTAGGAAAATAAATGAATAAGTATCAGATATACATTATAAGGAAATACACATAAAAATAGTTGATAAAATAACGACAAAATTAGCTAAATAAGTATTAGGAAGTCACCTTTCTCATGGTTTCTATATAAATTCTGGAACCATTTCCTAGTCTCCATTATCTATATTGTATCCTTGATTTCCATTCTCTCATGATCATGAAAATCTTTAAACATGTTAATAGTTCAATCATAATCTATAGATCATAACCCTCCATTATACATCTCCTTGATAAAATGGTCATGTATAATATATATATTCATTAAAATACTCTTTTTTTCACATTTAAAATGTATATCTAAATTCATAGCATGTAAAACATCACAAACATATTAGGTAATCACATGAATTTTAGGTTAGAAGACATTATAACATCATATAATCTTCACATTCAACCATAATAAAATAATATTTGGAGTATATATATTTTTGGAAATATTGGATGTATTGAGACAATATAGAAAAAAATGATTAAGAAATACTCTTAACAAAAATGTAATTAACTTGGTAAATAAATTTTTTGAGGATGATAGTCTTTTGATTTTATATAATATCCTTCATAAATTTTCAAATGTAATATCCACAATAATGTTTTATTAAGCTTCAAATACTATAGGAACATTCACCATAATAAGATAATTGTGTAGAAATATGTTTTCATAGTTAAATAATTCTATATATACCTTAATCAATTTATATTTGAAGAAATCCATAAGCTTATTATGTTTAGTTAATAAACTCATACCATGATTTATCCTATATTTATATATCACCCTATCTTTACAAAATCTTGTTAAAACTCCAAATGAAACATATAATTTGATTTTTAACTTTAAAATGTTGATTTTAGTGCATTAAAAATATAAAATACACATCTTGTGTTGTATGTTTGATGGAATTCGATGCATTGGATTAAAAAAATAAAAATTTGGGTTATCCAAATAAATTTTGATTATTATTCAGTGCTTCATAAAAAACAGAATAAAATATAAAATTAAAAATGAAATATATTTTATGATTATATTTTAGAGTTTTACCCTTGTATTGTAGGAATCAATAAGATTGTATACCCTTTTATTTTCATTTTAAATTACACACATACAATATCTTTTTTCTTATCAATTTATTTAACTTCTAGATAATTTTTTTTGTATAAATGGTATAGGTATGAATGAATTCAAATTGTGATTCGCAATGGTTTCCATTTATATTGTAATAATATAAATTCCTATAGAAAATAGTAATAATTATTATCTTTAATGAACACGACATATCATTTTTGGATAGTAAGATTAGGAATATGTAACTGATGTATATATTCACAACTCATACTAACAACCATTCAAACATGATAATCTCATTTATACTCTCTACACGATAAAAATTTATAATGAAATTTACAAATATTTATTAATAATATTAAATGTAGGTCATATATCATTTTGTGAATGTGGTGTCTACAAGACCTTGTTATGTTAATAAATCTTGCAAAGGAAGTGGTGGAGAAAAGGAACTCTCAGAAGGACTTTTGGTTTTCTTGGTTGATTTAATGGATTGTCAAGATATGACAATCCAATTCCCCATTGTTTTATTAGCAAGTAATACCATACATGATTTGATAACTTCTTTCATAAACTATTAAATGTTTTTTCATTTGAGAAAAAAGTTTCTAGTATATATCTCATTTATCTTAATAAGATTATATTTCTATGATATGAAAGTTACAATAGCATCATTGACCAATGTAGCATCCATATCATTAAGTAGAACATGAATCTCAGCTGCCATATCATAATCTACTTCAATCCCCACGTTGATGAGATTTTTTGGTATTTATTTGCTTTTTAGAATGTCTCCTATGATATTATACACCATACCCCTCTCAATAGGGTAAATCATGGGTGTTGATACTTATCAATCACAAACAACATCACCCTCAAGAATTTTAGTAATTTAAATGTATAGAAAGTTGTTTCAATTCACACATCGGAGAAAGGGTAATAAAAAAATTAATTACCTAGGGTATGGTAGGATTTTAATGGGAATGGCTAGCCTCAAACCCATTGGGGTCATACGGATCTTCATGTATTGTTCATTGTTTCACTTATGGTTTTCTTTGATCATTTTACTTATATAGTTCCACCAAACCAGGCGAGACAATAATATCTTTCAAACCATCTATTTTCTAATACAACATTTTAATCACCTCATATATAACACAAAGTAGATTTAGGTTCTTGAAATACGATTTAGGTGACACTCAAAGACCTGTACCTCTAACACATTCATATTTTTCTTGCTGCTTCAAAATAATTGAAATTTGTTTTCCTTCATGTATGGATGATACTGATTATTATTTTAGAACCTTATTAAAATAATACGAACATAAATATACAGTTTTATGTAATAATATTATCTAGGATTACAAATTTCAATTATGTCGTACTTACACATTCTTCTCATACTACTTGTCTATTTTTATCAACTAATTTGCGCCCATAATATATGTTGGTATCCTTATATAGAACAAGGCATAAGATGGAAGTGGTTACAGATTTTGATTCATTTACATTCTTATAATTGAAGTAAATATGTTATTTCATTACACATAAAACATTTATTATATATTCAAAATTCATACCATTTTCTTTTCATGTTGATCATACCCCATCATTACTTTTTACTAGGGTTACATTGGTTTCGTTGAAGACCGTTTATTTTCCCCCACTCCTTTGTTTTTTCATAAATTTACACATTTGAATAAAAGTTTATTAAATAAATAATATAAGTTAAAATATTATAGTCTAATTTTAACCTGAACTTATTTCTCATCACAACCAAAAAATGATAATTTTCCGTGTTTCTTGTTTTATAATGTGCACATACATAACTTGTGGGCGTGGATTTAATTCCACTTCCACATCCATGAGATTATTCTTTATAAGAAGTTTCTAGATTCTTCATTGACATTTTTAAGTGTAAATTAAGACATATTTATTATAGAAATCATATAAAATAAAATAAATTTACAATGTAAAATGAAAATTAAATCAATGTCACATTATATTATTTTTTTGTAAAATAAAGATAGTATATCATAACATTACCTTAATATCTTCCCAAAGTATTTCCTTCAGTATAGTATGGAGATGGTTCCATGTATCTATATCAATTTGAACATTAATTCTATTTGTAACCCCAACATAACTAATCAAAATTGACTTGTTGGGGTTAATAGGTTAGCTGTATTGATTCCATCCAAATGAAAATTTTACAACCTTCCTCCTTGAATTGATAATTTTATTTAACATAGAAATACTACATTGTTCTTATCTTTTTCATCAACTTGGTTTCTATACCCTAATAATTCATCATTTTTAGAATTAGAAATATATTCTTCCTCAGTATTGGTAACATCATCATGTGTAGAACTCATTATCTGCATAAGTAGTAAAAAATTTAATTTATATTACATAAATGTTGTAGAGAACACATAATATAACGAGGAAAATAATTTTATATTAAAAAATGTTAACCTTCTCATGGAACTCTCATTTTTTCTTTAATGTTTGAAGGGATTTGTGTCCTTATTCAGTATCCATATCTCCCCATTGGGGTCCCCTATAATGTATTTGGCACTTTCAACATTGGGATTTCTATGAAATGATTGTGATAAAACAATGAATGCGACATCCTCACTTGAATTTTCATCTGGCCCTATAGTTTTTTTAGTCTACAATTAAATAATTAAATAATTATTGTTTGATTGATATGAGATAGAAAATACCATAACTTCTTGTGATGCCATTATGAAAGGCTTGTCAATATATCCTTCTACACTTAAATTGAACATCACATATCCCAATTCATCAATTTTCACTACACTTTTATTTTCTACATATTAGAAATAAAAAATATACATGTGAAATTTTTTATAATAAAACTCATAATTTTGTTCGATGATTCCAAAATATGGCATATTACCATAAATTGGATTTCTATCCATGGAACCAGATACGTGTATCACTTCCTCCATAAGTGTAACTCCACTATTTTATATCATACATAAAAAATATTTTTTATTTATATATAATATATAAACCATAATTACAGGACCATTGTATGAAATAATAATTTAATTTGGCCCCCTGAATATCCATCGAATTCATTCAGCAGTTGAATTCAGATTCATAGATAAATCCTTATAATTATGATCTTGTAACTGTCTTATATACTATTTATTCTGTGTATTTTATATCCATCCTCAATCCCTTGATCGTTTCAAATTTATAAGAATTAATTTTTGGTATTCAATGCATTGATAATCCTCTACACTATTATGTAAAATTAAAAGGTGATCTTTCTCCCACTCTATGATGGAATATGTAACACAAAAACTTTCAAAAATCCCTTCACCCATAAGGAATCAACTATGATGAGACTTTGGGAGACTAATGTTATGAATATCTGATAGGTTATCGATATTGAATTGAACAACATAGTTAACAATTTATCAATCTATAGTAAAACCCTCTGTTCAACTTCAATTCTTGACATAGCCTTTTTTGATTTTCATATATCGTTTAATGGGGTACATCCATCCATAATGGATAGGAACACATGGTTGAACCTCTCTAACCAAGTGAAACAACATGTGGACCATTATATCAAAAACTTATATTGGGAAGAACATCTCTAATTCACATAATATAACTGAAATATCCTTATTTATGATTCAAAACTTTTTCAGGTCTATAATTTTATGCATATGTCTTTAAAAAAAAGAAGATTTTGGTTAAGTTATATCATATATTTTTAGTCAGAATGCATTGTAAAGTGATGAAAATCAAATTTTTAATCTAAAAATTAGAGTCATGTGATTTTATACCCTAAAAATTTAAACTAGTCATTGACATGACATTATTTATTTCTTATAAATATCAATTTATAACTTCTACACCATTAAAGAAATTGAAAATTTAGAATTTTCTTTTATATATTGTGTTTGCTACTGGAAGAAGAAATTTTTCCTTTTAGCCTCCATCGATGTGAAATCATTTCTTATACCCATGATAATCATGTCTAAAATATCAATGTTTCCTTCTCTTATTTCTTGGAACATTTATGAACATGATAATAACACTATCAAATACATTTTTTTTCTATATGCATGACATCAAAAAAATGTCTGATGTATAAACAATTATAGTATGGTAATTTAATAAAATATGACATATTTTTCAACTATATTTATTAATGTTTTTTAAAATGGTTTAATGAAAATAGTTCCAATATATTTTACATTATCAAACAGATGCTCACTCATTAGTGGGGAAAGATTTATTCATTATTCAGTATTCTAATCGAATGTTGTTATCCTAGATTAGTATTTATGTCGTCAAGTTAATCATTTTTGGTGTCCTAAAAACACAGTCTCTAATGAATGTTTCAACTAAACTGATTCTATTTAATAATCATGAATGGGAAACTCCAATATTCGTTTATTTTTATAACATGAAAAATTTTCATAAGAAGGAAATTAATTTATCTTCCCATACAACATGGCCCTTAATGTGGATTATTAACTTCTATGGGAATCATAAAATGTAATTCTTCAATCCCATTTCAATTATAGATCTTATATCAATGGATCCAAATAGATATCAATATCATTATAGGGGTTTTGGGTCTATATATAAGTAGAGACAACATAATGTATTTTCCCTTAATGCATAACTATGGTGGAAAGTTATAATTAACCAACATAACTACCCATTTACTATGAGTACTAATATGTATAAAAATGGTATTTATTACATCTATTGATAACGCATGATGAACGTTTTCCAAATTAAGGATACTCAGAATCAATTTTATTCTACTAAGGAGTGTTTGGTGGATGATTTAGTTTCCCATATTCTATTATTGCATCTATATGCCATGAAAATTGTATAATGTTTTCCCAGAATCTATATAGTTTTCTAAAACATGGAATGGTAGGAAAGTACCATACATATATAGAATTACTTGATTCATATTTATTGTATCGATTAGAACCACACATAATGAATTTTATGAGGTATTAATGGTCCTTAAAAAAATAGTATTCAATTATTTGGAGAGGTATATATATTTCTAGAGATCATTACTATTGAACGTAGAATTAATTTAACATAATATGTTCGATAAGTAAGTTCATTCTCTTATGGTGGCATATCATTCAGAAGACTAATTAGTTCTTTAAAACATGTTCCACTCTATACACTGCATCCTTTCAAATTATATAACTTCATTACAGTTGAAAAATGTTGTATAATTAGTAAAACCAGTATAAAGTGGTGTATTTGCACAACTATTTAACTTCTCAATCAACTTTGGAAAATCAAGAAGGTCATCTTCAATTTCTATTTTCATTTCTTCTATATGATCTTCTTCATCATTTACACTGGTATTCATTTGAAATGATCTATAAAACATGGTATCATTTGAATTAGTGTGTATTTTCAGTTTTTTCGTATTTTTAGTCCACAATTTGTCACTATGATCTATTCTATGAAAAAGGAAATATTCTTAAACTACTCTAAAATAATTTATCTTGAATAAAAAAAATATAAACCTGGAAAAAATATTTGAGATAGTTTGTACACATGATCCATTACAAACCTGATGAACTATTTGACTCCATCATCATAATCTATTATCTTATGATAAATTTGAATCCATTTTTGATTCATATTCATAATATTAGGTTAATAAAATATTCATTTTGTAAAAAAATAAATAAATAAACCTAAGTTATTACAAATCAAATGAGAGTGTCACAAATAATTTTAATAAGGGGAAACCAACATTTGAATATTATTATTTATGATTCCTAACTAGTTACCATCTTAAACAAGGGGGTCATAAAAAGAAACAAACTAGTGTAAACATATGGTTTTCATTCAAGATACTATAAAAACTGATAAAAAATCTAATTGGAAACAAAGTTGAAATGAAAGTGGAAGAAATCCTCAATGGGTTATACTGGGGAAAGTAACTCTTATGAGAAAAAATTTAGAGAATTAGGGAACAATAAATGAAAAATCAAATTAATTAACTTATTTAATAATCATATGAAACTTTCTATTGTGTATGTCTACTTTTATATCATTCTTATGAAAATTAATTTTTAACTAAGCACGATGTTAGGGATTATTTTTTCCAAATTCTTATAGAATTTGTTTTCATGGAAAGGAAAATATAAAGAGGATTTAAGTTCTTCTACCTGTTAGTGGAATAAAATGGGAAGAAGTTTTTGATTTTAATTCATGGTAGCAAGAATCACACCTAGAATACAGAGTGGATTACCACATGTGCACTCTAAAAACCTGGAATACTTATTATTTGAAATAACCACCTTTCATGATAAGTGGTCACAGTTTTTAAAGTGAATTTATGGTACTTTCATCCACATCCTCATTCATCAATGATCTCCATGAAATTATTTTGATAAATTTTTAAAAGAAGATATCACAAATGATTAATTTGTTGATATATCATATGATTAAATAGACAGAAAAGATCCATAAATAGAAGCATATGATTGAAATCATTAAGAGGAGGAGTCAGTGTTTAGTCATTTATTCACTTGGTATGTGGTGGGCCTAGTGGTGATTATGACACTGAAGATGAAACATTGAGTAAATCATAAGAAGGGTTGTTGATTTAAAAAAAAAATGATAATGAGTTCTATAATGATAATGATAATGGTGATGAAAATGATGATAAATATGAAAATAATTTTTTACTTAACTTAGAGTTAAAGGATTATATTTTAAAGGACTAAAAGTTTGAAAAAGATAAAAAATA
Organism: Viscum album; assembly: GCA_963277665.1. Lineage (NCBI taxonomy): Eukaryota > Viridiplantae > Streptophyta > Magnoliopsida > Santalales > Viscaceae > Viscum > Viscum album. The sequence goes on from OY728148.1 coordinate 2,056,038,761, forward strand.
TGAATATATTCTCTCAAACATTGAATAAATTATTTGTATTCCTATCTTGATATAAATGAGTCAATGTTTTTAATGGTTAGGAAAGGAATGAATTTGATTATTTACAAATAGAAAAAGTTGGGGGCAATAGAAGAATAGGTTAAATGTAAGTTAAATGAACTATGAAATATTTTGAAAATATTTTAAAACTTTTAAATCCCGAAAATAAGTTCAATTTTAACATCAATATTTTTTTATGAGAATTTAAATAAAGTTGAAATAGAAAATTTGAGATTATTGATGCTCCATTGAAGCTTGATGAGTGTATAAATTAGAAAATACATACCTCAATTAGTGAAAAAGGTATTTTATTTATGAAAGGAAAGGCTAAGAATAAGTCCAAAAAATGAATTTCAATCCAGGCCCTTAATCCAGAATTACTTGAGGTTATGGAAGGAGTGGGAAAGTGTAAGTGAACTCCATTTTACAATTGAAAAATGTCACATATAATTAATTGAATGATCTTGAAAAGGAAATGATAAATTGAAATCATATGAGACATTTTACCATTATCAAATATTAGACACACCTTTTTTTCTAGTACTAATTGAATTATCATTTCCCCTCCCATTTCCCAAAATAAGAAATAAATAATCCTGTATAAATAAAATAAACCAAAGGTGCCATTTTTTCCATAAAACAGTTCATAATATATTTATCATTACATAGAGGATAACAATACATGAACACAAATAAAACCTAGAAAAGAAAAATAATATCTAAACTCTTAGACATCAACATGGAAAAGAAGGAGATTACAGGGGCTATAATTTTTTAAAAAAAGAAGAAGAAGTAATCCATGTACATAGAAGAATAGAATATCTTGGGTAAAGGAGAAAATATGAGTTTAGCTATACCAGGTATGTGCGAGGTGGCTATGTTTGATTGTGGCATATCATGTATGTCGAGGGAGTGATATAGGGATATTGAGGACAGTATATTAAAATTGATAAATGGGAGAGGAGTAGAAATAATAACATAACATAATATTTGAGAGGGTTTATTAATCTATGAGAGGTTGAGGAGGAGCAGTGAAAGAGTTAGACTTCTACAAGATCTTGACCAACGTGAGATAAATCGGTTCGATTAGGGTAATGTTTATAAGAGTGTGAAGGGTTTGATCTGTGTTTTTTAAGAAGCATTAATAAAGAGGGTTCTTTCTTATCATTTATAATGATAGGTTTTATCTGTACAAAATATTACTTCATTGATTAAGTGATCTCTTTATTAGTGCTAAAAAAGCACCAATAGAGACCAATATAATTAATTTTTATTAATATAAATAAAAACTATAAATGTATATAATTATAAATAAATATTTATAAAATTATAAATATATTTAATGAATTGTAAATATGTATATGAAAATATAATTATTGATATATATACCAAATTATAAATAAATAATTATATATATATATATATCTGTAAATATATTTATAAATATTTGTATAGAATTATAAATATATATATATAATGATATATATTTATATAATAATATATATTTAACTATTTATTAGTATATTAATGTATATAATTATAAATATATTCTATATATTTATTATTTATATATATTAAAATTAATTCTATAATTATTTAAATATATTATTATTTATTTATAATTATGTAAATAATTTAAATAAAACTCACATATATTTATTTATAATTATAAATATATAATTCTATAAATATAGAAAATATAAATTTATAAATATATTTATATATAAGTGTATATATATTTATTTATAAATATTTATTTACAAATATATTTTTATCAAAATATTTTTAACATTATTAATTAATATATAACCATAAATATATGAATGTTTAAAATTAGTTAGATTAAATAATTAACAATTAAATTACATTAACGATATGACAAAATGGATAAGTTTTATTAATTATAAAAAATATTAAAAAAACTAATTTAGGAATATATATTTAAATTATGATGAATACATATTAAAAATATTATAACAAAATAAATAAATATGTATAAATAAATACTAGAAAATAATAAAATTCCAAAAAACAATAAAAAATAAAAAATAAAAAATATGAATTAATAATATTAAATGACATAATAATACAAATAAATAAATAAAATTTTATGATTAAAAAAATAATATATTAAATATTATCTCACTAAATTGAATTTTAAAATGAATATTAAAATTTGAATATATTACATATATATTATGTGTGTATGTGTGTTTCTATAAAAAGTGCATTAATTACATTAATGTGTGTGTGTGTGTATGTATATATAATACAAGTTTGATATCTATTAAATTGAACTATGAAATTATATAATATAAAATATATATTGATAAAATAAATAATATGAAGAATCAATAAACTCAAAAAATGAATGAGTGTTATTTATTATATAGATTATTAAAAAATTTAAAAGAATATTTTTAAATAAATTTGTTAAATTAATAATTTAATATAGTTTAATTATATAAATTAAAACAATATTAAAAATTAAATGTTAATAAAAAAATGTATAAATAAATTTTAGAAATTGAAAAAAATACAAAAATATTGAATAATGAAAAATTGAAAATGAATAAATTATGAAAAATAGTTACAAAAAATTAAGATTATTAATGAATAAATAATATAAGAAATGAATAAATTTAAAAAATATTATAAAGTAATAAAAATTTTATATCACAAATACATATAAAAAAATAATAGAATTTAGTAATTGGAATCATAATATATATTAAATATATTATGTTAATAAATTTAATTCCAGAATGAATACTAAAAATTGAATTAATTACAGAAATATCATGTGTAAGGGTGTTCTATATAACCATGCATTCATTATGTATATGTAATTGTTAAATTAATGTAAAACATGTTTGATATATGTAAAATTTAAAAATCAAATGACATTTAATTAAATGTCAATTACTCGATATAATTAGTTAATATTTTTAATTAACATCCAATTTTAGTAATATGTTATTTTTCACTAAATATATGATTTATTTAAAGTAAACATATTTATTTTTTGTTATATAAATCATATTTAAGGTAATATAATATATAGTGATAAATATTAATTATATTAATGAATAATTATGTACGAAAACAATTAAAAATGAATAAATTAAAAAAAACTATTAAATGAATTAATATTTAAAAGCATAAATTATAAATATAGTAAAAAAAAATTAAAATTATCAACAAATAAATTTTTTTAAATAAATACATGTTCAACATGAGTGAAATTTAATTAAAACGTCAATAGATTTATTTATTTTTTAAAAATGAATAAGAGATTAATATGTTTTTAATTATTACATTTTTTCATTTTCTAAGTATATATATAATATACTATTTATCACCATTTATAATATATATATATATATTAAATTTAATTAGTTTTATTAATAATTATATCATCAATAATTCTTTTAATATTTTTGTGATTTATTTATATTTCTTTTTTTATTTATTTAATTTTAATATTTTCATAATTTTATATATTTATATTTAATATTTAATATTTAATAATATTTATAATATATATATATATATATTAAATTTATTCATTTCTATTTATAATTATGCCATTAATAATTTTTATAAATGTTAATATAATTTCAATTTTTTATATTTTTTAATTTTGTATATAATAAATTTGGGGGTCTAGGTCGGCTGAGAAGTTGGATCGTGTGTAGGCACCTAGTAGCCCATATTATGGGCCAACATAATAGGCAAGGAAGTTAGTCTAACACATAGAGTGTCCATCCCGTGTGGTTCATGTGTGAGAGGATGTATGCAGGTGTCGACCCCCTACAACCATAACACATGTTGCATGAATACCTGAGATTATAACGCCCACCCTTGAAAAATGAGAAATATGATATGGGAAGAAGAAATTCGGGACAACCCTTTACCAACTCTAATTTAGTGCTAATAAAGGGTGTCCTTTATCAGTGGTTTTATTTAGTACAGATAAAGGCTACCACTATTTATTGTGGGTCTCGAAGTGGTGTATGGAAGAAACCTTAGATCCACACTCTTTTCTTTTAATTTGGTCGTCTATATAATCACACAATATTTTATATCAAGGACATTTCCCTAAGCATTCAAACCCTTTTAAGAAAATTACCACTCATAAACATCTCAATCTCATCTACTCAACCCCTAATTGGAATTTTTTTTCAAGATCTTTATGTAGGCAACAAACCAATGCCGAATGATAATGTTATTCTCTACTAGATTATGATATTTGATATAATTATGATTCATGTGTTATGAAAAAAAAATATTTATTCCACGAATTAAGATTATTTTCTATGTTATTCAAGGAATGGTTTTCATATGTAATCTCATGTCCTCATTCCATTATGATCATGGACATTTAAGGCATCTCTCTCCTCACACAGCCCTACCATATAATATCCCTGGTCATTTCCCAAACCTTGAGAACATTTCTTATTACATTATTTTCTCAGCTCAACCCCTCACCCATGTCTTTATATCCCGTAGTCCAACATAGATGATCTAAACACCACCAAAATTGATTATGGTTATATCGTCCACCTAGCACAGTTCCTAAAAAACACTGAGTAAGGATGTCATGTAACATAATGCAAGACTACCCCTACACAATGGTTAGTTTTCAACTTTTTTCATAGAAATTAACCCCTTATTAATTTAAATATTGGATCAATCATACATATTTTATACTTCATGGATATTTTGATGAATTTTGAAAGTAAATAATTAATATTTTGAAATTTTGAGTTTTATTATTCTCTGTTCTTTAATATTATTTTGATTGTTTTTATTCAACCAATGGGAGGGGGCTCCCTGATAGCACAACTTAGTGTGGATAAGGCTAGTCTCCTGCTGTCTTTTTTGACATTGGTGAAGGGAGATATGGTGTGGTATCCTAAAGATATGGCTATGGGAGGTTCTCCAATAATCATAGGGAAGGATCTAGAAATCAATATCAATCGGCTATGGGAGGAGGAGTTGACTTCATCTAATAGTGATACAGGAGAGTTTTGTTTTCACCTTCACATCATGTTTCCATTGCAAGGTTGATGAAGGTGTACTAGAGAGGATGGAGACATCTATGTGGGGATGATTTTTTGGATATTTATGTGTATTCTCATGTCGGTTTATACAAAATATTGGATTTTAGTAGTGGGAAAATATTCACCAGGATTGAAAATATAAATTCAAATGTATTGTTTTATAATTTTCAAAAAATTAATTCTGTACATTACTAGATCTAATTCATCTATCATCTCTATATTTTTTTAGATATTTTTAAAAAATTGTGATGTAATGTATTTGGAATATAATAACTATTACGGATATGGAGGGATAGTTTGATACAATTTCATTGACTCACTATCCCTCTTCATATTATTCTTCCACAAATGTATCCCAAGGAAGAAAAATCAAGTTGGAAAATCAAACTCAATTAAATAGAACCTTTAGATAAATTTATGCACCCAATTTGAACAATGGTAACCATCTTTAAAAACATAATATTCAAAAGTATTTTGAGTTTAAATATATAATTATTAGTTTACTACATAAATTTCAGGTTTCTTAGGATAATTCCCAAACAAAAACTTGAGAGTATTTTCAGAAGTCTTCAATAGATTTAATCCTAAAAGAGTTACCAAGGACCAAACTGTGATGTAATGTATTTGTTAAACCATGTGAAACATGGTGTGTCTCATTAAAAGTGGCTATTTATGATTTTATCCATCCATTATTTTAACCCACAACACCAAATTTCTCCTCCCTTTAACATGTGATGGTCTATCGACCCTCCTCCCCTTGCTATATTCAACCGCCATGGGGTTTTGTGGTTTTTCATGTGATCCTTTGGGGTTTTATAGTGAAATATCGACTCATACATTTTCATTGACCTTCCCCCTTAACTCATTTTATTTTAGGAATACCTGAATTAGATTTCACGATGATTTCTACAGAGGCATAGAATAAATCATCATTCATTTTTCAGTTTCATTTTTTCATCATAGAAGACATTCTGAGAGGATATAAGGAAAGTTTTTTTTATTTTCTTCATGGTTAGTTATTTTTTGAGTTTATTGATGTATTTAAGTGATTTTTTGAGAAATTTTCCATGGAATTGGACAATTAAATTGTCTCATTTGTACACTTTAGGTTCAGGATTGTTTCATGAACCTTTCATGTGAGTTCTATCATTTTTATAGTTCTACGAGGTTTCCCAATAAGTTATTTGGAAATTATGCCAAATTTTTTTAAATCGAGAACGAATTTTTGACTGCTTAATTGGTTAAATTGTATTGAATAATTTATTATAATTTTTAATAATTAATTATTCATTATTTTGGGCATTGGGATATGATCTTGAGTTGACAGTGGAGTATGAACGATCTTGAGTGATGATGGATAATCTTTTTTTTAAAGTACAATATCACTAAGTCTATGGTGGGTGGACATTACATTACAAATATTCTTATTTGATTGGTTATTTTATGTTTGTGTGTCATAATTATTATATCTATCTACATATATCATGATTAGTGTTATCCCTCCATAAGGATGGGATGGTCTTGCATTGGTCTAATAGTAAACATGGAACATATAACTTATTATTATTTTTAATGGTGGTGTCCAATTCAAATGTTTTTCAATGGAACTTTTTATGGAATTTTTGCTAGAGTGTGTTGGGATTCAATGATAAAACTTTTTCCCTTTTAAAAAATTATTTTAAAAATAAGGATTTATAAATATTGAATTCAAGGGATGATGGTGATTTAAGAAATGGGTTATGAAAATGGGATTTCTAAAATGAAAATGATGATTTAAAGAATTATTGAATGGTATCTATCGAAGGACCTAACATGAGTAAAATGGAAAGTGATGCCTTTTTAAAGTGGTTCAAAAAAATGTTTTTTTCTCGTCTTTAAAAGAATCTTGAAGAGAACTATTAACATGGATTTGGTCTGTTTTACCTCATGATGGTGATTTCCTATATTCCATAGTATGTGTACTATTTTTTCTATATGTTTGGGATTTATTTTAGATTATGATGACACATGTTACTGTATAACGATGCATGTTATGTTTGTATCCCAATGGGTACTCTACTTGGTAATAAAGTAAAGGGTTGATTGGTATGGATGTGATATACTCCCTTAGAGGGTAGAGGCAGGTCTATGGGACCCTAGAGAGTAATGAGATACATTATAACTAGATAGATGTGATGTTATTGAGAAATAGGAATGGGATAAAGGAATCCATTTTGGGATTCCTTTTAATGATGTGACCCATGAGACCTTATTGGGTACCATAATATTATATTGACCCCAAAGAGGGTGTATGTGAGATACGGGTAATGTCAATTGTGAGTTACACATTAGGAATTGAATCTAATATGTGAGCCTGTATGGATATAGTGATGATGTTATGTCATGCATTAAGAGGCTGACCTTTATTAAGTAGGATGAGTTCGCAACGATGAACGACTGTGTCTGGATGATCCATATGAGATCATTTCGGAGGGAAATATTTCCCACTAATATGTACATAGATATATGGGAAGGAATGAACATCCGCCATTGATCCAGAATTTGTGTATGATAAATGTTTTGATTTCCATGGTTGAACTCCTTAGAATCAGGACAGGGGACGTAACCCTTCCATGTGGCCAAACAGTATTTTTTGGAAGGACATGGACATGATACTTGGATTCATTTGTGATACTAGTTTGTATTTCCCTCATGAGTTCTTTATAATCTGGATAGGGTTTGGGAGTATTTCAAGTATCATGTGGGTGTGATTTGGATTCCTTTGTACACGTTTTAGAGAATATTTTTTAAGAACGAGACAACTGGATGGTCCATTTGTGTTAGAATGGTTCGTATGTGTGATCATATACACTTTTGAACATTCCTATGTTGGTATAAAACTAGGTATTTGGTTTTAGGGTATGACTTGGTACCTTTTGGTTGATACTCATGGACATATAAATTTATAATTGTATGAAGTTGGAATGGTTAGGTTTTATGGTGTTTCAATTGACAATTGATAACCCAAAGTTTATTTTTTTGGTGTTCTCAAGTATTATGTTTTTGGGTGGGTGTGTTTTATGAGAATAAACACACTTTTTATATATGTATTAAATTTACATACACTCAACCATAACATCACTATATATTATTGAGGCATTTGGGATTTCAGATAGGTCGATGGAATTACCCCTACCCACATACATGACATAGGTTTTGATGTATAGGGGTTGATATTCCTATTTTATCTCAGGACAAAGGTATTTATTGTAACTACACACATGGTATAAGTCAAAATGGTTGTGGAGGCTGAGGTTTTTGTAGGTTTATTATAATGAGTTGGGCCAGAGGCCAGTTTATATTTTAGTGTTTCCAGTTATTATTTAGTATGCAATAGATATTGTTTCATTTTTTATATACAACTATCATATTATTTTTTTCTCCAAACCGTTGCTTCTCTATTTGAGGAAATTCATCAATGTGAATATTTTAAAACAATCTATTCTAGACAATGTGGGTCTGTTGGTTCCTTGTTTTATGTTTACATGTATTTTGAGATGTCTGATATAAAAACTAGTCATGTCAAATTCTTGATACAATTTGGGAATGAAAATCAAGCCATACACTAGATGGAATATTCTCAACATGATTATTCTAGGTCCCCATCACTTGTTTGTATTATCTAGAATATGAGAAGGAATTCCTAAGGTTATGTGGAATCCTCCCTTGGGAACCATTCAATTGGCCCAATATGGGGTGATATAAAGTGTTATCAGAGCATATTTATGGATAGGAAAATGTTTTTTAAAGGTGTACATATACATTTTTTGAAATTGGGAGGTATATTGAGTTATTTAATAGTAAACATTACATTGATTGAAACCCATGTTTCCAAGGGATGTCCAGTTTTGGGACTAGGTACTCTAGGATGAGTGAGGTGTCAGTTTTGAACATGAATTATAATTTGGAATGGGTGATACATTGGATGAGTAAATAGTATCATATAGGATCTACTGATTTATTATAGATTCATGATAGATTCATGCTTAGGGAATTATAGATGCACCGATGGAAGAGTTTTTTCACATGACACCTTGTCAAAATCTATATTAATTGAAAAAACTTATAATATAATCGATGATTTTGAAAATATACTATAAGGTGTAATTATATTAATATGAATACAAAGGGATTGGTTGATTGGTTATGATGTTTTTATAAAATTTTAAAATGAAATGATTTTTGGAATTGTTGTTTTTTAGGAAGATCTAGTTTTGAATGGAAAACACAAATTATGGAAAGAGGTGTGGGTGAATGTTTTTATAATTCAGTTTTACTTGAAATATCTCAGGGGTCTTGTATTTTTGAAATGTTTTAGGATTTATGGGTTGGTGAAATGTATGAAAAATGGATTTTAAAATTTAATTTTAAAAGAAAATAGTGTAATTTTCAAATGGGATCATATTTTTCAAATGAACTGTGTAGGATGGAGATTTTAGTAATTTTGAATATTGGTGAAAACCCTTGGATACCAAGGAGTGTTCTAAAAATGAAGAGTCTGTTTTGGTATGTGTAAAATGTTTTTGGAACTAGTTTCAAATAGGTGACTAATTCCTTTCAATTTTGGTATACTTTTATTTTATTATGATCGATCATGTGTGAACTAGTATGTGTACTTTAATTATGATTAATCAAGGGTGAAATAGTTTGTGTGGTTTTCTTGTGCTCGACCATGGATGCACCATTATGTTTGACTATATTATTATTGAACAGGTGTGAACTGTGTCCTCAAAATGTGCACATGGTTTATATGTTCTGTTTATTGGGATACTACCAAGTGGGACTAGTAGGTGTGTTTGATATGATTGGTGTGGGTCTTGAGAGAAACTAGTTCCTGTGTAGTTTGAGTTTGATGGGTTTTTAGTGATTGATCAAGGGTGACCTAGGTTTTTGAATATATTATTCAAAAAAATTTCCATGATGGTTTTGAGAGATAGATGTGTGGTGATCACATGAGAAATATTTAGTATATTGATATCAAGTATACATTTATAGGTTTTGATTGGGTCACTAGTTATGATTAATTTATTTTTAGTTTTAGTATACGATTACCATGATTGGGAAGACAATTTTTTGGAATCATCCCTTGGTAGTGGGGTCTTATGGTGTGGAAAACCATAATCCTTATGTTGAATCAATCATTGAAGTAAATGTTTTGGGGATTGATGGGTGCTATTGAAGAAATTATTGGTAATTTGGGATTGGATGGTTGATTTATAATGGAAACATTAAAAGTACTCCTACAGTGAGGAATCTATCATCCATGGGTGTAAAACAATCATTTTTAATGTTCACTGGTGAAATGAAGCTGTTTAGTGGAAGTTTGAAATGATAATGGGATGATAGTGAGTAGTTAAACCCAATTTTTTGTATTTGAGTGTGATGTCGGATGGATTTCATGTGTTATTGATGCACTCGGGATGGATTGGTGGGATCTGAGCATGATCTAGAATGGAGATGCATTAATTCACATAGGAATATCATGGAAGTTGTATGGTTAGATTTAGTATCCATATAACAACCCTTCTCTTTATTACACACTAAAACATGATTTATTACATAAAAATGACTCCATTAAACATATATGATTGTGAGGGCTAGTGTCTTTGGAGCTTAGGTTCCATACTTAACAAATTAAAACATGAAATACAACATATTTATTGAAAAAGTCCTTTACAAAACCACTACATTATCCCTCGTACTTAGCATTGAATAGGATAATTGAGGATATGCATAAGAAAAGTATGATCTATAAATCCCAATATGGGAATAAACATGGAATAATATGAGGAATATAATTCATGTAAGACAATAGAAATGTCAATGGAGCACAAGAGATCTATCAACATAAAGGCATGATAAATCATGAAAGTCATAACATGGAAATGTGGCATCAACACTTAAAATGGAATTAGCTTGAGGCAAGGCTCATTGCACATGGAGCCTGAGTAAACCCTCATTGCACACGAAGCATGAGTAAACCCTAATTTCAATTGAATTAGAATGAGTGAACACCCATTTCACATGACATATCATGATACAATACTTTACCTAATGCATTGGAGTGTTATTAGGGCACACCCTTCTAAAACATATCATTTCATGATTAAGTGTGCCACATGGATCATATAACATGGAATCAATAAAAATCATAAGTTATTACAAAAATAATTAATGTGGAATAAATAAATTAAATTACTATTCAATATTCATATTTGCATAATGGTTAATACCCTTGACAGAGACATGGGTATGGTATTCACTTCATAATTATCGTGTCTTGGAAAAATGCATTTCGACAATATAACGACGTGACATAAGGATTAATGAAATTGGATGATGAGAGAGAAATGGGTGTCTCATCATATCAACATGAAATACATAGTCAGGGAGTGATATATATACATTTCGAATCAAAAGTAATGTAAATTTGATGCATAATATAAAATAATTACTTGGATGTAAAAGAGGAGAGTTATATCTCTCACGGAATTTTGACATAGTAATGGGTGTACATGGGAGAAATTAATGAGAGATAAAGGGGTCTCCCATCATTAAAACAAAAATTTAAAATTATGGAAGAGGTGAAAAATCATACCCCAATATTTTTAATTGAAACAAATGGCATAACAACTTAAAGAAAATTTGTCAAAAATGAGAAATAATGAAATACCTTACTTGGAAGTGAGATCCCAAAATCATAGGATAGGATTGAGAGAAGCTTCATGGGAGCTTGGGACACATTGGGAGGATTCTAGAGGGAGTATGTTGGGGGTTGGTCGAACTCCGAAGGCTTTGAGTGAAGAGGAAGTGGGATTTTGGGTGGGTTTATATAGGAATGGAGAGGGAATTCTTTATTATTTAGGTTTGAGACACCTCACATTAAACTAATCAAAACCACAAACCAGCCTGTAGTTTTTTCCCATGGTTTTTTCAAAAGAGGACTGGAATACAATATTATATAAGGCCAGTGGCTGAACTTCTAAAAATAATAGGGTTGCTTTTGTGGAGGTGAGTCACACTCTCAAGGAAAAAAATTTAAAAAGACAAAATGTTTTATAAGTCTTGGAGGGTTCACTAAAGCTTTGTAAAATAAAAAAAATCTAAAATCACATTATTTTTATTTTAAAACATATATTGGAAGAAAATAATGTTTATAGTTTTTTATTACATCACTATTGGGTCATTATGTTTTCATAAAACACATTATATATATAAACAATATTTTTTTACTGAAAAATTCCTCTATCTCAGAAAATTATGAAAATATCACCGTTGGATACTTTTGATGTCCTAATTACCAATTTAAAATTATTTTTTTCTAAATAATTTTATAAATATGTTAATTTTCACTTTATTTAAAAAAAATACATTTATCGAAAATTCATGGGTCTTCACAAAAATTGGTTTTAAACCTTAAAGAAATTTCAATTTCATTCAAAAAATTATATGATAATTTATATTTAATAAAATTAATTTAATAATAATAATATTTTATATAAAATATTATTTAATTAAAAAATCCATTAATTCATAAAAATAGATTTCTTAGTTGATTATTAACTGAAAATACTATTTGAGATTTAAAAAATGTTTACAAAGTAAAAATAATAAAATGAAAGTATATTCTTTATTATATACAAAAATAATGTAAATAATCATAGTACTTGGGGCTTGTTACATAACCCCTTAAAACACCAGCATAAGACCTAATGGTAAGGTGTGTGATGGTGACATACTCTTGGGGTGGCTCAGATAACATTGCTCGATTAGAAATATTTATCAACATCAACTTCTCCCAAAGGCAGTTCTACTCGAGAATAACATATTCAAGCTCATCTTGGGCTTTCTCATGAGTGAAGCCCAAAGATGCAACATCTTTTCCAAGATTTGACAAATGGGCTTTGTACGATGAATGTCTACTGGATGAGGCCATCACATAATTTGTCTGAGTAAATTGGATTTTCTAATGCCCTATATTTATACTAATCATGTGATCAATGTTCATCAGCCATGTTAGAAATGGTCAATATTTTTAATGGAATTTTTAAATCCCAAACATAAAATCCAAATAACTGCTTAAATTTTACAAAACCATAAGAAGACATTAAAAATACCAAGAGAAATTTTCATTAATGAATCTTTTGGGTCGTTAGAATCATCCCCCTTAAGAAATTTCACTCTCAAAATTTCCATTTTGCACACTAATATAGATTTGGGTAACTCTGCTTCATTACTGCCTCTGATTCCCACATTGCTTCTTCAAACTTGTGGTTTCTCCACAACACTATCACGAGAGGCATTGTCTTATTTCATAGTATTTTTTCCTTATAACCTAAGATCTTCACTGGTTGCTCCTCATAGTAAAGATCATCCTTTAATTGTAATACCTATGAAGATAGTACATTTTAAGGGTCTGGTATGTACTTTCTTAAGAGGGATACATAAAATACATCATGCACTTTGGCCATGGTTGGTGGAAGTCCTAGTCGATAAGCCACATCCCTGACACGATCAAGAATCTCAAAGGGGATGATGTACCTAAGAAATAGCTTCCCTTTATTTCAAAACCTCATGACCATCTTCCACGGAGATATGTGTAGAAGTACCATGTCTCCAACTTTAATCACAAGGTCTCATAATTAGTTATCTGTATAACTCTTCTACTGACTTTGGGATGCCTTGATATGCTGCTGAATAGAATTTCACCTTCTCCACCATTTCCTTGACCATTTCTGGTCCTAACAGCTTACGCTAACTAACGTCACCCCAACATGACAGTGTTCTGAACCTCTACCCATGCAGGACTTCTTAAGGAGACATTCAGTTGCTCGAGTAGAAACTATTATTCTAGGAGAATTCATCCAGTGGAAGATGTTAATCCCAAAATATAGAGGTGAATCATGGATCTCAATCGGATACAATAGATAGTGGTACCCCATGCAACCTTACTAGTTTCCTGATGTATATCTTTTCCAGTTTATCTAGTGAGAAATCCCCCCGAATTGAAATGAATTGTGGACACTTTGTAAGATGATCCACATCAACCCAGATTGCATTGTTTCATTTGGATGTCTTTGGAAGTCTGGTGATAAAGTCTATGGTGATGTTCTACCATTTCTAATATAGTACGGGTAATGATTTCATCATCCACTTAGACTTCTGCCTCTCTGCCTTCACTTTATGACACACTGGGAAATTTGATGTACACTCAGCGATCTCCTTCTTTATATTATCCTACAAATAATGCTCTCAGAGATCTCTATACATCTTTGTGTTTCCTGGGTGAATAGAGAAATTTAAACTATGTGCATAATCCAAAATTTCCTTCTTCCTCTCTGGACATGAGGGAACACATAGTCTTTTCCCAAATCTCACAATTTCTTCTTCAATAACATTAAACTCTAAGGATATACCTTTTTTGATAGCTTCCACTTTATTCTGAATTCCCTCATCATCCTATTGAGAATCCTTTAACCTTTCTAAAACAGACAATTGAGAAATAATTCGTGAAAGGGTTGATAATGTTCCCTTATTTATGATTCCCTTGTCCACCTTCATCAAATCTAAGAATATTGTATCCTTTTCAATTCACATCAATGATAGAATCACTGGGTCCTATCTACCTAGAGCATCCACCACCTTTTTCACGTTCCTAGGGTTTTAATTGATTGAGATGTCATAGTCTTTGATCAGCTCTAACCATATTCACTGGTACATGTTGAACTCTTTCTCTATGAATATATAATTGAGTCTTTTGTGGTCCATATCTATTTCATTCTTCTCCCTAAAGTGATAATGCCTCAAAATTTTTAAAGAGAAGATCACCGTATCCAACTCCAAGTCATGTTTTGTATAATTCTGCACATGAAATTTCAATTTCTTTGAAGCATATACAATGATTTTGTTATTTTGCATCAATACATAGCCTAGGCCCTTCATTGAAGCATCACTTAATACCACATAATATTATCCACTTGTGGGTAACATGAGAACGAGCGCATTGATAATACACTTTTTAAACTTCTTGAATCTTTCTTCTCATTCATTACTCCCTAATAACTTTACTCCCTTTGAAGTTATCTTGGTAAGATGGTTGGAAAATTGTGAGAAATTTCTCACAAATCATTGATAATATCCAGCTAACCCCAAAAATCTACAGATCTTCATTGACGATATTGGCCTTGGCCATCTGTCCATTGTAACTGTCTTGGATGGATCCCTAGATATCCTATTGCATGTGATGATATGGCCCAAGAATGAGACATACATCAAACAGAAATAACACTTGGTGTACTTTGCATATAGATTCTCCTTTCTCAAGGTCTCTCGTACATTTCTTAGATGCTCCTCATGATTCTCCTTGGTTTTGGAGTATATTAGAATATCATCTATAAAGACTACCAAAAATATGTTGAGGTAATCTCTAAAGTCTCTATTCATAATGTCTATGAAGATTTATGGAGAATTAATGAGTCCGAAATGAATTAATATGAATTCATAGTGCCCATATCTGGTACGAAAAGTTGTCTTGGGGATATCTTCCTTCTTCACCCTTACATGATAATATCCCGACCGCAAATAAACCATGGGGAAGTATTTTGCCCCATGCAGCTGGTCGAACAAGTCATCAATTCATTGAAGAGGATACTTGTACTTTATTGTGATATTGTTCAGCTCATGATAATTGACTCCAAGGTGCATTGACCAATCCTTCTTCCTGACGAAGAGGACTGGCGCACCCCATGGTGAATCACTTGGGTGTATAAACCCTTTATCCAGATTCTCCTATAGTTGTTTCTTCAACTCCTCATGCTCCGCAATAGCCACTCAATACTGAGTATTGGATATTGGCAATGCCCCAGCTATAATATCAATTAAAAATTCAAAATATCTTCTAGGAGGAAGACCAGACAATTCCTCAGGAAACACTTTAGCGAATTCCCTCACAGTAGGCATATTTTTATGGATGGTTTCCTCATTAGACTCAATCATCTGAGCCAAATATGTATGCTTATAGGGCAGTAATATCCATGCTTGAGATGACGGAGCTAAGGAATATTCATCTTCTTCTTTGAACTTGTATCGAATCAGGGTTCGACTCTCCACATGGAGAGTGATTTCCCTCTCATGGAAATTTATGTTGGCTCTATATAAGAAAAGACAATCCATGTAAAGAATTGCATCAAATTTCACCATAGGGAGTATTAAGAGGCTATCCGTGAATTTCAATCAACATATTACGACATGGGAGGAGTTATCTTCATGGGATATAATGATTGCCCCATTTTCTATACTCCCTGACATCTTTACTGCCATGATTTATAGTGGTGTTGGGATTGTTCTACTAAACTTTCAGGACATAGAAGAATGTATAGAACCTGAATGAAAAAGTACATTCTCTATTCTTGATTTGACAACTAAAGTACCTGTCACCACTTCATTTTTGAGGTTCACTTCAGCAGTAGTGATTGGAAAATCTCACCCTTGATGCCTTGGAGGTTGTTGGAGGCCTCTGAAAACCCTTGTATTAGAAAACTGATTTGCAAGATCCCTTGGTTCTTTGCAGTTGAAGAAATTAACTACACATTGAGAGTCGAATGGAGCATTCCTCTCCTATGTCATTTCCATGGGTTTTTCTTTTCGGCAGTTAATGTCTAGGTTCCCTTCTCGTCAAGAACTAAAGCATTACCTTGACCCCTTCAGGAAATTTCCAAGATGCTTCTTTCCACACATATGGTAACTGAGGTATTAGATTTCCTTTGCACAATTGTATTTATCCATAGGACTGCCATAATTGAATTCCACCTTACACTTCTTATCCCCATGATACCCTTGAGATTCCTCGATCTCCATTTTGACCTTTAGGGAACATCAAACAATTTCCTAATAGCTTTCAAAGACACAGAATGCCAGGGCTTTCTGCAAGCTACCTTTCATCCCACTAAAGAAGCAGTCAACCTTGCATTCGTGTGAAACGAAAAAGCTGGAGGCATATCATGCAATCCTTGTGAATTTTTTCTTGTATGCTTTGACAGATTCATTATCTTTTTGGTTGAGGTCAGGGAAGTCCCTTTCCATCTTTAGTCGGAGGGTGCAAGGAAAATATTTATCAAAAAAAATCTTCTGGAAATCCTTTCAATCCAGCACCTCGATCTCCTCCTTTGGATTCATATTTTTGATCACTGTGAACCATTGATCATCTTCACCCTCCATACGATAAGCATCCATGAGAACCTTCTCTTTTTTAGAACATGGATGGTAGAGAAGATTTTTTCAATGGAGTTGATCCATTTTTCAGCGATTGAGGTATTAGATTAATCATTAAAATTCAGAGGCCTTAGTCTCATGAAGCTCTTGATTGCGACTTGTTCTTTCCTGGGGGGGGGGGGGGTTGAATGTTCCTCTTGAAACATGTTTCTATTCAAATATTGAGTTAATTGAGAGATTAATGTGATGAAGTTTGTGATTCCTTCTCCCATCGGATTGGGGATCTCATCAAAACAATCATCGAATTGATCTTCACATCGTTTGTTAGACCGATTCCTCCTATTACCGGCCATTGACTGGAATAAAAGGAATGTTAGAGGAAACCCCTAAATGGTAATCCAATGACAAAAAACAGATGACTTATAAATAACTTTTATTTTCTTAACTTATGAGTCTATTTTCTTTATTTTATGTTATCCATGATCTACTTCATAACTTATATTCTTAGGGAATTTTTTAAGCCCCTTTATAATGGAATATAATAAGCTTGTGAATTTACCAAAGCATATCTCCCGAGAGTGTCGTAACCTAGAGTGAAGAAAGGCCCATTTTCATGCACCAGTTCCCATTCAAGTCTAGCTCAAAGTGGTGTTTTTGGGTTTTACCCCTAGGAAACATCTGTTCCAGAGCTGCCTCTACATGCTCGTATCCAAACATGGATGTATTTTCCTGTTAAAACACTTACTCAATACTCACCAAAACATTGGGATGTTTTTATTGTACTTATTTTTGTCTCTAAGTCTTCACTTGGGTTTTCTAATCATAATCCCAAAAATAACTAAACTTATCCTCTGATACCAACTATAACAACCTTGCTCTTTATTACAAACTAAAACATGAATTATTACATTAAATTCACTGGATTAAACATAGAATATTGAGATGTCTAGTGTCTTTGGAGATTATGATCATTAAATAACAACTCATAACATGAAATAAAAAATATGTTTTGAAAATTTATTTACATGACCACTACATTCCCTCGTACTTAGCATTGAATGGGATAACCTAAGGACATGCATAATAAAAGGGTGAGCTATAAAGACCAATAAGGGAATAAACATGGAATAACATGAAGAATACAATACATGTTGAACAATAGGAATATCAATAGACCACAAGAGAAACATGATCACAAAGGCATGATAAATCATGATAATCATAACATGGAAATGTGGTGAAAACCCATAACATGGAATTACCAGGAGCCAATGCTCATTACACATGAAGCACGAGTAAAACTTAATTGCACATGAAGCATGAGTAAAACCTAGTTTAACATTAATTTTCATGAGTCAACACCCATTTCACATGACGTATCATGATACTATACTTTACCCAATGCATTGGAGTGCTATTAGGGCGCACCCTTCTTAAGCATTTCAATTCATGCATAAGTGTGCCACATGGATCATATAACTTGGAATCAATCAACATCATAACTTATTCCAAAATTAATTAATGTGGAATAAATATATGAATGTAACATTCAATATGTATATGTGCATAAAGGTGAATACCATTGATAGATACATGGTTGTGGTATTCACTACACAATGATCTTGGCTCGAAAAAATGTGGTGTGATTTCGGCAGCAAAACGACGCGACATAAGGATTCATGAAAATGGTTGATGAAATATAAATGGGTGTCTCATAATATTTAAATGAAATGTATAGTAAGGGAGTAATATATATACATTTCCCATCAAACTTAATGGAATTTAGATACATAATACAAAACAATTACTTGGATGTAAAACAGGAGAGAGAAATCTCCCACAGAATTTTAGCAAGGTAGCCAGAGTACATGGGAGGCCTTAATGAGAGAGAAAGGGGTATCCAATCAAGAAAAAATAAATAGGGAAGTACAAGGAAGGTGATGAATCATACCTTACAATTTTAATTAAAAAAGGTAATAGAAACTTAATTAAAATTGGACAAACATGAGAAAGGAAGAAATCCGTTACTTGGAAGTGTGATCCCGAAAGCTTGATAGAGGCTTGAGAGAGGATTCTTGGGAGCTTGGAGAACCTTGGGAAGATTATATAGAGAGGGGGTCCAGGTTTTTATAACTGTAAAGGCTTTGAGTGAAGAGGAAGTGGGAGCATGGGTGTGATTATATATGAAGGGAGAGACAATTCTTTATTATTTAGGTTTGGGACACCTGACATTAAACTAATCAAAACCTCTAACCAACCCATGGTTTTTGCCCAGAGGTTTTTCCAAAGGGTAGTGGAAAAGAATATTTTTTAAGGCCAATTGGAAAAATTATTAAAATAACAATATTTCTTATGTGGTGGTGAGTCACACTCTCAAGGAAAACAATTTAAAAATACAAAATGTTTTATAAGTCTTGGAGGGTCCACTAAATCATTGAAAAATAAATCAAACCAATCTAATATCACATTATTTTAATTTTAAAAAATATATTTTCCAAACATAATGTTTATAGTATTTTATAACATCACTATTGGATCATTATGATGTCATAAAACACATTATATATTTAAACAATATTTAATTTTGACCCAAAAATTCGACTGTCTCAGAAAATTATGAAAATTTCACCATTGGATAATTTCAATGTGATGATTCCAGAAATATTATACATTTGATCTAAATAATTTTCAAAATATGTTAATTTTCAATTTTAAATAAACACCGAAATTTATCAAAAATTCATGGGTTTTGACAAAAACATGGCTTTCAAACCATAATAAAAATTACAATTGAATCCATAAAATTATACGATCATTTATATCTAATGAAAACTAATTTAATAATGATAATATTTAATTTAAAATATCATTTAATTAAAAAATACAATAATTTATCAAAATATATTTCTTAGTTTAATATTAACTAAAAATACTATTTGAGCTTTAAAAAATATTTACAAAGTAAAAATTATAAAATGAAAGTACATTTTTATTATATAAAAAAATAATGTACATAATCATAGTATTAGGGTCTTGTTACATATCCCCATAAAACACCAGCATAAGACCTTAGGGTAAGGTGTGTGATGGTGACAAACTCTTGGAGTGGCTCGTATAACTTTGCTTGAGTGGTAATCTCTATCAACATCCAAATCCCCCATAAGTGGTTCTTCTCGAGATTTAATTATTCAAACTTGGCTCGAGCTTGGTCATGATAGAATCCCAAATATTCAACATCCTTTCTGAGCTTCGACAAATTACCTTCTTATGGGAAGGTCTACTGGATGAGGCCATCTCTTCCATTGTCTGAGTAAATTGGAGTTGTTTAAGCCCTATATTTATAATAATCCTGCGATCAATATTCAACAAATATGTTATAAATGGTCACAAATGTTAATGGAATTTGAAAATCCATAACATAAAACCAAATAAGTGCATACATTTTACATAACCATAAAAAGGCATTAAATATACCAACAAGAATTTTTATTAATGACCTTTTTGGTTCATTACAATCCAACCATGGGATTACACTAGGATTTAGTTTCAAAATTTACTATGAGTGCTTGAATGGGTTGTAAATGCCTTCAAATGTTAAACTACCATATTTGGTAACACAGTGATGCATTGGTGATGATGCTGGGTGTTGTAAGTGAAAGTCAACAATAGGATGACCTAATGGTGATGTGGAATAGAATTTTATGTGGTGAATTGAAAACAAAATTTATATCCACATTTGGGACATAGTTGACATGGTTCAACAATTAAATTTTTTTTGCTAGTAGAAATTCAGTGGGTTAGATCATGGTATTTGAAGTCATGTTGTAGAATTTCATTTGGTATTTATGGAGGGCATTACACTTAGTATGGTTTAATTAGTGAAGTAGATAATTTTGGACCCATGGTGAGAATATTTACAAGGGATTTCATGGATGAGGAGTGTTATTGTAGGGATATTGTAAAACCTTGTCCATTTTTTAGTTAAAAATCATAAGGAATTTGAATTTTTGAGTATCATATTCAGATCAAGAATTAGAAAGTTTGAGCATCCCGAGATTATGTTTTTTAAATGGAACGAGGCATGAGTGGATCCTTATGTTCCCAAGTGAGTATAAAGAGCATTGTTTGTAAGTTGTATTTTTTTAAGATGGTTTCACATAGTTCATGGTTTGGGTTTCATGATTTAGGTAAAAATGTGTGGTTATCCATATTTAGTCAAGTTTCTAATTCATTTAATAATGTGAACAATTTATGTGAGTGGTTAGTGAATGGTTCATAGGAAACTCAATGGATTTCATGGAGAATTGTGACACTTCGGTTTTTTAGGGTTGGTTCATGGTCACCGCATGGTAACAAAAAATGCATGAGGGTTATATAATTCAATTATAATGATTTTTTCATTATTTTAACATGATTTGATAATCTATTCAGCCTAACCATGAAGTGTTTGTAGCCTTATAAAGTGAAGGCTACATGATTTGGGAATAGATTGATAAATCATGTAGCCAAACCAGGAGGCTCATTAAATTTGTCTATTTATGATTTTACAACTAACTTATTTTAAACAAACATCTCATTTATCTTCCATATCATGTGTGATGGCCATCATCTTTTTCTCTATTTGATTCCCATTAGATTTGTGTGGTTTTTGGTGCAATATGTTGGCGTTTTAATGTGACATATCCTCTCCTCATCCTTCATTTACCATCCCCTTTAATTTGTTCTAATTTTAAGCTTTTCTAAATTAGGTTTTCTAAAGCTTCTACCTAATCATTGTGAAAATAATCCCAAACCTTGGGGGTTTTATATTCATATTATATAGGACATTATAACATACTATAAAAATGTTTTCATTTATTTTTTATACGAATTTAGTTGTTCTATGATTTTATTATCGTATTTTGTTAATGTTTTGAGAAAATAATCATTCAATTGACATTTTAAATTGTGGATTTTTTGTTTCATTAGATTGGGAGCGTTTCACAAAATTTTTTCTTTATTTGTGTTATTGTTTCAATGCGACAGGGTTCCCCATAAAT
Source organism: Viscum album (assembly GCA_963277665.1). Taxonomy (NCBI): domain Eukaryota; kingdom Viridiplantae; phylum Streptophyta; class Magnoliopsida; order Santalales; family Viscaceae; genus Viscum; species Viscum album. Next base: position 2,056,061,154 of record OY728148.1, read on the forward strand.
GATTTAACAATTATGATCAATTAGCTTAAATTTGGAATTAATTCTTATTTTTTTTAAATTTAATTTAATAATTAATAATAAAAAGTTAAAAATAATTATTTTTTATGTTGGGTCATTGGATATGAGCATGGGTTAGTCATGGAGCTTGGATGAGCTTGGGTAGTGATGGTCATTCTTTATTTCAATAGATAAAAACTTTGAGTCTGATGTGGGTGGACTTCACATTACAAAGTCACTTGGTCAATTTGTAATTTTAAATTCTTTTTCCATAATTATTATATCTATTTACATATTTCACAATATTTTTTATCATTACATAAGGTTGGAATGGGCTTTCATCATCCTAATATTAAACATGAACTGTATATCTTGATATGAATTTTGGTGGTTTCACCCTAGTCAAATGAGTATTAGATGAATTATTTATGGTTTTTCTAGGGGAGCGTGTTTAATTTCAAGGAGAAAATTGGTGTCCTTTTTATATGTTTTAAAAAAATTAGGATTTATCAAAATTGAATTTAAATGAGAACGGTGATTTGTGAATTTTTTTATAAAATATAATTTTTAAAATGGAAATGTGTATTTATAGAAATTTTGAATGGAATTTGTCAATGGTACTATTGTGAGTAAAATGGAAAGTGATGCCTTTTTGAAATGATTCAAAAATATAAATTTTTATGGTCTTAAAAATAAGTCATAATGGGTTGATTGGCATGGTTTTTTTTTCATTTTACCTTGTGAGGGTAATTCCCTATTTTCTAAATCTTATGTACTTTCTCCATTTCCTATTTTACATTACATATGTGTTATGATAATGAATGTTGGTTCATGATGATTGATGTTGTGTGTGTTACCCTATGAGAACTCTTTTTGGAATTAGGTTTACGGGTTGATCAGATTACTTATGATATACCCCCTTAGAGGGAAGAGACAAGTATTTGGGACCCTGTTGAGTGATGATGAATGTTATTACTAGTTTAATGGGATGGGACATAGAGATGAAAATGTGATCTAGGAACCTATTTAGGGTTTCCATGTTATGATGTGATGCATGAGACCCGAGTGGTTACGCCAATATTATGTTTACCACAGAGGGGGTGTGTGAGAGATGTGTGTAATAGTGATTAAATGATCCATAATATGACTCAAATATATGGTGATAGACTATATGGCTATAATGGTTATGTTAGGACTTCCATAAAAAAGAAAAACCTTTACTTTGTGGGATGAGTTAACATAAATTGTTGGCCCTATCATGACGATCCTTGTGAGATGATTTATGGGGTATGGACTTCCCATAATGATGTATATTGATACATGGTAGGCCTTGGAAATGCCCCATATATCCAAACTTCAAGCCTAATAGTAGTTTGGATTTCATTAGACATGCTCCCTAGAATTGGCACATGGGATGAGACCCTTCCGTGTGGCCAATGGGAATGTTTTGGAATTCCTAAGACATGATACATAGATTCATATGAAATACTAGTTTGGATTTCATTAGATTAGTTCCTTAAGATTAGGATAGGCGATGAAACACTTCTATGTGGCCAACATGTGTGATTTATATTTCCCAAGACCTAATCCTAGGAATTGATTATTGAGATTGAGACTACTGGATTGTCCATGGGATGAATATCTGGTTGGCATGGTTCTATGATGTGCTCAGAGACACTCTTTCACTTTCCAAATAACGAATGATATTATTTTTAGGGTATGAATTGGTCCCATGGGGTGGTTACTCATGGAAAAAGACATTTAAAACTAGAAAAAACATGTATAGTTAGTCTTTATGGTGACTCGTCTAACAGCAAAAGACCTTAAATTTATTTTTCATGTTCCTGCATGTTTTGTTTCTAGGTGGGTATTTTTCAAAATTAGGAATGTAATTAATATATAAGTATTGGATTTACATCCACTTGATCACAACAACACTACACATTGTTAAGGAATTACAGATTTCTATTTGGTCATTGGACTCACCCCTTACCCATGTACATGAAATGTGTTTCAATGTACATGCGAAGACATTACTGTTTTCTACCATGACATAGGTATCTCTTGGATCTGAATACATGATATGGGCCTAGAAGGTTGTGGAGGCTATTGTTTCAGTGGGTGGATTACTGTGAATTGGGTAGGAGGACAATTTACTTTTCAGTTTTATTTTAGTTATGATTCATTATGTACTGGAAAGTGTGTCATTTTTTATATATGATGCCTATTTTGTTTAGTTATATATTGATATTACTTTGTTATAGTTAATGAATCATATAGACTATTTTTATTCATTCTATTTCGTATTATTGGGGTTTATTAGCTCCCAATCTTATATCTATGGGTATTTTTGGATGTATGGTATCCTAATAGACCCTACCAAATTCTTGATAGAATTTGGGCATGACATTGAGGTCTTACACTAGAGTGAATAATATACCAATGATTATAGTAGTCTCTTTGGACTAGTCAACATCCTTTGGTGTAAGGGGAAGCATGATTGAGGTTACATGGAAGCACCACTATGTCACTATTTGACTGGCATGAGTTAGGGTGTTACACCCTATACAAGTTCTAGGAACTATCCAATTGGTAGAAAACATCATACCGATATAAAACCAATGAAGGCCATTATCTCTGAGTATTATTTTACCAAGGATAAATGGAAAATGATCATAACCTTATTAATTATACATCTGGAGGAGCACTAATAGAAAATTACACTACTAAATTTAGATAATGGATCAAGAGATTTTACCAAATTTATAAAGAATTTAGAACATCAAAAAAGGGCAGTATATGGTGTAAAAATTCCCCAATCTCCATTAATTGAAAATAAGAACGATGCAATAACCCCTCTATTGAGACTATTAGCTATAAATAAGGTACAAAAAAGAACAAAAACTGCACCCACTAGGATCTTCCAACTATTTCACTCCATAGAGAACTACAATAATAGAGTCCCACAATTTGAAGAATGCAGTGATTCCAAGTTCTAGAGTCTATAATAGTAGAAATAATATGACATTGTGGATTCAAATAATATTATAACCCTCAATATGGAGCTCGAAACCCACAAAAAAATATTAATATTAAAAAAATATTTTCAACCATATTTTTAGACACCATCCTTCTATAAGATTAGTTCCTAGCCTCTTAAAAGTTAAGAATAATAGAATAGTCACAAACATTCAATGAATGACTTACCAAAAAAACTTATTGATCCCCACACTACTCATAAAAATAATCTCAAAACTCATGAATAAAAATAGAAGGAGATGCAAGGATATCACAACCAGGTTATTTCAACCATTAATGACTTGAAAATTCATATTTTAAGTTAAACTCCTTCCTAGTAAATTTTAAACGCAAAAAATAATGTTTTTTAAATTTCATTATGTTTTGGTAATGAGATGGAAAATAATGAAGAACCCCTATTTTAATCTAAAAATGGAATTGAATAGACCACTAAAATTGAAATATATATCCTAAAAAATATCCTTAAAAATAAGTACTAGTGGAGACAACCCCATTTAATAAGGAAAAGAGAATTACCAAAATATTAGGCCTATATCAACCCCAACCAACCTTCCCATCAAGATTATAACCACGTAATTAGATCTGAAAATATTCAATACAACAAGAGATATTTTAGATATTCAAAATAGTAGAGATAAAACTCCACAAGCTATTTTCCTTATAACAAATCCAAAGTTATAAAAAATTATTAATGACATCTTCATCAGGATTAGGAAATTTCATGGCCTAACAAGGTAAATTTTGGTTGAAATGTGTATTCTGCTGTTACCGTAGAAATACCTCATAGATTTCAAGACACATGTATATTCAATATCCCATATACTATATGAAAGATCAATATTTTTAAGGAACTGTGTGATTTTGGAGCATCTAATAATGTAATTCCTTATACAATTTACTCCCCCTAAATATAGGTGAACTAAAACCTACCCGAGTGGTTGTAAAACTAGATAAATGAATGTATTCATGTATAGTTGGAGTTCTAGATGATGTGTACGTATGTGTGAGAAGATTTATGTTTCCTGTTGATCTTATATATTCTAAACATGGAGGAACAAATTGGTAACATTCATCCCACTATTATCTTTGTTAGGACATTTCAAAATAATTCCATATAAATAAAAAATGATAATGAAGGGAAAATATATATGAATTTTTAAAAACAAACAATAAAAATAAAAATTCTAAATTTAATAAAATATCCTCATGGGGAGGAATATTTGTTCACATTGAACCATGTTCAGTTATATTTTTGTTCAAATGAAATTATTGAAATTTTTATGACATAATTCATTTAGGTGTATCTTTGGAAACAACTGATTTATTTGATGAAACAATGTTGGAAAATTAACATAATATATAATATATTTTATTTATTGAGTAATGAAATTAATTTGATGAAATTTATTTAGATTATATACACAAAAATGGCATCAAAATTCTATTTTACATGTTCATGATTCTAAAATGGATAACATGGAGTTTACAACATCATTAGAACCCCCCTGAACTAGAATTGATGTTTCTTATATAAAAGTTAAAATAATATTATTTAAAAGAAAATGAGAAACATCTTTTCATAATATAAAATAATCAATAACACAATCAATAGAACCAAATTATGGAAATTTTTAAATAGGACATTTGAGTAGTATGTTGGACATTAAGAGACATTTCAAGGATTATCCCCACCACCTGTATGCTAAGTATTTTTATAAAAAGTGAATCTAAAATAGTGTGACAAACCCAAATGAGGCTTAACCTGACAGTCCTAGATATTTTCATTAGGATATCTAAATTATTTTAGGAGTATGAATCATATTACGAATGTCTGAATCACAGTGGTTGATTCCAATTTAAATTGTCCCAAATAAAATTGGATACACAACTGTAAAAAATTATCACAATGAGTTACTAGCCATAGGAATTCAGAATTTATAGAGCGATTGAATTGACTACTAAAATTTACACTATGTTACCTAAAATGTAAAAATATCCATTCATGTTTTTGACCAAAATTTAATATTTACATGATGGTTTTATAGTTATTTTTATGTTTCAAATGCTCCAGAATTATTGGACAATACCACATGCACATGATACTTTGGTATGTTTTTTTACTAAAGGATTCCCTTCAGTATTTTCAATGCCACATGTACCTTTCAATGGTTCATGGTTAGCATTTTTTATAATTTATTAGAGATTATTATACGTATTCTTAAAAGATTTTATTATTTATGGAGTATATTTTACAATTTTTATTGACAGTTAGGAAAAGGTTTTAAAAATTACATTTAGAAAAATATGGTTTTAAATTTCTAGAAGTGAAAATTCATGAGGGAGAAAATAAATGTGTTAGGATATCTAATTTATAAGGATAGTATTGAAGTTGATAGATCCAAAATTGATGTGACATATAACCTTCCTTACCCTACCACTATGATACATGTCATATTTGTTTTCAGTCTTGATGGATTTTATAGAATATTTGTTAGGGACTTTGGAAATATTTCTTTTCCCATAACTAACCAACTCAAGAATGAAACTATTTTTTTATTTGATAATTCATATAATATATCTTTTTTCAAGATAAAAGAGAGAAATACCACAGAACCCCAAATTTTCCCACCTCACTATAATAAACCAAATGAGATATTGTGTGATTCCTCAAACAAAGAGGTTAGAGAATTACTGTTCTAAAAAGTTCATGTTCACCTGATAGTGATATATTACAATTATTAGAACTTTGAAACAACCCAGACAAATTAAAACAAAATATAATGTTTTTTTCTATTTTTATTTATTTTATAAAATTGGTCTTACCTATTAAGAAGTAAAGTAACTAATTATTCTGATCATGTATCACTGTGATATATGATCAATAAATATGATGTACATATGATACTAGTGATATGGAAGTTTTTTCTTCAAGAATTAAACATTTAGTTATATGAAAAAGGACTATGAAAATATGGTTATATATCACCTGAGTATATTAATCCAAAATATTAAGGTAGAACCACCTACTAAAATAGACCTATATGAATCCTTACCTAGTGAGATACTATAAAAGGATACCCATGTAGCCTAGTATACTAATCTAGTAAATTCATTGGTCACATAATAGGTACCCCTTCTTCACCAAAATTAAAAAATATAAATTAATATACAATTGAATGTATTATTTCTAAGACGATTTATGTTTTTAGATGATTTTTAATGGCCTATAAATTAAGAGGTGTATCCCCAAAGAAGAAATTAAATATATTCTTTCATTTTTTCATACACTTGAATGTGTCAGCTATTTAGGATCTTATAGAAATAATTTTAAGGTTTTATAAGTTGTTAATTAAGGACCTTAATTTTTAAGGGATCACATATATTTTATATGATTTACCCAAACCATCAACTAATAGGTGGGGTTTCCAAAAGACATAAAATTCTCTGAAAAATCTTGTTTTTTGTCAAATATTTGATATTTGGGGATTAGATTTTATGGGAAAATTTACTATAACATTTTTTGTAATATATTTTAATAGTAATTGATTATTTTTCTTAGTGGATTAAAGAAAAAGTAATAATAGATAATGATTCTATGGTTGTATATGAATTTATAAAATCAAACATTTTTTTTGTAGATTTGGAGTACCTCAATCCACATTCAGAGGAAAAGTCACAACCTTATATAATAATATTACAGAAGATCTAATAAAAATGTATATTATCTAATAAAATACCTCAATTTCATACCACCCATAGAGAAATGGGAAAGTAGATGTGTCCAATAAAGTGATATATAAGACATAGATACACAACGAGAAATACTTGAGTTAGAAGATTAAGGATTCCATATGGGCCTAAAAAAATTCTATCAAAACCCTTTTAGGTATAACACCCTAAAAATTAGAATAAGAAATGCAGTATTACATTTCTTTTGAGTTGTACCACTAAGATTAATGGGATATAAAGAAGGTAAACCATGAATTTTGAAAGGATGGGGAGAAAATGAAGCTACATATGATGAAACTAGAGGATCTAAAAAGGAATGGTTATGATAATTAACTATTGTATAAGGATAAATCCAAATCTATCAATGAAAAACATATTTTGAAAAGAATAATTGAATAATTAGAAAATATTTGTTTATTCTCTTAAAAAATAAAGGTCATGCTTGGTAAAATTTATTTCAAGTTCACTGCGGAATACATAATAACCAATATTTTCTCATTTGGTACCATTTAGATCAATGGATAATATTACAAGAATCCCTTTAATGTGAATGAAAAACAGTTGAAGCACTTCTATGAAGATTTTTTTGTATGAACCAATAGCTAATTACAAACTTCTCGTCACTAACACTTACTAATGAACTAATAGGTTTAATATTTCCTCTGTATTGATCTATACCATCACTTTATGAAATTTAATTTACTTGATTAATATATGATGTAATTAACAATAATTGTGTCTTAGATAAATGGTGCGGGGTAAAATTAATTTATGATGTAAATTTTTTTTATTTTTCCTTAGTGATTATAAGTGTCTCTGACCTTAATAAAAATATAAAAGTGATTACTAATATATTTTTATGGATTAATACATATTTTATTCATATTTTTTATCTAGAATTTTGAAGTTTCTATGTATACTAAAACGTGAGTATAACACCATCTTTCTTAGGAAAAATACAATGCTAGCGTGGAGGGAGTGTATTGTTTCAAATATTCTGAGAATTAATTTTTTGTTGAGTGAATTTGGTCATTATTTTATGGAAATTTGATTTTAGAACTATTAAATAAAGTGTGAGTGAATATATAATTATGTAATTGAAATTATTTCATGAGTTCACATGAATTTTGAACTGAATTCAAGGTATGTTGGCCTTTGGAAAAAAGAGAACTGTAGTGATCCATATCAAAATAAATTGATATATATCTATTAGAACTAGTGTAAAATGTTCAATTAGGACACCATAATGAATATCTAAGACATTAGGAACTGTTAGTGTGAGTAAATTCCCTTTTTCATGTTTTATAAGTGATTTTATTAACTCTTTATTCATACATGGATATAAAAGTTTAATAAATCCATACTTTTTAAAAATGAATTTATTCAGGTGAATGGAATAACAAACCAATATTAAGAAGGGGTAATTGAAATAAAAAAATAATTTATGTTGTATCATTGAAGTGTAAATTAGAACTATGGTTTATGTAACTTAGAATAAATAAATAAATGGATGTAACACTTATTAAAATTCTAAATACAATAAAATTTATCTATTTCATTCATGGGATAAGAACATGAACTCAATTGATGTAAGGTATTGATATTAATTCATAGAAGATGCATGATAATTAAAATAATATATTTATCTATGATTTTATTTATATGTTGAATTTGAACTTATGTATTGATAGGAGATATCTATTCAAAAAATTAAATTATTTGTATTACCTGCAAGTTTAATAAATAAAGTGGGTGGTAGTGATGTGAGCCAAATTATCAAAAAAGGTATTTTTTTCATAAATGAACTGCAAATTAATATAAATCTTAATAAAATAATATATATTTAATAACTATTATATATTTTTAATTATTTAGATTAAGAGTCAACTTTTTTTATTTTTTTTATTTACACAATTTTGGGGTGAATTGAACAAGCCATAATTTGGAATTAAACTGATAACTGGTTTTTTAATTTAATATCTCATTGTTTAAGTAATTTTTTCAATTATATTATTGAAATGATTAATTATGAATTTTTAATTATTTTAATAATTTTGAAATAAATAGATAGATATTTGGAAATATAGATTTTATTTGATTAATGACATTTAATATTATTTTTAATATTTTTATAAAATTTTTTAATCAAGAATATGACTATATTTAGATTCTGTTATTAATTATATCATTTTGGGAAAAAATGAATTCACCTGCCTATGATAATTTCTTCTACATGTGGTCATTTAACTGATCATGCCTCCTACGTCAACTGAACCAGTCGTATGTGGTGACTCAACCTACTGTTCCCACTCCTTCATCAACTGAACACATGCTGAAGAAGATCAAGTGAAATAAAAATTCATGGTTGACCATATAAATATTGGGGATCAAACTTTCCCCACTCAACCTATAGTTCAGACTAACGAACAACAAAAAACTTCAAGTCGTCATGGTGCATTAGAGCATTTCTATGACAACCCTGGTTTTTATTACAACTTAAACATGATTTATTACATAAAAATTAACTTGATACAACAAAAAAGATCGAGAGGTTTAGTGTCATTGGGGATTAGGATCATTACATAAAAACATAAAACATGAAATACAACATCTTTATTGAAAACATCCTTTACACTACATTCCCTCATTCTTAGCATTGCATGGGATAACCGGAGGACATGCATAAGAAAGGGTGAGCTATATAACCTAGTAAGAGAGTACACATGGAATAACATGAGGAGAACAATTCATGTCAGACAATAGGCATATCAATATAGCATAATAGAAACATGAACATAAAGGCATGATAAACCATGATAATCATAACATGGAAATGTGGCAACAACACTTAACATGGAATTAGCATGAGCCAAGGATCATTGCACATAAAGCGTGAGTAAACCCTCATTGCACATGAAGCACAAGTAAACTCTCCTTTCAATTCAATTATCATGAGTCAACACTCATTTAACATGACGTATCATGATACTATACTTTACCCAATGCATTGGAGCGCTATAAGGGCGCACCCTTCTTAAACATCTCTTTTCATTCATAAGTGTGCCACATGGATCATGAAACATGGATTCATAAAATATAAACATTTATTCCACGATAAAGGAATGTGGAATTCATACATGAAACTTTGTAATCAATAAGTAAAGGTACATATAGGTGGATAACCTTGATGGAGAAATTGGCATGGTTTCCACCACACAATGGCATTTGCTTAGAAAATCGGTGCGATTTCAACAGTGTAACGGCGTGACATAAGAATTCATAAAAAAAGTGTTGATTAGAGAGAAAGGGGTTCCTCATCATATTTACATGTAATAAACAGTAATTAGGACATATAGATACATGTACCAAAAATTTAAATGGAATTTAGATTCATGATACAAAATTATTGCTTGAATGTAAAAGAAGAGAGAGAAGTTCCTTTCAGACTTTTGGCATAGTAACAGGTGTACATGGGAGGAATTTAATGAGAGATAAAGGGTTCTCCCATCATTCAAACAATAATAGGGTAGTATGGGGGAGGTGGGAAACCATAACCCAATATTCATAATTGAAATTAAAAGGGCAATACAACTTAAAGAAAATTGACAAAAATGAGAAAGGAAGAAAAAAACCCTTACTTGGAAGTGTGCTTCCAAAGTCTTGAGAGAGGCTTGTGAGAGGCTTCTTGGGAGATTGGGGCACCTTGGGAGGATTTTAGAGAGAGTAGGGCAGAGGTTGGATGAACTCCAAGGGATTTTAGTGAGGAGGAGGTGGGATCTTGGGTGGGTTTATATAGGAAAGGTGAGGGAATTATTTATTATTTAGGTTTGGGTCCCCATACATTAAATTAATCCAAAACACAAACCATCCCATGGTTTTTGCCCATGGTTTTTGGAAAAGGGAATAAGAAAACAATATTTTATAAGGTAAAAGTCCGAACTTATTAAAATAATAAGGTTGCTTATGTGGAGATGAGTCACACTCACATAGAAATTAATTTAAAAAGGCAAAGTGTTGAATATGTCTTGAGTGGTCCATTAATGCTTTGAAATGTAATTCAAACAAACCCAAAATAACATTACATTAATGATAAAACATATATTTTACGAACATAAGGATTATGGTATTTTATTACATCACAATTGGGTCATTATGATGTCATAAAACACATTATATATTTAAAAGGTATTTAATTTTTACCCAAAAATTTGATTGTCTCAGAAAATTATGAAAAATTCACCGTTGTATAATTTCGACGTCCTAATTCCAGATATTACATTTATTTTATCTAATTTTGTTTTCAATATATGTTAATTTTCACTTTTATAATAAAAACCAATATTTATCAAAAATTCACCTGTTTTGACAGAAATGGATTTCAAACCTTAATATAAAATTTTAATTGAATTCATAAAATTATAAGACCATTTATATACAATAAAAATTAATTTAATAATAATATTATTATTTTATTAAAATATTATTGAATTAAAAAGTCCCTTAATTTAATAAAATAGATTTCTTAATTAAATAATAACTAAAAAGACCATTTGTACTTTAAAAACATTTTCAGTGTATCAAAAATGACAAGAAATTATATTCATTATTATATAAAAAAATAATATACATGAACATAGTACAACTTATTTGTTACATAACCCCTCAAAACAGCCACATAAGTCCTATGGGTAAGGTGTTTGATGGTGACAAACTCTTGGGGTGGCTCAGATAACATTGCTCGAGTGGTAATCTCTATCAACTTCCACATTTCCCATAGACGGTCCCATTCGAGCTTGACATGGTGAAGCTCAGCTTGGGCTTGGTCAAAGGTGATGCCCAAGGATGCCACCTCTTTTTCTAGCTCCGACAAATGGGCTTCATATGGGGCAATTCTACTAGATGAGGCCATCACTTCTTTTGTCTGAGTAAATTGGATTTGTTATGGTCCTATATTTATACTAATCATGTGATCACTGTTCAACGGCTATATTAACAACGGTCAAAAATCTTAACATAAAACCATAGAAGTTGACATTTTATAAAAACATTTTTTATAAAGAGACATTTAATAAGATAAAGAGGGATTTTCCATTAATGAAACTTTGGGTCGTTAAAATATTCCCCCCTTAAGAAATTTCTCACTCAAAATTTTCCTTTTCCCACACTAAATAAAATGTGGGTAACTCAGCTTCATCATATTCTCCGATTCCCAAGTCGCTTCTTCAAACTTGTGGTTTCTCCACAACACCTTAACGAGGGGCATTATCTTATTTCGTAGAACTTTTTCTCTATGATCTAAGATCTTCACTGGTTTCTCCTCATAAGAAATATCGTCTTCCAATTGTACCACCTCAGATGAGAGTACATGTGAAGGGTCCGGTATGTACTTCTTGAAGAGGGATACATGAAAGACATCATGCACCATGGCCATGGTAGGTGGAAGTGCTAATCGATATGCCACAGCCCCAACATGATAAAGAATCTCGAAGGGGCCGATGTACCTTGGACTTAACTTCCCTTTCTCTCCAAACCTCATGACCTTTTTTCCACAGAGATATGCGTAGAAAAACCATGTCTCCAGCTTTAAACTCAAGGTCTCATCGACGATTATCTACATAACTCTTCTGTCGACTCTGGGATGCCTTGATATGCTGCTTAATGGTTTTCACCATCTCCACCATTTCTTCGACCATTTCTGGTCCAAGCAGATTACATTCACTGACCTCATCCCAACATGCCGATGTTCTGCACCTTTTCCCATACAGTGCTTCATATGGTGCCATTTGGATGCTTGAGTCGAAACAATTATTATAAGAGAACTCAACCAGAGGAAGACGTTGATCCCATCCTCCTTTAAAGTCCATTGAGCACGTTCTCAACATATCCTCAAGTGATTGGATAGTCCGCTTAGATTGTCCATCAGTTTGAGGATGATAGGTCGTACTGAAGTTCAGTTCAGTATTCAGAGAATGTTGAAGAGTCTACCAAATCATAGAGGTGAATCTTGGATCTCGGTCAGACACAATAGATAGTGGTACTCCATGCAACCTTACCACTTCCCTGTTATATATTTGTTCCAGTTGATCCAAAGAGAAATCCTCCCAAATAGCAATGAAGTGTGCAGTTTTTGTAAGAAGATCCACAATAACCTAGATTGCATTGTTTCTTTTGGATGTCCTTGGAAGTCCAGTGACAAAGTCCATGGTGATGTTCTCCCATTTCCATTATGTTATGGTCAATGATTGCATCATCCCCTTAGACTTATGCCTCTCTGCCTTCACTTGCTAACACACCTGGCACATTGATGTATATTCAGCGATCTCCTTCTTCATATTATCCCACCAAACGTTTTCTTGGAGATCTCGATACATCTTTGTGCTCCCTAGCTGAATAGAGAAATTTTAACTATGTGCATCATCCAAAAGTTCCTTCTTCAGCTCCGGACTTGATGGAACACATAGTCTTTTCCCAAACTGCACAATTCCTTCTTCATTAACATTAATCTCCAAGGATTTCCCTTTTTCGATAGCTCCCACTTTTTCCTGAATTCCCACATTATCCTTTTGAGCATCCTTTATCCTATCCAAAATATATGGTTGAGGAATAATTTGTGAAATGATTGATGATGTTCCCTTCTTTATGATTCCCACGTCCATCTTCATCAAGTCTAAGATTATAGGATCCTTTTCAATTTTCATCATTGATAGAATTGCAGGGTCCTTTCTACTTAGGGCATATGCCACCTTGTTCGCTTTCCCAGGGTGGTAATGTATTGAACAATCATAATCCTTGATGAGATCTATCCATCTTGTCTGGCGCATATTAAGCTCTTTCTGTGTGAATATATATTTAAGACTCTTGTGGTTAGTATATATCTCACATTTCTCTCCATAGAGATAATGCTGCCATATTTTCAAGGCAAAGATCATAGACACCAAATATAGATCATGCGTTGGATAGTTTCGCTCATGGATTTTCAACTGTCTTGAGGCATAGGACATCACATTATCATTCTGCATCAGCACACAACCTAATCCCTTCTTTGAATCATCACTGAATACCACAAAAGTTCCCCACTTGTGGGTAAAGTGAGCATGGGTGCAGTGATAAGACTCCTTTTCAACTCCTTGAAGCTTTCTTCGCATTAATAACTCAAAGAAAACTTTACTCCCTTCCGGGTTAGCTTGGTAAGAGGTTTGGACAATCGTGAGAAATTTCTCACAAATCGCCGATAATATCCAGCTAACCCCAAGATGCTACGGATATCCGTTACCGATGTTGGCCTCAGACATCCCTCAATTGCATCTGTTTTGGAGGGGTCCAAAGATATCTCATTGTATGTGATGATATGGCCCAATAATGAGACCTCCTTCAACCAGAACTCACATTTTATATACTTTGCATAGAGCTTCTCCTTGCACAAAGTCTCTAGTATAGTTTTTAAATGCTCCTCAGGATCCTCCGTGGTTTTGGAGTATATTAGAATATCATCAATAAAGACTACCACAAATTTGTCAGGGTAATCTCTAAAGACTCTATTCATCAAGTCCATGAATATTTCTGGAGCATTGGTGAGTCCGAAAGGCATTACTATGAATTCATAGTGCCCAGATCTTGTACGAAAAGAAGTCTTGGGGACATATTCCTTCTTGACCCTTACTTGATAATATCCCGAACGCAAGTCCACCTTGGAGAAGTATTGTGTTCCACATAGCTGGTCAAACAAGTCATCAATTCTTGGGAGAGGATACTTGTTCATTATCGTGATTTTGTTAATTTCACGATAATCGATGTGAAGCCGCATTGACCCATCCTTCTTCTTGATGAAGAGGACTGGTGCACCCCATGGTGAAGCACTTGGGCATATAAACCCTTTATCCAGATTCTCCGGTAGTTGTTTGTTCAGCTCTTCAAGCTCTACAATATCCATTCTATATGGAGTCTTGGATATTGGTAGCGCCCCAGGTATAAGTTCAATTGAGAACTCAACATCTCTTCTTGGAGGAAGACTAGGTAGTTCCTCGGGAAACACTTCAGCAAATTTCCTCACAATATGCATTTCTTCAAGGATGGTTTCTTCTTTGGACTCAATCATATGAGCCAGATATGCATGCTCATAAGTCAGTAATATCCACACTTGATATGATGGAGCTAAAAGAGATTCGTCTTCCTCCTGACACTTGTAAAGAATTGGGGGTCTATTCTCCATATGGAGTGTGATTTACCTCTCCCGACAATTTATGTTGGCTCTATATAAGGAAAGACAATCCATGCCAAGAATTGCATCAAATTCCACCAGAGGGAGTATGATGAGGTTCACCGGGAAATTCAATCCACAGATTATAACAGGGGAGGAATTATACTCATGGGATGCAATTAATGACCCATTTTCCGTACTCACCGACATCTATACTTCCATGATTTGTGGTGGTTCTGGGATTGTTCTACTAAACTTTAGAGATATAAAATAATGCATATTACCTGAATCAAAAATATGTTCTCTATTATTGAATGAATAACTAGCGTACCTGTCACCACTTCGTTGTTGGGGTTCACTTCGGCAGAAGTGATGGAAAAAGATCTTCCTTGCTATCTTGGATGTTGTTGGATGCCTCTAATAACCTTTGGATTAGGGAACTGATTTGAAAAATGACCGGGTTCATTGCATTTGTAGCATTGAACAACACGTTGAGGTTCGAACGGAGCATTCCTCTCCTCTTTCGCAGTCGTAGGTCCATCTTGCCGATAGTTAACACCTCGGTGCCCTTCTCTTCCACACCTGAAGCATTTTCTCATCCCCTTAAGGCAATTTCCGGAGTTCTTCTTTCCACACTTTTGGAAAGCGGGGTGCTGGATCTTCTTAGCACCGTTGGATTTATCCAATGGACCACCAGCATTTAAGTCCTCCTTATGCTTCTTGTCCCCATGATACCCCTGTGATTCCCCGTTCTCCATTTCAACCTTGAGGGCACATCGGACAATTTCCTCATAGCTGTCGAAGTCAAGGATCACTAATGCTTTCCGAATGCTAGGCTTCATCCCACCAAAGAAGCGGTCAACCTTGCATTCAGGGGTAATGGAAAAACTGGAAGCATATCGTGCAAGCCTCATGAAAGTTTCCTCGTACGCTCTAACAGATTATTCATCTTTTTGCTGGAGGGAAAGGAAGTCCCTTTCCATCTTAAGCCGGAGGGTGCGCAGAAAATATTTATCGAAAAACATCTTTATGAAATCCTTCTATTTTAATGCCTCGATCTCCTCCTCTGGCTTCGTATATTTGATCATCTTCCACCACTGATCAGCTTCACCCTCCATATGATTAGCTGCTAGGAGAAACTTCTATTGTTGAGAACATTGGAGGATGGAGAATATCATTTCAATGGAGTTGATCCATTGTTCAGCGATTGTGGGATCGGATGATCTACTAAAAGTAGGAGGCCATTGTCTCATGAAGCTCTCGATAGCAACTTGTTCTTTCTTAGGGGGGGTTGAACTTTCCTCTTGACCCGTGTTTCTATTCAAAACATGAGTTAGCTAAGAGAGAAGCATGACAAAGTTCTCGATTCCCACTCCCATTGGATTCGGCATCTCATTAGTATAGTCATCACACTAATCTTCACAACGGTTTTTAGCCCGAGTCCTCCTATTATCGGCCATTGGCTGGAATAAAAGGAAATTTAGGGGTAACACATAAAGGGTAATCCAAAGACAAAAGTTGATGACTTATAAATAAACTTTCATTTCCTTAACTCATGAGTCTATAGGCTTCAATCTAGGCATTTCATGATCTACTTTCTAACATATATTCTTAGGGGCATTTTTTTAATTCCCTTAATAAGGGCTCATACTAATCTTGTGAATTAAT
Organism: Viscum album; assembly: GCA_963277665.1. Taxonomy (NCBI): domain Eukaryota; kingdom Viridiplantae; phylum Streptophyta; class Magnoliopsida; order Santalales; family Viscaceae; genus Viscum; species Viscum album. The sequence continues at coordinate 2,056,077,784 of OY728148.1, forward strand.
AAAAACATATCCCCCGGGAGTGTCGTAACCAAGAGTGCAACAAGGCCCGTTGTCGTGCACTAGTTCCCATTCGAGTCTAGCTCAAAGATGTGTTTTCGGGTTTTACCCCAAGGATACATCTGTGCCCGAGCCGCCTCTACCTCCTCGTATCCAGATAAGAATATATTTGTTTGATAAACCACTTACTCAGCACTTACCAAAACATAGGGATGTTTTTCTTATACTTAGTCTTGTATCTAAGGCTTTACTATGGGTTCCTAATCCCAAAAATAACTGAACCTATCCTCTGATACCAACTATGACAACCATGCTTTTTATTACAACTTAAACATGATTTATTACATAAAACATCACTTGATACAACAAAGAAGATCGAGAGGTTTAGTGTATTTGGGGCTTAGGATCATTACATAAAAACTTAAAACATGAAATACAACATCTTTATTGAAAACTTCCTTTACATGACTACTACATTCCCTCGTACTTAGAATTGCATGGGATAACCTGAGTACATGCATAAGAAAAGGGTGAGCTATAAAGCCCAATAAGGGAGTACACATGGAATAACATGAGGAGTACAATACATGTTAGACAATAGGCATATCAATATAGCATAAAATAAACATGAACATAAAGTCATGATAAAGCATGATAATCATAACATGGAAATGTGGCAACAACACTTAACATGGAATTAGCATGAGCCAAGGCTCATTGCACATAAAGCATGAGTAAACCCTCATTGCACATGAAGCACGAGTAAACCCTCATTGCACTTGAATTAGCATGAGTCAACACTCATTGCGCATGATGTATCATGATACTATACTTTACCCAATGCATTGGAACTCTATAAGGGCACACCCTTCTTAAACATTTCATTTCATTCATAAGTGCGCCACATGGATCATAAAACATGGATTCATAAAACATAAACATTTATTCCACGATAAAGGAATATGGAATTAATACATGAAACATTGTAATCAATATGTAACAGTGCATAAATGTGGATACCCTTGATGGAGAAATGTGCATGGTATCAACTACACAATGGCATTGGCTTAGAAAATTGGTGCGATTTCGGCAGCGTAACAGCGTGACATAAGAATTCATAAAAAAATGGTTGATGAGGGAGAAAGGGGTTCATCATCATATTTACATGTAATGGAAAGTAAGGAGGTCATATAGATACATGTCCCAACAATTTTAATGGAATTTAGATTCATGATACAAAATTATTGCTTGAATGTAAAAGAAGAGAGAGAAGTTCCTTTCAGAATTTCGGCATAGTAATAGGTGTACATGGGAGGAATTTAATGAGAGAGAAAGGGGTCTCCCATAATTAAAACAATAATATGGAAGTATTGGGGAGGTGATAAACCATACCCCAACATTCATAATTGAAATTAAAAGGGCAATACAACTTAATGAAAATTGACAAAAATGAGAAAGGAACAAAAAAACCCTTACTTGGAAGTGTGCTTCCAAAGGCTAGAGAGAGGCTTGTGAGAGGCTTCTTGGGATCTTGAGGAACCTTGGGAAGATTATAGAGAGAGTAGGGAAGAGTTTGGACGAACTACAAGGGATTTTATTGAGGAGGAAGTGGGAGCTTGGGTGGGTTTATATAGGAAAGGTGAGGGAATTATTTATTATTTAGGTTTTGGTCCCCTTACATTAAATTAATCCAAACCACAAACCATCCCATGGTTCTTTCCCATGGTTTTTGGCAAAGGGAATAGAAAAAAAATATTTTATAAGGCCCAATTCCGAAATTCTTAAAATAATAAGGTTTCTTATGTGGAGGCGAGTCACACTCCCATGGAAATTAATTTAAAAAGGAAAAGTGTTGAATATGTCTTGAGGGGTCCATTAGTGGTTTGAAAAGTAAGTCAAACAAACCCAAAATCACATTATTTTAATGATAAAACATATATTGGTCGAACATAAAGATTATGGTAATTTATTACAACACCATTGGGTCATTATGATGTCATAAAACACATTATATATTTAAACGGTATTTAATTTTTACCCAAAAATTTGACTGTCTCAGAAAATTATGAAAAATTCACCATTGGATAATTTCGACGTCCTGATTCCATAAATGACATGTATTTTATCTAATTTTTTTTCTAAATATATTAATTTTCTCATTTAAAATAAAAATCAACATTTATCGAAAATTCATGGGTTTTGACAGGAATGGCTTTCAAACCTTAATATAAAAATGTAATTGCATTCATAAAATTATACGATCATTTATATTTAATAAAAATTTATTTAATAATAATAATATTATTTTATTAAAAAATCCATTAATTTAATAAAATAGATTTCTTAATTAAATAATAACTAAAAACACCATTTGTACTTTAAAAACTATTTACAATTTATAAAAAATGAATAGATATTATATTCATTATTATATACAAAAATAATGTACATGAACATAGTACTACTTATTTTTTACATAACCCCTAAAAACAGCCGCATAAGACCTAAGGGTAAGGTGTGAGATGGTGATAGACTCTTGTGGTGGCTCAGAAAACATCTCTTGAGTGGTAATCTCTATCAACTTCCACTTTTCCCGTAGACGGTTCCGTTCGAGCTTGACATGGTGATGCTCAGCTTGGGCTTGGTCAAGGGAGAAGCCCAAGGATGACACATCTTTTACGATCTCTGAAAAATGGGCTTTGTATGGGGAAATTATACTAGATAAGGCCATCACTTCTTTTTCCTGAGTAAATTCAATTTGTTAAAGTCCAATATTTATACCAATCATGTGATCACTGTTCAACGACTATATTAACAACAGTCAAAAATCTTAACATAAAACCATAGAATTTTACATCTTATAAAAACATTTTATATAAAGAGACATTTAATAAAATAAAGAGGGATTTTCCATTAATGAAACTTTGGGTCGTTACAATTTCAATGATGATTCTTATAGATTGAGTACAGAGTTCTATTGTAGGATAATTATCAAAAAGCTAAATATTTTCAAGATATGACCCTTTAGTGAAATTTCATCCTTTTATATTATATGTGGATTAAATAAAAGTATTGGAGGATGTTCATATAATATATGTAATGTTTTTAAAATATTAGTATCATTGGATATGAAAAAATAGATACGTGATACCGATGTGGATGAAACATTAAAGCATATAAAGGAACTATAATAATTCTTCCATAAATAAAGAACTATTCACTAATGAGAGGTGGTCACTTCCAAAATTTCTTAATGAATTGGAGCTACTATTTCATGATTTATTTTAATTTTTCTATAATGGATCATGTGATGGAACAAAAAAACTTTAGTTATGATTCCAAACAGATTCACTTCATCCCTATTGAAAAACATGATGTTCAATTAATAATTCATTTCTACTAATCTACTGGGATGTATTTTATTGTTGTAAGCTATTGAAAATGTAAGGTCCTGGCCTTAAACATTACATAATCCTAAATTAAATGGATAATTCACATTGAGTATCTTTTATGGTTTATAGTTTTAGGGAATTATGTCATTACATTTATATAACGACATGAATATTACATGTATACAATTCTACTCAATATCCATTTTTTTCATAAAATAAAAACAATTGAAAAAAAGATTCATGTCTAGTTCCTTGTTTTAGACAGTATGACTTTTCTTTGATCCCATCCTTGCCCATTATTCATCTTTATGTACTGTGGAAAACATTTCAAAAACATGGAATGAGCATAAAAAGCTCAGTAAAGGATATAAAATAAGGAATGAAATCATTATCCCATCAATAAATACAAAACATTTAAACCATACTTTTCAATCATAACATACCTCATGAAATCATAAAATTTATGAATAACACTGAGAAATCATAAATCATAAAGGTAACTTGTGGAATCCATATCAAACATACCTTGTAGCTATCACAGATACATAGGGAGTCACATTAGTAATACCCATCACAGTATATTCCCAAAATATCTTAGGAGAAACATTCTCATTAACTCCGTCGCGTTACCCAATGCATTTTAGACCTATCTCAGGCTCACCCACCCTAGGTTTATCATGGAACCACCCGTATATGTAAACAATGCCCAAGAACCATAACATATTCACAACATATAACACAAGCATAATGGAAAGATAAAATTTCACATTCCAATCACAATATATCAAATCAAGATATTGAAATAAAAAATGGTTTATAAAACCATTTAAAACATTTAATAAATCTATTTTTGAATCAAGTTGTCCTATACTACTTTGAATTTATTAATGGAATTTATCATTATAAAACAATAATGTCCACATAAATAAATACATAAAACCATTTTTAAAACATGGACATTAATGATATTTATTTAGATGAATAAATCGTTAAAACATTTAAAATGATAATATAGTTAAAGAGATTTTAACAAAATGAGTGACTCTTGAATACAAACAATTGAGGAATAAAATTGAATCAAAACTGTATAATATCACAAGAATAAAGGTTTTAAGGATCTTATATGCAAAAGAACATTATATATACCATATAAGAGTGAATTGGTGAATAACAACAATGAAGCCTCAATGGAATGTAAATTGAGATGAAATCCCTAATAAAAACTATATCCATAGATTAAGGATTAAATTATAATGTGTGAATAATTAAAATACAGTAAATATGATTGGATATCCAGTTTATATCAATCAGAGGACATTCACACATGTTCTTTTTTATGACAAAACCAATGACTTGGATGTTTAACTCAATGAATGGAAATTGAGTTAAAATTACTCTTATCAAGGTCATATCGATGACTTGAGAATTTATCAATGGAGTTATTATGTGTATCAAATTTATATACACATAATGGGGAATGGAAATTACACCATAAATAAATAAATAGTGATTTCACACATAATCATTGTAATGACATAATTAGGAATTAGAAGATTAACCCATGGAATAAAAATTCGGTTAAAAGGTTCCCTTACCGATTTGGTAACTTACGAAACATACAACACCTGAAAGAAACATCATTCAATGAAGATGTAAATAAAAATAAATTAAATTATATTACAGAAAGAGTACAAATCATGGGCAGTACGTATACCACAAAAAGGAAATAGTGGAAAATATAGCATAAATCTCACGGGAATAAAAGGTGATATGAAAATCCCTTACCATGTTGTAATCATTTGAATCTTATGACTAAAAGTTAATAAACAACAAATGATTAATATAATAAGATGAATATAAATAGAATAATTATAATATATATCAAATGGTATTACACAATACACCACATGCAATAAATTAGTGGCGAATAATGAAAATCTCACGGAATTAAAAGTGAGATAAGAAATCACTTACATCGTGTCCGAGTTGTCTCGATCATTATTTAATCTCATGAATAATAAACTAAAGTTAATTTTTTCTTTTTTAGGAACCTTTTTAAGGTTTATTATTCCTTTTATATCCCTTATTACCATGTTATAATAATTATGTAATCATTTAAGTTATTAATAGTTATTTCATCGATATTTGGTACTTGAGTAAAAATGAACACCTTATAATTACAAGTTGTCCATGTAGTCAACACTAAATTATATATAGAATGATATTAATGATTAAGATATCATATAAATCATATATATCCAGTATTTATATGTATTTATAACAGCACATAACATTTCGAGATTAGAAATAAAATGCACCGTTCATGGAGGCGGTAAGCCGTACGTACGCGTGAACGTTACTTTCATTTCTATTTCATAATTTACTAGAATTAAAACATAATGATACATAGGTATATTATAATTACAGTATAATATCATATATAATATCATTAACTCCAACCTTTATACATCCCACATAAGGCATTAATGAGTCTATCACTTTGAGGGGGCGATAGTCAACACTTCCTAAAATGAAATTATTGCGTTTACCCATTATGGAAATCATAAATGTATGAAATAAATGGAAAATATAGGATAATAATGAAAAAAACATAATATATTTCACATATAAATACAGTTCCATCATAATTTCCACCATGAGAGGTGGTAGGAGTTAATTTAAAAGTCATTGTTTCGTGAGGTGTTAGTTTGCCATCCATAGAAACATTATTTTCATTACCCATTAGATGGAGGTTTGCGTAATTTAATTTCAAATAGTTCTCATAAAACATCCTAATATATTGAGGATAATTGTTTTGTTATAAAATAAATGAATAAAAAGAGTTTACGGGGTTGGAGAAGTAAAATAAAACAAAATAACTTAAGAGAAGACATTACCTTTAAATCGGGTAACACCATTTGTTTTGAACCAAAAGGGTTTATTGAAGTGTTTTATGCCTATTTTAATGATTATAGGTCGAAGATATGGATCTTGGTGGATTATTTTAGTATATATTTAATGAGACAATGGCTTGAGAATTGTGAGAAATGGGTAGTAAGTGAGGGCTTTTTATAAGGGAGAGGAGGGGCTCTTTAGGAATGTTTGAAACAATTATTTAATTATAACCTCATATTTGGTTTCAAAAGGTCAAATATTCATTAAGGAATATGTTAAGATGACTAACGGTTGAAATAAAATCATCCAATAATAGTTGGACATGTTTTGGATATTTTATTAATATTTATAATCTTATTTATTTAAATCCTTTATTAATGAGGTAAATATGGCATCATTATTGTGTCATAAATAATTTAATTTATTTGATGTCCAAAAATTAAAAATCCAATACAATGATGTATGAAATTTTTTCATATTTCTAAATAATATTTATAGTCAAAACGATAACTTATATAACCCCATGTAAAAATTGATTTACTAAAAGATATCTGTTTTTGTCATTTTTGTCTTTATTTTAAATTAATCAATATAAAGTGTCATTATTAATCCCATGTGGCTCCTTGGGGTCCCAAATTCGACCTAAGGATGCCCATGTTCAGGTATGTATCAGCCAATAGTATTATGACACATGTTAGGGTAATTTAGTAATATTATAATATTATATTTTACTTTTATTTACTTTATTTACCCTTTAATCATGGTAAATAAAATATTTACTGAAGTAAATGTTTAAAATGTCTAAAAATATAATTTACACATTTACAAAATTTGGACCTACTGATTGGAAATATAGAATCCATTTTTATTAATTCAAATCATTGAAGTGGCAGAAATTAATATAAAATTAATTCCTGCCGTCAAAACAAAAAGCGTTTTTAAGAAATAATAACTATAAAAAGATTGACACTTGTTTATGTCCAATTTCAAAGTGAAATTAATTCCAATGTCCAAAATTGGATAAAATGGTAAACATATATTATAATTACACTTTAGAACCAATGAAAATGATATTCTATCCATGTAAATAAATTATATTAAAGGGCACTTTTGAATTAAAATACAGTATTTTTCACTATTCATTAAAAAATGAACTTTATCAGGAAAATACCCAAAATTAACCCAAAGTAAATTTAGATGTCCATAATCTAAATAAAAATTTTATTTTCTCAAATAGAACATATAAAAATGACCAAAACAAGATTTAAAGAGGGTTCTCCATCAAAAGGTGGTAAATCGACCTTTAAAGAATATTAGAGAATTTATACTTAGATTCATTATTGTTTTAAGCCTCTAAATTTTATTGGATAAAAGTAAAAATATTCAAAAAACATGTATAATCATATTTTAGTTATTTCTATTCATTCCTGCAAATACAACGGCTTGGAGTTAACTATCATTAAAAATAATATTATTATATTATTAGTGTGCAACCTAAGATTTCAAAGAAACCCATTGTTGCCTATCGGGTAGGCCATCGAACATATAATCCACTTTAGAGTAAATTTAATACGTAATCCAAAAATATTTTTAAATATTAAAATGTTATGTTCTTTATTTATCTAGGATGTTACATCCTTCCCCACTTTTGGAAATCGCGTCCTCACAATTTTAAAATTGGGCTAAAAAAAATCATTGAAAGTACCACATCGTAAAAAGAGTCAATAAAACTATCACTTTAAAATAAAGGTAGAAAAGTTCAATGGTTACCTGAGCCAAAAGATACTAGGATTCAATGAAAACATGTATATGTATGAGAAACTAACTCTCATAGATTAATAGAGAGTGGTAGAGAACATGATCACAGAAGGTTGACCACCACAACACCATATATTTGAGGTTGGGTAAAAGTCTGAAGAAAAAAGAGGGCTTATAACATTTTTTCTTCAATATCCTTTTTATAGAGTCGAATAATTTGATTAATAACAAGAATAATATCGTATGGAAATATAATTTCTCATCATATAGAGTGTCATCATTTAAAAAAATTCTACCACAAACTCATCTATTCTCCAAACAGTAAGTCATCAAGATGACTTTTTCCCACTGAAATAAATATAATCAAATTCTAGAGATTAACATGATCCAAAAAATATGAACAACATATTTTCTTTATCTTTAATTATTAACCAAAACCAAAATTGGTTAGTACGTGATCAGATAATCCCCAAATGGGTAATCTTTTATAAAAATATGTAGTACTCATAATCTCCAAAATTCAACCAAAAGTACCCAAAGTTCAAGAAAGACCATTCAATATACAATTGTCCTTAAAATTATTCAAAACAATCCAAAATAAGATTTAAACCCAAAACATATATGGGTTTAACCACATAGTCATCCTTAGTAAATCTTAACATTTATCTCTAAATAAAATCAACTACTCTTAATGTCTCATACTGAAGTGTAATTTACCAAATCACATATTCTCTATGATAGGTTAATCATTTCCATAAAAACCCCAACTCACCATATTACCATAATAAAAACATGGATTCTCCCAAAATAAAATTCCACCATTACTAATTATAAGAAAATATAATTATTTTTTGAATAACATTTTCATATATCAAACATTTGGGTTACAATTCCTATAAAAAGTATTCCAATGTAATCCCATCATCAAAAGATCCTTAATACTTTTAAGAAATTCACCATCCTAAAATCTACCATAACTCATGAATCCCTTATATATTGACTTCTTACTTATTCACTATTCTTAAGGACCCATTAACCATTCTTTACCAACTTATTCTGAAAAACGCCTTTCCTAAAAACAAAATCATGAATCATATTATAAGATTAAATAATGTCAAAACATATGTTCAGGAATAATCCATAACTTTAATTGGACATTGTCAGTTTCTTCATCCTCAATTATAATGGAATTAGGTATTGGTAAACATATATTTGTACGATCGTGGAGATACCATTCCGGAAACATCATCGTAGTACAACTGTTTGCATAATGACCATGCACACCACATCTATAGCATCTTCCCTTCCCTTTGAAACATTTTCTTATGTGTTTCTTTCCACATCCTTGACACATAGGTTTTTGAGTATACTTACCTTTATTATTATTAACTGAACTTCCATGGGGATTTGTTTCATGCATATAATATTCCTTATAAAAATCTCTAAGATTCAGGTGGTCAATCATGAATCCATATACTTGGTTGAGAATAACCACAAGATTTCTCATTGTAGCTCCCATTTCATTTAGTTTCCCATTCAGAAAAACATCAATGTTTTCTTCACATACATTGTTTCTTTGGTGCCTACTAAATCCAGCCATTTACTAAAACCAAAATGGTTTGTGTAAGTATGTCATTTAAATCATCATATAATATCTTATGAAGAGGGTAGATAAAAAGATATACATATTCATGTTATCTTAAACACATTCAATTGATCAAAAATAACTATGAATATTTGTAAAATCCTAACCATTATGGTAATGTCACTTATGCTTAAAGAACACCCTAACCTCTAACGTTATCTAAATCGACATCTGATATCAACTATAAGGACCCGACCTTAAATATTACAAAATCATGAATTAAATGGATAATTCACATTGAGTATATTATCAAGTTTAGAGTTTTATAGAATTAGGTCATAACATTTATGTAACCACATGAATATTACATATAGATAATTCTACTCACTATTAATTTTTTTTTCATAAAATAAAAACGCTTGAAAAAAAGTCATATCTAGTTCCATGTTTAAGACAACATGACTTTTACATGATCTCATCCTTGACCCTTATTCATCATTAAGTGAAGTGGAAAAAATTTAAAAAACTCGGGATGATCATAAAAAGATCAGTAACAGATATAAAATAAGGAATGAAAACATTAGCCCATAAATAAATAGAAAACAATGAAACCATACTTTTCAATCATAACATACCTCTTGAAATCATAATATTTATGAATAACATGCAGAAATCATAAATAATAAAGGTAACTAGTGGAATCCATATCAAACATACATTGTAGCTATTACAGCTACATAGGGAGTCACATTTGGAATACCCATCACAGTATATTCCCTAAATCTCTTAGGAGAAACCTTCACGTTTACCTACGTCACATTACCCAATGCATTGGAGAGAAATCTCGGGCTCACCAACCATAGGTTTATCACAGAACCACCCATATATGAAAACAATGCCCAATAAACATAACATATTCATAAGACATAACACATGCATAAAGGAAAGATAAAATTTCACATTCCAATCACACTATATCAAATAAAGATATTTAAATAAACAATGCTTTATATAACAATTTAAAATATTTAATAAAGAGATTTGTGAATCAACGTGACCCATACCAAATCTAAGCTTTTAATGGAATTTATCATTTGAAAACATTAATGTCCACATAAATAAATCCTTAAAAACATTTTTAAAATTTGGACATTAATGATAATGATTTAGATGATTAAAACATTAAAACATTTTAAATGATATTTTAGTTAAAGATATTTTAACATAACGAGAGACTCCTGAATAAAAATAATTGAGGAATAACGTTGAATCAAAACATTATAATATCATGAGAAGAAATTTATTCAAGTTATAATATTCCAAAGGACAAAATATACACCATATAAGAGTGAATTGGTGCATAACAACAATGAAGTCTCAATGGAATGTAAATTGAGATGACATGCCTTATAAAAACTGAATCCTTAGATTAAGGATTACATTATAATGTGTGATTTATATAAATACACTCAATATGATTTGATATTAAGTGTAAATCAATCAGAGGACATTCACACATGTTCTTTTTATGACAGAACCACTAACTTGTATGTTTAACTCAATGAATGGAAATTGAGTTACAATTACTCTTATCAAGTTCATATCGATGACCTGAGAATCTATTAATGGAGTGATTATGGGTATCAAAATTATATAAACCCATAGGGGAGTGGAAATTAAAACATAAATAAATAAATAGTGATTCCACACATAATCATAGTTAGGACAAAATTAATAATAAGAAGATTATCCCAAGGAATATAAATTGGGTTAAAAGGTTCCCTTTCTGATTTGGTAACTTACCAAACATATACCACATGAAAGAAGGATCATTTAATGAAGATTTAAATACCCATAAATTAAATTATATTACAGAAATAGTAAAAATAATGGGCAGTACATATACTACACAAAAGGAAATAGTGGAAAATATAGCATGAATCTCTCGGGAATAAAAGGTGAGATGAAAATCCCTTACCACGTTGTATTCAATTGGCTCTTATGACCAAAAGTTAATAACCACAAAATGATTCATAGAATAACATGAATATAAAGTGAATAATGATAATATATATCAAATGGAAGTACAAAATACTCCACAAGAAATAAATTAGTGGTGAACAATGGAAATCTCACGCAATTAAAGTGAGATAAGAAATCACTTACATCGTCTCCGACATGACTCGATTGTTATTTAATATCCTGAATAATATACTAATTATAATTTATAATTGATTAAGAACCTTTTTCAAGTTTCTTATTAAATTTATATTACTTATTATAATGTTATAAACATTATGTAATCATTTATTTTATTAATGGTTTTTTCATCGATATTTGGTACTTGAGTAAAAATGAACACTTTATAATTACAAGTTGTCCATGTCGTCAACAATACATTATCTCCAGAATGATATTCATGATTTTAATATGATATAAATCATATATATCTATTATATATATGTATTTATAACATTATATAATATTTGGAGATAAGAAATAAAATGCACAGTTCGTGGAGATGGTAAGTCGTACGTACGCATGAACGCCACTTTCATTTCTATTTTGTACATTAATTGAATAAAAAAATAATGATACATAGTTATATTATAATTATATTATAATATAATATATAATATAACTAAATCCTTCCTTTATACATCTTACATAAGGCATTAACGAGTCATATCACTTTGAGGGGGCGGTAGTCCGCACTTCCTAAAATCAAAATTATCGTGTTTACCAATTATGGAAACCATAAAAAAATTCTATAAATAAAAAATATAGAAGACTAAAAAAACATAACCATAATATTTATCATATATACATAAATTTCCATCATAATGGCCACCATGAGAGGCGGTGGGAGTTAATTGAACAATTATCATTTTGTGAGGCGTTAGTTTTCGACCCACGGAATCATTATGTTCTTTACCCATTATATGGTGGTGTGTGTATTTTTAGTTCGAATAAATCCAATAACAACATCCTAGTATATTGAGGACACTTCTGCTGTTATAAAATAAATGAATAATAATAGTTTATGGGGTTGGGGAAGTAAAATAAAACAAAAGAACTTAAGAGAAGATGTTATCTTTAATTCAGGTAACTCCCTTTGGATTGAACAAAAAGGGTTTCTTGAAGTGTTTTATACCTACGGTAAGGCTTCTAGGATTAAGAGATGGATCTTGTGAGATTATTGGAGCAGATGTTATGTGATCAAAATTCTTGAGAAGTTTGAGAAATGGGTAAGAAGTAAGGGATTTTTATAAGGGAGAGAAGGGGCTCTTTAGGAAAGTTTGAAACAGTTATTTTATTATAACATCATCTTTAGTTTCAAAAGGTCAACTAATAATTAAAGATGAAGTTTGGATGACACATGGTCGAAATAAAATCATTCATCATAAATTGGACAGGTTTTAGATATTGTTTTAATATTTATAATCTTATTTATTTAAATCATTTATTAATCGGGAAATTTTGCATCATTATTGCGTTATAAATAATTTAATTTATTTAATTTCAAAAAATTATAAAAAAATATCATGATATATTAATTCTTTTTATATTTCCAAATAATATTTATTGTAGAAAATATAATTATATAACTCCATGTAAAATTTAATTTACTAAAAGATATTTGTTTATGTCATTTTTTGTCTTTACATTAAATTAAGTAATATAATGTGTCATTATTACTCCAATCTGTATCCATGTGTTCCAAAATTTGATCCAAAAATTACCATGGTCGGATATGTATTGACCGATAGGATTAGGACACTTTTTATGTTAATTTAATATTTTTATAATATTATATTTTACCCTTATTTACTATATTTACCCTTTAATCATGGTAAATAAAATATTTACTGAAGTAAATATTTAAAATGTATAAAAATAAAAGATATCTATTTACACAATTTAGACCCAATGATTCCAAATATGGAATCCATTTTTCTAAATTCAAAACACTAAAGTGGCATAAATTAATTTAAAATTAATTCTCACTGTCAAAACAACAAAGCGTGTTTTTAAGAAATAATAACTATCGAAAGATTAACACTTGTTTATGTCCAATTTCAAAGTGAAATAAATTCTAATGTCCAACATTGGATTAACTAGTAAAAACATATTCTAATTAAACTTTATAACCAATTAAAAAGATATTCTAACAATATAAATTAATTAGATTAAATGGCACTTTTGAATTAAAATACAATATTTTTCACTATTCATTAAAAAACAAACTTTATCAGAAAAATACCAAAAATTTACCCGAAGTAAATTTTTATGCCCCGAATTCAATGAAGAATTATATTTTGTCAAATATAACATATAAAAATGTCCAAAACTAGATTTAATGTGGCATCACCATCAAAAGGCGGTAAATCGACCTTTAAAGAATATTAGAGTAATTATGCTTAGATTCATTTGAATTTTAATCCTATAACATTTATTAGATAAAAGTAAAAATATTCCACAAACATGTATAATAATATTGTATTTAGTTATGTTCATTCCTTAAAATACAAAATCTAGGCTCGAACTGTCTTTAAAAATAATAATATTATATTATTATTGTGCAACGTAAGATTGTGAAGAAACTCATTGTTTCATATCATGTATGCCATCCAACATAGAATCCCATTTAGAGTAAAATTAATACTTAATCCACAAATATTAATGAATATAAAAATGTTATGTTATTTATTTACCTGGGATGTTATTGAAAATTTACATTTTTTTATGCATCTTAAAATATTATTCTCACACTTCCAGTTTTCATATGTAGGCCAAATGTGAACTCTTAATTAATTGTAATAATGGGGAGCAATGTGAGCCATGGGTGATGGGATTTATATGATCACTGGATTAGGATAGGAAAGATATTATAGTGACCATTTCATTAAACTACCTGAACTGAAATCATTTGGTATGGTGTTCATTTGATATCTATTCTGATTAAAAAGAGAAAAGGAGAGAAAAAATGGAAATATTATTTAAGAGGTAAAGTGAGGGGATGATATTAGGTTAACCATTATTATTAATATTGATTTAAAACTCAAATAATCCACAATCAGACACCAAACACATTAAATAAGAGAAAACCACACCTAAAATACCATCCTATCCAAAGAAAATGTGGGTAAACTCCGGATTTATTTAATTAGGGTTCATAAATTAATTTATTGAGGTCCCTTTGACTGAACTTTCGTCAATGAAACAACGGTAAACTAATTTTAAAAGGTGTTGATGGTGATAGTGGAGTAGAAGTTAAGATTGTACTATATGTTCTGATGTTTGAAACCCAAGAGTTGAATTTTGGAAGGTGTTAATTAGAAATTACCCCTTGCCATAGCTATATGAAAGCAATGAGAAGAGTTCCAAAGACACACATAAGAGTTTTTTTTGAAAATTTAAAAAAATTGGATTAACACTCTTAGAACATATGATTAGTCTTACAGGATTATCATAATAATGAATAATATACCAGTTGGATGGGTGAGGTTGTGGGAGACTTTGACTGGCCTTAGTAATATCTATGAAGGTAAGAGATACGTGAAAGCACTCCCTGTGGAGATCAGAAGATATTAAAACTAGATACACTGAATGGGTTATACAGTAAATAATAGGATGGATAACTTGTAATTTATTCTTGAACACTATAATCTTCTTCTGTTACATTGAATAAAAGTAATATGTTCCCCCTGAGAGTAGGACACATTTCAGATCCATGTTAAACTATATTTTTTATTTTCTATATTTTATTTTAATGAATGTATTTTGATATTCTTAACTGAGTGTGTTTGAAAGGTTGTGTGTTATGGTGCAGCTATTAGGGTATTTTTTCTCTTCCATGTTCAAGAAATTTGGAGGGAATGTTTTATAGAAATTTCTACTATATTTTTAAATTCCATTTGATACATTCCTATGTTATTTCCATCAAATAGTAAAAAGCTTAGGAATTAGTATCAAATCATAAGTTGGAGGGTGTCAAATGATTATACCCCAGTGAATGTTCTTCAGATCTTGGTTCAAAATCACCATTTATCCCTTTCCTTATATCAATTTTTTTAAGTTGTTTCAAATCCAAATTATGTGTTCTTAAATTTATTGCAAGTTATTTATCATTTATAGAAATGGTGTTGGATGTGTTATTGTTTATAATAGGGATCTTTGGTGAAATAAATATTGGGATTTAAAGAATGTAGATGGAGGATTGTCTATTATAAAAGAACATAATATTTTTTTGATGGGAAACAATAATAAATTAATTAATAAATAAGATTTATATATTTTGAATATGAAATAATTAGAGTTGATGTAGATAGTTTTAGTTCAGAACATAAATTATAAAATATGATAAGTAAAAATTACATAAAAAATTATAAATACCCTCACTGCAATGGTTGAGTATTCATAATAAATGAAAAAAGTATTGATTTTTTAGATTTTATTTAGAATAATGGTATTGTAAGGTTAACCAGAGGAATATCGCATCAATGACTTCACAATGATTTAGTTGGAGTCACTGAAGGTGATCCTTGGAAATATGGAGTGGGTGTTGTTTTTAATTTCATCAGTCCATGTGTATTGGGATTTTATGGTGAGGACAATGTGCAATTAAAGAAAAAATTTTAGAATTTTGTGTGTAGATTTAAGGGGCCTTATTTTGAATGAGAAACATCATGAGAATGAGAACTATAAATATTATAAAAATGATAACAATGTGAAATGAATGAGGATATCTATAAGACCTTAGGGTAAGATGTGTGATGGTGACAAACTCTTAGACTGGCTCAGATAACTTTTCATGAGTGGTAATCTCTATCAACATCCAAATCCCCCATAAGTGGTTCTTCTTGAGATTAACTTATTCAGACTTGGCTCGAGCTTGGTCTTGATAGAATCCCAAATACACAACCTCCTTTCTGAGCTTCGACAAATTGCCTTCGTATGGGAAATTCTACTGGATGAGGCCATCTCTTCCATTGTCTGAGTAAATTGGAGTTCTTAAAGCCCTATATTTATAATAATCATGCAATCACTATTTGACAACTATGTTATAAATGGTCACAAATGTTAATGGAATTTTAAAATCCAAACATAAAACCAAATAAGTGCATACATTTTACATAACCATAAAAAGACATTAAATATACCAAGAATAATTTTTATTAATGACTTTTTTGGTTCATTACAATCCAACCATGGGATTACACTAGGATTCAGTTTCAAACTTTATTATGAGTGCTTGAATTGGTTGTAAATGCCTTCAAATGTTAAACCATTATATTTGGTAACACAGTGATGCATTGGTGATGATGTTGGGTGTTGTAAGTGAACTTCAATAATAGGATGACCTAATGGTGATGTGGAATAGAATTTGATGTGGTGAATTGGAAACAAAATTTATATCCACATTTGGGACATAGTTGACATGGTTCAATAATTAAATTTTTTTTGTTAGAGGAAATTCGGTGGGTTCGATCATGGTATTTGAAGTCATGTTGTAGAATTTCATTTGATATTTATGGAGGGAATTCCACTTAGTATAGTTTAATTAGTGAACTAGATAATTTTGGACCAATGGTGAGAATATTTACTAGGGATTTCAAAGATGAGAAGTGTTATTGTAGGGATATTGTAAAACCTTGTCCATTTTTTAGTTAAAAATCATAAGGAATTTGATGTTTTGAGTTTCATATTCAGATCAAGAATTAGAGAGTTTGAGCATCCTGAGATGATGTTTTTTATATGGAACAAGGCATGAGTGAATCCTTATGTTCCCAAGTGAGTATAAAGAGCTTTGTTTAAAAGTTGTATTTTTTTAAGGTGGTTTCACATAGTTCATGGTTTGGGTTTCATGATTTAGGTAAAAATGTGTGGTTATCGATATTTAGTCAAGTTTCTAATTCATTTAATAAAGTGAACAATTTATGTGAGTGGTTAGTGAATGGTTCATAGGAAACTCAATGGATTCCATGGAGAATTGTGACACTTCAGTTTTTTAGGGTTGGTTCATGGTCACCACATGGTTACAAAAAACACATGAGGGTTATATCATTCAATTATAATGATATTTTTCATTATTTTAACATTATTTGATAATCTATTCAGCCTAAACATGAAGTGTGTGTAGCCTTATAAAGTGAAGGCTACATGGTTTGGGAATAGATTTATAAATCATGTGGCCAAACCAGGAGGCTCATTAAATTTGTCTATTTATTATTTTACTACTAACTTATTTTAAAAAAACATCCCATTTATCTTCCATATCATGTGTGATGGCCATCATCCTTTTCTCTATTTTATTCCCATTATATTTGTGTGGTTTTTGGTGCGATATGTTGGCGTTTTAATGTGACATATCCTCTCCTCATCCTTCATTTACCATCCCCTTTAATTTGTTCTAATTTTAAGCTTTTCTAAATTAGGTTTTCTGAAGCTTTTACCTAATCATTGTGAAAATAATCCCAAACCTTGGGGGTTTTATATTCATATTATATAGGACATTATTACATACTATAAATAGGTTTTCATTTGTTTTTTATAGGAATTTAGTTGTTCTATGATTTTATTATTGTATTTTGTTAATTTTTTGAGAAAATAATCATTCAATTGACATTTTAAATTGTGGATTTTTCATTTCATTAGATTGGGAGTGTTTCACAAAACTTTTTCTTTATTTTTGTTATTGTTTCAATGCTACGAGGTTCCCCATAAATGATTCAACAATTATGATCAATTAGCTTAAAATTGGAATTAATTCTTATTTTTTTTAAATTTAATTTGATAATTAATAATAAAAAGTTAAAAATAATTATTTTTTATGTTGGGTCATGGGATATGAGCATGGGTTAGTCATGGAGCTTGGATGGGCTTGGGTAGTGATGGTAATTCTTTATTTCAATAGAAGAAAACTCTGAGTCTGATGTGGGTGGACTTCACATTACAAAGTCACTTGGTCGATTTGTAATTTTATATTATTTTTCCATAATTATTATATCTATTTAGACTTTTCACAATATTTTTGATCATTACATAAGGTTGGAATGGGATTGCATCATCCTAATATTAAACATGAACTGTATTTCTTGATAAGAATTTTGGTGGTGTCACCCTAGTAAAATGAGTATTAGTAGAATTATTTATGGTTTTTCTAGGGGAGCGTGTTTAATTTCAAGGAGACAATTGGTGTCCTTTTTCAATGTTTTTTAAAAAATAAGGATTTATCAAAATTGAATTTAAATGAGGACGGCGATTTGTGAATTTTTTTGTAAAATAGAATTTTTAAAATGGAAATGTGTATTTATAGAAATTTTGAATGGAATTTATCTATGGTACTATTGTGAGTAAAATGGAAAGTGATGCCTTTTTGAAATGATTCAAAAATATAAATTTTTATGGTCTTAAAAATAAGTCATAAAGGGTTGATTGGCATGGTTTTTTTTCATTTTACCTTGTGAGGGTAATTCCCTATTTTCTAAATCTTATGTACATTCTACATTTCATATTTTACATTACATATGTGTTATGTTAATGAATGTTGATTCATGATGATTGATGTTGTGTGTGTTACCCTATGAGAACTCTTTTTGGAATTAGGTTTACCGGTTGATCAGATTACTTATGATATACCCCCTTAGAGGGAAGAGACAAGTATTTGGGACCCTGGTGAGTGATGATGAATGTTATTACTATTTTAATGGGATGGGACATACACTACATGAAATATAGGCATTTGCGATGGGATCCCGTCGCAAATGCCTTTTTGCGACGGGGATCCGTCGCAAATCGGCCGTTGCGGAAAACGCTGTCGCAACAAATTTTTTTTGCGACGGGCCCGTCGCAAAAACACTTATTTGCGACGGGAAAAGGACCCATCGCAAATAGATTTGTGGTTATTTTAAAAAACTTATTTGTGACGGGCCCGTCGCAAATAAGTTTTTGCGACGGGCCTTTTCCCGTCGCAAATAGTTCCTTCGAAGCAACTATTTGCGACGGAAATATATTCCCGTCGCAAATAATAATAAAAAATTTTAAAAAAAAATAAAAATTATTTATTAATATATAAATCAATAAACCTATTTATATTGATATAAATATAATATTTATTTTTAAAATATGGTTTAGAAAGGATGAATAAAAATCAAATATGAATGTATAATATGTTCAGTAAATGTGGGTTATAAAATATTTTACAAAATATTTTTAATTAATAATTACATAATTTTTATCAATTAATAGTCATTTAAAAACTCTTTGAATATAAAAAATATTAAAAAATTAATGATAGATGGAAAATAAGAAGAAAATTAAACCCAAACTTCAAACGGCCATAACTTTTGATCCGGGACTCCGTTTGAGATCTACAGCATATCAAATTGAATCTTGTGACGAGCTCTACAGCCCTATGGACGGGTAAAACCCGTCCAATGTTTTTTCGAGGCCCAAAAAGGCCACGAAGGCCTCCAAAACTGAGTTTTTAGTCGGGGCACCCCGGTTTTTCACCGTTCAAACAGCTATAACTTCTGATCCCAATGTCCGATAAACCTCTACCATATATCATGTCGAAGATCTTTTAATGTTCTTCGATTTGACTGATTGTGGAGCTGAAACGGACTCCTGGATTAGAAGTTATGGTCCTTTTATCATTCAAATGGCTATAACTTCCGATCCAGATGTCCGTTTGTCCTGTACTCCATATCATATCGAAGATCATTTCATGTTCTTCGATTTGACTGGTTGTGGAGTTGAAACGGACTTACGAATTAAAAGTTATCGTCATTTTAACATTCTCAGAGGATTTTCACTCCCTCATTTCTATGTATTCATTCATAACTATACATATATATATATATGTGTGTGTGTGTGTGTGTGTGTGTGTGTATTGTATATATGTATTTATTTATTTATTTATAAATACACATAAAAACACATATTTTATAAATTTATTTAAAACTAAGCTTATAAATATATATTAATTAATATACAAATAAATATACGAATAAAAACTTATAACTACATATATATATATATATCTATATGTATATATATATACAAATAGAATAATTATATATTAATATACGAATAAATATATATTAATATATGAATAAATATATATTAATATACGAATAAATATATATATTAATATATGAATAAATATATATATATATATATTTATATTAATTCATTCATATAACCAAATATATTTATATTAATATAAATCCATAGTAAATATGGCTAAATATAACTATATATATATAACTATAATTATTCCTAATTATGTCTAATTATTATTAATTATTCCTATTTATTATTAATTATTTCTAATTATTATTAATTACTCCTAATTACCATTAACTATGAACAATGAATACTAATAATTTAAATTTATTAAATAACAAAACAATCTAAACATAATTAAATTAATACTAATTAAAAAAAATTAAAATTAATAAAAAATTAAAAATAAATATTAAATTAAAAATAACATAAATACCTTCAAAATTGATCTGAGGTTGATCTCCGATAATTGTTGAAGACTTCAATATCAAATCTGCAAATAAAATTAAACTTAAGAAACTGTGAACTCTAAAATTAGAGAAGTTGAGAGTGAATGGAAAAAAAACGGCTGGGTGTATTTATAAGTTAGATTATTTGCGACGGGACTATTTGCGACGGGACCCGTCGCAAATACTTTAGCCCGCATTTATTACGGTCAACGGTTAAATAGTTATTTGCGACGGGACCCGTTGCAAATAATAACCTGCCGACATACTATTTGCGATGGGGGTATATTCCCGTCGCAAATACTTTTTACCACCGCCGGTTATTTGCGACGGGTGGTAACCACCCATCGCAAATAATTTTCCCGCGTTTTGGCGCGCAATGCGCGCCATCCTTTTTGCGACGGGTGGGATTTCCCCGTCGCAAATAAGTAGTTATTTGCGACGGGAAAATCCTCCCGTCGCAAATAAGTTTTTAACAGGACTATTTGCGACGGGAATTATTCCCGTCGCAAATAACCCGTCGCAAAAAGCCCTTTTTCCCGTAGTGATATATATGGAAATGTGATCTGGGAACCCATTTAGTGTTTCCATAATATGATATGACACATGAGACCCGAGTGGTTACACCAATATTATGTTAACCACAGAAGGGGTGTGTGAGAGATATGGGTAATAGTGATTAAATGATCCATAATAGGACTCAAATATATGGTGATAGACTATATGGCTATAATGATGATGTTAGGACTTCCATAAAAAAGAAAAACCTTTACTTTGTGGGATGAGTTAACATAAATTGTTGGCCCTATCATGACGATCCTTATGAGATGATTTATGGGGTATGGACTTCCCATAATGATGTATATTGATACATGGTAGTCCTTGGAAATGCCCCATATATCCAAACTTCATGCCTAATAATAGTTTGGATTTCATTAGACATGCTCCCTAGAATTGGCACATGGGATGAGACCATTCCGTGTGGCCAATGGGAATGTTTTGGAATGCCTTGGACATGATACTTAGATTCATATGAAATACTAGTTTGGATTTCATTAGATTAGTTCCTTAGGATTAGGATAGGGGATGAAACACTTCTATGTTTCCAACAGGTGTGATATATATTTCCCAAGATCTAATCCTAGGAATTGATTATTGAGATTGAGACTACTGGATTGTCCATGGGATGAATATCTGGTTGGCATGGTTCTATGATGTGCCCAGAGAAACTCTTTCACTTTCCAATTAATTAATGATATTATTTTTAGGGTATGAATTAGTCCCATGGGGTGGTTACTCATGGAAAAATACATTTAAAACTAGAAAAAACATGTATAGTTAGTCTTTATGGTGACTCGTCTAACACCAAAAGACCTTAAATTTATTTTTCGTGTGCCTGCATGTTTTGTTTCTAGGTGGATATTTTTCAAAAGTAGGAATGTACTTAATATATAAGTATTGGATTTACATCCACTTGATAACAACAACACTACACATTGTTGAGTAATTACAGATTTCTATTTGGTAATTGGACTCACCCCTTACCCATGTACATGAAATGGGTTTCAATGTACATGAGAAAACATTACTATTTTCTACCATGACATAGGTATCTCTTGGATCTGAACACATGATATGGGCCTAGAATGTTGTGGAGGCTATTGTTTCAGTTGGTGGATTATTGTGAATTGGGTAGGAGGACAATTTACTTTTCAGTTTTATTTTAGTTATGATTCATTATGTACTGGAAAGTGTGTCATTTTTTATATATGATGCATGTTTTTTTAGTTATCTATTGATATTACTTTGTTATAGTTAATGAATCATATAGACTATTTTGCTTCATTCTATTTCATATTATTGGGTTTTATTAGCACCAAATCTTATATCTATGGGTATTTTGGGATGTATGGTATCCTGATAGACCCTACCAAATTCTTGGTAGAATTTGGGCATGACTTTGAGGTCTTACATTAGAGTGAATAATATACCAATGATTATAGTAGTCCCTTTCGACTAGTCAACAGCCTTTGGTGTAAGGGGAAGCATGACTGAGGTTACATGGAAGCACCACTATGGCACTATTTGACTGGCATGAGTTAGGGTGTTACACCCATACAAGTTCTAGGAACTATCCAATTGGTAGAAAACATCATACCGACATAAAACCATTGAAGGCCATTATTTCTGGGTATTATTTTACCAAGGATAAATGGAAAATGATTACAACCTTATGAATTATACATCTGGAGGAGCACTAATAGAAAATTACACTACTTAATTTAGATAATGGATGGAGAGATTTTACCAAATTTATAAAGAATTTAGAACATCAAAAAATGGGGAGTATATGGTGTAAAAATTCTCCACTCTCCATTAATTGAAAATAAGAACGATGCAATAACCTCTCTATTGAGACTGTTAGCTATAAATAAGGTACAAAAAAGAACAAAAACTGCACCCACTAGGATCTTTAAACTATTTCACTCCATTGATAACTACAATAATAGAGTCCCACAATTTGAAGAATATAGTGATTCCATGTTCTATAGTCAATAATAGTAGAAATAAATATGACATTGTGGATTCAAATAATATTATAACCCTCAATATGGAGCTCGAAACCCACAAAAAAATAATACTATTAAAAAAAGATTTTCAACCATATTTTTAGACACCATCCTTCTATAAGATTAGTTCCTAGCCTCTTAAAAGTTAAGAATAATAGAATAATCACAAACAATCAATGAATGACTTACCAAAACAACTTATTGATCAGCACATTACTCATACAAATAATCTCATAACTCATGAATAAAAATTGAAGGAGATGCAAGGATATCAAAACCAGGTTATTTCAACCATTAATGACTTGAAAAATAATATTTTAAGTTAAACTCCTTCCTAGTCAATTTTAAACGCAAAAAATAATGTTTGTTAAATTTCATTAAGTTTTGGTAATGAGATGGAAAATAATGAAGAACACCTATTTTATTCTAAAAATAGAATTTAATAGAACACTAAAATTGAAATATATATCCTATAAAATATCCTTAAAAAGAAGTACTAGTGGAGACAACCCCATTTAATAAAGACAAGGGAATTACCAATATATTAGGCCTATATCAACCCCAACCACCATTCCCATTAATATTATAACTACGTAATTAGATCAGAAAATATTCAATACAACAAGAGATATTTTAGATATTCAAAATAGTAGAGATAAAACTCCACAAGATATTTTTCTTATAACAAATCCAAAGGTATAAAAAATTATTAATGACTTCTTCATCAGGATTAGGAAATTTCATGGCCTAACAAGGTAAAGTTTGGTTGAAATGTGTATTCTGTTGTTACCTTGGAAATACCTCATAGATTTCAAGACACATGTACATTCACTATACCATATACTATATGAAAGATCAATATTTTTAATGAACTGTGTGATTTTGGAGCATATAATAATGTAATTCCTTATACAATTTACTCCCCCTATAAATAGGTGAGCTAAAACCTACCCGAGTGGTTGTAAAAATGGACAAATGAATGAATTCCTATATAGTTGGAGTTCTAGATGATGTGTACACATGTGTGAGAAGATTTATGTTTCCTGTTGATCATATATATTCTAAACATGGAGGAACAAATTGGTAACATTCATCCCACTATTATATTTGTTAGGATATTTCTAAATAATTCCCTATAGATAATAAATGATAATGAAGGGAAAATATCTATAAATTTTAAAAAAACCATAAAAATAAACATTCTAAATTTAATAAAATATCCTCATGAGGAAGAATATGTGTTCAGATTGAACCATGTTGATTTTTATTTTTGTTGAAAAGAAATTATTGAAATTTTTATGACATAATTGATTTAGGTGTATCTTGGTAAACAACTGATTTATTTAATGAAACAATGTTTGAAAATTAACATAATATATAATATATTTTATTTATTGAGTAATGAATGTAATTTGATGAAATTTATTTAGATTATATACTCAAAAATGGCATCTAAATTATATTTTACATGTTCATGATTCTAGAATGGATAACATGGAGTTTACAACATCATTAGAACCCCCCTGAACTAGAATTGATGTTTCTTGTATAAAAGTTAAAATAGTATTATTTAAAATAAAATGAGAAAAATCTTTCCATAATTTAATATAATCAATAACACAATCAATAGAACCAAATTATGGAAATTTTTAAATTGGACATTTGAATAGTATGTTAGACATTAAGATACATTTCAAGGATTATCCCCACCACCTGTATTCTAAGTAATTTTTTAAAAAGTGAATCTAAAATAGTATGACAAACCCAAATGAGGCTTAACCTGACAGTACTAGATATTTTCATTAGGATAGCTAAATTATTTTAGGAGTTTGAATCATATTACGAATGTTTGACTCGCAGTGGTTGATTCCAATTTAAATTGTCACAAATAAAATTGGATACACAACTGTATAAAATTATCACAATGAGTTACTGGCCATAAAAATTCATAATTTATAGAGAGATTGAATTGACTACAAAAAATTACATTGTGTTACCTAAAATGAAAAAATATCCATTCATTTTTTGACAAAAAATTAATATTTACATGATGGTTTTATAGTTATTTTCATGTTTCAAATGCTCCAAAATTCTTGGACAATACCACATGCACATGATCCTTTGGTATGTTTTTTTACTAAAGGATTCCCTTCAGTATTTTCAATGCCACATGTACCTTTAAATGGTTCATGGTTAGCATTTTTTAGAATTTATTAGAGATTATTATAGGTATTCCTATAAGATTTTATTATTTAGGGAGTATATTTTACAACCTTTATTGAGAGTTAGGAAAAGGTTTTAAAAATTACATTTAGAAAAATATGGTTTTAAAATTTTAGAAGTGCAAAATCATTAGGGGGAAAATAAATGTGTTACGATGTCTAATTTATAAGGATAGTATTGAAGTTGATAGATCCAAAATTGATGTGACATATAACCTTCCTTACCCTACCACTATGATACATGTCATATTTGTTTTCAGTCTTAATGGATTTTATAGAATATTTACTAGGGTCTTTGGAAATATTTCTTTTCCCATAACTAACCAACTCAAGAATGAAACTCTTTATTTATTTGATAATTCATATAATATATCTTTTTTCAAGATAAAAGAGAGAAATACCACAGACCCCAACATTTTCCCACCTCACTATAATAAACCAAATGAGATATTGTGTGATTCCTCAAACAAAGAGGATAGAGAATTACTGGTCTAAAAAGTTCATGTTCACCTGAAAGTGATATCTTACAATTATTAGAACTTTGAAACAACCCAAACAAATTAAAACAAAATATAATGTTTTTTTTTTCAATTTTTGTTTCTTTTATAAAATTGGTCTTACCTATTAAGAAGTAAAGTAACTATTTATTCTGATCATGTATCACTGAGATATATGATCAATAAATATGATGTAGATATGATACTAGTGATATGGATGTTTTTTCTTCAAAAATTAAACATTAGTTATAGGAAAAAGGGCTATGAAAATATGGTTATATATCACCTGAGTATATTAATCCAAAATATTAAGGTAGAACCACATACTAAAATAGACCTATATGAATCCTTACCTAGTGAGATACTATAAAATGATACACATGTATCCTAGTATAATAATCTAGTAAATTCTTTGGTCACATAATAGGTACCCCTTCTTCATCAAAATTAAAAAATATAAATTAATGTACAATTCAATGTATTATTTCTACGACGATTTATGTTTTTAGATGATTTTTAATGGCCTATAAATTAAGAGGTGTATCCCCAAAGAAGAAATTAAATATATTCTTTCATTTTTTTGATTCACTTGAATGTGTCAGCTATTTTGGATCTTATAGAAATAATTTTAAGGTTATAAGTTGTTAATTAAGGACATTAATTTTTAAGGGATCACATCAATTTTATATGATTTACCCAAACTATCAACTAATGGGTGGGGTTTCTAAAAGGCATAAAATTCTCTGAAAACTCTTGTTTTTTTGTCAAATATTTGATATTTGGGGATTATATTTTATGGGAAACTTTACTATAAAATTTTTTGTAATATATTTTAATAGTAATTTATTATTATTCTTAGTGAATTAAAGAAAAAGTTAGAATATATAATGATTCTATGGTTGTATATGAATTTATAAAATCAAACATTTTTTTTACATTTGGAGTACCTCAATCCACAATCAGAGGAAAAGTCACAAACTTATATAATAATAATACAGAAGATCTAATAAAAATTTATATTATCTAATAAAATACCTCAATTTCATACCACCCATAGAGAAATGGGAAAGTAGATGTGTCCAATAAAGTGATATATAAGACATAGATACGCAACAAGAAATACTTGAGTTAGAAGATTAAGGATTCCATATGGGCCTAAAAAAATTCTATCAAAACCCCTTTAGGTATAACACCCTAAAAATTAGATTACAAAATGTAGTATTACAATTATTTTGAGTTGTAACACTAAGATTAATGTGATATAAAGAAGGTAAACCATGAATTTAGAAAGGATGGGGAGAAAATGAAGCTACATATGATGAAACTAAAGGATCTAAAAATGAAAGGTTATGATAATTAACTATTGTATAAGGATAAATTCAAATCTATCAATGAAAAACATATTTTGAAAAGAATAATTGAATAATTAGAAAATATTTGGTTATTCTCTTAAAAAATAAAGGTCGTGCTTGGTAAAATTTATTTGAAGTTCACTGCGGAATACATAATAACCAATATTTTCTCATTTGGTGCCATTTAGATCAATGGATAATATTACAAGAATCCCTTTAATGTGAATGAAAAATAGTTGAAGCACTTCTATGAAGATTTTTTTGTATGAACCAATAGATATATTACAAACTTCTCTTCAGTAACACTTACTAATGAACTAATAGGTTTAATATTTCCTCTGTATTGATCTATACCATCACTATATGAAATTGAATTTACTTGATTAATATATGATGTAATTAACTATATTTCTGTCTTAGATAAACGGTGCGGGGTAAAATTAAATTATGATGTAAATATTTTTTTTATTTTTCCTTAGTGATTATAAGTGTCTCTAACATTAATAAAAATAAATAAAAGTGATTACTAATATATTTTTATGGATTAATACATGGTTTATTCATATTTGTTATCAAGAATTTTGAAGTTTCTATGTATAGGAAAACATGAGTATAACACCATCTTTCTTAGGAAAAATACAATGCTTGAGTGGAGGGAGTGTATTGTTTCTGATATTCTGAGAAATAATTTTTTGTTGAGTGAATTTGGTCATTATTTTAGTGAAATTTGATTTTAGAACTATAAAATAAAGTGTGAGTGAAAATATAATTATGTAATTGAAATTATTTCACGAGTTCACTTGAATTTTGAACTGAATTCAAGGTATGTTGGCCTTTTGAAAAAATAGAACTGTAGCGATCCATATCATAATAAATTGATATATATCCATTAGAACTAGTGTAAAATGTTCAATTAGGATACCATAATGAATATCTAAGACATTAGGCACTTGTAGTGTGAGTAAATTCCCTTTTTTTGTTTAATAAGAGATTTTATTAACGCTTTATTCATACATGGATATAAAAGTTTAATAAATGCATACTTTTTAAAATTGAATTTATTCAGGTGAATGGAATAACAAACCAATACTAAGAAGGGGTAATTGAAATAAAAAAATAATTTTTGTTGTATCATTGAAGTGTAAATTAGAACTATGGTTTATGTGACATTGAAGAAATAAATAAATGGAAGTAACACTTATTAAAATTCTAAATACAATAAAATTTATCTATTTCATTCGAGGGATAAGAACATGAACTTAATTGATGTAAAGTATTGATATTAATTCATAGAAGATGCATGATAATTAAAATAAAATATGTATCTATCATTTTATTCATATGTGGTTTTTGAACTTAAGTATTGATAAGAAATATCTATTCAAAAAATTAAATTAACTGTATTACCTGCAAGTGTAATAAATAAAGTGGGTGGTAGTGATGTGAGCCAAATTATCAAAAAAGGTATTTTTAATAAATGAACTACAAATTTATTTAAATCTTAATAAAATAATATATATTTAATAATTATTATAAAATTTTAATTATTTAGATTAAGAAACAACTTTTTTTATTTTTTTTATTTACACAATTTTGGGGTGAATTGAACAAGCCATAATTTGGAATTAAACTGATAACTGGTTTTTTAATTTAATATTTCATTGTTTAAGTAATTTTTTCAAATAAATTATTAAAATGATTAATTATGAATTTTTAATTATTTTATTAATTTTGAAATAAATAGATAGATATTTGGAAATACAGATTTTATTTGATTAATGACCTTTAATATTATTTTTAATATTTTTATAAAATTTTTTAATCAAGAATATGACTATATTTAGATTCTGTTATTAATTATATCATTTTGGGAAAAAAATGAATTCACCTGCCTATGATAATTTCTTCTACATGTGGTCATTTAACTGATCATGCCTCATACGTCAACTGAACCAATCGTATGTGGTGACTCAACCTACTGTTCCCACTACTTCATCAACTGAACACATTCTAAAGAAGATCAAGTGAAATAAAAATTCATGGATGACCATATAAATATTGGGGATCAAGCTTTCCCCACTCAACCTATAGTGAAGACTAACGAACATCAAAAAACTTCAAGTCGTCGTGGTGCATTGAAGCATTTCTATGACAACCCTGCTTTTTATTACAACTTAAACATGATTTATTGCATAAAACTTCATTTGATACAACAAGGAAGTTCAAGAGGTTTAGTGTCTTTGGGGATTAGGATCATTACATAAAAACTTAAAACATGAAATACACCATCTTTGTGGAAAACATCCTTTACATGACCACTACATTCTCTCGTACTTAGCAGTGCATGGGATAACTAGAGGACATGCATAAGAAAAGGGTGACCTATAAAGCCTAGTAAGGGAGTACACATGAATTAACATGAGGAGTAAAATACATGTTAGACAATAGGCATACCAATATAGCATAAAAGAAACAGGAACATAAAGTCATGATATATCATGATAATCATAACATGGAAATGTGGCAACAACACTTAACATGGAATTAGCATGAGCCAAGGATCATTGCACATAAAGCTTGAGTAAACCCTCATTGCACATGAAGCATGAGTGAACCCTCCTTTCAATTGAATTATCATGAGTCAACAATCATTGAACATGATGTATCATGATACTATACTTTACCCAATGCATTGGAGCGCTATAAGGGCGCACCCTTCTTAAACATTTCATTTCATGCATAAGTGTGCCACATGAATCATAAAACATGGATTCATAAAACATAAAAATTTATTACATGATAAAGGAATGTGGAATTCATACATGAAACTTTGTAATAAATAGGTAAAGGCGCATAAAGGTGGATACCCTTGATGGAGAAATTGGCATGGTATCCACCACACAATGGCATTGGTTTAGAAAATCGGTGCGATTTCGGCAGCGTAACGACGTGACATAAGAATTCAGAAAAAAAATTGTTGATTAGAGGGAAAGGGGTTAATCATCATATTTACATGTAATATAAAGTATTTAGGTCTTATAGATACATGTCCCAACAATTTTAATGGAATTTAGATTCATGATACAAAATTATTTCTTGAATGTATAAGAAGAGAGAGAAGTTCCTTTCGGAATTTGGGCATAGTAATGGGTGTGCATGGGAGGAATTTAATGAGAGATAAAGGGTATACCATTATTCAAACAATAAGAGGGAATTATGGGGGAGGTGTGAAACCATACCCCAACATTCATAATTGATATTAAAAGGGCAATACATGTTAAAGAAAATTGACAAAAATGAGAAAGGAAGAAAAAACCCTTAATTGGAAGTGTGCTTCCAAAGGCTTGAAAGAGGCTTTGGTGAGGCTTCTTGGGAGCTTGGGGCACCTTGGGAAGATTGTAGAGAGAGTAGGGAAGAGGTTGGACGAACTCCAAGGGATTTTAGTGAGGAGGAAGTGGGATCTTGTGTGTGTTTATATAGGAAAGGTGAGGGAAATATTTATTATTTTGGTTTGGGTCCCCTTACATTAAATTAATCCAAACCACAAACCATCCATGGTTTTTGCCCATGGTTTTTGGAAAAGGGAAGAGGAAAACAATATTTTATAAGGGCCAAGTCCAATCTTATTAAAATAATAAGGTTTATTATGTGGAGGTGAGTCACACTCCCATGGAAATTAATTTAAAAAGGAAAAGTGTTGAATATGTCTTGAGGGGTCCATTAATGCTTTGAAATGTAAGTCAAACAAACCCAAAATAACATTATTTTAATGATAAAACATATATTGGCCGAACATAAGGATTATGGTATTTTATTACATCACCATTGGGTCATTATGATGTCATTAAACACATTATATATTTAAACAGTATTTAATTTTTACCCAAAAATTTAACTGTCTGAGAAAATTATGAAAAATTCACCGTTGGATAATTTCGACGTCCTGATTCCAGAAATGACATTTATTTTATCTAATTTTTTTTCTAAATATTTTACTTTTCACTTTTATAATAAAAACCAACATTTATCGAAAATTCACGGGTTTTGACAGAAATGGCTTTCAAACCTTAATATAAAATTTTAATTGCATTCATAAAATTATAAGATCATTTATATTTAATAAAAATTAATTTAATAATAACAATATTATTTTATTGAAATATTATTTAATTAAAAAATCCTTTAATTTAATAAAATAGATTTCATAAATAAATAATAACTAAAAACACCATTTGTACTTTAAAAACTTTTACAGTGTATCAAAAATGACTAGAAATTATATTAATTATTAAATACAAAAATAATGTACATGAACATACTACAACTTATTTGATACATAACCCCTTAAAATAGCCACATATGACCTAAGGGTAAGGTGTGCAATGGGGACAGACTCTTGGGGTGGCTCGGATAACATCGCTCGAGTGGTAATCTCTATCAACTTCCACTTTTCCCATAGACGGTCCCGTTCGAGCTTGACATAGTGAAGCTCAGCTTGGGCTTGGTCAATGGAGAAGCCCAAGTATGCCACCTCTTTTCTGAGCTCCGAGAAATGGGCTTCATATGGGGAAATTCTACTGGATGAGTCCATCACTTCTTTTGTCTGAGTAAATTGGATTTGTTATGGTCCTATATTTATACTAATAATGTGATCACTGTTCAACAACTATATTAACAACAGTCAAAAATCATAACATAAAACCAAAGAAGTTGACATCTTATAAAAACATTTTATATAAAGAGACATTTAATAAGTTCAAGAGGGATTTTCCATTAATGAAACTTTGGGTCGTTACAATATTCCACCCTTAAGAAATTTCTCTCTCGAAATTTTCCTTTTCCCACACTAAAACAAATGTGGGTAACTCAGCTTCATCATATCCTCTGATTCCCAAGTCACTTCTTCAAACTTTTGGTTTCTCCGCAACACCTTAACGAAGGGCATTGTCTTATTTCGTAGAACTTTTTCTCTACAATCTAAGATCTTCACTGGTTTCTCCTCATAAGAAAGATCGTCTTCCAATTGTACCACCTCAAATGAGAGTACATGTGAAGGGTCTTGTATGTACTTCTTTAAGAGGCATACATGAAAGAAATCATGCACCTTGGACATGGTAGGTGGAAGTGCTAGTCGATATGCCATAGCCCCAACACGATCAAGAATCTCGAAGGGGCAAATGTACCTTGGACTTAACTTCCCTTTCATTCAAAACCTCATTACCTTTTTACACAGAGATATGCGTAGAAACACCATATCTCCAGCTTTAAACTCAAGGTCTGATCGACGATTATCTACATAACTCTTCTGTCGACTCTGGGCTGCCTTGATATGCTACTGAATGGTTTTCACCTTCTCCACCATTTCTTCGACCATTTCTGGTCCAAGCAGCTTATGTTCACCGACCTCATCCCAACATGCTGGTGTTCTGTACCTTTTCCCATATAGGGCTTCATATGGTGCCATTTGGATGCTTGAGTGGAAACTGTTATTAAAAGGGAACTCAAACAGAGGAAGATGTTGATCCCATCCTCCTTTAAAGTCCAATGAGCACTCTCTCAACATATCCTCAAGTGTTTGGATAGTCCGATCGGATTGGCCCTCAGTTTGAGGATGATAGTTCGTACTGAAGTTCAGTTTAGTATTCAGAGCATGTTGAAGACTCATCCAAAACATAGAGGTGAATCTTGGATCTCGGTCAGACATAATAGATAGTGGTACTCCATGCAACCTTACCACTTCCCTGATATATATCTGTGGCAGTTGATCCAAAGATAAATCCTCCCGAATAGCAATGAAGTGTTCAGTTTTTTTGAAGACGATCCACGATAACCCAGATTGCATTGTTTCCTTTGGATGTCATTGGAAGTCCGGTGACAAAGTCCATGGTGATGTTCTCCCATTTCCATTATGTTATGGGAAATGATTGCATCATCCCCTTAGACTTATGCCTCTCTTCCTTCACTTGCTGACACACCAGGCACTTTGATGTATATTCAGCGATCTCCTTCTTCATATTATCCCACCAAAAGTTTTCTCGGATATCTCGATACATCTTTGTGCTCCTGGGTGAATATAGAAATTTGAACTATGTGCATCATCCAAAAGTTCCTTCTTCAGCTCCCGACTTGATGGAACACAGAGCCTTTTCCCAAACCACACAATTCCTTCTTCATTAACATTAAACTCCATGGACTTCCCTTTTTCGATAGCTCCCACTTTTTCCTAAATTCCCACATCATACTTTTGAGCATCCTTTATCCTTTCCAAAAGATATGGTTGAGAAATCATTTGTGAAAGGATTGATGATGTTCCCTTCTATATGATTCCCACTTCCATCTTCATCAAGTGTAAGAAGATTGGATCCTTTTAAATTCTCATCATTGATAGAATTGCTGGGTCCTTTCTACTTATGGCATCTTCCACCTTGTTCGCTTTCTCAGGGTGGTAATGTATTGAACAGTCATAATCCCAGATAATATCTATCCATCTTGTCTGGCGCATATTAATCTCTTTCTATGTGAATATAGATTTAAGACTCTTGTGGTCAGTATATATCTCACATTTCTCTACATAGAGATAATGCCGCCAGATTTTCAAGGCAAAGATCAGAGCCACCAACTCTAGATCATGCGTTGGATAGTTTCGCTCATGGATTTTCAACTGCCTTGAGGCATAGGATATCACATTATCATTTTGCATCAGCACACAACCTAAGCCCTTCTTTGAAGCATCACTGAATACCACAAAAAGTTCCCCACTTGTGGGTAAAGTGAGCACGGGTGTAATCATAAGCCTCCTTTTCAACACCTTGAAGCTTTCTTCGCATTCATCACTCCAATAAAACATTACCCCCTTTCAAGTTATCTTGGTAAGAGGTTTGGACAATCGTGAGAAATTTCCCACAAATCGTCGATAATATCCAGATAACCCCAAGAAGCTACGGATATCTGTTACCGATGTTGGCCTCAGACATCCCTCAATTGCATCTATTTTGGAGGGGTCCATAGATATATCATTTCATGTGATGATATGGCCCAATAATGAGACCTCTTTTAACTAGAACTCACACTTGATATACTTTTCATAGAGCTTCTCCTTGCGCAAAGTCTCTAGTACAGTTTTTAAATGCTCCTCATGATCCTCTGTGGTTTTTTAGTATATTAGAATATCATCTAAAAAGACTACCAAAAATTTGTCAGGGTAATCTCTAAAGACTCCATTCATCAAGTACATGAATATTTATAGAGAATTGGTGAGTCCGAAAGGCATTACTTTGAATTCATAGTGCCCGGATCTTGTATGAAAAGCAGTCTTGGGGACATCTTCCTTCTTCACCCTTACTTGATAATATCCCGACCGCAAGTCCACCTTGGAGAAGTATTGTTCTCAACGTAGCTGATCAAAAAAGTCATCTATTCTTGTGAGAGGATACTAGTTCTTTATCATGATTTGGTTAATTTCATGATAATCGATGCGAAGCCGCATTGACCCAACCTTCTTCATGATAAAGAGGACTGGTGCACCCCATGGTGAAGTACTTGGGCGTATAAACCCTTTATCCAGATTCTTCTGCAGTTGTTTCTTCAGCTCATCAAGATCTACAACAGCCATTCTATATGGAGTCTTGGATATTGGTAGCGCCCCAGGTATAAGTTCAATTGAGAACTCAACATCACTTCTTGGAGGAAGACCAGACAGTTCCTCGGGAAACACTTCAGTGAATTCCCTCAAAATAGGCATTTCTTCAAGGATGGTTTCCTCTTTGGACTCAATCATCTAAGCCAGATATGAATTCTCATAAGGCAGTAATATCCATGCTTGAGATGATGGAGCTAAAGGAGATTCATCTTCCTCCTGACACTTGTAAAGAATCGGGGGTCGATTCTCTATATGGAGTGTGATTTACCTCTCCCGACAATTTATGTTGGCTCTATATAAGGAAAGCCAATTCATGCCAAGAATTGCATCAAATTATACCAGAGGGAGTGTGACGAGGTTCACCGGGAAATTCAATCCACAGATTATAACAGGAGAGGACTTATACTCATGGGATGCAATAATTGACCCATTTTCCGTACTCACCGACATCTTTACTTCCATGATTTGTGGTGGTGCTGGGATTGTTATACTAAACTTTAGAGATATAAAAGAATGCGTAGAACCTGAATCAAAAATACGTTCTCTATTCTTGAATGAATAACTAGCGTACCTATCACCACTTCGTTGTCGGGGTTCACTTCGGCAGAAGTGATGGAAAAAGCTCTTCCTTGCTATCTTGGATGCTGTTGGATTCCAATGATAACCCTTGGATTAGGGCACTGATTTAAAAAATGACCCGGTTCTTTGCATTTGTAGCATTGAACAACACGTTGAGGTTCGAACGGAGAATTCCTCCCCTCTGTTGAAGCCGCGGGTCCTTCTTACCGACAGTTAACAGCTAGGTGCCCTTCTCTTCCACACCTGAAGCATTTTCTCGTCCCCTTAAGGCAATTTCCATGGTGCTTCTTTCCGCACTTTTGGAAAGTGGGGTGCAGGATCTTCTTAGCACCGTTGGATTTATCCAACGGACCACCAGCATTGAAGTCCGCCTTACGCTTCTCGTCCCCATGATACCCCTATGATTCCCCAATCTCCATTTCAACCTTGAGGGCACATCGGAGAATTTTCTCATAGCCGTCGAAGTCGCGGATTGCTAATGCTTTCCTCAAGCTAGGCTTCAGCCCACCAAAGAAGCGATCAACCTTGCATTCGGGGGTAATGGAAAAACTGGAAGCGTATTGTGCAAGCCTCTTTATGTTTTCCTCCTATTCTCCAACATATTCTTCATCTTTTTTTCTTTAGGTAAAGGAAGTCCCTTTCCATATTAAGTCGGAGGGTGCACAGAAAATATTTATCGAAAAATATCTTTCAGAAATCCTTCCATTCTAACGTCTCGATCTCCTCCTCTAGCATCATATTTTTGATCAACTTCCACTATTGATCATCTTCACCCTCCATACGATAAGTCACTAGGAGAACCATCTCTTTTTGAGAACATTGGAGGATGGAGAATATAATTTCAATGGAGTTGATCCATTGTTCAACGATCGTGGGATCAGATGATCCACTAAAAGTAGGAGGCCTTTGTCTCATGAATCTCTCGATAGTAACTTGTTCTTTCTTAGGGGGGGGGGTTGAACTTTCCTCTTGACCCGTGTTTCTATTCAAAACATGAGTTAGCTGAGAGAGAAACATGACAAAGTTCGCGATTCCCGCTCCCATTGGATTTGGCATCTCATTAGTACAGTCATCACACTGATCTTCACAACAATTGTTAGCCCATGTCCTCCTATTACTGGCCATTGGATGGAATAAAAGGAAAGTTAGGGGTAACACATAAAGGGTAATCCAAAGACAAAATTTGATGACTTATAAACAAACTTTCATTTCGTTAACTCGTGAGTCTGTAGGCTTCAATCTAGGCAATTCATGATCTACTCTCTAACGTATGTTCTTAGGGGCATTTTTTTAATTCCCTTAATAAGGGTTTATACTAATATTTTGAATTTACAAAAACATATCCCCCAGGAGTGTCGTAACCAAGAGTGAAACAAGGCCCTTTTTCATGCACCAGTTCCTGTTCGAGTCTAGCTCAAAGCGGTGTTTTCGGGTTTTACCCCTAGGATACATCTGTGCTAGAGCCGCCTCTACCTGCTCTTATCCAGATAAGAATGTATTTGTTTGATAAAACACTTACTCAGCACATACCAAAACTTAGGGATGTTTTTATTATACTTAGTCTTGTATCTAAGGCTTTACTATGGTTTTTTAACCCCAAAAATAACTAAACCTATCCTCTGATACCAACTATGTCAACCATGCTTTTTATTACAACTTAAACATGATTTATTACATAAAACTTCACTTGATACAACAAAGAAGATCGAGAGGTTTAATTTATTTGGGGCTTAGGATCATTACATAAAAACTTAAAACATGAAATACAACATCTTTATTAAAAACTTCCTTTACACGACTACTACATTCCCTCGTACTTAGCATTGCATGGGATAACCTGAGGCCATGCATAAGAAAAGGGTGAGCTATAAAGCCCAATAAGGGAGTACACATGGAATAACATGAGGAGTACAATACATGTTAGACAATATTCATATCAATATAGCATAAAAGAAACATGAACATAGATTCATGATAAAGCACGATAATCATAACATGGAAATGTGGCAACAACACTTAACATGGAATTAGCATGAGCCAAGGCTCATTGCACATAAAGCATGAGTAAACCCTCATTACAAATGAAGAACGAGTAAACACTCATTGCACTTGAATTAGAATGAGTCAACACTCATTGCACATGACGTATCATGATACTATACTTTACCCAATGCATTAGAGTTCCATACGGGTGCACCCTTCTTAAAAATTTCATTTCATTCACAAGTGCGCCACATGGATCATAAAACATGGATTCATAAAACAGAAACATTTATTCCACGATAAATTAATGTGGAATTCATACATGAAACTTTGTAATAAATAATTAAAGGTGCATAAAGGTGGATACCCTTGATGGAGAAAAGGTCATGGTATCCACTACACAATTGCATTGGTTTCGAAAATTGGTGTGATATCAGCAGCGTAACAACGTGACATAAGAATTCATAAAAAAATGGTTGATGAGGGTTAAAGGGGTTCCTCATCATATTTACATGTAATGGACAGTAAGGATGTCATATAGATACATTTCCCAACAATTTTAATGGAATTTTGATTCATGATACAAAATTATTGCTTGAATGTAAATGAAGAGAGAGAAGTTCCTTTCGGAATTTCGGCATAGTAATAGGTGTACATGGGAGGAATTTAATGAGAGAAAAAGGGGTCTCCCATAATTCAAAAAATAATAGGGAAGTATTGGGGAGGTGAGAAGCCATACCCCAATATTCATAATTGAAATTAAAAGGTCAATACAACTTAACGAAAATTGTCCAAAATGAGAAAGGAAGAAAAAACACTTACTTGGAAGTGTGCTTCCAAAGGCTATAGAGAGGCTTGTGAGAGGATTCATGGGAGCTTGGGGAACCTTGGGAGGATTCTAGAGAGAGTAGGGTAGAGGTTGGACGAACTCCAAGGGATTTTAGTGAGGAGGAAGTGGGAGCCTGGGTGGGTTTATATAGGAAAGGTGAGGGAATTATTTATTATTTAGGTTTGGGTCCCCTTACATTAAATTAATCCAAACCACAAACCATCCCATGGTTTATTCCCATGGTTTTTGGAAAAGGTAAGAGGAAAAAAATATTTATAAGTCCCAAGTCCGAACATCGTAAAATAATAAGGTTGCTTATGTGGATGCGAGTCACACTCCCATGGAAATTAATTTAAAAAGGAAAACTGTTGAATATGTCTTGAGGGGTCCATTAATGCTTTGAAAAGTCAGTCAAACAAACCCAAAATCACATTATTTTAATGATAAAACATATATTGGCCGAACATAAGATTATGGTCTTTTATTACATCACCATTGGGTCATTATGATGTCATAAAACACATTATATATTTAAACAGTATTTAATTTTTACCCAAAAATTTGACTGTCTCAGAAAATTATGAAAAATTCACCGTTGGATAATTTCGACGTCTTGATTCCAGAAATGACATTTATTTTATCTAATTTTTTTCTATATATGTTAATTTTCACTTTTAAAATAAAAACCACCATTTATCGAAAATTCAAGGGTTTTGACAG
The DNA here is from genome assembly GCA_963277665.1 of Viscum album. Classification (NCBI taxonomy): domain Eukaryota; kingdom Viridiplantae; phylum Streptophyta; class Magnoliopsida; order Santalales; family Viscaceae; genus Viscum; species Viscum album. Next base: position 2,056,117,318 of record OY728148.1, read on the forward strand.
GAATGGCTTTCAAACCTTAATATAAAATTTTAATTGCAGTCATAAAATTATAAGATCATTTATTTTTAATAAAATTTAATTTAATAATAATAATAATATTTTATTAAAAAATCCATTAATTTAATAAAATATAATTCTTAATTAAAAAATAACTAAAAACACCATTTGTACTTTAAAAACTATTTACAATGAATAAAAAATGACTAGAAATTATATTCAGTATTAAATACAAAAATAATGTACATGAACATAGTACTACTTATTTGTTACATAACCCCTGAAAACATCCTCATAAGACCTAAGGGTAAGTTGTGTGATGGTGATAGACTCTTGTGGTGGCTCGGATAACATCGCTCGAGTGGTAATCTCTATCAACTTCCACTTTCCCGTAGACGGTCTCGTTCAAGCTTGACATGGTGAAGCTCAACTTGGGCTTGGTCAAGGGAGAAGCCCAAGGATGCCATATCTTTTACAAGCTCCGACAAATGGGCTTTGTATAGAGAAATTCTACTAGATGAGGCCATCAATTCTTTTGTCTGAGTAAATTCAATTTGTTAAAGTCTTATATTTATACTAATCATGTGATCACTGTTCAACAGCTATATTAACAAAAGTCAAAAATCTTAACATAAAACCATATAATTTTACATCTTATAAAAACATTTTATATAAAGATACATTTAATAAGATCAAGATGGATTTACCATTAATGAAAATTTGTGTCATTACAATTTTAGTGATGATTCTTATAGATTGAGTACAGAGTTCTATTGTAGGATAATTGTCAAAAAGCTAAATATTTTCAAGATATGATCCTTTAGTGAAATTTCATCCTTTTATATTATATGTGGATTAAATAAAAGTATTGGAGGATGTTCATAGAATATAAGGAATTTTTTTAAAATACTAGTATCATTGGATATGAAAAAATAGATATGTGATACCAATTTGGATGAAACATTAAAGCATAGAAAGGAACTATAATAATTCTTCCGTAAATAAAGAACTATTAACTAATGAGAGGTGGTCACTTCCAAAATTTCATAATGAATTGGAGCTACTATTTCATGATTTAATTTAATTTATCTATAATGGATCATGTGATGGAACAAAAAAACTTTAGTTATGATTCCAAACAGATTCACTTCATCCCTTTTGAAAAACATGATGTTCAATTAATAATTCATTTCTACTAATATATTGGGATGCATTTTATTGTTGTAAGCTATTGTAAATGTAAGGTCCTAGCCTTAAACATTACATAATCCTAAATAAAATGGATAATTCACATTGAGTATCTTTTTAGGTTTATAATTTTAGGGAATTATGTCATTACATTTATATAACGACATGAATATTACATGTAGACAATTCTACTAAATATCCATTTTTTTCGTAAAATAAAAACAATTGAAAAAAAGAGTCATGTCTAGTTCCTTGTTTTATATAGCATCACATTTCTTTGATCCCATCCTTGACCCTTATTAATCTTTATGTACTATGGAAAACATTTCAAAAACTTGGAATGAGCATAAAAAGCTCAGTAAAGGATATATAATAAGGAATGAAATCATTATCCCCTCAATAAATACAAAACATTAAAACCATACTTTTGAATCATAACATACCTCATGAAATCATAAAATTTATGAATAACACCGTGAAATCATAAATCATAAAGGTAACTTGTGGAATCCAAATCAAACATACCTTGTAGATATCACAGATACATAGGGAGTCACATTTGGAATACCCATCATAGTATATTCCCAAAATATCATAGGAGAAACATTCACATTAACTCCATCACGTTACCCAATGCATTGTAGACCTATCTCAGGCTCACCGACCATAGGTTTATAATGGAACCACCCGTATACGTAAATAATGCCTAAGAACCATAACATATTCACAACACATAACACAAGCATAATGGAAAGATAAAATTTCACATTCCAATCACAATATATCAAATCAAGATATTGAAACAAAAAATGGTTTATAAAACCATTTAAAACATTTAATAATGATATTTTTGAATAAAAGTGTCCTATACTACTTTGAATATATTAAAGGAATTTATCATTTAAAAACAATAATGTACACATAAATAAATACATAAAACAATTTTAAAACATGGACATTAATGATATTTATTTAGATGAATAAATCTTTAAAACATTTAAAATTATAATATAGTTAAAGAGATTTTAACAAAATGAGTTACTCTTGAATACAAACAATTGAGGAATAAAACTGAATCAAAACTTTATAATATCACGAGAATAATGGTTTTAAGTATTTTATATGAAATAGAACATTATATATACCATATAAGAGTGAATTGGTGAATAACAACAATGAAGCCTCAATAGAATGTAAATTGAGATGAAATCCCAAATAAAAACTATATCCTTAGATTAAGGATTAAATTATAATTTGTGAATAATATAAATACACTAAATATGATTGGATATCCAGTTTATATCAATCAGAGGACATTCACACATGTTCTTTTTATGACAAATCCAATGACTTGGATGTTTAACTCAATGAATGGAAATTGAGTTAAAATTACTCTTATCAAGTTCATATCGATGACTTGAGAATTTATAAATGGAGTGATTATGTGTATCAAATTTATATCCACACAATGGGAAATGGAAATTACACCATAAATAAATAAATAGTGATTCCACACATAATCATAGCCATGATATAATTTGGAATTAGAAGATTAACCCATGAAATATAAATTGGGTTAAAAGGTTCCCTTACCGATTTGGTAACTTACGAAACATACACCACCTAAAAAAAACATCATTCAATGAAGATGTAAATACACATAAATTAAATTATATTACAAAAATAGTACAAATCATGGGCAGTACGTATACCACACAAAAGTAAATAGTGGAAAATATAGCATAAATCTCACAGGAATAAACGGTGAGATGAAAATCCCTTACCATGTTTGAATCATTTGGATATTATGACCAAAAGTTAATAAAAACCAAATGATTCATATAATAAGATAAATATAAATAGAATAATGATAATATATATCAAATGGTAGTACACAATACACCACATGCAATAAATTAGTGGCGGATAATGGAAATCTCACGGAATTAAAAGTGAGATAAGAAATCACTTACATCGTGTCTGACTTGTCTCGATCATTCTTTAATCTCATGAATAATAAAATAAAGTTAATTTATACATTCTTAAGAACCTTTTTAATGTTTATTATTCCTTTTATATCACTTATTACCATGTTATAATAATTATGCAACCATTTAAGTTATTAATAGTTGTTTCATCGATATTTGGTACTTGAGTAATAATGAACACCTTATAATTACAAGTTGTCCATGTCGCCAACACTAAATTATCTATAGAATGATATTAATGATTAAGATATCATATAAATTATATATATACAGTATATATATGTATTTATAACAGCACATAACATTTGGATATTAGAAATAAAATGCACCGTTCATGGAGACGGTAAGCCATACGTACGCATGAACGCTACTTTCATTTCTATTTCGTAATTTAATAGAATTAAAACATAATGATACATAGGTATATTAAAATTACAGTATAATATCATATACAACATCATTAAATCCAACCTTTATACATCCCACATATGGCATTAACGAGTCTATCACTTTAAGGGGTCGATAGTCAAGACTTCCTAAAATGAAATTATTGCATTTACCCATTATGGAAATCATAAATTTATAAAATAAATGAAAAATATAGGACAATAATGAAAAAAAACATAATATATTTAATATATAAATACAGTTCCATCATAATTTCCACCATGAGAGGTGGTAGGAGTTAATTGAAAAATCATCATTTCGTGAGGTGTTAGTTTTCATCCATAGAAACATTATTTTCTTTACCCATTAGATAGAGGTTTGCGTAATTTTATTTCAAATAATTCTCATAAAAACATCCTATAATATTGAGGATAATATTGTTGTTATAAAATAAATGAATAAAAAGAGTTTATGGGGTTGGAAAGTAAAATAAAACAAAATAACTTAAGAGAAGACGTTACCTTTAAATCAGGTAACACCATTTGTTTTGAACCAAAAGGGTTTCTTGAAGTGTTTTATGCGTTTGTTAAGGATTATAGGTTGAAGATATGGATATTGGGGTATTATTTGAGTATATATTTAATGATCCAATGGCTTGAGAAGTGTGGGAAATGAGTAGGAAGTGAGGGCTTTTTATAAGGGAGATGATGGGCTCTTCAGGAATGTTTGAATCAATTATTTAATTATAACATCATATTTGGTTTCAAAAGGTCAAATATTCGTTAAGGAATATGTTAAGATGACTAATGGTCTAAATAAAATCATCCAATAATAGTTGGACATGTTTTGTATATTTTTTTTAATATTTATAATCTTATTTATTTAAATCATTTATTAATGAGTTAAATATGGCATCATTATTGTGTCATAAATAATTTAATTTATTTGATATCCAAATATTAAAAAACAAATACAATTATGTATGAAATATTTTCATATTTCCAAATAATATTTATAGTCAAAACTATAACTTATATAACCCCATGTAAAAATTGATTTACTAAAAGATATTTGTTTTTGTCATTTTTGTCTTTACATTAAAATAATCAATATAAAGTGTCATTATTACTCCCATGTGGCTCCATGGGGTCCCAAATTCGACCTAAGGATTCCCATGTTCGGGTATGTATCAGCCAATAGGATTATGACACATGTTACGGTAATTTAGTATTATTGTAATATTATATTTTACTTTTATTTACTTTATTTACCCTTTAATCATGGTAAATAAAATATTTACTGAAGTAAATATTTAAAATGTCAAAAAATAAAATTTACCTATTTACACAATTTTGACCTACTAATTATAAAAATGGAATCCATTTTTATTAATTAAAATCATTGAAGTGGCATAAATTAATATAAAATTAATTCCTGCCGTTAAAACAAAAAGCGTTTTTTATGAAATAATAACTATTAAAATATTGACACTTGTTTATGTCAAATTTCAAAGTGAAATTAATTCCAGTGTCCAACATTTGATTAAATGGTATAAATATATTATAATTACACTGTAGAACCAATTAAAAAGATATTCTATCCATGTAAATAAATTATATTAAAAGGCACTTTTGAAATAAAATATAGTATTTTCACTATTCATTAAAAAATGAACTTTATTAGGAAAATACCCAAAATTAACCCAAAGTAAATTTTGATGTCCAGAATATAAATTTTTTTTATTTTCTCAAATATAACATATAAAAATGACCAAAACAAGATTTAAAGAGGGTTCTCCATCAAAAGGTGGTAAATAGACCTTTAAAGAATATTAGAGTATTTATACTTAGATTCATTCATTTTTGAAGCCTATAAATTTTATTGGATAAATGTAAAAAGATTCAAAAAACATGTATAATCATATTTTAGTTATTTCTATTAATTCCTTCAAATACAACGGCTTGGAGTTAACTATCAATAAAAATAATAATATTATATTATTAGTGTGCAACCTAAGATTTAAAAGAAACCCATTGTTGCCTATCGGGTAGGCCATCGAACATAGAATCCAATTTAGAGAAAATTTTATACTTAATCCAAAAATATTTTTAAATATTAAAGTGTTATGTTCTTTATTTATCTAGGATGTTACATCCTTCCCCACTTTTGGAAATCACATCCTCACAATTTTTAAATTGGGCTAAAAAACATCATTGAAAGTCCCACATCGTAAAAAGAGTCAATAAAAGTATCACTTTAAAATAAAGGTAGAGAAGTTAAAAGGTTACCTGAGCCAACCGATACTAGGATTCAATGAAAACATGTATATGTATGAGAAACTAACTCTCATAGATTAATAGAGAGTGGTAGAGAACTTGATCACGCAAGGTTGACCACCACAACACTATATATTTGAGGTTGGGTAAAAATCTGAAGAAAAAAGAGGGATTATAACATTTTTTCTTCAAGATCCTTTTCATTGAGTCGAATAATTTTATTAATAACAAGAATAATATCGTAAGGAAATAAACTTTCTCGTCATATAGAGTGTCAGCATTTAATAAAATTCTACCACAGACACATCTTTTCTCCAAACAGTAAGTCATCAAGATGACTTTTCCCACTGAAATAAATATTATCAAATTCTAGAGATTAACATGATCCAAAAAATATGAACCACATATTTTATTTATCTTTATACATTAACCAAAACCAAAATTGGTTAGTACGTGATCCGATAATCCCCAAATTGGTAATATTTTATAAAAATATGTAGTACTCATAATCTCCAAAATTCAACCAAAAGTACCCAAAGTTCAAGAAAGACCATTCAATATACAATTGTACATAAAATAAATCAAAACAATACAAAATACGATTTAAACCCAAAACATATATGGGTTTAACCACATAGTCATCCCCAGTAAATCTTAACATTTATCTCTAAATAAAATCAACTACTCTTAATGTCTCATACTGAAGTATAATTTACCAAATCACATATTCTCTATGATAGGTTAATCATTTCCATAAAAACCCCAACTCACCATATGCCCCTAATAAAAAGATAGATTCTCCCAAAATAAAATTCCACCATTACTCATCGTAAGAAAAGATAACTATTCTTTGAATAACATTTTCATATATCAAACATTTGGGTTACAATTACTAGAAAAAGTATTCCAATGTAATCCCATCATCAAAAGATCCTTAATACTTTTAAGAATTTCACCATCCTAAAATCTACCATAACTCATGAATCCATTATATGTTGACTTCTTACTCATTCACTATTCTTTAGGACCCATTAACCATTATTTACCAACTTATTATGAAAAAAGTCTTTCCTACAAACAAAATCATGAATCATATTATAAGATTAAATAATGTCAAAACATATGTTCATGAATAATCCATAACTTTAATTGGACATTGTCAGTTTCTTCATCCTTAATTATAATGGAATTAGGTATTGGTAAACATATATTTGTACGATCCTGGATATACCATTCCTGAAACATCATCCTAGTACAACTGTTTGCATAATGACCATGCACACCACATCTATAGCATCTTATCGTCCCATTGAAACATTTTCTTATGTGTTTCTCTCCACATCCTTGAAACATAGGTTTTTTATTATACTTACCTTTATTATTATTAACTGAACTTCTGTGGGGATTTGTTTCTCGCATATAAGATGCCTTATAAAAATCACCAAGATTCAGGTGGTAAATCATGACTCCATATACTTGGTTTAGATTAACCAAAAGAGTTCTCATTGTTGCTCCCATTTCATTTAGTTTCCCATTCAAAAAAACATCAATGTTTTCTTCACATACATTGTTTCTTTGGTGCCAACAAAATCCAGCCATTTACTAAAACCAAAATGGTATGTGTAAGTATATCATTTAAATCATCATATAATATATTATGAGGAGGGTAGATAAAAAGATATACTTATTCATGTTATCTTAAAAACATTCAATTTATCAAAAATAACTATGAATATTTCTAAAATCCTAACCATTATGGTAATGTCAGTTATGCTTAAAGAACACCCTAACCTCTAATGTTATCTAAATCGACATCTGATATCAACTATAAGGACCCGACCTTAAATATTACAAAACCATGAATTAAATGGATAATTCACATTGAGTATATTTTCAGGTTTAGAGTTTTATAGAATTAGGTCATAACATTTATGTAACCACATGAATATTACATGTAGATAATTCTACTCACTATTAATTTTTTTTTCATAAAATAAAAACGCTTGAAAAAAAGTCATATCTAGTTCCATGTTTTAGACAGTATGACTTTTAAATGATCTCATCCTTGACCCTTATTCATATTTAAGTCATGTGGAAAAAATTTAAAAAACTCAGGATGACCATAAAAAGCTCAGTAATGGATATAAAATAAGTAATGAAAACATTAGCCCTTCAGTAAATAGAAAACAATGAAACCATACTTTTCAATCATAACATACCTCCAGAAATCATAATATTTATGAATAACATGCAGAAATCATAAATCATAAAGGTAGCTTGTGGAATCCATATCAAACATACATTTTAGATATTACAGCTACATAGGGAGTCACATTTGGAATACCCATCACAGTATATTCCCTAAATCTCTTAGGAGAATCATTCACGTTTACCTCCATCACGTTACCCAATGCATTGGAGAGCTATCTCTGGCTCACCAACCATAGGTTTATCACAGAACCACCTGTATATGTAAACAATGCCCAATAAACATAACATATTCATGAGACATAACACATGCATAAAGGAAAGATAACATTTCACATTCCAATCACAATATATCAAATCAAGATATTTAAATAAACAATGCTTTATAAAACCATTTAAATTATTTAATAAAGAGATTTTTGAATCAAAGTGACCCATACCAATTAGAAGCTTTTAATGGAATTTATCATTTGAAAACATTAATGTCCACATAAATAAATCATGAAAACCATTTTTAAAATGTGGACATTAATGATAATGATTTAGATGAATAAAACATTAAAACATTTTAAATGATATTTTAGTTAAAGATATTTTAACATAATGAGAGACTCCTGGATAAAAATAATCGAGGAATAACATTGAATCAATACTTTATAATATCATGAGAATAAATTGATTCGGGATATAATATGGCAATGGAAAAAATATACACCATATAAGAGTGAATTGGTGCATAACAACAATGAGTCCCAATGGAATGTAAATTGAGATGACATCCCTTATAAAAATGGAATCCTTAGATTAAAGATTACCTTATAATGTGTGATTTATATAAATACACTCAATATGATTTGATATTAAGTGTAAATCAATCAGAGGACATTCACACATGTTCTTTTTATGACAGAACCACTAACATGGATGTTTAACTCAATGAATAGAAATTGATTTACAATTACTCTTATCAAGTTCATATCGATGACCTAAGAATTTATTAATGGAGTGATTATGGGTATCAAAATTATATACACACATAGGGGAGTGGAAATTAAAACATAAATAAACAAATAGTGATTCCACACATAATGATAGTCAGGAAAAAATTAATAATTAGAAGATTATCCCAAGGAATATAAATTGGGTTAAAAGGTTCCCTTTCTAATTTGGTAACTTACAAAACATACACCACACGAAAGAAGGATCATTTAATGAAGTTTTAAATACCCATAAATTAAATTATATTATAGAAATAGTAAAAATAATGGCCATTAAATCTACTACACAAAAGGAAATAGTGGAAAATATAGCATGAATATCACAGGAATAAAAGGTGAGATGAAAATCGCTTACCACATTGTATTCAATTGGCTATTATGACCAAAAGTTAATAACCACCAAATTATTCATAGAATAGCATGAATATAAAGAGAATAATGATAATATATATCAAATGGAAGTAAAAAATACTCCACATGAAATAAATTAGTGGCGAATAATGGAAATATCACGCAAATAAAAGTGAGATAAGAAATCACTTACATTGTGTCCGACTTGACTTGATCGTTATTTAATCTCATGAATAATAAACTAATTATAATTTATACATGATTAAGAACCTTTTTCAGGTTTCTTATTCCGTTTATATTACTTATTATAATGTTATAAACATTATGTAATCATTTATTTTATTAATGGTTGTTTCATCGATATTTGGTACTTGAGTAAAAATGAACACTTTATAATTACATGTTGTCCATGTAGTCAACAATAAATTATATCCAGAATGATATTCATGATTTAAATATCATATAAATCATATATATCTAGTATATATATATATGTATTTATAACATTATATATCATTTGGAGATAAGAAATAAAATGTACCGTTCATGGAGACAGTAAGTCGTAGATAGGCATGAACGCCACTTTCATTTCTATTTTGTACATTAATTTAATTAAGAAATAATGATACATAGGTATATTATAATTATAGTTTAATATAATATATAATATAACTAAATCCATCCTTTATCCATCTTACATAAGGCATTAACGAGTCATATCACTTTGAGGGGGCGGTAGTCCGCACTTCCTAAAATCAAAATTATCGCGTTTACCAATTATGGAAACCATAAAAATATTTTATAAATGAAAAATATAGAAGAATAAAAAAACCTAAACATAATATATATGATATATAAATAAAATTCCATCATAATGGCCACCATGAGAGGTGGTGGGAGTTAATTGAACAATCAGCATTTCGTGAGGCGTTAGTTTTCCTTCCACAGAATCATTATGTTCTTTACCCATTATATGGTGGTGTGTGTATTTTTAGTTCGAATAAATCCAATAACAACATCCTAGTATATTGAGGATACTTCTGTTGTTATAAAATAAATGAATAATAATAGTTTATGGGGTTGGAGAAGTAAAATAAAACAAAAGAACATAAGAGAAGATGTTATCATTAATTCAGGTAACTCCCTTTGGATTGAACCAAAAGGGTTTCTTGAACTGTTTTATGCCTACGGTAAGGATTCTAGGATTAAGATATGGATCTTGGGAGATTATTGGAGAAGATGTTTTATGATCCAAAGTCTTGAAAAGTTTTAGAAATGGGTAGGAAGTAAAAAAAATTTATAAGGGAGAGAAGGGGCTCTTTAGGAATGTTTGAAACAATTATTTTATTATAACATCTTCTTTAGTTTCAAAAGGTCAACTAATAATTAAATTTAAAGTTAGGATGACACATGGTCAAAATAAAATCATTCAACATAAATTGTACAGGTTTTAGATATTGTTTTAATATTTATAATCTTATTTATTTAAATCATTTATTAATGGGGAAATATTGCATCATTATTACGTCATATATAATTTAATTTATTTAATTTCAAAAAATATCATGATATATTAATTCTTTTTATATTTCCAAATAATATTTATAGTAGAAAATATAATTATATAACTCCATGTAAAAATTTATTTACTAAAATATAGTTGTTTATGTCATTTTTTGTCTTTACTTTAAATTAATTAATATAATGTGTCATTATTACTCCCATCTGTATCCATGTGTTCCCAAATTCGATAAAAAAATGACCATGGTCGGATATTTATCGACCGATAGGATTAGGACACATGTTAGGTTAATTTAATATTTTTATAATATTATATTTTATCCTTATTTAATATATTTACCCTTTAATCATGGTAAATAAAATAATTACTAAAGTAAATATTTCAAATGTATAAAAATAAAAGATATCTATTTACTCAATTTAGAAACAATTATTCAAAATATGGAATCCATTTATCTAAATTCAAAACACTAAAGTGGCATAAATTAATTTAAAATTAATTCCCACTGTGAAAACAAAAAATCTTGTTTTTAAGAAATAATAACTATCGAAAGATTAACAATTGTTTATGTTCAATTTCAAAGTGAAATAAATTCCAATGTCCAACATTGGATTAAATAGTAAAAATATATTCTAATTAAACTTTATAACCAATTAAAAAGTTATTCTAACAATATAAATTAATTAGATTAAAAGGCATTTTTGAATTGAAATACAATATTTTTCACTATTCATTAAAAAACAAACTTTATCAGAAAAATACCAAACATTTACCCAAAGTAAATTTTGATGCCCCGAATTTAATGAAGAATTTTATTTTGTCACGTATAACATATAAAAATGTCCAAAACTAGATTTAATGTGGCCTCACCATCAAAAGGCGGTAAATCGACCTTTAAAGAATATTAGAGTATTTATGCTTAGATTCATTCTCATTTTAATCCTCTGTCATTTATTGGATTAAAAGAAAAATATTCAACAAACATGTATAATAATATTGTATTTAGTTCTATTCATTCCTAACAATATAAAATCTAGGTTGTAACTATCTTTAAAAATAATAATATTATATTATTATTGTGCAATGTAAGATTGCGTAGAAACCCATTGTTGCATATCATGTATTCCATCGAACATAGAATCCCATTTAGAGTAAAATTAATACTTAATCCCCAAATATTAATGAATATTAAAATTTTATGTTATTTATTTACTTGGGATGTTATTGAAAATTTACATTGTTTTATGCATATTAAAATATTATTCTCACACTTTCATTTTTCATACATTGTCCAAATGTAAACTCTTAATTAATTGTAATAATGGGGAGAGATATGAGCCACGGGTGATGGGATTTATTTGATCACTGGATTAGGATAGGAAAGATATTATAGTGACCATTTCATTAAACTACCTGAACTGAAATCATTAGGTGTGGTGTTCATTTGATATTTTTTCTCATTAAAAAGAGAAAAAGGGAGAAAAATTGGAAATATGATTTAACAAGTAAAGTGAGCGGATGATATTAGGTTAACCATTATTATTAATATTGATTTAAAACTCAAATAATCCACAATCAGACACCAAACACATTAAATAAGAGAAAAACACACCTAAAACACCCTCCTATCCAAAGAATACCAGGGTAAACTCTGGATTTATTAAATTAGGGTTCATAAATTAATTTTTTGAGGTCCCTTTGACTGACCTTTCATCAATGAAACAATTGTAAACTAATTTTAAAAGGTGTTGATGGTGATAGTGGAGTAGAATTTATGAGTGTACTATATGTTCTGATGTTTGAAACCCAAGAGTTGAATTTTGGAAGGTGTTAATTAGAAATTACCCCTTGCCATAGATATATGGAAGCAATGAGAAGAGTTCAAAAGACATACATAAGAGTTTTTTTTTAAAATGTAAAAAATTGGATTAACATTTTTAGAACATATGATTAGTCTTATAAGATTTTCATAATAATGAATAATATACCAGTTGGATGGGTGAGGTTGTGGGAGACTTTGACTGGCCTTAGTAATATCAATGAAGGTAAGAGATATGTGAAAGCACTCCCTGTGGAGATCAAAAGATATTAAAACTAGATACACTGAATGGGTTATACAGTAAATAATAGGATGGATCACTTGTAATGTATTCTTGAACACTATAATCTTATTCTGTTACATTGAATAAAATTAATATGTTCCCCCTAAGAGTAGGACACATTTCAGATCCATGTTAAACTATATTTTTTTATTTTCCATATTTTATTTTAATCAATGTATTTTTATATTCTTAACTAATCGTGTTTCAAAGGTTGTTTGTTATGGTGAAGCTATTAGGGTATTTTTCTCTTCCATGTTCATAAAATTGTGAGGGAATGTTTTATAGAAATTTCTACTATATTTTTATATTCCATTGGATACATTCCTATTTTATTTCCATCAAATAGTTAAAAGCTTAGTAATTAGTATCAAATCATAAGTTGTAGGGTGTCAAATGATAATACCCCAGTAAATGTTCTTCAGATCTTGGTTCAAAATCACCATTTATCCCTTTCCTTATATCAATTTTTTTATGTTGTTTCAAATCCCAATTATGTGTTCTTAAATTTATTTCGAGTTATTTATCATGTATAGAAATTGTGTTGGATGTGGTATTGTTTTGAATAGGGATATTTGGTGAAATAAATATTGGGATTTAAAGAATGTAGATGGAGGATTGTCTATTATAAAAGAACGTAATCTTTTGTTGATGGGTAACAATAATAAATTGATGAATAAATAAGATTTAAATACTTTGGATAAGAAATAATTTGAGTTGATGTAGATAGTTTTAGTTCAAAACATCGATTATAAAATATGATAAGTAAAAATTACATAAAAAATTATAAAGACCCTCACTGCAATGTTTGAGTATTCATAATAAATGAAAAAAGTATTGATTTTTTGGATTTTATTTATAATAATGGTATTGTAAGGTGAATCGGAGGAATATCGCATCAATGAATTCACAATAATTTAGTTGGAGTCACTGAAGGTGATCCTTGGAAATATGGAGTGGGTGTTGTTGTTAATTTCATTTTTCCATGTGTATTGGGATTTTATGGTGAGGACAATGAGTAATTAAAGAAAAAAAGTTAGAATGTTGTGTGTAGATTTAAGGGGACTTATTTTGAATGGGGAACATCATTAGAATGAGAACTATAAATATTATAAAAATGATAACAATGTGAAATGAAGGAGGATATCTATAACAAGGAAGTATCAAAAAAGGGTAAAGGAAAGATAATATAGAGTAGAAGAAGCTTAGAAGAATGTGGTATTTTGTGGTGGATATGTGGGAATAAATGCCTCCTTAAGAAATATATCATTCACTAGTGAACGAATTCTAGAAAATTAGATTATCAAAGTGTATCTATAAATCTTTTATCAAAATATAATAGTGGTATCCTACTAAGTGTCTCAATATTACTTGATTCTTTGATTATAAACTCTTTAGAATTATTTCACTTTACATCATAGAGGGGGACTATAAGAAACTATAATTCTAATATATTCAGATATGTGTTCTCATGAATTTTGTTAATGGGTGATGTTTCCATATTGATAGGGAATAATGTATTTTTGGATTTATAAATTGTGCGGAACAACCCCGGGTCAAGTAAAAACATAATTTTCATTGTTCAGTTATATAATACATGTTTCTGTAAAATATTCACAGATGTTTCACAGAAAATAATATGTGGATCCATGTTTGTGAAAAAAAGTAATGAAGGATATATTTTTATGCCTCATGGTATTAATAGAATGTATATATTATTTTAGAGAAGTAACTTCCGCAAAGATATGGAATGACCATCTCAGTCACTTCAATGAGAATCTAATGGAATTTCTAGATGCTATGTGTTTATTGATGATTTGAATGATAGAGTATTAGACATAAAAATATTTTATCATTTAAAATCATTGAAATTTCCCCTTAACAATATATTAGAGTCACTAAAAAACAGAAAATTATATTTGATTCTTACAGATGTATGAGGGCCAGATTTGGTTTTTTCACAAGGAGGGTAATTGCTATATGTGTCATTAATTAATGATTTGACATGGAAAATTTGGGTGTTATTTCTGAATAAAAATTTATAGATGTTGAAAACCAACATCCGATGGATATCCATAGTGTAAATAGAGACGGCTTGTAATCTGAAGTTTTTTATGTTTGATAACAGTGAGGATTATAAAAAAGAGAGTTTTGATGGTTCTACTAGTGTAAGGGAATATGATTTGATAATATAATACAATGTAATTTACAATAAATAAAAGTTATATAGTGGTAAAATAAGATATTAGTTTACAAATAAAAGATTATGAGAACTCATATGAGATTCCCCAATGTGATTTGTGAAGAAGCTATGAATTTGTGACATATTTATTCACTAATTATCCATCATATATTTTGGGATAGAAATTTCCCTAAGTCTATTTTCTAAGAAGGACGTTTCAATTCACTCACATACATTTCATTTGTGTGATTTACTATACCCACATTAATTCCATGGAGAAGGATAATCTTGAGGTTACGTTCACGGTTTATTACATTACAGGTTATGGTGATGAAGAGTTTTAATTTCTATTATGGAATTACAATTTTTGAAATGTGGAATGAAGTTGAAAGGTTATCTTAGAGAAATTATGATACTGGTTTTTTTATTAACCACTATTCAATTAAATTCTTATTATCTTAATAATGCATCATAGTGGCACACACTAGTTTAAGTCAAAAGGAGGCTTCTTACACACACAAATTTTTCAATTATCACTATTTATAATATAAATAATATAAAACTATAAAAATAATATAAATTTGAGAGGTTCCAAATTAATGAAATATATATAATATATATATATATATAATGAAAAAAACTATGAAAAATAAGAAAAAAATTATTTAATGTACAAAAACTATTCTTATAAGGGTTTCATGGTGTTGTTATCTTCTTGTTCAGAATATTTTCTCATTATTTTACACAATGTAGAGATGGAGACCTATTACTCTACACCCCCTAATTTTATGGTATTACCCTACACTAATACATCTACATGTAAGAGTAATCTTTTCCTCATCAATACCTAATCCCGAATCCACCATTTGAATGACTTAAAAATCAATGAGAAATAAAATGATTAAATGAGGAGGATGAAAAAAATTGCAGAGAAAGTGGGGTGACCACTCACCACAACAATTTTAACCTCTATTTAAATCCTAGATTAAAACATGAGAAATCAGAAAATCACAACAAACTAAAACACCACAACTTCCCCCCTCGAACAACAGTGAGGGTTGGCTCTCCACAAACATGTAGTTAAAAAGAATAACAATATGAGAAATTCAAAATTGAAATTAATATAAATGAATAGAATAATAATAGAGATAAAATAATTTATAATGAAAATACTATGAACTATTAGGTAATAAATAATACACCTTTCCCCAATGAAAAAGGAAATCCTTTGTAATGGTATATTAGGAAAATATTTATAGGGAAATAAGAAAATAATTTTCTCTAAAAGTTTTATCTCCAAAATTATGCTCATGGATGACCCAATAAATGGCCGAATTGGGGAACTATTTCTTCATGATAGATGTTTCTATATATCTTTATTGTTCATAATTTTTTTTTTGTTGATTTACTTGAGGATTAAAAGGTTATCATAGTTATACTTTGATAATGTAATTCTATGTAGGTGAATCATTATATTCCAATGCTCCAACTGTACTTGAATTAATGTCCTTAAATCAGGATGAATCAGTTGGATCCATAATTATGAAAGTTGTTCACCATGATTTTCTATAGATTAATTTCAAATTTTATCTCTATTAAGATGGTCCAAATTGATTTATAAGTTCATTATTAAAATATTCTGAATATGTGAATAGTTTTTTAGGCCCAAATGGTTAGATGGTTTTGGATTTCCAAATGATGAAAGGATTTTTGGGTCCAAAATAATAAAATGAGTCGAAAGATATCAATAATTTTAAAAAACTAATTCTAAAGTTTTAATATGTGTAGAAAACGTTATAGGGGAATTACATAATAAAAATAAAATAGTTAAAATACAAAATTAGTCCATTTTTACATTTATGCTCAAAATACCAAAAAACATAGAAATGTAGGAATTTCTAAAAAAATAACTCTATGGACAGATTTAAAACAATTAATTATAGTATAAAATATGTGAAAATTTTAGCGTCATCACTCCCCAACACTTATCCTTTTTCACTCTCGAGAAATCATTTTGTACTAAAATCAAAATCCACATAACAATAAAAATGAGAAAACATTAAATATGTTTTACAAAAGAGAATTATATCATGTATATTCTATGAAAAACAATTCCCTATAATTTTCATTCCACACATTTAAGTTTTTGCAACCTCATAAATCCATACATTTCCCCATCACACACCTTCCTTGCAATGAATTTTATGTAACTCTTCACTCAAGAGAAATTGAATATGGAGTTATGTTCATAGTTGTAAATTTCATGTATCAATATAGGCTTGTTACAATTCTCATTTCTCTACAGTGTGATACAAGAAAATTTATTCAATCATGAGGATTTTTCCTAGGTGAATTATGTGGATTGGTGTTGGTGGGAGAATGATTGAAAAATTTAAGGTCGAAAAGAATAGGTTGGACTCTTAAATTCACTTACATGTGTATGGAATTGAAAAAAATAGTATGGACCACACTCAAATACCCTTGAATATGTGAATCAAACAACTAACCACTTTTATGACATGGTACATGAGTAAATCAGTGATTACAATAAATTACATCTTCAATGTTCTCCCCTTGTTTGTCTTTCTTTAAAGCTTTAGAAAGACACACATTTATTTTGAAATTTTATTTTCATCGAGGATGAGATGAAAATTGAAGAAAATAAATGTATTATAACTAATTAACTTGATTTTTGAGTGATAAAATAGTAACAAATGAAATTAAAATGTTTTTTTAATTCAAATATGATGAAACAAAAATACATAATAAAATATTGAATCATAACCAATTATATCTTTATCAATTTACCAAAATGTTTAAACACACCAAAACCACCAAAAAACGAAACCCATCTCAAATAATTCACACCAATGTATCTTCCCCCACAATCAAACATGAAATATCCATGAAACAATATGAAGAATGCAAGTAGGTAATGAAAAATTATATTGTAATATATCTTAATCCTACAATTAAATTAATTAAATCTCATGGAAAAATAATGATAACAATAAGGGTAGTCATCAATTTAAACATTGTCTAGCCAAATAAGTTCCTCAATCATATCATAAATTTTCCATGAGATACAAATGATTGAAATAAAAAATCAAAAGTTCTTGTTCTCACACAATATATAAGATCACCTCAAGAAAGTGTGGGAATTAGGAAAATTATATCAAAGTGGTTTAGAATACCGTATAGTAGAGGAAAAATATTTTAATTTAGTGTTTCATGGGCATTTATTTCACAATTTATTTAAATTCATAAAAATTATTAAAAAACAAATTCAAGGAAAAAGTTTCAACATCAACAATCATTTAAAATCCGTTTTTTCAAAAGTCATTTCAATTTACCTCAAAATCAATTCATCTATTATAATTGATAATAATATTAATTTAATCTCAAGGATCCAAAAAAAATAATGAAAAGAAAAATCATTAAAAAACTAAGTAGGTTGACACTCACCCCATAGTTAAATTTGACTATAATTCATTTCATCTCAATGTAATAAAAATAATAGAAGAAAAAATGAATGAAAAGATACAACATGACTTTATTTTCAAGTGGCATCTCTTATTTAAGGTCCAAGATATTTCTAATAGACATATAAAACATTAAATAAAACAAATCATAATACAAATGAAGATAAATAAACAGAATGGAAAAATATGATAGAACGTGGTTTGAACCCCCCATGTGGGTGCTAGGGTTTCACATCCCCTTTTCTGGAAGTTACAATGTTTTAACACCGATACAAAGGTGGATATGGTGTCATTTATAGAAACTCAAAAACATAATTCTTCTATTTCTCTTCAACTTTCATAGTTTTTGAGATAACTCATGGATAGAGTACACCATCTACTACCCCTAGAAGATGCGTTACAACTTGGATGATGGGAAAAGAAGGAAGAATGGGTCCTATTTTTTAATAGACACATAATCATTGAACTTTTCATTATCATCAAATGATTTATTATTTTCCACTGTAATAGAAATTTTATCACAAGGGATGTTTCAAAAAAAACTAAATAATATGAAATCATGATGAATTAAATTATAAATCTTCCCTTTATTGTAAATTAGATTGAAATTAGATCTCTTTAGGAAAGGCCAATAGGAATTACATATCAATAGGTACTTATTCATATTTTTATATAGAAATAGAGAGGTATATAAGTATAAATTATTATTTCAAAAATATGGGAGGATCACATACCTTTTCATATTCAGTGAAATATTACCAATTATCTTTAGAATCATGTTGTGCTTCCACAATTGTATAAGCTGGCATGACTCTTTTAGAAACATCTTCATGTAATATCTAAGAAGAAATGATTGGATCTTAAAATTGAATATCCAAGTATTCATTGGGTTATTAATCTTCATATTTAAGTGAAAAAATCTTGATATATTTTTGTTTAATTATTTTTGTGTTGTTGTTATGACTATTGGACATTGGATTATTGAATGAAGTTAGAAAGGTTATTCAATTGATTTTTCATATACTACATTCTTCTAAGTAAGTATTCATATTGTTTTTTAAAAAATTAATCCCTGATAAAATAATCATGACTATGACAAGAATATGAAAATCACTAAATAAATTCATCTTAACTTGAAAAAAGAATGATATGCAATAAAGCACATTTTTTTTCTTTTTTTACCTTTTGATGAAAAACAGTGTTTGTAAGTGCTTGTCTCCATAGAAATGAAACTTTATTAATGAAATCGATTTTTTATAAAAACCAATCAATAAAATTATTATTATCCTAAAAATTACCAACTATGGAACACGCTAAGGTAGATCACATGGAGCCCACATACAGGCACGTATTTGTTATATTGTAACTGTTTATAATCTAACTAATATAAAAGTATAAAAATAATATATATGGGGTAGGTGTCAAATAAATGAAATATAAATATTATATATATATATAAAAATTAAAAACACAATGAAAAATAAGAAAAACACAGATAAGTTTGTGGAAGAAAACCATTGTTCTCCGGAATTCATAGTGGTGTTATCATTGTTAATAAAAATATTTCCTCATTATTTTATTCAATGTAGAGATAAAAATCCTTCACTCTACACCATATCATTTGAAATTTATTACCCTACACCAAGACCTCTTCATGTATGAGTAATATCCTCCACATAAATACCTAATCCAAACACCACCATTTCAATGACTTAGATATCAAAGAGCAGAAAAATTATTAAATGAGGAGGTAGAAAAAAATTATAAAGACCACAACCCCAGTTTCTTAGTTTCTATGGTTACTTTATTGCATTAGAAAATAATATAAGTAATTTAATCCCAATGGATCAAATAGTTTACTAATTTTTTAAAACTAGATACATAATTTAAACATACATTAATATGGAAATTATAAAATACAAAATAATGATCCAATTAAGAAAACCATTATTCTTCTAGTTTATCTTTGCATGTAAATCATAGTATACATATTAGAATGTAGGAAAAAAACATAATAAATGGGTTATCTAAGATGTTCAGTAAGGTTTTATATTTATTATAATATAGGAAATAACAATTATGGAAAGGTAAATAACTGAAACACATTCCATTTAATCAATATCTTGAGTATAATATGGACAATATAAAAGATGATTAAATATTTCCCTATAATCAATCCCATGATCTAGATAACTTCTACATGGAAATTATACTAAATGAATAATCACATAAAAATCCATAATTAATCTCATGATGATATAATTCCAAATTTTAGACATCTAAATTATACCATCGAGGCATTGTCCAAGACATTGGAAAATAGATGGTTAAGGCCTTGGCTAAATCCTAATATGGTTTGTCTCATGAGACCTTCTGATGCATCTAAGGGCTATATATCCCCCCTATCACTTACTACGTCAAATTAATTCTTCATATGAATGAGGTAAACCATAAGCGTCATATACATATTAAATTCGAATAACTATCTCTAATCAGTAAACATAATCATAAACCATTCTGATTAAAATGGTGAATGATATCAAAATACCAGAACCACTATCAAACTGATCATAAACCATTTTATAAAATACAGTAGGTGATATAATAATAAACCGACCTCAATGAATCATAAAAGTCAATAAATGATGTTGACATAGATGGAAATACCGTAATAAAATCAATGAAAATTATTAATAGAAAATCACCATTTTAAATTTAAAATAATTTAATTAAAAGGCCAATCAATTTTAAAATAATGTATTTTCATTGAAACGAAAATTTTAGACATATATATTTATCTTAATGACATCAATTCATCACAAATGTGGAGTAATCTGATCATACGACATAATTTCAAACTACATTCCTTCATTAGTTTTGTCAAAAAAATCATAAAGTACCTCATTTGGAAATAGAAAAAAATGTTTCCTTTAAACCATTTTATAAAAATTCAAACATGGTTAAAAGAATTTAAATATTTTTAGGATAATACTGAAAACCTTTTTAATAAATTTTTTTAAAACTTGTACATGGATGAAAAATGTTCCCTAGTTGAGACTTAAACATAAACAATCCTCAATAATAACGAGATTGTGAAATAACCACTTAAATTTCACATTCCATTAGTAGATCATGATTTAAACTCATATATAATGTTTTATATAATTTTATTAATTTGTAACAAAACCATATCCATATTTATGATATCATATATGATCCTCTTATATGATTTTTTCAGTAAGATTTCGTTATTTCCGTTGTTTTGGGTGTTAACAACTTTATTTAAATATGAATGTTTTGTCATATAATTCATGTTTCTTACAAATAGGATAGATTTATTTATCTCTAAAATGATATTATGTTCATAAATATCATATTTATTTAATAAATATATTTTAAAATCATTCTTTGATGGCTTAAATGGAAAATGTATCACATCACATCATGGATACGATAGTCTAAATGTACGCACGAGAAACAATATCCTTCCCATAAAAGTGAAAGGGTAGGGATGGTATATTAATTTTCCCAAAATTTGTGTCATGTAATAATTATCATATATATCCATTATTTCCATCATTATATCCATCAAAGTAAAGAGGTGATGAAAAACTGATTACACCACTGTGTGGAGACGATAAGCCATATGTACACACACACACACACTCAATGTTTTCATTTTCTATATGATGGATAAAATGGGGGATATTGTTGTACCATAATAATAATAAAATAAAATAATATATATGATACTATATTTATAAATTTATCATGTAAATAAAAAATTACTAATAAGTATAAGAAGAAAATAACATGGATGAGTAAGTAAAAACAATTACCTCTTATTCAGCAGACATCCTTTAGATCTCTTCTTAACGGATATAGGGTTGGTGTTTTTGGAATAACCATATATCAAGAACTTGTATATGGATGTTCTTAAGATAAATGGGATGTTTTATTCAATATATAAGTATCAAATTCGGGTAATTAAGTGAGGGAGTAGGTTCCCTTTTATAATTGTGGCAAGGGGCACTTTCATAAACTCTCAAAATATTAAATTAATATAAATTAAATTTATATTAAAATGGATACAAAGTGAGTTATTTAAAAGATAAAATTATTATGGTTTGAAATAATCTCAACCAATAATTTTTATACAAGTTTATGTAACATTCACTCCCTTATCTTTTGGCTTTAACACTTATTTAATCTCTTTAACTCTTTCCATGAGAACATGGAGTTTTACTCCTTAAAGGGTTAATATATTTATTTTAAAATGAAAAATAAACCATAAATGTATAATTTGTGACATTATATACCTTATAAAAATAATTTGTACATATTTAGTTCTTTATGAAATTTGTAACATTTAATAAATTATTATTTATTTTAAAATATCATTAATATTAATTTTGATAATTTTCATCACTTGACTTTTAAATAAATATCATAAGATGATATCTTCAATCAAAAATATTAAAAATGTTCCAATTAGATATAGATAATATATAAAATTATCAGTTTAAATTAATTTTTTCAAATTATATTTATTTTAATATTTTTGATTACATTTATTTGATGTGTCGATTAATTAAACAATTACCACATCATCATTATGAAAGCCTTTAATTAATTATTTGTTATCTGAAAATTATAAAAAATTTATCATTACGAATATAAAAATTTTATATTTCAAATGAGTATTTATAGTTTCAGAAATCTTATGAATAATGATATATTAAAAATGGAATATTTATTAAAAATATGAGTTTTAAATAGTTAACTTTCCTTAAAATAAAATACTATAAAAATATTAAAGTCATCCATGTGGCTCAAAGTTATCATAAAATTGGACCAAGGATACTTTTGGTCTAAAATAACACATCTAATAATATTAGTACTAGTTTTAGGGTAATGTAATGATATTTACAATATTATTTTCACGTGAAATTTTCAAATTTACACCAAACAAAGGTAATAAAAATTTATTAATCTTACGATTATTTATATCCAAAAATTAAAGATATATATTTAATAAATTTGGATATTTGGATTCAAAATTTTAAATCCATTTTTAATAATTTAAAATAAATAATTAGTTAAAATTGTTTTAAAAATATTCTTGTGGAAGGGGTGAGAAGTTGGGTTATTAAAGTTAAAATGTTCAAAAGATTGAAATGTTTTTATATCAATATTCAATGTTAAGTTGATTTCAATGACATAAATTGGATTAAATAATAGAAAAGTAATCTAATTATACATCAAAATTAATATAAGATTTTATTTAAAACTACAAGTTATATAGATAAAAATATGTTTTCCATTAAAATCTAGTGTTTTTCACTATTCATCATAACATGAAATTTATCATAAAAATAAAAATAATTATCCAATTTTATTTAGATTCTAATTTCAACTGAGAAGATTATTTCTTCAAATATAATTTATAATAGTGTAAAAACTACATTTAAAATAAGTGTTTCTTCAAAAGGGTATAAAACTATATTTTTTTGTAAAAAATACAACTTTTATGTATTCAATTGGATATTTTATTATTTCATGTCTAGAAAAAACATATGATTAATGTTAAATATTATATTATATATATAATATATATATTTAATATTTATAATCCAAAAAAGTGTGATTAGTTATTTTTATTGGTATAAAACACAGTTGTGCGCATTTAAATTGTTTTTTAGAAAATGATTTTCATTTATGTTAAAAAGGATTTCATCTAAATTTATAAATAATTGGTCACTAAATCATTCAATGTATTTAAATGTGTAAACCATATTTTTATAATTTAGTTTATCCTTTTCATTAATTCCATTGTAATGTCTAGGTTATAAATAATAATGTTTAGTTTTTCTTATATTCTCATGTGGTGTATCACATACACTATTAATGAAAGTGTTTGATTTTAAAAACCGGGGATGTTACATTATCCCCCATTTAATAAATTTTACAATTTAAACTTAGGATTAAAAAATAATGGTTCTAATTTTTAAAATACCTTTTTGTAAATTCCACATCCAAAAATGGATTAATGAAACTTCCACATTAAAATTATGAAAGGGAAGTACGAAGGTCAATTTAGGTAAAACATATGAGGGTTCTATATAAGAAAACACAGACATAGATTAGAAACATAAATATCATGTTACGATGTAGAGTGATAGAGAAAATGTTCATGATAAATCTTACAATCATAAAACCATAAATTTTTTATCAATTAACATACCATTGATTTCTCAGAATGAAATGTAAATGGATAATGTTTTTTTCCAAAATCATTTTCCTAGAGTTTAGAGAATATTTTTATATAAATATAATAACTTAATTTATTTATTTTCATTTCATAATAATAATCTCATCTTTTTTTTCTTCGATGATTTTTTCACTTCGTCCTCTACACTTGGAAATGAATGGTCAAAATGAATATTTGATACCTAAAGAACATTTATGAATGATAAGATCCCCAAATCATTCCTTAGGATTTTCAATGTTTATTGAAACCAAAATTTTTAGCATAGGTTATCAAATTGGATAAATCCTACATTAAAATCATATAATAATAAATAATTTTCAACTTAATCTATTCCATACATAGTTATCTTAATACACATCCAAAATACATCTATCAAAATTTAAAGACAACAAATTTATAAAGAAGGTCACTAAATTTAAAAAATAAACATAACATTATATTTCCCAAACCATACAATGGAGCTCTTATTTCACATAACCCATATATGAAAATCATTATCACCATAAAACCTTAATGAAAACATGAATTATTCAGAATCCTTAAAGAAGAAATAATGCAATATAATACTTATATATATTAGGATTATTATAATTAGAGAAATACAATACATTAACTATTCCACTTTGACTATAATAACAAATATGATTGAACTTGATCCTTTTTTATTCTGAGGTATGTTTACTCGAAACATAGGAAATTCATTTATATAGTATCATGTATACATTCAATTATAGCATTATACATTGGTATCTTATTTGTTTCCCTTGCAATCAGAAGCATGATGTCCTTTTTCATCAAACATGAAAAAAACTCATTTCCTTTTAAGAAGGTACCATAGTGTTTCCTTCTATAAGTATCGGATATTATATAATCCTTATTTCCCTTCTTGTCTTTATCTGACGGTTGACCTGTCGTTATCTTCTACTTTTTCTTCCCATTAAAGTCCCAAGAATTTGATAATTATTTCTCTGTCTTGTTAACACATGAGAATATATCCTCGTATTATGAGATAGTTCAAGAGACTAGTTCCATTCAAAATAATTGTTTTAACCCATAAAATAAATGACCAATATTACTCATTGGGTTATTTATGTAGTCCACAAAATGCTTTGTTATCCTTGTAATTTTGGATTTGTACTTAGAAATATTCTCATCTTCCATTTGCCTCAGACTTAGAAATTAACCCTCCATTTGTTCTTTCTTTTTATGGTTAAAATATTTTTGTATGAAAAGTTATTTAAAATCATTATGTTCCCTATTTTCAATTTATTCATCCAACATTTTTTTGAAACAATGTTAACCATTGATCCACATATATCGAGGGATGATAAAATTCCTTGACCACCTTCTATCTTTTATTTCATCCTAATGTAAGAAATATTTTTTCTAAGAAACTTACCAATTTATAAAATACAAATGGATTTATAGTCCCATTGAATGCAGGTGGATTTTGTCTCATGATGTGGTTTAACATTTTTCCTCTATGTTTCAAATCAAGTTGATCTATATTGTTAAGGTTGTTGATCATAACGTGAGTTAGTTTTCCCAGTTTAGTTATATGATTTTCAATACCACTTGAAGCTCCTAATCCAATATCATTATATTGCGAATGATGGAAATACTTATACAGATTACGTGCATTAAAGTGATTTCCATTACTTCTACTAGGATCCATTTCTAAAAAATGGAATACACTAGATTAGATCATAACATTGTGAAACATAATCTATAAACTCAAAACTGGAGAATCATATAAACTAAATTAAAAATTTATGTATAAATAATCTCTAAATAATAATAATAGTTTATTTGGATATAATTACAAGTTCTATCATGGGGTTTAATTATCTAATTTATGTTTTCTTAAATCTTGTTACAATGTTTTCTAAAAAACATGCTATGATCAACTCTAAGGACCCTGAACATAGTTGTAAAAAGATGATCTTTACTTATTACATTTACATAAGATACCATGAATCCCATCCCAAAGGACATTATTGTTTATTAGATTTTGAAAAATTGATACATACTTGAAACATATTTTACAATTGAAATTATAAAATAAAACACAGTGATCCCTTTAAGAACATCATTATTCTCTTAGCTTATCCCTACATGTCAATCACATTATATATATTAGAATCCTATAAAAAATAAAACATAAGATTGGGTTGAGATTAGATGCTCAGTAATTGTATATATTAAATTTAAGATAAGATAAAAAAATTATGGAAAGGTAAATAACTGAAACACTATCCATTTAATCAATATCATGAGTATAACATGGCTTCTATAAAATATGATCAAATATTTCCATATAAAAATCCCATGTTCTATAAAACATATATATAAAAATAGTACTAACATAATAATCACATGGAAAAAAATATCTAATCTCAAAATTATGTAATGAATAATGTTTGATATATGAAATATACTGATGAGGCATTAACCAATACATATGAAAAATAAATTTGTAAGGCCTTGGCCTAATCCCAATCTACTTTGTCTCATGAGACAATCTGATGTATTAAGGCGATATAGTGGGACCTTTACATAACATAATATGTCCAATTCATTCCTCATATGTATGGAGTAAAACTTAAAAAACAAATGCATATGAAATGTAGGTAACTTTCCCCAATCAGTAAGCATAATGACAAACCATTCTGTGAAATATGGTTAATGGCATCAGAATTTAACACACATTGTCAAAAATATCATAAAAATTTAATAAAATATGGTAGATAATATCATAATAGATCAAAATCAATGAATCATAAAATTAAATAATGGATGTTGACATAGATGAAAATAATCTAATAAAATCATTTAAAATTCAGAAGAGAAATAACCATTTTTTGCTTTAAAATCCTTTATTTAAAAGGATTTTTTTTAAATAATACATTTTCATTGAAAAAAATATTTTAAGATGCTAAATTAGGTATCGAAACATTAATTCATCATGATGAAAGAAAAATATTCTTATGCTGCAAAAGTTAAAAAAACAATCATTTCTTATTTTTGTCAAACAATTCATAAAGTACCTCATTTGTAAAATGACAAAAAGATTACATTGAAACGATTTTATAAATATTTTATCATAGGTAAAATACATCTAAAAAATTACGATAATAAAAAAAACTTTTTTATAAAATTTTTATAAAACATGGGTATGGAAGAAAAATGTTTCCTAGTAAAGACATAAACATAAAAGATACAAAATAATAATGAGATAGTGAAATCAACCCTTACCATGCACTTTAATTAAGTTGAGAAATATTTAAAATCATTTATAATGATTTAAGTTATGAAATAAATTTATAAAATAACCATATCCATATTTGTAAAATAATATATGATCCTATTATATTGTTTTGTTAATAATATTTCATTATTAACTTATTTCAGGTGTTAACCGCTTCATTTCCCTATGCATGTTTTGTCATGTAAGTCAAATTTTTTATAAATAAGATATGATTATTTCAAATCAATAATGATGTTAAGTTTATACGTATAATATTTAATCATTATATACATTTTTTATAATCATTATTGAATGGTTTACATGGAAAATGGATCACATCTTGTCATGGAGATGGTAGGTCATACATACACACAAGCGACTCTATCATTCCCTTAATGGTGAAAGTATATGTATGGAATATAAATTTTTACATAATTAATACCACATAATAATTATGATATATATCTATTATTTCCATCAAAATATCAATCCAAGTAAATTTTTTGATGAAAAATAGATAAACCACGTAGTGGGGACGGTATGTCATACATATGGATTCACAATGTTTTCATTTTTCATAGAATGGTTAAAAGGCTGAATATGGTTCTACGATAATCATAATAAAATATTAACATATAGATGATAATGTTTTTTACCTTATAATTGAAACAACACATGAATAGAATGTAGAAGAATAAATGAACTTTGACAGCTTGGTAAAAACAATTACCTCTTCTTCTGTGGACTTCCTTTAGATCTCTTATTAATGGATATAGGGTTGGTATTTCTGGAACAATACCATATTAAGAACAAATATATGGATTTTGGGAAGAAAAATGGCCATAATTGGGTTGATATATATGGCTCAATGAGGTGTGAGAATATGAGGGATAAGGTTCCCTTTTATAATTGAGTTGAGGGGCGCTTTTGGACATTCTCAAAATATTAAATAATATACTATAATTTAAAATTTATAATGAATAAAAAGTGATTTTTTTAGAATATAATATTATTATGGGTCTAAATCATCTCAAAAAATAATTTTCATACATGTTTAGCTCACATTATTACCCTTATATTTTGGCTATAACCCTTATTTAATCAATTTAACTCTTACCGTGACAACATCTATTTTTTCTCCTCAAGGGTTAAAATAGTAACTATAAATGCCTAAAAACCATAAATGGATCATTTATGAAATTTTAAAATTTATAACAATTATTTTTCTGAATTTTATATTTTTATGAATTGTATATCATTTAATAAAATATTATTTATTTTAAAATATCATTAATGTCAATTTTCGTACTATTAATCACATAAATTTATTAAAATATCATAAAAAGAAGATATCTTGGAAAAATAATCTTTTAATAACTCTATAATATGTATTTTTCATCTATAAAATTTTTAGATGACATTAATTATATTTAAAATAAATTTATTTTAATATTTTTAATGAAATTTATTTGATATGTCTATTAATTAAACAATTATAGTTTAATCATTGGGAAATACTTTAATATAACTACATATTCCCTAAAAATTAAAAATAAACTATCATGATAAAGATAAAAAGATTATATTTAAAATTTATATTTATTGTAGAATATATATTCTGAATAACAACAAATTAATAATGTAATACTTCTTAAAAATTTGAGTATAACATGTTGGACTTTCCTAAAAATAAAATACTATAAAAGGTTTAAAGTCATCCAAGTAGATCTAGTAGCTTATGAAATAATCCCAAAGATGATTTTTTTTCAAAAATAACTCACCCATTCAAATTAGGACAAGTGTTAGTGTATGTTTATAAAATTTATATTATTATTTTTATCCTCATGTACACAATTTTCCCTTAACTAGGGTAATAAAAATTACTAATTCTACTATTCATATTTTCCAAATAAAACTATTTACTAAATTTGTAAAATTTGATTTCAAATATGTAATATATTTTTAAAAATTCAAAATATGTAATTAGCTAGAATTTATTTAAAATTAATCCTTTTTATGGTGAGAGAAGACAGGTTATTAAAGTCAAAATATCCAGAAGATTGAAAAACATTTATATCCAAATTCAACATGAAATTGATTAAAATGAAATACATTTTACTAAATGATATAATATTTTTCTTATTATACATTAAAACAAATCTAAAATGTAATTTAACACTATAAATTATTTTGATGAAAAATTTGTTTTCAATTAAAATCCATTATTTTTGACATTTCATCAAAACCTGAAAATATTCATAAAAATAAAAAAAATTATACCAAAGTAAATTTTAATATTATTATTTCAATGAATAAGTTTTCTTATATTTAATTTATAAGAGTGTCAAAAAATATATTTAAAAAAAGCGTGGCATTAAAAGGCAGTGAAAGTTTCTTTTAAAAAAAATACATCATTTATGTGTAAAATTTTATTTGTTAATATATAATGTATAGAAAAGACATAGAATGAATGTTAAATATTATAAAGAATATATCATATATATATATATATATATATATCATTATTATAATCCAAATAAATTATTTATTTATTTTATTGGTATAAAACACACTTATGTCCATATAAATAGTTTTTTCGAAAAATATTTCCTTTTATTTTAAAAATGGTTTCATCTTAATATATAAATAATTGGTCAAAAATAATTCATTATATTTAAATTTGAAAACCATATTTTTTTGAATAATTAATACTTTTAATTCCTTCCATTAGAACGGCTATTTTATAAATATTAATATTTAGTTTTTCATTTATGTTCGATGTGCCAATTCACATATGCTATCCAACGTATTATTTCGTTTTGAAAACTCGAGATGTTACAACAATAGTAGGTAATGTGGGGATAATTCTCACTATAATCATTTTGAAAACGTTAAAAATCATTGAATAAAAAAAAGAGAAATCATGAAATCAGAACAAACTCAGACACCACCACATCCCCCCTTGAACAACAGTGAGGGTCAGCTCTACAAAAAAATAATTTTAAATGAAACACAGAGAGAGAAACAAAAAATTGAAAATATGATACATTAATAGAAAAATATGACATATAAAATAATATATATTAAAAATAATAATAACAATTATAGAATAAATACTCCAATTTCTCCCCCTGAAAATAGAAAACCTTTATAAAGGGATATTAGATGCATTCTTATAGGGAAATAAGTAAATATTTTTCTTTTAAAAGTTTGTCTATGAAATTATGTATGTATATTACCTAATAAATGAAAAAATTGGAATCATGTGTCTTCATGGATGTTTTTTTCCTCTATGTTGTGAATGTTTATGCCAAATATTTTCTTGATTAGGTACAAGATGAAAGAGTTATTATAGTTTTAATCAAAGATATTAATTCTATCGAGGTGACTCTTTGTATTCGAATGCTTCAACATCCCATGAATTAATGAACTTGAATACTGGAAAATCAGGTTTGTCTAGTGTTATGAAAGTTGTTCCCATGAATGTTTTCTTATTTGAAGTCAAATGTTTTATCTATTGGGATATTCCTCTTTGAATTATATGATTATATTTAAATGATTCAACATCTAGGTATAGTTTTTGGGCCCTTACTGTGTGCTAGATTTAGGCCTCCAAATGATGGAACGATCATTGGTTAAAAAAGAATAAAATTATTCCCAAGATACCTGGAAGACTAAAAAAAATATAATTTCACAATTTCAATCTATGTTCAAAAGGTTATGGTAAAAATATATAATAAAAATAAAATAGTTAAAATTACAAATGAGGCCTTTTTCATTTAATCTCAAAATACAAAAAAACCAAAAAAAGTTACAATTTCCCATAAAACCACACTATGTTGGTTTTTAAAACATTTAATTACAATATAAATTATGTAAAAATGTTATCTATATCAATGAAAAAATTATTTTGAAGGATCAAAACATGGTGAAAAATATTTATGAACTTATATGATATTTAGAGGACAAAGTTCAACAAAATGGATTTCTAGAAATGAAAATTGTTCTAAAAAAATAAGGAAGTATATATGTGTTCGAAAACCACACTTTCAGAAGTTATAATAAATTAGAATCATGTTCAAATGGTGTTCCTCATTCCTAAAGTATATTAAATCCCCGGGATAGTGGAAACTCTAAGTAGTGCTTCTGAATAAAGTGATCTTGAATATATAATTCTAGAAGTTTCAATAATAGAAGGAGATGTTAAATATATGGAGTTTCATATATCTATCAAAGTTTGTAAGGAAGTTTAGTAGTGTGTAAGTAATCTACACTACCTACTTGTAATTAATGAGAGGGTTCCTTAGATCCTAGCGGTTGTTCAAAATAAGGGAGACTCGAATTATTGAGAGTTATCTATAAGGTATGAAACTGATTCCCACCATGTGTATTGAAAATGGTAGATAATGGAAATGACCAATGAGAGGAAAGTTATGTAAGAATGATGTATGTATCAGTTAATGGAAAAAGTGGATGGAACATAAAGGTATAAGGAATAAACAGTCATGCAAGGGTTTTAATTAATGGACATTGTGGATTTCATAGAGGTATATTTATTAATAGATAAACATATGACAATTAAAATGATAATTAGTATGGGTTCTATTAGGAATTTACATCTAGAAAAATTAGATGTGAGGTCAAAAATCTATTACATTAATATATAAGAGGAAGTCTACATGGAACAAATTCTTGGTTTCATGGAGCCTTACAATTAAGATATTGTGTGTAAGCTCAACATGATATTTTAATGTTTAATGTCAGTTACTTGGAAGTGTATTCCTAAGTTAAATGACTTAATAAAGGATCGTAAGTTTAATCAATGCTATGTGTATCATTTTCTTTACCCTAATTTGTTCTATGATTAGTGTTTCAATATATTTATTCTCCATGTTCAAGAGAATATTTTTACTAGTTAAGTAAAGTAATTTTTTAATTCAATGAAGGATGAATTATGAATAATATTTGAGAGAAATGACCTTGGTTTGGATTAATATATATTCAAGATATAAATCAAAATGGACATATATTTTACTAATTGATAACTATTCTAGTTGGATTATATCTTGAAGGAGTTCGAGAGATTTATAAAGTGAATAATAAAACTGCAGACCATTCCCTAGTTAGACACTAAAAATTGAGAAGGAAAAGAAACCGAAATAGAAAGGTATATTATTTGGTAAATATTCTATATGCATTAATAGTTATAATCCTAATATTATCTGTGGGTTTTACTTGACCGAACATTGTAGAAGTAGTGGTGGTTTTCAACAATTACATGTACAATCCTAGAAAATAATATTGAGAGGCTATGAAGTGGATTATAATATAACTAAAAGGGTTCTATAATCTGGGAACTTTTCTCTTAAATATTTTATTCATTATATGGGTTCGTTGATTTTGACATTGATGGATATTCAAGCACTTATTAGAGAGACACCTAATTCAAGTTCATTGTTATAGGGAAGACTGTATGTTAGATGTCAAAGCATCAACTAATTGTTTCACTATTGAATATAAAGGAGGAGTAAACTTCACTAATATATGTTTAGAAGTATTTTATCAATCCTGAGGGGATTTTAAAAGATGACAAAATAACTGAAGATAATTGGATGGTATTTTGTGACTCTCAATATGAGGTTAACATATCCAAAAATATGACATTTCATTGCAGTAAAAATAATATACCTATAAAGTATCACTTTATCAGAAAATTGTTGAAGGATGGTGTGTTGGATATAGAGAATTTAGAAGTAAATCAAAATCTAGTAGATATATTCATAAATTGAATAGTCTTGGATGTGCTGAGGGGATGCTACTCAATAGTTGGTTTGAGATTAGTAGAAGCATGTGGGGCGGAGCATGAAAGTTTCAAAGTATGTTTACAAAACAAAAGGAGGACCACAATAGATGATGGAAAAATTAGTGGTGAATTCTAGAAAATAAGTCTCTAATGGGATATTTTCATGTTTCAATTATGTTTCTGAAAAACATTTTCAGTATAATGGGTTAATTATCTATAAGGAGAAACTTTTAATGACTAATTTTCAATGGTGTGAATAGAAATGGTGGAGTAGCAACAATAAGGGTACAATATATCAAGATAATAGGAAACTAAAATTTATAGGACAAAATATTTTTATCATAAATCACCCCTCAACTTAGTCTGATAGATGTACTGTGTAAATCAATGAGGGCTTACACAAGGGTAACTCATGGAAAATACAAGAGTCCCTATGAGGAATTCCCTTGGAATATATTCAAATTTAAAAACATTTAAGTGATATGTTTTGAATTTATGAGTAAATATGTGGTAGATTTTTAATTACACATAGTGTATAGTTTGAGTATTTGAGGTGGAAAGATCATTTGGTATCACATAGATATAGTTTCAATGATAAGATAAAATGGAAGAAATCCCCATGGGGATCATAAGATATGGATATTGGAATAACCGGATGGGTCTTACTATAAATAGTAGGATGGACCAATTTTAATGTGTGAAAATAAATTGTAATTATCTATTATTACATTGAATAAAATTAAATAAACATTCACATACTTGAGTATAAATTATGTTTGATCCATGTAAAACTCTCTTACTCTTTTGATTTTATTTTTTTCAATCATTCTCTTTCAAAATTAGTATCTGGGTGAATATAAGAGGATGTGCAAGAAAATATGGTGATTTGGATTAATTTTATTCCATATTATGGATATCATAGTGTGGAATAATATTCCATTTCTTTTTTTAACTTTATATGTTCATATGGATATCTTCTAGTGGTGTCACTAAAAGATAAATGAGAGCATAACAATTAGAATCTTTTTATTAGAAGTTATAGTCAATGAAAAACTCACAAAGGGACAATACTCTCTATCATATAAATAATAATTATAGTGCAGATAAAAATATATCATTATCTAAAATAAAAATTATAATATTGAAATTATAGTGATAATCTAACTCTTTATAAAAAACTACAATGCCCAAAATCGTTACGGTTCGTTGATACTTATGGAAATTGAAAATTTTAGGGATAGAGAGCAGGGATAGTTTTTATATGGTGTTTTAGATTAGTTTTTAAGATTTAAGAATTTATTTAACAATGGTATTAAATGATTACAATATTTTTTTGGAGTTAATGGATACTTATAGAAGGGTTGGGTGGTCATGCTGTTGAACCTCAATAGACGGAGGCCACTAGGTAGTCGGTGAAGGACACCATGTACTCAGTGAATAATATAAGCATGAGGAAACCTATATTCCACACCATCCATCTCATTCCCCTGATCTAGGAGGTCAGTGACACACCACATACCTGATGCTAGCGGACCAGGGTCTAGGTAGGGATCTGAGGGGGTGGGGGTATGCATGGGAAACCACCTCTCTTCCAAATGATGACAGTAATTTATTCCTATTTATTAATCAATAATTCCCTAGGTTAATTGTTATTATTACATTTTTATATGTTTTTATATTTTTTATGGAATATAATAGGATTAATGGTGTTTTATAGATTTTTATGAAATTTAGGAAAAGAATACGAATATTGAATGAGACCATTAAAATAAAAAAGTCCCTTGAAGAGATTCATAGTGACCATAAGTATTAGTCAAGGGGAATGAAATTTGAAAAAGAAAATATTAAATAAATAGGAAGAAATTATGCCATCCCTTAAGAGCTATTAACCCTAGATGATTAGGCCAACCACCAAAGGAATCCAGCCAATCATCACCAATGGAACCTGTCAATACTGGCATCTAGAGGCCAAGGTTATTCCAAGTGTCCATCAGTGATTGGGATTAAGAATGTACTATAATAATGGATAACATGGGACAAAATTGGGTAGGAGGGTTGGCATAGGAAGGGGCTAAAGGTATTAGGGATGGGATATGATGATCTAAGATCAGAGGATGTTCACATTTCCAGTTGATCCAACATTGTGGCACTTCAACCATCCGAAGTTGGTAAAAATTCAATAAAATCCTACCCCATGACATAGAGGATCCATTTCAACATATCAAGTCATCCTTAATCTGATATTTCTAGTCATCTCATTGTCATCCTTCCAAAAAACCTATAAGTGAACAAGAACACAACATAAATGCATATAAAAAACAAAGTACACACATAATGAACACAATGATTAAATGGTTCAGAAATTATTTCCAATATCCATAGGATAATAAAAATAAATCATTAATTATATAGGAAACAAGATATATTCATTAAGGTTTGAACTTCTGGTTCTCCTCATTCTGATCTTCCACCTTCATCACTTCAACCTCCAGTATCTGGACTTTCCCAGGTTCTCTCTTTTTGGAGCCACATTATCCTTTATTTGGATTCATCATGTCATGCCATGGTTATACTGCACATGTAAAAAAATCCACTAATACAGTGGTTCCAATCATTCATCTAGTTAGCACCACCATCAGACTTGCGTGGGTGTTTTTCAATTGGATAGTGAAAACTCTGATTGTATATAGAATTTATTCTAACAACCACCAACACCTAGTTGATAATAAATATTTTCATTCAATCAAAATAGAAGGCTTAAAAAAATATTCCATTTTCCACATCCATGAGGAGATTCTTCCATGTCCTTCCATCATTTACATTATGTAGTTCACAGACTTTTTTCATTACATAACTTTATTTATATTAAAATTCTACTTAAAAAAGATGAATCTACTATTTCCCTCGCTACACCCTCTTAAAACATGATCAACTCCCAAGTACATGGATCGTAAGATCATCATCATTATTCCTACACTCAAACTCTAATATGATCTATATAATGAACTTATCCATCAAACTAATATTTATATACTAAACTAGCCTTGACTCTTCCACTGACCTTACCTTACAGTGATCACATAGTCTTGCATAGTTCTATAGAAATTAATCCTATGGACCTCATGAAAATTCCATTTAATTTAAATGGAAACATTTGATAAATTAACTTCATATTTATTCATCCAAACTCCCATAGTAAGGGTGTACTATCATCATCCAAGATTTCCCATGTGATGCTCTAGATAAATAAGAATTTAGAGCTTGGAAATTTGACCTAGAAAATAGTTCACATAATAAACATGGAAATACACTACATTCGAAATATTTTCATTGATTGAGTCTAAAAATTTCCCACTAAAATACTATTCACATTCCCACATTAATATCTCACTAGTTAGATTCCATTCACCTTCCTTTTATATAAACTATATGGTGTCAATTCCATACTTCCAAAAGATTATATAAGTTCTGCTAAAAATTTTCCTCTAACCATTGAAACTGTGATATACCATTCAATTTAATACATCAAACTCATTTGAATTCATTAGTGTAATCCTACAATGAAAATTGGAACTGAGATTCCATTCTCTCTATTTTTAATTTCTATCAATAAACTACATCGTGCATGGGTTTCATGGCTCTTATCCTCTATACAAATACATTTTTCACTGTGATCATGACCTTGTAACTTGATATCTTTTAAGAACAGTAAACTCTAGAGAAATCATCATAACCTTCTCCTCTATCCATAACTAGACCTTTTAGAAAAATCTAACATCATTTTCATGAGGAATTCCCATTGAATCCTTATCTCAGTATAACCAAGGAGACTATAGTCGTTTTATCTCGTAGTTTCTAGCATCAATTACAACCCTTTAAGGATCGCACCAACAATCTATAAGTCATTATGACACCCTAATGAAATGTTTATAATTGTTTCCATAGATGAACAAAGAGAAAATACAATATTTTCATATATTTTCACTTTGTGTGATATAGATTTGTATCCCACCATTTTACCATTTTATGGGAATATATCCAATATTTTTGGTTCTAGAATAATGTTATGATAAAATATGGATATGGATTAAATCATGAATTTTCGTTTCATTATTTACTTTGGAATTTATTAAGGGATACATACATGTATTATGTATTTACATTGAATAACAATTCAAATTCGTCATTTTCGTGAATCGATTTTTGGAATGGCTGGGTAATTTTTGCACTGAATTTTTTATTGTTCATTGTTTCAAGTAAGAAATTTTTAAAAAAAGTTAGATCATAATTTTTTTATATATTATAGAGATCACAATTTTGATATCTGATGGTATTTTTTATGCCCCATTGTTGACTTCAATATGATCAGACTTATTTTGGAAACATTTTACCGATGTTAGGAAAATCAAATATGGAAAATATATTAGGGAACATTCCTAGTAAAATTCATGACATTAATTGGAAAATTATTTGAACCAAAAAAGAGAACTATATTATATGTAAAATATTTATGAAGACTACAAGATATTTTGAGTATACAAAAATTTAGAAAATGATGAAATCATACACATAAGACACTTGTCTTCTTGTATTAAATTTCATATATGTGTAAAATAATTATCCAAAGAAAAAACAATTTGGCCATATATAGGTGGCTTATTTGATGCTTATGATCTTGTAACGAGCCTTATGAAATTTCACTGATTCATAATAAAATTATTTTATGCATTGAATAATTTGGACTTGCATGAGAGGAAAGCTCGAGTAGGATAATTTACTTTTCAAAATTCTAATAATTTTCATAAGGAAAAAATTATAAATATATTATTGTTTCAAACATCATTGTTAATCCAAGTATTTTGGATATCACTTTATCATGTATAAACCTAATTATTGTATTCCACATTGATCATTATATTTAAAATATTTCAATCAAGAAACATGTAAATAAAGTTTTACATTTTTAGAAAGAGAATATTGTGTATATATTTAAAGCTATAATGATAGTGGAAATCTTATATGAATTAAAATAAAGATTAGTTATGTATATTTTACCATGGTCAAATAGGATTTACTGTAAATAAAAGATATTAAAGGGAACATGGGGATGAATTTTAGGGTTGTTAGCTCATGCATGATGCTTGTGGAGAACATATACTGATATTGTTTTCAATTTTTTTCTTTTATTCAATGTGGTAAGTCCTTAAAATTCATTATTAACCCCATTTTCCCATCAAATAGAAGGATACAATTCATAGCTATCAAGGAAGGTAAAAAGATCCATTATAATTCTTGATTCACACACTTATTGGAAAAAATCTAATTTACTGATTGATTTTTGTTTTCAGTGTTTTATTGATACTTTTAATTCAATTGTGTTTAATTTTTTTATGGTTTTCACTATTGTTGCAAATGTTGATAATTTATATTCTCCATTAATGTAGTTTAAATTTTCATGAATTAATGGGATGAATTTTTTGGAAAGTGTCTCAAAATTTTGGGTGTGTGTGTGGTGTTAGTGAGTTATGTATGAATATTCCTAGAATTATAAAACAGATTTCTGAATGACCATGGTAGAATAGGATTAGTTTTCTAACTTTACACACACACACACACTAAAAAATGTACAACCAAGTAGAAATAAATATTATATTTATCTTTATAATAACCTCAACCAAGGGTGATAGGTGAATCAATTGAGGAATCCCTAGTTAATCAATTTACAAGAAAATAATTAAAACAATTTTAAATACTCTGAAAATATTTCAACTAGGAATCCATCACTAAACCCATATTTTTTCATCATCTTACTTTCAATCTCCTTCAATAATGTTTCTGGGATCAAAAACCAAAATATAAAAAAACCTTTTTTTAAGTGAGAAGTAAATTTTGAGATCTTTTCTATATAGAAAACAAAGGGTTACCCCTACTATTATATATATCCTAATAAAATAGTAAAATTTTCACCCAAACTACAATATGTGTGTCAATAACATAGAATCATTACCATGGTGGAAGCACTAAAAATATATCATTAATATTTCATTACTAGAAACTCTAATAATATAATATTTTATATTAACCTATAAATAGAAAGAACGTTTCTAAAAAAATATGATATATTTAAATTCACCAATATAATTTTTGGATATTTTTCATACAAAATATGGTGAAAGATACTGATTTTACCATGTTATTATCTCCATGTATGAAAATACCAACCGGAATTTGAGAGATCTATATGCACATCAATTCATAAAAAATATATTCAAATAGACATCCCTTCTATTATAAATGATTTTAAAATGAAAATAGGTTTAATTCAACTATTACCAAAATCTTATGGCTTGGAAGGAAAATATATGAATAACCAAAAAAATTAATGAACTCTCATTTTCTATTATTTGAACCCTTGAATAGTATCCATGGAAAAAGTTTAGTGTATTGAATTTGAATTTTCAATTGAAGGTGAAACAATTGAATAGTTGTAGAACCTACAACCAAGAGCGATATAGGACTGGGATAATCTCAAAAGAAACTTCTTCTATATATTTTCTCCACCCATTGGAGAAACTCCATCAAGATGGAGTTGTATTCTATCCACAAAGATATTGAATAAACTCTCCATGAGTACTGAGAATGGTTTAAGAAGCTTTGTGCTAGTTTCCCACATCATTTAATAGTAGAGCACTACTTTATATTATTATTTTACCAAGGTGCAATAGATAATGAATAAAATATTTTGGAAGAATCATTTAAAGTATAATTAATAGAAAAATCACTCATTATGTCTATTTGATTGATTATGAATATTGGTCAAAACTGACAACAATTTATCACAAGTTGTAGAAACACAAGAGGTATCTATGAGGTAAAATCTATTGATTCATCACCTTTTTCAGAATCTATAATTGAATAAATAAAAAACATTTTGAGATAGTTTTTATCAAATTAGAAAATTGAACATCAAGTACTATCCATGGTATATGGGTTTGGTTCGTCTCCTATTCACTTTACTAACCAGAATGTTGAAGTGTTAGTCATAGATTATTATGCAACTATATTTTAGGCATGGATGTTCCCATAATAAAACCAAGGATAGAGAGACAGTTCCTAAGTTCAATATAGATTTTGAAATCAAAAGAACCATATTAGACCACATTTTCAAAAATAGTTTCAACAAAAATAACCTTACCACAAAGAACGTCCATTTCAAAACCATTACAAGAGATATTATAACCAACCAGTCAACTAACCACCCCGTTTTCAATAAAATAAATCTTATGTTCAACCATTTACCATTGTACAACCTCTTATGAAACAAAAATAAGGTTCATAGGAAAATTATATATGGATTGAAGTAAAATAAGTAAGATAAATGATAGAAATGGTTTAATAATGTATTAGGAGGTTATGAAATCATTTGGTTAAGTTTCAAGAGGCTCTTAAGAGATTATTGAATATTTGTAGGGATTTTTCTAGACCTCACAATTAAAGGATAGTTAGGAAGAATTTCATGAACATTCTTAGGTAATCGAATGGGAGGGTTTGGGGGAATAATGGTAGGAACATAGTTGGGATACTATAAGTACTAAACAATGAAATAACTGTGAGACTTGACAATTTTTTTGATAGTGGACATATATAAAGTACCAATATTTTTTTCCAAATTTTTCATGAAAACTCTGTATCCATAGGTATCATCCAGAATCACCCACATGGTTGGGTATGTTTTTCCAATTGATCCTACCTAACCCTGTGAAATAGTTAATTATGTAATTAAATTAGATTTTAAATCTGTTTAAATAACTAAAACCTCATTATTACTCATTATATTTTAGATTTTCACTTCAGTGGTCATGTTGGGTAATTTTGGGTATTGCCTCCAATCAAGATTTCGATTTTTGTGTGTCATTGGGATTTTGACCTACGGAATCAAAATTAAGGGTTCAATTTCTCTTCCTCCATTA
This sequence comes from Viscum album, assembly GCA_963277665.1. Taxonomy (NCBI): domain Eukaryota; kingdom Viridiplantae; phylum Streptophyta; class Magnoliopsida; order Santalales; family Viscaceae; genus Viscum; species Viscum album. Next base: position 2,056,159,287 of record OY728148.1, read on the forward strand.
CTACCTTCTAGTTATCTCCCAAAGGAACCATAAAACATTAATTTTATACTCAAATATATATTGTATGATAAATTTTGATGTTATTTTACCATGATTCATTAAAGGAAAGGTGTGGTGAGTTAGGATTTATGAGACTACAAAGAAATTCTAAGAATAAAACAACTTGAGGTATTTGGATTCTCTCTATATATACTTTTCCTTGAACATGAAGGAATATTTTAAAAAAAATAACAACTATATTTTATTGATAAAAATACATGATTATTCTTATTGTTTTACTATCATTGAGACTATGATTTGGGGTATTCTCCCACAACATGTTTGATGAAATTCATGAATAATTTTTTTAATCCAAATAAATGTTTTGGCTGTGACAACATTGCATTGGAATGGGTATAATTGGATCATGATTATTATTAGAGCCTTTTTTACTTTCATACATGGATATCATGCTAATTTAGATGCATTATGGGTTATACCTCCAAGTGAGAACTTGGGTATTGAGGGATGGGTTTTGATCATGAGCTAGGATTATTCAATAGGCATATGGTATGAGATCCCATTGGTTGATAGTTTTAATGTGTGTGTGTGTGAATGGAATGAATAACCTTAATGGGGTGAGTTTTTATCACTTATGTCATATATATATATATATATGGAAAAATATTCCATATATTTCACTAATATTTTTAATAACTGTTAGCTAACTTATTCTTGTTCTAGAGTCATGTATGGGATGTCTTGGGTATTTCCTACTATGTTTTATAATGAACCCCTAAACACGCACATTAGTGTGTATGAAGAGGATTTTTAGCATGAAATAGGTAAGGGGAAGGTCTCATACTTTACAAGAAGATCACCTTAATGTTGTAGTCATGTTGTTTGGGAGTTTTAGCTTAGATATGTAATCCGATGGAGTTGGCTGTGGTGCCACATCAGTTATTTGGTTTCTATTAGTTAATTTACATATTTATTTGTTGTAAACATATTGGGATATAATTTACCAGTGATACCCAAATTATGAATTGGTTTTATTATGTTATTTTATTTATAATGGTTTCTATATCATGCATCATGTTTATTTTCTTCTGTTATGATTTTTTATTTGTAGTTGTGTTGTCTTAGGGAAAATTATCCCCCAATGATAACTTATAACCTTCGTATTTCTTTCCATCCTTTGGTGTCTGAGGGATTTTACCTAAGGATAGTGACACTTTGGTCCTTTATAAATAGATTGGTCAGTTTAAGGTGTTGCAATTGGTATTAGTTTGGTAGGTTCCTTTATTAGGGAATGATAATTATGGATATAGGATGTTTCAGGACATGAAATGTAAGTATAATAATGCATAGATAACCTCATTATAATGAAATTCATGTTACCAGGGCAGTTCATGTATGTAAGTGTTGTAAAACAGTAATTAATGTTGTTTCCTCATCATCTTAAGTTTAGACAAAAAGAGCCTAATCCAACATTAGTAAGAGACTTCCCACTAAGACCTAATCATCCATATGATATTTTTATGATATTCTCTGTTATGTATCGACATATGGTATATTATATGGGATTAATGTAGTTGGTTGTTATTGAGTGGTAATTTTTATACGACTATAGGAAATGGTGTCAACAAATAGAGTTAGAAATCATTGAGAGGATATTTATGACAATGTCGTCTCACCTAGGAAACCACAAGTGAATCTACAAATTAACATAAGCATCATAGAGTCATTAAATATTATTAAAAATGGAAATCAACTTAAGGAACCATGTTATCACTAGTATAAAATCCATTTATTGTGACACCTTTTTCATATTAGTTATTTATAACCACTATCATAATTTTTTTCACATAAGTTATAATATAACTGATTGTAAAAATATAGTTTGTTTCTTTTCAATTTTGATTATTAGATAACCTATGTTGAAAATGTGGTATTTCATTTTGGTTATGTAATGAACCACAAGAAAATCCTTTTAAATTATCATGAAACATCGGCTCAACTCATTTTGGATTTAATCTCTCACATAAAAGTCATATGTTTTCTCTCACATGGGGAACTATAACCCTTCATTCTTTTATCTCATGGGATATAATCTCATTTATTTGATATTACCACCATAATCCACCCTCAGCTATAAATTGAGCATCATTTTTTGTTTTTCAACACCATTTTTCCATTTTCATTTACTTTTCATTCATCCCTCATATGGTATATATTCTAAATTTGTGTTGATTATTTTTATTTTCCATGCATAATAGTATGTTTAAATTGAATAATTTTTTTTGGTCTTGTTTTCTTGAATCATCTCTTCCACCATTAATATGTGTCAACTCTTCACTATTTGTATTTTATATTTTGATTATTCATCCATCTGGAGTATTTTTTAGTTGATATTTGATTTTTTTAGATTGAGGTTTTATTAAATGATTATTGGATGAATTTTTGTTATAAATAATGATAATTTAATGATTATTGTTTTGATGAGGTATGTTTTTATACCATTGGAATTTGTTTATTGAAGGGTTTTTATTCATTGCACTATACATGTTATTTTATTTTTAAAAAAATGATAATTGAATATTATATTGAGTTATTTTTTTTGTGAAATATATTTTGTTTATATTATTTTGGAAAATATTTACGGTATTTTTTAGTGATATTTATAAAAGTAAATTTGAAGATAAATTTAAAAATATAATTAAATATTTTCAATTAATGATATTTATTTATTTATGTTTGATTTTTTGACATTAAGGTTTGATTAAATGATTATTGGGTTAATTATTTTTATAAATAATGAGAATTTAATGAATAATTTGGGTCTAAGGTATGTTTTTATGCCGTTTTAATGGGTTTGTTGATAGTTTTTTCTAAATTTCATGGTACTTTTTGAATTTTTAGAAATAAAGATAATTAATCATGTTAAAAGTGTTATGTTATTTTAGGAAATATGTTTTGTTTATTTAATTTTGGAAAAATTTCATGGGATTTTCTATTGATATTTATAAATGTAAATTTGAAAATAAATTTCAAAATATAATACATTATTTTCAATTCATGATATTTATTTTAGACATTAATGTGCGAAAGTAAAATTACAACACATTGAATAAGTGATGAATATAATGAATGTGTTGTGTTTTTTAGAGAATTTTCTAAATAATAAAAGAAAAAACTTTTTTTATATCTATTATTGAAATGTTTTATTATTAAGAAGTTGATAAGTAGATAAATCAAAGATCCTTTAATTAATAATGGGTTTCATCTAATTTAAAGTCCCTGGTTTTGGCATGGTGAAACAGAGTAAAATTCATGATCTATTAATTATCAGGATTTTCAAGATGATAAATCTAATCAAGTTGATGAAATGATTTGTGATATTAATTTAGGATAAATTTGTAAAAATTAATATTTGAGTATTTATCTAGTGATGTAGAAAAACCAAATTTGTCAGGTACTATAAACTTATAGTTTTATCAATGGTGTTAATATTGTTTAACTTCAAGGTGAAAAATAGATGGAGTGGTAATAATTGTACAAAGATTATATAGATATTGAAAGACATACTCAAAAAAAATCAGACATGGGTTTGAGACAAACCCATTCTATAAATTTATTAATAAAAGAAAATATTACATCAGATAAAGTAATGAAAATATAGTATAGTACCCAAAAAAACAAGAATCACTTCCTTAAAATACCCAGAGATCCCATGTTCCTAGGGTATCTGCCTCTTCACTTTGGGTGTGATCACAATGTCTAGGCCATGGGTTACAGGTGGGTCCTTCTCATCATCTGAATTCAATTCATATGATTCTTTCCATATAGAATCAGTTGTGAACTTCCATGATATTTACTGATTGTTAGTATCTTCCATATTTACATTATAATGTGAAAAAATATAATGCCTTATGGGTTTGGAATACAAGAATATAGACGCATGCCAGAATAACTATTTTTTAAATATGAAGGAATATAATGGTCTATCCATGTGTCATAAATATGGGACATCACAATATTAGTTGAATAAAAAATCACATGCAGATTCAACAATTATAGAGACTCATAACAATGGATTTTGGTGTCATCATATAATTATCCATTTGAAATGCTTATTTAAAATTTCAAATCATTAAAAACATATTATAGAATGTATATGAGTTGATATATGAAGGAAAATAACGTCACGTTCTGATTTTCAACTATGAAATAAAATTGATAAACATTTTTCTATTTTTAAAATGGAAGACAGAAATCATAGAAATTGACTATGAATAGATGGAATGATTCCAAAATGAACTGTTAGTGGAAAACATAGTTCATGAATTGATTTATTTTTAATTTATAACTTATATCCTAAATTTTAATTGAATTTAAAAAACATCATTTTTAGTTTAATTGTTTCATTATCAAAACAATCTAGAAATAATATTGATGTTTTCTACCACCATAAATTGATACATTGAAATTTTTTTTGGATGATTGTATTAGAGTTTATTTTTCCTAAAAAAATGGAACATTTTAATCAAAAATTAATGATTGTGTTTACTATAAAGGACTTACCTGCATATGGAAATTTTTGTAGATACATTGTTAAGGTTCCTAAAGAATGTCAAATTTGTAAACAACCGACATCATATTATCAACTACAACATGGGTGAAAAACAATATACATGGGTCATCAAATATTTATTTTCTATGAATCTATATTATTTAATATTAATAAAGGTATTAAAAGACTAACAATAAATTCATATTTCTCCAAAACCATTTACCACAGATCAGTATTTTGAGAGGGTGAAAAACATTGATGTCACATTCAGAAAGACACAAAAATCTGGTAATGAGAAATTTTTTTAATAAATTTATTTTATCCTCCTTATTGATGTCTTATTTGTGGAGATTATTATTTGTTATGTTATGATTTGAAAATTATTAGATATTAAAATAAATACTAAATATTTGTTGAATGTAAGATTTGGTTTACTATGAATATGAATATGTTTATCTCCCAATCCTAATAGAAGTCAAACAAACCTACCTCCATATTGTCTTACATTATCCAGGAGGAAAATATTAATTTTTTAGTGTATCCATGATATAAAAGTTCCATAATGTTATTATTTAAATTTTAAAAATTCGTTTCACTAAAATATTTGAAGTTTACAGTCATGAATTTTCATTATTATCACGTCATGATAAAACAACAAGAACTAGTTACATTATGTGTAATATTTAACATTTGTGTTAGAAGGACTATCACTAAGGTGAATTATTTGTTCAATTCATTTTGTAACAAAGTGATTGATATTTATTCACTTAAAAATTAGATAATGAAATAGTTTCTCTTTTTTTGAACTAGAAATGTATTTTACCCCATCATTTTTATATATCATGGCTTATTTAATGGTTCATTTGGTGCATGAAATTAATATTTATGGACCTTTATATTTATGTTGGATGTATCCTGTTGTAAGACATATGAAGGTATTAAAGGGATATGGTAAGAATCAATATAAACCTAAATCCTCAATTATTGAAAATTATATTTCTAAAGCATTTTTAGAGTTTTTTACCAGCTATATATCTATAGTAGAGCACATTGGTTGGATAAAATATCTCAATGAATGAGAAGATTGTGGGGGAAAGTGAATTCATGGATTGAAAATAAAACAATTGAAAAGTGAATAGATAAAGAAGGTACATTTTTATATCTTCAATAAAATATACGATGCTAATATATATATATATATATATTATTTAATATTAATTATTTAAAACAATATTATAATAATAATAAAGATATTTGGATTTTCAATGAGGATAACAATACATTTTTTCACATTTTAAAGATACTCTTTATGGTAGATAAATTGCATCAGAATCATTGAGTTGGTTAATGGGTGTCCTAAGTTAAAATTGGAAAATATGGTTTTGGTATGATATTAATGGATATACATTTCTAACAAAATATCAAGACACTAGAGCTATAGTTCAAAACTGCAAGGCATTGGGGTTCCTGGAAGTAAGGCATTCTTCATGTTTTAAAGACAAAAACCCAGTATTTGTATCAAGATTATATTTCAATGAAATTGAAGAAATATGGGAGGTTAATTAAATTTAATTTCATGTTCTATTATTTAAATGAAAATTGGTTTTTTTAATAATAACATAATAAAAGGAATTCAGTATGAAAGTAGTTAACTTAAATATATTAAAACACATATTTTATCCTTTTATCATGGAAACACATGGGGAAAAAATTACAGTCTTGATCCACCTAATATGAAGTGGTCTATCATTTGATAACGGAAAAAAATATTTTGGTGACTAAAAACATGCTAATGCTATTGATTTATGTGACATCCCTACTTCTATGGAATGATTAACCAAGATTATTAATAGGAACATTATAGAAATGGTTTGTTCCATATAGAATGATCATGAGAAAGGAATATGGTAAATAAATCATTTAGTTATTTCAATATATTATTGGTAACAAATGATTATTTCTGGTTTATGTTTAAAAATTTCATAAAATAGTTGATAAATTGATTTTATTTTATACTTAAAACACATATTATAACTAATATGTTTGTTTTTTCATTATATTAGATTATTTTTTCTGTTTCATTTTTCATTTATTCAACTTTATATGTAACTAATGAATTTTTATTAATCTTTTCTTACAATTTGTTTCCTTTTGGTTATTATTTTTTTGTTTTGTTTATTATTATTATTTTTTTATCTTTTTAAATAATGTATTCAAATTTTTATGTAACAGTTGTATTTTTTCTATCCTTTATTTAGATTAAACTAACTCTCATTAATACTATCTTAATTTTAGTTATCTAATTTAAAAATATGAATAAAAATGTATATAGTTAAGCTTAGTTTTTGTCGGATAATTTTTTAATTTTTTAAAATAGTTAGATTTATATAATTGTGTACTTACTATTTATTAAATTTATCTTTATAATAATATTGGGTCAAACATATGATTCACCTCTAACTTCTAGGGAGGACAATATACATACTTCTACTGAGGAGCCTCCACATCCTTCTCCACAGGATCCATACACTTATATAGGGGAATAGAAATCTTCTTGAGATGGTAATTGTGGTTTCACACATTTACCAAAATTATCAGTGGCTCTTATGAAGGACTAGAGGATACTAGTTGAGTTTTATGATAATGATATTCCTATGGGTCTAAATTTTAAACAATTTATGTCTTTTTTTTCAATGGAGGCTCAGACCAATGTCAGTATTTTTTTTAGTGGGAATTTTTAAAAAAATGACAACATATCAATTATTAGATATAATTTTGGTATGATAATTTGTTATTCTTTTGTAAATAATATTTTTTTACTCATATAGGTTTTTATCCATTTTTATCAGATCATATTATAAACCTAACATTAGGGAAGTCAGGAAGAAATGTTCAGCTTTGTTTGCTAGGATATGGATGTATTTTAAGTCAACACTCAAAATAACTTTAATTTTTGGTGAACGAAAATCATAAAAAACCATGTGATATATATAATTATGTAGATCAAGATACATGAGAATGGATTCTTTAAAGTAAACAGTTATTATTATTTTTGTTAATTGAAATGTTAGTTTTTATAAGCTCATTTTATATTAATTATTGTAATAATTGTTTCTTTATTTTTAATATATAACTAATAATGAGATCTCATCAAGAGATCCGATCCAAATGAATATACCCTCATACATTATCTCAAGGTGGGTATATGTGATTTGAATAATAAATGATGGAAAAAAATTTCAGAAGATTAGCTATGTATTTAGGGACCGTAAAGGTCGACCCTCCATCACTCATAACAAGACATAAAAATGGAAGAGGGTATGAATGTGAAAGTTGTATAATATATTATAGATGAGTTGATGGATGTATCTAAGAGTACTATTAGGAGTTATTTAATTTACTAAATTTTTCTATGTTATTTTTAATCATGATATATTTTTATTCACTATTTAATTTTTAAAATATCTTATATCGGAATCCATGAAGGATAATATCACACATGGGACCTTAGTACCTGAGGGTTGGAAGGATATTTTATCTACTATATTATTAAAACCCAAACACCCAGGTTTTGTATGATGATATGTGGTAGGTGAATCGATAAACAAATGTTTTTTTTCATTCGAGATGTTCTTCAAATGAGGATGTATATAAAAGGAAAATTAAATATTTGGAATTTAATGATTAATACATGGGTGAGTTAATGGATGAGAGGATCAAATATTTGATATAATCGATATTTGTAGACATGAAAAAGTATTTTAAGCCTAAATATTCAACTGGTCTACCTCATCGTAAAGATCCCACTCCCCCACCTGCATTAGAAAATCTCACTCCTCCACCTCCTCCTACATTTCCAACTTGTACACCTCCTCCTTTACAACTTCCCATTTATTATGATTTTTATGTTTAGGATACAAAATATCATATTACTAAATGAGGGATTATATATTATATTGGGGATAATATATATCATCAACTAATAGATATAGAGTAGCTTAAGGTCACAATATTGGATATCATAGATAAATAAATGATATTATTTCCCACAGATGAGGTTACTATAGCTAGACAAAGTATCAACAACTATTTGGTTTTTTCATATAGACTTGTCTGAAAATTTACCATTAACGTTTGTTTAGATGATATTATTTATTTCATATTTGTGTTAATATTGGTTTAAAATTTTAAAATTTATATATTTTCTCTTTTTAAATGAATAATTTAATTTAAATAAATATTTATTAGACAATAATAAGTACAAACGATTATAAATTTGGATACAACTTCTTATGAGAATTGATATATTATCAACACCTAAAATTTATTATTGGAATTTTCTGAAATTTTAATTGATGCTAGCATTCATGGGTGTGAAATAATTATTTATATTTTAAATAAATATATCATGGAGCTTGTAAGTGAATATAATTTGCGAATCAAATAATTCTAGTCTTTTCCATGTATGTCTATTATGATCTTCGTATTATTTTAATTTATTGATGCTTAAAATATATTTTTGTTTTTTATTAAGTACCTTTATATTGATTTTATAAAAAATTATATGACATCATCATATGGATTTATAGACCCACAATTTATTTCACCTATAGAAATGAAAATGGGAGATACAAAAAAGAAAATTTTCTATTACGAAAAGATTTCAAAATAATGAAATTCAATGTTGGATACAACTATATATTAAATAGTATAGAAAAATATATTTTATAAAGTTTTATATATCATAAATAAATAACCACAAAAATTATATATATGTTTATATTATTCTCTATTGGATGATAGGTTTTATTGTCCAAAAGAGATGACAATTTACTGGCTATTCTCTTTCCATGGAGAAATGCAATATAATTTTAATAATATATTGTTCATATAAGTTTGAATGTTTGAATAATTATATATAATATAATTAAATTTAAATTTATATAGAATATATTTTTATAATAATTAACTGTATTAATTTAGAGAGAAATTAGGAAATAATAGCACAAATATCAAATATATAAAGGAAAGGGTGAGTTCTAATTTATAATTACTATATTTTTGTTTCAAGTAATGAAAATGCTATTTTGAAAATAGAAGTATAATATTTATGAAGTAGTAAGGGCATACAGATACTATCTTCTAAAATTGCGGAATAAATAATTTCAATCAGGATAGTTATAAAATTATATATAGTCAGATTTTTCTTATTCGTTATATTAAATATACATGTAAAATGATTTTTTTTCTTATTTATATCTTTTTGATATCCCTTGAACTTATAATAGAATATAGATAAGACAGTAAAAAAATTAATGGGGTTATTATATCATAGTTATAATAGGATTTTAGTTTATTTCAAATATATATTGTAAATTTTAAATTTCAATTTGTAAAGTTAAAATACATTTATTTTGTGATGTTGGGATATGATGCTTAGATTTTTTTTGTTTATGGTCTATTACTATATTGTTAACATTGGTTACTACATTGATTTGAAATTTTTAAAAAATATTTTTCACAATGATTATTTTGTAACCAATGTCAAATATTTTATAAAAGTGGGTTTTGAAGTTGGTTTCGTAATAAACGAATTGAAAAAACCATCTAAATATATGGTTAAAGGTTGGTTTCTAAGAAAATAGAAAATTGATGTTCAAAAAAATTGATTATTTGTTTTTTATTAACATATAAGAAAAATTTATTTCCAATTTCACCTAAAATAATTTTATGAGTTAACCGACATTAAAAAATACTAATGTGAAAACGCCTTTTTCCACCAGTTTAAGTGTACGACATAGTGAAATTCGAAATGAAGAACTCACTATTCCTTTATGTTGAATTGGGACCTGATCATGAAGATTTATGGAAGGAAAAAATTAATATAATCATAGATTTCTTAGTAATTCTAATTTAAATTAGAATGAATATCATTATATAAATTATCAAGGATCTTTCAGAACAATGGTGGGACCTGACAATCTATTCTAAGTTTTATCAAATGCTTTCTTGGTAGGGTTTTGAGGAATTGTTCAATAAAAATTAAACCCAAATACATTTTTAGTATCAATAACCACAACTTTCTTCTATGAAACAATAGAAAAAACATTATTTTGTGATTATGGATCATAATTTACATATATTACATTATTTGTATTAGAAGTTGTATCTAGTGACTCACTCAAATAATAGATGTTCGAAGTAAGTTTATGATCTAAATTTCACCCTAGGGTGGTGGTTTTATCTATTCAAAACTAAGAAAACATAGTGAATATGGCTATAATGGTAGAAAAAGACATCATGGTGAATCTAAATAGAAGAAAAACCTTTCTCATCAGATACATTTTTTGGAACTCTAATACAGGGGAAAATAATAGAAGGGAAAACTACTCCAAGGGTGGTAGAGAACTGTTGAACCAATCCACTAGATCAGTTTCTTTCCCATCATGTAGTAATAACCAAATTTTTATTTTCAATGTGGTTAGTTGGAGTACATAAAGTGCAAAGTCATTACATCACCTCCACACTGTCATAATTTTATTTTCTGAAGGGGTACCTTACGAGAGATTGTAAATATAATCTAAATACTACTCCTAGAGAAAGTTTTAACCTATATCAATATTCCATTTCTCAACCAAGATTATCTCTTCAGAAAATATCTACCCAAACAATCAAGGTAGTTATGTTGATTCCAAAAATACCTATACACCTAAGTATGCACCTATTTTGTAAGGGAGTAAAAACCATTCTGAGCGAATTGATCAATATAATTTCTTGAGTTAGTTAGATTATGACAATAGAGGAAACAATCCCCATTATTGTGATATGTGTTATTATCCTTGAATATAATTTGATATTTTTTATTTTACAAAAATTCCTCTCATTTTTTTATTTGTAGGGCAGTGAATCAACTTGGATTATCTATGGAAATTATTTCTCATGTTCTGTGCATCAAGACACCTCTTTGGTGATGAGAGTGTAGAGGATTTTAATGTTCGACATGTTCTATCACTATTGAATTGGTATAGTTATTTTGGACCTTACTATAAAATAAAAAGGCTTTTTATATCCTAATTTGTAATGTATTGGCTGGTAGACTTCAAGGATCATATTGACTACAATATGCGGGAAGTTACATATACATCCCCTGAAGGAGTACTTTGGTTATTCAAATGAGAATAGAATGTAAATGGTTTTGGGAATGTGTCGATATAATAGTTTCATGAGTTTTTCAATTATTTTTATTCTAATTAAATTACTAATGAAATTTTAATTTCAGGTTTTTATTACTGTGGATTTATTTTGGAGAAAATTCAGTTTTCCTATGTATTTTTTTTGTTTCAAATTTATCTGTAATTACTGTTCATAGCCATATATTTGATGTAAAAAATTGGATCAGGAACCCTACTTTTTAAAGGATCAAAACTCTTTAAACCCAACATTTTCTCTAAAGGTTCAGATTAAAACTTTAATTTTATCCATTACTCTACATTATTATACTTAACATATAGATCATCAACCAAAATTTTTGAATCAAAAATACATTTCGGACCATAATTTTTAATATTATCCCTATGAAATGACTCCCTATGTTTGAACCATTCCATTACAATATTTAAATTATATATTATTTATATGATTTCCATAATGGTTTCACTGGATTAAATATCTCATTTGATGATTTTTAATGCCTGGTTCAAAGTACGTTATTCATCAGTTCAAACCATTCTTATTTGTATGCGATTTCCGGATTTTCCTAAATGATTTTTAAATTCAAATCATCATTTTTTATCAATCGGATTTTATGGTTCTCTTTTTTCTGAAGAATACGAAGCATTTTGTTAAATACTGAGAGTTTATTCTTCTAAAAATAACAAATGTGAAGGCGTCCCTAGTTCTCTATAGTGATAAAATTTGAAGACATAAATGGTTCAATATTTGGTTGTTTAATCATTAATTTTCTTATTCTATATACATTTTTAATATTTTTGATTAGTTTATAAAATAATTATTCAGATCTACACATTGAAGACAAACATGTTTATCATATACTGAGTGTTTTCTTGACTTCTACTAAAGGGTTATTTATCTATTGTTGTGTTTATTTAAATATTATATACAACTTGGATCAATTAGTATCTACTAGTTGTTGAATACTTTAATCTCTAATGATTGAATATCTATCATCTGTTAGTTTCTTCTACAACTATTTTAGGAATTTGTCTCTCATAATAATTACAAATCTTATTTTATTAATGTATCAGATTCTTGGACTAATTAATGGTTGAGTGGAATCTTCTCATACTAAGATGTGGAAATATTTGGTTCCCTAAAAAATAACTAAAATTATTGTAAAATTATTTTTCTATGGTGTCAACTACCAATTCTTAGTTATAAAGGTTTTTGGATAAGTGGACCTATTTAGTGAAAATCAGAAAACTCATCAAGAGAGGGTTGGTGGAGTGGAATCGAGGACCTTTGTGCCCCAAACCACTATAAAAAGTAATGATTCCTTCTTCCCTATTTTTCTGCTTCATAATATATATATAGAAAAGAACATTTCAAATCATAAAAAATCATAGAGGGATTATGTTTGATTTTTTAAATATTTATAAAAGTACACAATTCTCCCCATCTTAGGTCTTTATTTTATTCCAAAGAAACAATTGGTATCAAATGATTTATATTTTAATATTTTTAGTAATTTCTAACAATATTGATCCAATGGTCTATACTAAGAAATATTCCCATGACTAAACTTACAGAAGCAATTTCAATAATAAAATCATAATATTTCAATGGGGAAAATCATGGATATTAGAAAAAAATGATGATCTGTCTGAATAATTTTTATTTTAAAGTTGATGTGGATATTTAAATACCATATGAAATATCTACAGAACTAAAAAAGATGGATGCTGCAAATGAAGATGAATACGATGTTAACGTAAAATCCATGAATGAAATTATATGGGCATCCAGTTCTGATGAATTCAGTAATGTTTCACAATATGATACTACCTATGATATATGTAAAATAAAAATATTTAATATTAAAGGATCTAAAAATTTCATCCAATTAAGACATGAAACTAGTAAGATGAATTTTGAAACATTCATAATGTATTATGATGAATTCATCAGTCAAATGAATGGAATTTTGAATTAAGGAGTCCATGGTGTTTCTTCCCTAGGAGATCCAATTACTCATCCAGACCACGATTTAGAAGTTATAATAGTTTTAATATAAAAATGGAATGTAATATCTACTATAATCAAAAAATACACTGTAGTTGAAAATCATTCAATCAATGAATTGATTGGGACTCTAATGATGAATGAATATGAAATGAAATATGATGCATAATATCAAATAACGGTAAAAATGGATAATTATTCTCTGAAAGTTACTACCCAAAAAATTAAAATGAAATATAAGGAGTAATTTTTTTCCTAAAATGTATCTGAATGTTTAGATTTTTGAATATAATTTTCTCATCTAACCTAATGATTTAGTATGTTTTATAAGAACAATAATGGAATTAATAATTATTTCAATGTTTTAAAGAAAATAGTTATTGATTCAAAGAATATATATTTTATGAATGAAAATAGATGGGGAATATCATACTTGATTTCCAATATGTGAAATAAGAGATAATGAAAATTGAAATGACAGAAAAAATGTACCAAATAAAAGATGTTTATAAGAACAATAGAAAGAAAACTATAAAAGATATAACGTGTTTATATAAAGACTCTTGTATACCTTATAAATATGTTTTATAGATGGAGATATCACATCTAACATGTAAATCATTCTTTATGAATAATGAAGAAGATGCATCATCTTATTACTCTTCTATTTCAAATTTTAAAATAATTTCAACATGTGATTTACTTTCACATTTTTCTATTCTTGGGGATAAATATGAATCAATAGTAAAAAATCAAAAAATCATTAAAAATTTCATAATTCATTTTTAAGTGAAAAATATTCTATGTTAAAACAACACATAGATTTAAATGATACATGTAGAAAATATTCATCAGACTACACTATATATATTGAATAAATTAAAGAGTTGTATTTTATAGTTGAATCACTTATAAGTGTTTCTAGAATATTTACTAAAGAATAAAAATATTTAAATCAAATTCATGAAATAAATTTAAAATATATAAAAAATATTTTATTGTGACTAATGGTAAAAACCCAAAAAAATTAAAAAATATTTCATTACAAGTTACATGATACATAACATGTCTAGAATTAATTGTATTCGCTGTTGAATTAATGGTAATTATTATAATAAATTTTACATAAGGACCCCGAATATTAATATTGTAATGAATCCATTTATTTATAAGAGTATGTAAGAAGATATTTCTGTTAGTTTTGGTAAATTAAATTATATTTGGTTTCCCATATCTCAACTTGCTGACATAGATAGACCCATGAATGTTTGGGTACAAAAACAAGCTTTTCAAGATTTTGTTTGTTGGTAAAAAAATCGTAGGCACAAAAGAAAAATATTGTATATGTATAGTGTATTGTCAAGGAACATGATTAGATACTTTTCAACATTACATAAACTATCAAATGTAGATGGAGGACTAGTCACCTTAAGTGATAATGGTGAAAGAAAAATAATTTTATTTAGATCAAATATAGATCCAAAAGCAATCTTAACAAAAAAAGTTCTATAAGTTCAAGAATTTAAGAAAAATATAATAATTATCTCATTAATTTGTGATAATAGTTTTTATGTTTATTTCACTAGATATAAATGATCTCTATTTAAAAATACATTTCTTATGTTTAGATAACCATGAATTGAAAATGTTTATACTTTGGAACTCAGTTCCTTGTGTGAATAGAAATTGAAATTGTTTCTTACTAAAATAAATTAATTATGAATTTTTTATAGAATACATGGTCACAAAAATATATTTTCCTTATCTTAATAATATGATATATATTTATCTTATAATATTTCTAGTCTTAAATTTGATTAAAAATACTTTGTGATGCTTGGAAAAATAGGAAAGGAGAAAAAGTCATCTTTTAAATCATTCGATATTTTTATTCATAAAAAACATTACAACATATCCAGATAAAAATATTTTTGGACCATCAATAGTATAAATCTTATCTGGGAGATCTTATGCTTTTATGGTTTTTATATATTTACCATGGTTTATTTCATAAAACTTAAAAGTGTTGATTTTTTAAATTTTTATAAGATTTTAAAAAAATGTTCAAAATGAATAATATTTAAAAATAGTTTCATCTAGAAGTAAAAATATAGAGTTCTAATATCAGTAACTGAATTATCTTTTCTCAAAATCAGGTATTTAACATTAATTTTATTCCCTAACATCTCCTCCAAAAAATGGAAGGGTAGAAAGAGGAAATATAACTATTTAATAAATATAAGGAACATTGTTAAATTAATATAGTCTTCCTACCTATTTTTGGGTAGAAGTTGTTTTCATATCTTTCCATATCATTAATAGAGTTTTGATTAGGCCCTTTTAGAAAAAGATAAACTATAAATTATGTAATAATAGAAAACCTAAATTTAGATACATTAATTTTTTTGTATGCAAGGTTTATGTCTTGAATACTATGGAAAATATTGTTAAAACAAAATTCGGATGAAGTTGGAAAACCAGTGGAAAACAATTTATATAGAGTTATTATTGGTAGTTTTATATACATTACATGTAGTATACTATAAATTGTTTTCTATATCTTTCTTTAAAATATCTCCAAAACAAAACCAAAACAACCTCATCATACTACTACTAAATGGATTTTTAGATATTTAAAAGAAACTATTTTTGTATCTATACTCTATCCAAAAACATATAAATTTAATTTAATTTTCTTTCACGATATTGATTTTCGAGGGTTTATTTTTTATAGAAAAGTCACCCTAAGAACCTTTATACTTTTAAGAAATAATCTATTCTCATGGACTAGTAATAAGAAACAATTTTTTTTTCATTATCAACTGCTGATACAAAATGTAGTTATGCTAGCAGTTGTTGTGCACATGTGTTGTGGAAAAAAAAATTTGGACATTGGATTTAATTTTAAAAATGTTCTTATTTTTTTTATCAAACTAGTGTAATTTTTTTTTAGAAATTTGTGAGACACTCTATAACTAATCATATTGATATAATTCATCACTTTCTAAGAGATCATATCTTAAAAGGTGATATATCTTTAGAATTTAAAAATACTATCTATAAACTTATAGATACATTCACTAAACCACATACCATTTCATGTATTTATTTGTTATTGGGGTTTACTTTTATTTATTTTTAAATAAAGACCATAATTTTATTTCATTAATCAATATATAAATCTAGTTTGTTTATTTTATGTATTGGTTTTATTTATACTTGTGATATTTATTTAGTTTATTTATAATTCCATGTTGAAACTATTATTTAAATTTCTATACTTATTTTATAAATTTATTATTATTACATAAAAAATTTATGATTTAAAATATTCATTTCATAATTTCATATTTTCAAAATTAAAAATCTTAAATGATTTCACTGAGTATCTGTTATCGTGTAACTAAACCAATGATCGAAAACAATTAGACAAAATCTCTTCCTCTATCACACCTTTAATCTCATGCCATTCCATTCTCATAAAACCATAATCTCTCTTCTAAACCCAATATTTGAGCCTTCAACATTCAAAAACATAAATCTTATTATTCTATGAAATGTAAAAACCATGGGAACCTATGAATGTTGTCCATGAATAATGAAGATGTAAAACGTTTTGAGTTTAGAAAGGATAGTAGTTCGAGGAAATGATGTAGATATTGAATTTTTTTAAAATATGAATCTCATAATAAATAAATACCTATGATTTATAGGGTTGGAGTTCATATTTAATTTCAAAAATAAAAATTATATTTATGAATTAGAATTGATGGAATTTTATGAAAACACTCAGTTTAGCTTTTGAGATTCCAAACATTTTGTCTCGTAAAAGGTAAATAATCAATAGTTTTTTGTCCCTATAATAAATTATAGTCATATGTCCCCCATGAAGGGGAGTATCAGGTAAGTTTGTGGTTTATTAGATAAAATGATCATCAGATAAAAGATATAATGCATTTTCTTTCATGATTATAGAATATTAGAATGATTTTTGTGAATGATATTGATGCATATCCAAAGGTTTTAGTAAAGTCTATTCAAACCAATATAATTCTAATGATATAATAAATTGAGAAAAAACAATTACAAATATTTTTGTGATGTTCTTAATTCTATGTGACATCAAGTTCAATTTAAATATATTTTTATTGAGATATATACATCATTATTATTAAAAAGATGAATTTTTTTTCTTCTAACTTTATAGAATGATAGTTTCCCTTTTTATTAATAAGAAATGATATGTCATTTTCATTCATAAAAGCATAAAATTCCACCAAAACAATATTATCTCATATAAGACCCTAGAAAATTATGTTTTTCTCAATCATAGTGAATGTACTGTTAATTTATGTTCGAGTTAAGGAGGAAGATCCATATAAAGATGATTCATTAGATAGGGAATGAAAGTAATAAATATGATGGCTCTATGATAATTCATGCTGAGGATGTTGAAGAATCGATGATAAAAGGATATCTAGAAAAAAGCAAGAAAATTTACATGTGGTTTGAACTAACATTCATGTCACTCTAAAAAGAAGGTTTAGAGTTGATGTGAGTCATCCAATAGTCACAAGTAGAGTTTCTTAAGTAACAATAAAATTTAATGAACCTTATGATGAGGATAGTGGTGAAAACAATATTTTCAGGCCTAGAAGAAGAGAAAAAACTTTTGAATATGGTGTCCCTCAAACTATTGAATACATTTATCAACCACTTCTAATGGTTAAATAAAGTGTTACAAGGCCTATATAAAAATGATGAAATTGACCAGGATCGAGAGGTACACCAACTCACTTTTGATGAAATAATAGAATAATCAGGTGATCATGCTTCAATTGAAATATTACATGGATCTTATGAATATAAGTAGGGATATCATGTGGGTGAGAATATGCATCATTGTGAGGAGTAATTTCTTCAGGTAGAGGAGTAGGTTCATAATCCGGCTCAATATGTCATGATTTATAGCACACCTCTATATGAAACAACTATGTTGTTTGAATATTATACTCTATATGTATTCGAAGATTCTATGAAGAATACTTTCAGTGAGTTTGGTGGGTAAACAATGTTCTTAGAGATTTTTCATCTTTATTATGTGAATGTTTTTATGTGTAGTTTATTCCCTTGTTTGAAAAAGGTTAACTTTCAAAGATACCAAAATGTTTCTTATAATTGTATTGATAACACTATTAATGATCTAATTTCCAAATTTAATTAGATGAAAGGTTAATAGTTAATTATAAGGGGTGATGGAATGTTCTATAAAATATTATTAGGATTTATCAAGCTCTTCCACTCTTAGAATAGAGTAATAATCAAACCAAGAGAAGCTAAAAATATTAAAGGAAAATTGGATTTCAAAAAATTATTATGATTCATTTAAAAGGGAGATGGAAGATAAAATTGGTTATATTAGATATGAATTAATTTCAAAATATTATTTTTGAGATATGAAGACGTAATTATGTTGTTATTTTCAATCAATCAGAATTAATTCAAGACAAGGGAGAGATTATACTTCAATCCCCACAACATCTCCAAATCAGATAAGAATATTTGAATAACTAATAATTGTTCTCTTCATCATCATTGACATAATTCATATATTTATTTTGAAATTTTCTTTTTAACACGCTTTTATTTTAATTAGAATAAACATGTTTCAAGGATTATATCTATTGAGCCTGGTATTCAAAATATTATGAACCAACTGGGATAGATGTTAAGAAATCTTCTTTATCCAGGAAAACCTATTCAAGAATTTCTGAAATTTAATTTGGTTGAATATAAAATGATGGGTTGGGAATCAATTATTTTGATGAAATAGTGGGCAAGTTTATTGAAGAAAAATTCATAGAAGTTGATAAATGATCTCAAAGATATTCCTCAAACAATTCATGATTCCCTGACCTCAGAATCATCATCTAATCCTGATCCTTCACCATCTTTTCATCCTCCATATAAAATTTTTCATCCTTTCGAAAATGATTTAATTTAATCAAGACTGATTAATAGAAAAATTATTTTAATTTTATTTTATAATATTTTAATGAACTATTCATTGTATGTCTAAACCTATTAAAATTTCCTAGAAGAATTTAGATTTTGCTTCATATAACATTCACTAACATTTTAGTTCTATATCAAATGTTTTTAAATTTATACATCTACATTGTTTTTTATAACTCAAAAAATGGGAGAAATGTATATATACAAAACATCAATTTATCAATAATATTTTATAATATTTTCAAATCTATTTATATTTTAAAGGAGAATTTTGGATTTATGAGAAATATAGATAATTAAAATCTCAGTTTTTTTTGGGATCAATATTTTTTGATCAAATAATAAAAACCTATTTTTTGTGTTTATATTTTGATGGGTTTTTTTATCATAATAAATGGGGACATTGTTGGACGTATGTTGATTTAAAAATTTCAACAAATTTTCATTGAATTTGATGATAAACAATATACACACTTGTGTTACTAATAAAATTTATTTAATTGAACTTCAGGTTTCTATTTTTTTAAATTCCTTTAAGATAAAGTTTAATTTTCTAAAGTATTGTGGTTGTTTCAATTTAGTCTTGAGAAACTATTCATAACCCATGTAAGAAGTAAACATTAGGGTCATTAACCAAAAATTTTAAATTATTTAATATTTTGGAACCCTATATTTTATCTAAACAATAAAATAAAGTACCATAATTTTATCATCTACCATATTTTTTTGTAATTAATATATATATCATCAACCTATCTTTTGGGATCAATTGTACATTCTCAACTATGATTTTTAAGATTATAACTATATAGTGAAACATATTTTTGACTCAATTTTATATTAGATTTGGAATATGGATTATTTCCTTGATTTATGCATGGTGTCATTAGATTAAATATCTCATTTAAATTTATTTAAATACTGATGCAAAGGTAGTTATTCAATGGATTTAGTAAATCACATTACTAAGGTATGTTTTAATTTTACCTAGAAATATTTAAATTATAATATTCTTGTTTCATCAATAGGATTTCATATATATATTTTACAAGAGGAATATCAATCATCTTGTTAAATATCGATAGTTTCACCATCTCAAAATGAGAAAATGTACTACCGTATCTAGTTATATATATTTATTCACTTTAGAGACATATATGTGTTAATATTTTTATATAAACACCATGATACTATTTCTATATTAATTTTTAGACATTTACTCTAGATCATTATAGAAACTAATCAGACCAACACTTTGAACACATACAATTTAATCGCATGCTAAGTATTCGCTCTACTGATATTAATTGGTTATTCATCTATTTCATGAATTTATTTTATGATAATATAAATAATTTGATTACTTTTTAGTTGTTTTTTTGGAAGATTTTATTCATTAAAAAAGATCCATCATCTGTCAGTTACTACTTCAAATTTGAGATAAATTAGTCTCTCAACACAACAACCAATCTTTCTTTCCTAAATTATTAAGATTTTTAACTATGTCATGGTGGAGTTTCATCTTCTAATAATCACATTGGGATATTTTTTCCCAATAAATGAACCAAAATTCCTTTTAAATCATTATTTTATTGTATCAACTCCCTGCACTCTATTAACGAGGTCTACAAATAAGAATACTAGTTTAGTGAAAATCCTCAAAATCATTGAGATATTGTTGGTGGAGTGTAAATGGGGATATGTTTTCCCCAAACCACTATGAAATTATTTGTTTTCATATGATCTATTTTTCCTCTTTATAAGTTTTCTAATGAAAGGAAAATTTCACATCCATAAATGTCACAAAAAGGGGTTATGTTTCATTTTGCAAAAAAATTTAAAAGGACACAATTCACATACTTCTTATGTATTCATATTATTTTAACATAACATATTCAAGAATATAATGATAATTAATTACAATATTTTGGATAATATAATATCAATTAATAGAAATCACATTGGGATCCATTTATATAACATAACATAGATATTTTCCAAGCATAATAGATCTATACCCCGGCATCTTTCTGGTTAAATTGTCTAGAAAACCACCTGAAAGGGAAGTTGAATGTTCTATTAACCTATAACCATGAAAAAGCACCATTTAAATCCCATAATATAGAATGGGACCATTGTAATTATGGAAATTGAGGTTCCATATGTAGGAATTGGCAAGTAAGGGGGTTATAAGAACAAGTTTGTCGCCTTGGGACACTTAAATTCTATTTCTTAAGAAAGTGGATTTTACACTCTAACTCCATGTTGATAATCATAAAATGAGTCATGTTATGATAAATAATTCATAAAATATCACTTAAATTGATGATCTATTGGATTAATTAATGGAATCCATCTGGTTCTCCAAAATCGATCACCACTCAGGGTGCCACCAACTTTGAGTCAGTGAATAGATTACACCGATGAAATATTTTTGAAGTTTTTATGACTATAATTAATAATATTTCATTCCATTTAGACTCAATAATAAACCATGGATATTGATGAAATTTAATAATTTTATCATTAACAGATACTCGGATCTTTCATTATTATGTTACTTAAAGACATCTTTTTGTATTGTCTTTTGAAATATGACCATAAAAGTAACTTCGAAATAATGTTGGGTATATTGAGAGACATATATATTTATGATAAATTATAAAAGATTCACTATTGGATGTGTGAATTTATATTTATAGGGTATTTCATATCCAAATAAGGAATATCAGATGATCTTGATAAAATTGAGGTCATTTTTTCATAAATACCACCTAAGAATGACTTGTGATTTACAAATTACTAGGATTATAATGGTATTAACAATAATGTTTTTTTTGAGAATTATCACATATCTCATCTCCCATGAATTTATTTACAATGGGGGGAATTACATTCTATTAGAGTGGTGTTTTTTAGAAATATCATAATGAACTAAATGATTGGCCCACTTAGTCACTTATCCTTACATTGCCCGATCAAGGTGAGGGATTTGTTGTCTTTTTTGTTACATCTGGATCTGGGCCATCTTGTTTTATTTTTTGGAAAATAGATCACAATAATTAAGGATGCATGAAATGAAATATCCATCACATGATATGGAATCATTTTTGGTGGTCTATACGCTCAAAATATGGTTCTGCTATATATTTAGTGAAAATTTCACCCTGCATATTGATAAAAAATGATTAAAAAAAATATTTTTTACTATGGGTCTTGAAATAAAAAAATTATTTTTTATAGAATATATTTATATGTTATACAGTTACTTGGTCTAGACACCTGATAAACAAAATTAAACTTTTTATATATTAATATTTAAGTCATATAACCAAGTGGTTAAAGAGGTTCATTAATAACTCAAGAAAATAAAAGTAATTCCTAGCATACACTTGGAATGTGTTGAAAAAGACGATGTTATGATATTATTTCGCACAACCATTATTATTGAATAAATTGAACTATTCAAAGAGGCTTAGTGGATACCATGTAATTATCATAATGTGAGGTCAAATATCAATGGGGGAGACCATTGATGTATTGTAAAAAGAGGTAAATTCTATTTTGTTCTTTCGATATTGGATTATTGTTCACCCTTATTTCCATGATTAACTACTTCATGCTTATCATCATCAAAAATGCTAATTCCACTAGGGTACTAATAAGATATACAAGGAAATGAAATTTCATTTCCAGTTATAGGGTATGAAAATAAATATGGATAAATATGTTACAATGTATCTAATCCATCAATTGGTGAAGTTCAAACATCAACGACCAATCATCATGTTCGAATCATTTTCCATACCCATATAGAAATTGAATAATTTTTTTATAAACTTCTTTATTAGTCTACTATTAATTCTTCGAAAAATAATTCCATTTTAGTGACTGTAGATAAATTCTCAAAGTCATCAAATTTCATTCCAATTCAGGAGAAAAATAGAGTAGATGAAAAGTAAAATCTCTATATCTAGGTTATGGTAAAATTTAATGGGGAAATGATTTATATTTTATAGAACCATGATACAATATTCACCTCATACTTTTGGTGGTCCTTGTAATAGGATCTTGATTTTTTTTGGATAATGAGTATGAAATATCATCCCTGAATAGATGGACAGTTAGATCATATAATTCAGGTGTTATACGAGATTCTCAGGCCTTGTGTGATTGACATTTGTGGTACATGAGAATATAATTTTCATTGGTGTAGATTTCCAATAACAACTTTTATCATGAAATGATAAATATATCCCCTATGAGGCATTTTATAGCCACCCATGCTGCTCTCCACTTTTTTGCATAGAGATTGGGGAATATTAACTGATTAGACCCAGTTTTTAAAAAAAGACTAATTAGAATAAATAGATCATTAGGAATAATATGGTGATATCCTAGATCCATGTTAAATCTTATTCATATCATATCTGTTAGCCTTTTTTTAAGTGGAATATTTTTTATTCCTAGGCAATTATTTGGGGTTGAGAATCATCAGTTGGGTAACCAAGGGATTTTGGCTCCTCGATATGTTAGACATTATGAAATTGTTGAAATGATTGTATAATTTTATTGTCATATTTATTTAACAAATAAAATAAGTTTGATTCATAATTTACTCGTTGTATTGTAATTAAATAATTAGAAACTGAGTTCATACCATGTGATTTTTTGGGATTACATTATACTAGATCCTAATGCAGCATTTATTCACACATCAACTCATATTATGGTCATGAAAAGAAGGACTTGAATGGAAGATGAATATCATTTCTCTGAGTATTACCAAAAAATGGAATCAAGTAAAAAGAAACATGGGAATGGTAGAATCATATGAGAGATAAATGGTAGGAGTTATTTCAAAATACCAATTTCATTAAGATTTATAATGATATAAATCTCAATGATGGGGAAAATGTGACACCCCTAGTTAGAGGTATTTATTTTCTTATACTTTTCTTTACAGTTTTGAATTTTTTTGTTGTGTTTCCCTAGTTGTTTTAAAATTTCTGGAAGCTTTTAAGGGGTTTAGGAGACCATGTGGTTAGAAAATAGTGAATGGAAACTGTGAAGCACACCCCAAGTAACTGTGAAAGTGGGTTTGGGGAAAAATGGCTATGAACATGGTTTGATAATATTTTGGCCTAAACTATGAAATAACCATGTTACTATGGAAATTTTTATATAGTGTATATTTTCATATATGGTTCATGGATTTCTAAACTATGCATCCAAACTGTTCCACCATGCGTGTTGTCTAGAAATACCGACATTGTTGGTGCATGGTTTTCCCATCCCTGTGTCACGAACATATGATGAAATTAATGAAGTATGAAATTTATACATATAAAATGAGTTAATCCCTAAAAACATCATTCTTTACCATGTGATTAGGTACCTTGACTTCCAAGGTTCTTTTGGTTGATTTTGGTGGTCTTCTTCACTCTGTAGGATGATAATGGTGGATCATTGGTCATTGGACATAAGAAATCAATGGTAATGGTTTTGAATCCTTGTATAATGGTATATTATCATTCTATTTTAGAAGGAACCATAGACCGTGTATTAATTTAATATTTTGGGTATGATAACATTTCATGGGAATTTGTATCATGAATATAGGATTCATATTGAGGTATTTTGGTTTTGAACATGGCTATAATTCTGGTCTGGGATAACACTAGATTATAACACCATGTTATGACTTAGGTTTAAATGGATGATTTCTCATATATGTTAGGATTGTTCAGTGGACCTATGCAATGGGATCCCATTTGTTCAGAATTCTTATGTTTTTGTGTCATCATGGAATGGGAAACCTTCATGGTATGAGTGGTTATAAATAATTCTGAATATGTATATCTAGCAAAAATATTTTTTTTCTTGATCTTATATTATATTAAATGTTAGATAAATCATTCTTGTTATAGTGTCATGAGTAGGAATTTCTGGGGATTTACCACAGTGTTATATACCCACCCAGAACATATTCTTGTTTGTTTAGAATCATATTTTGTTTATCATGATACATGTATGGGTAAGGTCTCAAATATTAATAGTGGAGTACCTAAATGTTACAATATTTTTATTTGGGTGTTGGATCTTAGATAAGTATTGTAGTGGAGTAAGTAATGGTAAAACATAGTTGCCTTGTATTATCTTAATGTTATTGGATATTTTGTTGATGTAGACTTGTTGGTGTATATTTTACTTCTGTGACCCAAATCGTGACTCCAGTTTCTTATGTCATTAGTGTTTTTTTATATCATGCATCATGTTCATTTTGTTTTGTTTAATTTTTTATTATAGGTTTTATTTTAGGGTATATTATACCTAAATGATTTATTATAACGATGCCATTTATTTTTATCCTTTTTTTTTGATGTATTTCACCTTGGTTAGTGTCACTCTGTTCTTTATAAAGATAGTAGGTTGGGTCAAAGTGTTACCATTAGTATTTTCATAATCTGGTTTTTCATTCAGAAATAGTATGTTTACAGATAGGATGTTTTGAGACTTGAAATTTTAGTATAATAGGAATAGTTAAAACATTTATACTAAACATCATTTTACTAAGGTAGTTCATGTACAAAAGTATTTTTAAACACATTTAGGCTTTTCAATATCACATTATCGTGGGTTTACCCAATCAGATTCCTATATAAAACATTTGTAAAAGGATTCCCACTAATAGATCAGTAATAATATGATCTATTATAATCTTGTTTAATATTATTTGATATATGGTATATATTATGAGATTAAACTAGCCATTTGTGATTGTGTGGTGGTTTTACATTGACTATAAGAAAATACCACCATTCAATATGCATATAAATCTCTCAAAAGATGTTATTAATAATGTGGTTTCACCCAGGGATCCACTAATGAATGAATATCTTTTTTGAATAATTTAAGTGGTGTTCCGTTAAATTGAAAAGATAAATAGACCTCAGAAACTATGTCATGTTGGTATCTTTGTGGGATTCTAATTGTATAATCCTATGATCTTTTAGAGTGACTCTATATTTGATTAAGAAGGGGCATGGTTGGGTCGAATGAACTGAACCATAATTTATTGGGAAACCTAATTGAAGTTAAATTGAAAAAAATATATTTGTATACTCAAGGATCTCTCACAACAATGGTGGGACGTTTTTACCAAAGAAAAGTTGAACCAAGCGCTTACTTGTGAAGGTTTTGAGTAAAGTTTCCACAAGATATTATACCCAAAAAAATTATGAGTATGTATAACCCAATATTTCATCCATCTGAAGTATGAAAACCATTCTATTATATACTATGGAAGCTATTTTACATGCATTTATATATTTTCACCAAATGTAGAATATAGTGACTCACTCAACAAACAGATGTTCATAGCAGGTCAGTGACCCTAAATTGAGTTTTCAGTGTTTATTTTATAAATTGAAAACTATACATACATAGAGAACAAGGCTATAGTGGTATAATTTGACATCCCAAGGAACATTAGTGGAGGGAAAAAAATTTCCACCAAAAAATTGGTGGTAAATCTAGTGAAAATAACAAGTAAAAAAGAGAAAACTACTCTTAGGGTAGTAGAGTGTGAAATAACTATTACCCCATATCATTTTATTTCTCTCAAGATTAATCTAACCAACCTATTTATTTTTAATAATGTTTATTAGATAACATAAATATGAAAATCATGACACCACCTCAACACTGTCATAATTATGGCCAGAAATGGAATCTCAAGTGCTATTGTACAAATCGTCTAAATTCAATTGGTCGATATGATTCAATCATGTGTTATGCTTCTCAAAATAACTAGGAATATCTAATCATAACAACTCTTTCCCTTAGAAACAAGTTATTTAGTGTGATTTGGGAAATACCCATACACCTCATCAAGAACTGCCTCAACATGTGGTTAAGAAAAATTTATTTGGAATTGGTCATTAACATTTTGGAGATGATCAAGTTAAAAAATAAATAAATTAAACCATCGATGGTGTATATTTTTATTGACTATAATTTCACGTTTTTTTACAAAAAATATCTCCCAGTATTTTATTTTATTTATGTTTTTAAACATCTCGGAATGTCGGTTGTAATGATACCTCATGTATTGAGAATAAAGTATCCTTCTTGAGAATCAAGAGTGTTGAGGATTGAAATGTTCATTTTGTTCTATCACTATTGAATAGATACACATTTTCTGGGAACTTAATGTATTAAAAATGGAAATATTTGATTTCATCATAGGAATAGATTATCTTGTAGCATTCAAGGATAATATTGAATGCTACAAGTGCGAAGTTATTTTCACATTCCCAAAAAGAATTTTTCAATTATTCAATGGATAATGAGATGATTTTAGAGTAAGAGAATGGCCTTTAGTAGTATTCGTTGGGACCATCTAATTTCAAATGGAATTGACCATAATTGAGTCTATTGATACAGTTGATCATAGATATTCTCCTAGAATACTAGATCAATACCCAAACATCATTTGGGATAAATTCTCAAGTCTACCACCTAAAATGAATGATGATTTTTCGATTAAACTTCTCTCGTGAATGAAACCAATGTCACTCTCGTGATATAGAAATGAATCAATGAAATAATTATAATTAAAGGTAAATTTATAATAAATTATATGACAAGGGATTAGTAAGTGAAATTACATTTCCTTAGACCATCTAATTCTATTTGTTAACCAATGAGATGTTACACTCTGACTCTACGTGGATTATTGTAATATAAATCAAGTTATGTTAAATAATTGAAACCCTATTCCTCAAATTTATGATCTATTCAATAAATTTAAGGGATATAATTGGTTCTATAAAATTGAACTTGGATTAGGGTATGACCAACTCTTTGTTGTAAATGAGGATACCACAAATATCTTTTTAAAATAGTTACATCCACTATAAATACTTGGTCATTCTACTTGGTCTCAATATTTCACTAGTATTATTGATTTCATTGAGTAATTATATATTTCATGGATCATTTTATTCTATCATTATTATATTCATTAATTATATCTGGGTTTATTCTCACACAAAATATGGTCACTAAAGGCACTTGGAAATCATGATGATGAAGTTTCAAGACCACAATATTTAAATCTTGATAAAAGTTAGGTTGTTTTCCCACAAAAACCACTTAACAATGCTTTCATGATATCGAGATTCCAAAGAATATCATGGTATTTTGTTTTAATTTATCCCAGATTTCCCAGGTCTCACTTCTCCCATGAATGCATTTATAAGGGTTTTAAATTATATTGGAGTGGTTATTGTTTAATGTTTTTTGAATAAATCATGACTTTGATCACATATCCACCCATTCTTGTATTTCCTGGACTAGGTAAGGGATATGATTCCTTTAATCTATTATTGGTGGCATTATTTTAGGGTAAATTATGCCCTAAAAAATATCTTATACACATGGAATTAACATCCTAAATTTTTTTATCAGTGTATTGCACCTATGGGAAATGTAACTATAGTCCTTATAAATATAATGGGTTGGGTTAGGGTTTTATTTTATGATTTGTAATGGAATCATAGTGTTAAGAGAAATGCTGGAAATATTGTACCAAAATATAGGAAAATCACAAACCTAATTAATACCAAATCTCAAGGGGAATATAATTAATATTATCACTATTAAAGGAAAATTACATCAACTACTAGCCACATATGAACCTAAAACAAAAAAACCAAAAATGGAAGAAAGTAAAGTTGAAAGATATGGCCAATCTGGAAGGATTACTAAAAACTGACCGAGAGAAGAAAATAGAAAATAAGAAGAGAATAAAATGTACGTAGAGGAATATAAGGTTGAAAGAAATAATAAGAAAGAAATGTCCCTCTAAAAATGGGATAAAAAACATCTTTTACTCCCATTCCCATCAATGATAATCGAATTAAGAAATATTCAAGAGCAATAAATTCAATGAGAAACTATAGAAATGTCCAAATGGTTTGAGTAATATATATCTTATTGAATATATAAAATATATTCCCAAGCATTCTAATTTTCTCAAGTAACATTTTGATAAGAAGATGATTCTTCAAGGGATTGAATTAATTAATTTTGGAAGAATATTATCATCTTTAATCACACCATAACTACCAATAAAATTTCATGATATATGGACATTTTCTATCTTCTTCACCATTTATTCATTATTTTTTTATGAGGATTAGTGTGATTTAATTGACTCCATTAATGTTAGTACTAATTCCATGTTTACATCACTTCATATTACATAATTGAATCCAACATGAGTGCTAATATAGCTTTCAAAAATATCCACTACTTTTCTAATAGGATACATGAAGGATGCGCTAGTGAGATGGAAAATTTTGATTTTTCAAAAGAATTATATATACTCAACATGGAGGAAGATAGAGCACTGAAACACTCACCCATTATTTTGGGTAGACCATTTCTAAATAGATCTAATAAATTCATAAATATTTATGAAGGAACCCTCTCTATAGATTTTGGGGAAAAAACTATCACTTTAACATGTTTTACTCTATGAGGAACCCTTCAGGTGATCATTAACTCCTTAAAAAATCACACATTGAAGAGGATAAACCCATTGAAGATCTAGGTTTTTTCATGAATTTTTATAACTATGGAAACATTTAATGATTGAAAATACCATGGACAATAAATCAATACAAATTATAGAAAATATATTTACAGTTTAGAGGAATAGTTAACCCATGTATCTATAATCAAAACCAGTACCCACATATTTATAATATGTGCACCTAATGGAAGGGAAAATACTACCAGTGATCATTTATTATATCCTTACCACAACCCATGAACATAAAACTATATAATCATTCATTGAAAATGTACATGAAAAAAATATGTATTTTAGGAGATATTCCATGTATAAAATCCAAAATATGCATACATAGAAATTTACATGAGGTTATTTCCACACCTATTAAACAGCCTAAATAATGTATGAATCCAACCATGATTAAGGTAGTGAAAAAGGAAGTAGAAAGTTTACTAGAAGAATTAAATAATATATCAAATTTGAGACTCATAATTGGTTACCCCATTCATTTCATTTCATTCTATTATCTTTTATTTTCACTACTATAGAGGATACCTTTATCAATGCTAGAAAGGGGATTTGAAAGTGTGAAAAACCATTGATAGCTTAAGCACCTTCAAATGTGTGAATCATATATTATAAATTTTTTTAGTACTGAAAAGGGGCCCTTTATCAGTGTTTTTTTATCCTTGATAAAGGTGATAGAAAATACTGTAATGTTGCATCCTCAAAGAAACCCTATAACAACAAACCAAATGAGAAAAAATAAACTTAATAGAATACATATATATAGAAAACTACATTGGAATAAAAATAATAAATTATACCATCATTTCAATTAAATATTTATATACACAATATATACATTGATTTCACATTTTAAATTAATAAAAGCACAATTGGAACCTTATATATTAAATCAGAACAATTATAGTAATATTTTTCCGATGATCAAACTTCATTTAAAATCATTCCCTTGATGTAAAACTAATTCTTATTTTAGATATAGTACATAAAAAATATTCCAATTAAAATTTTAATGTTATAGAATACACATATGAAAAATTATATTTTTAATTACTTAATATATTTATGATACTATCCATCACAAAATTTATTATATTATTAATGATTAAATTGTTGATTTTATATTAAATTTTAATTACTATTTAAAACATAATTAAAAATTATAGTATGAATTATTAAATACATTTTTAATTAATAATATATATAAATATGAAATTTTTAATTATTTAATATATTTATGATATTATCAGTTATTAATGATCATAATTACTTAAACAATTGTTAATAATTATATTAGTAAACTAAAATGAAATTTTTATATTAAAAACATAAACATCAAGTCATACAAAGCACATTGTGTGTCTGATTGATGCACAATCAAATAACATACATAAAAAAGGAATTGTGAGTAATTTTTAATTTTTTAAAAAAAATATTATCTTGTTTTCTTCATTTCAGCTATGTGGCACATGATTTACACTAAAATTATAATTTTATATTGATAACATAAACATTGATCAATTTTTACCATATCATGTTTCATATTTATGTATGCTCAATTCTTACTTGTCCGAAAATAATTTTGGATTATTTTATTTATTTTTTAAAATAATATAAGATCGTTTGCTGAGTTTTGAATATGTGATTCCTGTATTAAACTAAAATGATTCTTTTTTATTTAAAACAAGTGGTTCAATTCATACCACCCACATCATGTATTTGATTTATTTGATATCAATTACTACATGTCACAAACGAATTATGTATCTCTAACCTAATGTTGTATAATAATCCAAGATGAGTTTTTCAGTTTTTTCCATGTGATGCATGTTTTAAACCAAAATGACACTTTTATAATGAAAACACACACTTCAGGTCATAACAACCACATCATGTGTCATATTGATATGAAGTCAATTAATACCTGTCAAAAATTTATTATGGATCATTTTACTAATTTTAGAAAAGAATCTGATCATGTTTTATAATTATTTTCTATGTGACGTAAATTTTAAACAAAAATGAAACCTTTTTATTTAAAAATTCACTTCAATACATACCACCTATATCATATGTCTGATTGATATGTGGTCAATTTATACACATCAAAAATGTATAATGGATAGTTTTACTAATGTTTTAAAGAAAATAAAATGTGTTTTATCTATTTTTGATATGTGGTGTGTGTTTGAAAGTAAAATAATACTTTTACATAGAAAACACACACTTTGAGTCATACCAACCACATCGTGTGTCTGATTGATGTGTGGTCAATTATTACATGCCAAAAATATATTATAGATCCATTAAATAAATTTTGAAAATAATATAATATAATTTTATTAGTTTCAGATATCTAATAAATGTTTTAAACAAAACGACACATTTATATTGAACTCAGATACTTCAAGTCATATCAACCACGTCATGTGTCATATTGAAATGAAGATGGCTAATATATTTAAAAAATGATTTATTGATTATTTTACAAAATTTTGAAAAACAAATTGAGCTCATTTTCTCAGTTTTGGCTATGTGATGCATGTTTTAAACTAAAATGAATCTTTTATATTGAAATCATGAACTTTGGGTCAAACCAACAACATCACATTTCATATTGATGTGAAGTCAATTACAACATGTCAAAAATTATTTATGTAATTTTACTAATGTTTGAAAATAATTTAATATTATTTTCTATTTTTTGGTTATGTGATGCATGTTTTAAACTAAAATAGAAATATTAATATGGAAAACATGAATAATAAATCATATCATCCACATAGTGTGTCAGATTGAGATACAGTTGATTCCTACAAGTCAAAAATGAATTATTGATCATTTTGCTAATATTTGAAAAGAACATGAGCTCATTTTTTGGTTTTGTCTATGTGATTTTGTTTTAAACTAAAATGAAAATTTTAAATTGAAAACACACAAATATATTCATAGTAACCACATATGTTATCAAGTAGATGTTTGGTCAATTACTATATATAAAAAACTAATTATGGATCATTTTCATAATTTTTGAAAACAATATAAGTTTTTTTGCTCAGTTTTGGAAATGTAACATGCCTTTTAAACTAAAATGAGACTTTTATATTTAAAACATGAAAATTCATCCATATTGACCACATCATGTGTCATATTGAGTTTTAGTCAATTACAAGACATTAAAAATTAATTATATATCATTTTAGTAATTTTTAATGAAACATGAAATCATCATCTTGGTTTTAACTATGAAATGTGCATTTAAAAATAGAATGAAACTTTTTTTATTTAAAACATGCACTTAGAATCATAATAACCACAATTTGTGTCAAATTGACATGTGGTTAGTTCATATATGTCAAAAATTAAGTACGGTTCATTTTTGTAATGTTGGAAAAAAATAAAATCTCGTTTTTTTGTTTTGCCTACGTGGAATAGCTTTTAAACTAAAATGACACTTTTATATTAAAAATAATAACATTGCGTAATACAAACCACATCATGTATTGGCTTGATGTACATTAATTTCATACACACAAAAAATGAATCATGGATTAATTTGATAATGTTTGAAAATATTATTAGCTCACTTGTTAGATTTTGTCTATGTGACACATGTTTTAAACTAAATTGACACTTATATTGAAAACAAACTGTTCAAGTAATACTAACTACATCATGTATCATATTTACATGAAGTTCATACCCACACATCAAAAATGAATTAGGGGTAATTTGTATAAATTTTTAAAACAATCTTAGCTTGTTCACTCAATTTTTAGATAGGTGATGCATGTTTTAAATAAAAAAGACAGTTTTTTATTGAAGAAACATACTTCAAGTATTACTAAATTTTGGATTGATGTGTGGTATATTCCTAAATTTCACAAAACAATTATGGATCATTTTCCTAATCTTATAAATAATTTTATCCCATTTTCGTAGTTTTTATTTATGATATGCATTTTAAACTAAAATGGTAGTTTTATATTAAAAACACAGAATTTGAGTCATACCTATAACATCATGTGTAAAATTTAATTATGGTTAATTAAATTAAATAAAAAATTTATTATTCTTCAATTTTCAATTTTTTAAAAGGACATTGTTTTCACAATTTTCTCTATGTGATGTGCGTTTTAAATATAAATGAATCTTTTATATTGAAAACAATAACTTCGAGTCATACTGAACACATCATGTGCTGAATTAACATGAAGTTAATTTCAAGACATAAAAAATGAATTATTGGCCTTTTTAAATGTTTTAATAATATATGATATTCTTTTCTCAAATTTGTCTATATAACATGTGTTTTAAACTAAAATGATGGTTTTTATATTGAAAACATAAACATTAAGTCATACTGAAGTCATCATGTTTTTGATTGATGTGTGGTTGATTTATACATGTTAAAAATTAATTATGGGTCGTTTTTTTAAAAATTTAGAAATAATCCAATCGTGTTTTATTATTTTTGTCTATGTGACATGCTTTTTGAAATAAAATGATAGTTTTCTATTTAAAAAATGAACTTCAACTCATATCAAACACATTGTGTGTTAGATTTACATGTTATCAATTCCTACATGTAAATAATAAATTATGTATCTTTTTCCTAAACTTAGAAAAAAATATGATCTCATTTTCTTGGTTTTATCAATGTGACATTTTTTTAAAATAAGATTGTATAGATCAGCCTTCCACTCCACATTCCAACACTAGTTCAACTTTTTTCATAGTTAATTCCTCATTTATACTTTGATCATTTGATTAGGATATGGTTGAGGTATATCAATTAGTATTTACAGTATCATTAATTTTCAAGTATTTTGTTTAATCACATGTGAATGTAAAAGAATATATATTTCTTCTCCATTGTGGGGGTATAAGTGATTTTAATATAGACAAGACCATTTTTAAAATCTCATACAAATATAAAAACACATAAAATGAAAATTATGAGATTAAGATAATGGAATTACCTTCCCCATTTGTAGGTAATATGTCATTAGATTTATGGGTATAAGGACTATTAAACCATTCTATCTCATAATTATATTAGTTGTAGCCACGAATTTTAATCTTTTATGAGTTTGATAAGCTTTTTACATGTTAATAACTCTTTTAGAATCTTCTTAGTATAACCCTCCATGATACATCTCTTTCAAAAATATCTCAAATATTAATTTCTTTAAAATATTTACACCAAATAATTTTCAATTTATAGAAACAAATCATAACCTTTAGAGGAATAAAATTAGTGAGAAATTTTAATGAAATACATTCCCAAATGGGGAATGCTCATATCAATTTTAAAATAATTTAAAAATTATAGGAAAATAAATAAAATAAAGTAATCAGATAAATTGAAAGTTTAGTAAATTAATATGAAATATTGAATTAATATTGCATTACATCCATAGATGAAGGTGGATTTGAATTTATCTGAATTGATTTTGAATCTTGTTCTGGATTCTAATTGGGAATATTTTTATGGTTCTCCCAAATGCAACACCCTCAATCAAAACATTGATACTATTTAATTTTGGTAGAGTAACCACATGTGGGATTGGATCATCCACTCTATAACCTCGCTCAAGAGAACAAAATATATGGTGTGTTTCAAATTTATTTGGAATGATGGGGGGATCAAACATAAAAAATGGATTCAAATTGAAAATGTAAGATTAGAATAAAAATAAAACTAACATATTTCAAATACTACATGAATTTTTTTTAGGAAAAAAGAATATCTAATCATTATGATACTGATGATTCAAATAGAAAAATCATTACTAAGGTTATAAACTATAATAGATCACAAACAAAATAGGTAATCACATAAACAATATATTGGAAAACATCATAACATCATATACTCTACCAACTCATCCCTATACAAATTTTATTACTCTTTTATGTATACAGATTGTTGTAAATACTGTTAATAATGATTAAATATTGAAAAAAAATTGATTGAAAAATATTTTAAATAAAATTTTAATTACCTTTTGAAATTTATTATTCTGTGATTCCAGTCTAATGAGGGAATATGATATATTTTATAAATTTTAAAATGTAATATATATAATTATTATCATTATTTTATTTAAAACACTATAGAAATATTGACAAATAATGTACATTGTTTCGAAATATGTTTTGATATTTAAATGCTACTATATATACCTTAATATTTTTCCATTTGAATAAATCTTTATTCTTATTTTGATTAGTCACCAACCTCATACAATAATTTAGCCAATATTTATAGATCTCCCTTTCAAAACAAAATTATTATTAAAACATAAAATAAAATATATAATTTCAAGTATATATTTAAAATTTTAATCACAGTGAATTCAAAATTCAAAATCGGCATCATGTGTGTTGGATTTGTTGGAAATCCATGCTTTGCATAAAATATAAATATTTAGGGAATTCAAATTGACTATGATGACATTTCAGTGCTTCCTAAAAAAACAAAAAAGTAACCAAAAAATAAAAATATATTTTATATGATTAAATTATAGATTGTTTCTCCTTTATTGTAAGAATCAATAAGAGTCTATCGTATATTATTTTCTTTTAAAATTATTTTCATAGTTCATATTTTTTTTAAAATTATTTTTCAATTTCAAATAACCTTTTTTCATAGAAATTGTAGAGGTATTAATGAGTCCACATATTTCATTGAAAGGATTTCTAATCATATATTTTTAATATAAATTCATTTATCAAATATGGATATTTTTTAATTTTAATTAATATAGTTAATCATGTTTTAGGCAATATAATTATGAAAATGTACCTTATGTATATATTAACAACAGAGAAAAACATCCATTCTGAAATGATAATTTCATTTATACTCCAAAGACCAACCACATTTGTAATGGTATATATAAATATTTATTCTTAATATTCAATAAAGGATATATTTTCCTCTTTGAATTTTGTATCATCATGGATTGGTAATGATAATATATCTGGTGGAAGAATCTCTGGGGTGAAGGGACTCTCAGATGGTTATTTTGATTTCTTTGTTAATCCACTATATTTTCATGATCTGACCATCTATTTCTCCAACATTTTTTCCATCTATAATAACATAGCACATTTCAATCTTCTTTTCATCACTATTAAATGGTTATTAATTTGAAAAAAAATTGTTAGGTGCATACCTCATGTATCTTTATAATATTATACATCCATACTATTAATGTTACAACACCATTATCAACCATGGAAGCATCTAGATCATCAATAAGAATAAGAAACTTAGTTCTCTTCTCATTCGATCCTTAAATAGCCACTCTCACATGATATTTTTTGAATTTTTTTATTATATAGCATGTCTCATAGGATGTTTTACATTCTACCCCACATAATAAGGAAATGTTTGGGTGTTTATAGATATAAATCACATACAATTTCACCCTAAAATATTTCATAATATAAAGTTATTGGGTGATTTTTGATTAACATTTTTGAAAAAGTGTTAAGAAAAAATTGTTTACCTTACGTAAGAGAGGATGTTAATGGGAATGAATGGCCTCAAATCTAGTGGGGTCATGTGGATCTTCAATCATTGATTGGTGTTCTATTTTTATTTCTCTTTGTTCCTTTCTCATATAATTTTCCTCCAAACCAAGAAATATAATAATATTTTTACGAAATATATTATTTTATACATGTTTTTTCCTCATCACATATGTACCTCCTTGCAGCTGTATCTTCTTGAAATATTTTTAATGTGACCCTCTAAAACCTCCACCTCTAATATGGATATATCTTTCTCAATTATTTAAATATATTTATAATAGTTTTTATTTAGGTAGAGTAAATGTTGAATATTGAGTCTAAACATTAATAATATTAATAAACAAAATTACATATTATTATGGAATACTATTATAAATCAAAAAAATACTATTATTTCACACTTACACATGATTCCGACACTTCTTGTGTGATTTAACGTACTAGTTTCCCCTCATTATTTAAAAAAGCCTCCTTCCATAGAAAATAACCTGAGATTGATGTTTCTTTGGATTTCAATTCATAAATTTTCCAATAAAAAAGGATCATATTTTAATTCATATCACATAAAACAATTACTACAGGTTTAAAATATATACTATTTTCTTATAAAGTGATGTATCACCCATCCTTACTTTATGGTAAGGGTAAATTGGTTTTGATGAAAATTTCATTTTTTAGAAACCTTTTTTATTTAATTAATTAATAATATTTGAATCAAAGTTCATAAAATAAATAATTTTAAAAAAATATTATCAATTATAATTCTCTTGAAATGATTCCACATTATAGTGTCTAATAAAATATTTCCACATTTCCTAGTTTATAATATGTGAATTTATAGATGGTGGGCGGGGATTTAATTTCCTCTTAGTATACCTAAGATGATTCTTTGTCAGAAGTGTCTAAAATCCTCAGTCAGCTTTTATAGTGGCCATTAAGAAAAATTTCATACAGAAATCATCTAAAATAAAAGAAATATGGAAGGTATGTTTAAACTTAAATTGATTTTTCTTGATATAATTTTTCTAAAAATAGAGAAATTATATCATAACATTACCCTAATATATTCCAAAATGGTTATCTTCAATAGAAGCAGGAGAGCATGACACATATCTATATCAATTGGCACATGCATTCGAGTTTTGACCTTATGTATTTGATGAGCATTTATTTATTAGGGAGAATAGGTTAGTCGTGTTGATTCCATCCAATCTAAAATTTCATAAATTTTTTCCTTTCCTTGATAAATTTTGTTATCATGATGATTCTATGACGCTCTTGTTTTTTTCATCATCATTTTGTTATCCCCTACTAATTCCTTGGTTTTAACATCAATAGTCAATTCTTCTTCACGATTGGTAACATTAACATGTGAAAAAGTATCTAACTACATGAGTAGTTAAACATTTAATTTAGACTATATATATTCTGTAGAGAACACATAATATTGTGAGGAATATAACAATATAATTAAAAAATTAACCTTTTAATTGAACTGTTTGTTTTCATTATAGCTTGAAGGTATTTTGTGCCTCAATTGAGTCTCCAAATCCCCAAAATGCGATCTAATTTAATATAAATAACTCTTCTTATATTGGTACAACCATTAAATAAGTTTGATCTCCCAATGAATGGGTAATCTTAAATTTAATTTTCATCGGTCATTGTAGTTTTTTTCCTCTAATTGAACTATTGACTAATTCTTATTTACTAGATTTGGGGAATAAAATATTTAAACTAAGTTTGATTTAATTATGAATGGTTCACCCTTATATCCATCCATAATGAAATTCACTATCACAAATACCAATTTATCAAATATAACTACACTTTGGTTTTCAACACATTTGAAATGGAATATCCACATGTGAATTGTGGTTTAATCCAACTCATATATTGGTTTTATGATTCTGAGGTATGAAATATTCACATAAATTGGATTTCTATCCTTGGAACCTAATACATGCATTGTTTCATCTATATGGGTAACTCCATGATTTTTCATCATATCCTTTATATTGAATTTATAACTATTAATTAAAATATTGTTTCTAAATATAACATTAACATTTAGTCCCCTGGATAGCCATCATATTCATCTTACAATTTAATTTGAAGGTGTATAAAACTCCTTATTAATATTATATTTGAACCATCATACAAAATATTTATTACATATAATTGATAACCGTATTTCTTCACATGATGGATTCAAATGTATAAGAATTACTTTATGTGATTCAATGTATTGAGAAACCTCTACACTACTATGTAAATGTTAAAGGTGAGGTGAACCCTTCACTATAATAGTAATTGTAATAATATATCTTCTGAAAATCACTTCACATGTAAGGTGTCCATTATGATGAGATTTTGGAAGACTAATGCTTTCAACATCTAATAGGTAATTGGAATACAATTCAATATATTCTTAAAAATATTTAACTATGAAATATAGCCTTTTATCCAACTTCAATTGTTGATTTACCCTTTAAAAATCACTATATAACCTTTAATGGGGTAAACCCATCTATAATTGATAGGAATACATAGTTGAATCTCACTTTCCAAGTGAGACATTAGGTGGACCATTATATCAAAGAATCATAGTGTGAAAAAATCGCCAATTCACATAATATGACCATAATTTCCTTATTAATTATTGGAAAATTAATTTGGTCTATATATTTTCTTTATATGGGTCTGAAAAATAAGAAATGGCAGGTTAATGTATATCCAACATTTTTAAGAAGAATAAAATGTATATATATATTCATTAAATATTTCATAAAAACATGATAATCAAATAATTTTAGAACCTATAACTTCGAATAAGTCACTGATATGACATTCTTAATGTTTTATGAATTCCCCTTAAGAAGTTTTACACCATTAAAGAAGATGAAAATTTAAAATTTATCTTTCCTGTATAAAGTGTTAGATGTTTGAGGATGAAAATTTATGCTCTAACCCTTCATTAGGGCCAAATCATCCCTTATACACATTTCAATTATATACCACCTCTACTTAGTTCCATATTTTTTTACTTGGAACATTTATTAATGTTTATATAACACTATCACTTTCATTTTTTTCTATGTGAATAACATTAAAAAAAATGTTTTATATACAAACATTTAAGGTATGGTAATTCTATGAAAATTAATATATTTTTCAACTAAGTTACATAAGATTTTTCAAAAATGATTATTGAAAATAGTTTCAAATATTTTTCTTTCTGGAACAGTTGATGACCCATTAGTAGGGATATTGTTATACAATATTCTATATTTTAATCATGTGATGCTATACAATATTGGTATTTATGTCTTCATGTTAAAACAAATTTATATCCAAAAAATATGGTCTTCATGGGATGTTTTAAACATACCAAATGTGTAAATTCCTAAAAAATGGGACACCCCAATAATAATTTATTTTTATATCCTGGAATGTTAATAAATTAGGAATGTAACATATCATCTTATACAACATGACTCTCAATTTGAACTCTTCAATTTTAACAACATCTTAAAATGTAACACCAGTAATCAACATTGATTTAAAATCATTAAAAAATGGATCTGAGTTGGAACCAATATCATTACTATATTATTTTATCCAGATATAAGAAGATAAAACATAATTTATTTGCTCATCCGGCATAACCACGATGGAAATGTTTAATTTACCAATATAACTAGACTTATATTATAAGTACAACTTTGTATAAAAAGGATTTATTAAATCTATAGATAATGCAACATTGGGATTTCTCAACTCATTTATAAATTTATGATAGTCATAATAAATTTTTATATACTGAGGAGTGTTTTTTGGGTGATGTAATTTCCTATCTTTAATTAATGTATCTAGGTACCCTATTAATTTTCAATTGGGTTTCTAACATCCATATATAGCCGTCTAAACCTTGAAATGATAGAAAAGTACCATAAAACATTGAAATGACTTGATTAATATTTATTGTATCACTATAAACCAATATTAGGTAATTTTATAAGTTATTCATAGTCCTTTGAAAACAATATACAATCATTTGGACAGATGTGTGTTTTTTAAGAGGATATACTGTCACGATCCATCCCAGGAATCCCGGTAAACTAAAAACTAAGCTAGTACTAACATAGTTTTAAGGGGATTATAGATCCCCATAGGTTGGAGAATATTACCAGGCATCATACTAAATGACTGTGGGAATGAATTTTCAATAATCATTGATGAAGAATGATAAACAAGGCAGTATGAATACATGATGAACTTCGTAGGAAGAAGTGTACCCAAAGGCAATAAGGTATAAACAACCCAAATTAATATAGAAATGTACCATAAAATAGGATATATAACCCATGTCCCAATGAACTCAACTCTAAGAGTATATGGATCAATATTTAGACCACCTCCAAGTGGGGCTTTTCCCCTACTCAAACTTAGAAGGAGAAAATCAACAAACACAAGAAGGCACAATTATTGGGTGAGAGAAAATAAAAGTATGGTATTACCAAGGATTCCATAAAATATTGGAACATTTAATTAACTAGATAAATAGATTTTAATTTTAAAAAAATTGGTCTGGTGTTTCAAATGAAAAATTAAATAAATCATTATTTTCATTTCAAATTATGGAAATAATTTAAACAATTTATTCACATTTCAATTTCTTGAACATTTTTAAACAAATGGAATAATATTTTTTATATAAATTAGTGGATATAAATTCACCATACATGTAAAATAGTTTATAAAAATTGAATATATTCATTTCAAATTCAAATATGAGAGAAACATGGTCATCTACTTAGAGGTACGCTAGTTGTAGGCTATAGGACTCCACACACTCAAAGTGACACAGTAATATTTGTATACACACACCCCTTTGACACTTTTCAAAATTTATTCATCACCATAATATCAAGGATGTGACATTCTATTATTATGTTTACGAATGTTGTAAATCAAAGAGTGTTATCAAAATAACTCACTAACTACCTAAGGCCTGCATGTTCTCTTATATAAAACAACTATGGGAAATTTATTCTAATATTGCTAAAAATACATTTCTTCCCAGTATCTATTCTAAATATTCCATTTTTTCATTTAAAAAACAAAAAATCTTTTTAATAAAAAACATTCATTTTTCCTAAGAAACCCAAATGATTCCTCCAGAACCATTTTAATCCATTTTTCAAAAATAAGAATTTAAAGTAAATTTTTAATTCAATTTAACAATTCACATTCCCAATTTAAATTCATTAATTTATATTTGTAAAATTTTCCACCAATTTCAAAATTTTAAGATCAATAATTTAAATTCCACCATATTCAATCAATTTCACAATTACACTGCAATTTAATGGAATTATGGGTTTTCCCAATTTCATGCCAAAATCAAATTTCTAAAACCAAATCCCCCAATACAAGAGAATTGTTCATTTAATTAAAAATTTGAAATTTATTTCAAATAATTATATAAAAACAAACAATTAAAATTCCATCAAAAAAATTACGGTTAATTACATTATCCAATAAAAATGGGACCACCTACCTTGGGATCCCAAGATCTCAAATCACAAAACACCAATCAGAATTCACTAATAAAGAATGATGAAAATAGAATATGAGAATCAATACTAGATCTAAGATCCAAAAAAAAGGTTTAAAAATATTCCAATCAATTTGGAGATCAATAAAACCTTAGGGAGGAAAAGAGAGAGAGAGAGAGTGGGAGAATGGGAATAGAAGAGTAAATTATTCGCAAAAAGATCGAACATTTTTAACCTAGCATAGATCCTCTTCCAGGAGGGTGTTGAGGGGCCAAAAAATAATCTTGGGAGATCCTAGGGAAGTTGAAAATTCTTAATAGTTGTATAGGTCAGTCTAGGGGTCAAAAAAGTGTTTTTGGGATTTTGTAAAATAATTTTAGAATTTACAAAACTTGTATGCACATTTAGCTTGGTAGAATAACATGGTTAGACCAAATTGTCTTCCCAATCTATACACGCCTTTTAAATGTGTTTCATAGTTTATCTTATTTGGATTAACAGTTTTCCAAACCATCTACTAACCATGTACAGCCTACTAGCTCTGTAGGAATAGTTTTCT
Source organism: Viscum album (assembly GCA_963277665.1). Classification (NCBI taxonomy): domain Eukaryota; kingdom Viridiplantae; phylum Streptophyta; class Magnoliopsida; order Santalales; family Viscaceae; genus Viscum; species Viscum album. The sequence goes on from OY728148.1 coordinate 2,056,203,329, forward strand.
CAAGCAGCATGGATTGTTTTGGAAAACAGTGCGCCAACCATGCACAACCCCATAACATTAAATTTTTCCCAAATTTCTCCCAAAACAACCCCAAATTAAACCCAACCTATGAAAAGATAAAAATAGTGGTGTTAGGAATACCCAAAAATCGTAATGTGATGTTTCAATCTCTCATCTATGTAAACTTAATCTCCGTAAAACCCTACTGATAAGATTCCATGCCAAAAATATGTTGCCACTTCTCTCTCATTAGTGCCTCAATATCTTACATATCATGAAAATTAGAACCATGATTCCATAAAACATTAATGAAGGGTATTATCCTCCCATGACATACTTTGGATTCATAATCAACTGTCGTGATGTTCTGTTGAGTCACAGTTAAATCTAGTTTGACCTCAAGATCACCCCATCTCAAAACATGAAACGGATTAGATAGATAATTTCATAGCATAATTACATAGAATAGTTTATCTATTAACATCATCTATGGTTGATGTCCTAAATTATAATAAACTATAACCACCTTCTCATCAACCTCAAAAGGTCCCACAAAATCAGTATAAAGTTTCCCTTTCCTCCCACTCCATCGATGACCCAAATAGGATTAAACTTTCAGGAACACCTGATTACCAACTGGTAATTACAATGGTCTACGAAAATAGTAAAAATAAGACTTATATTGGCTATATTCCATAAAAATCCTTTGAAGAATCAATTTAACATTTTCTATATTTTCTCGAACCAATTTTTGTCCAAACAAGGAACATTCCTCAATATCCAACCAAAACAATGGGGATATGTACGTCCAGACACACAAGGCCTCAAAAGGATCCATTCTGATAGAAAAATAGTAACTATTGTTATAATAAATCCGAACCACCCCTAAACCATCATCCCAATCCCTACTAAAGTTGATAACACAATCATGAAGTGTATCCTCAATAATTTGTATAGTTGTTTCTTCCTAGACATCCAACTGTGGATGATATGTCATGATCAAATAGACCTGATATTCTCATTCCTCCAGAAGGCCTCTCCAAAAAAGAAATGTGAACCTAGGAAATCTATCAGAATCTATAGAATATGGATCCTTGAGAAAGAAAAAAATATAATTCACATAGTGGTTTCCTAACCCCTATACATTTTATTCATAAAAAATGGGTATAATGTGATCCAATTTAGTAAGTTGATCGATCAAAACCCATTTTGAATTCTTCTTTCTATTAGTATGCAACAACCCTACCACAATGTACCTAGATATCTCATCCCACGTCCTAGTCATGAATGTAAGTGGCTGAAGCAAACCCAATGGGTTCTGATACTCAACCGTGACATGTTGGAAAGCGTAACAATGAGAGAGAAAAAATGAGAAAATCACTATATCATACCTCACCCCCAGAAATGCCACCTCATGTCATAGAAAATATTCATGGTTCTTAGGTGAACAACCTACATGGAATTATAACAATCCCACATCACATCTTTCCTTACAACTACATCACAAAAATTGATATTGATATCATAAAATGCCCTCAGTGGAGATTGACTAACCTTGCATGGTCTCTCCCCCATTAAGAGAGTGTCTAAGGCTATGGAACTCATAATCATGTTGATAATCTAAAATAATCATCTTGAGTAGAGTGGATGGAAACTTAAAACTAGGAAAGGAAACCATGGATCCTAATTTCCAAACACCAATATTTATCTATCCAATGAGATACATCAAGTTCCACTCTACTAAAGATTCTTTCACTTCCTGGGTCAGAAGATTCCCACTCAAATAATTTTCAACGACATTCACTTTTCTCGGGGTAGAGGTGATGTCAAAATCGAATGACTACATGTATTCCATGAAACACCACTTGTATATATTTATATTAATTTGAGAGAACATATAACTCAGTATCTTACGACCTTAAAAAATGCAAACCTTTCTCCAAAATGTTAATGTAACGAACTCTTAAGTGCGTTCATCACAGCTATGATTTCTATGTTCTGGGTAGGATTATTATTATCGTGTGGCCTAAGATGATGAGAGACCTCAGAAATGACATGATAACCATGCATAAGAACACATTCCAAACCTAAACCTGATGCATCACTAAAGACTACATAACCATACCCGGTCTCTTAGAGAGTCAACACCAGAGTTGAAGTCAAAAGATATTTCAGATGAACAAAATAACTCTATCATTTTACAACTCAAGCAAAAATTACTCTCTTCTATGTTAGACAAATCATCATAGAAGATATTTTCTGAATTCCTTAACAAACAGACAATAACACCTAGATAATACCAATAATATATGAATCTCAATAACAATATGTTGTTACTCCCTGGTCATAATAGGATTAACCTTCTCAGGATCAACTTAAATACCATGATCAGAAACCATGTTTCCAAAGAAAGCCACTTACTGAATCCCTTAATCACATTTCAAAATCTTGGCATAAAGTTGGTGATTTATCAAAAATTCTAGAACCGCTCTCAAATTATGAACATGATCCTCCTAGGAATTACAGTAAATGTGGATGTCATAAAAAAACAAACCAAAATATTATCTAGATGCTTATTAATAAACAAATTCATAAAATCTATAAATAATTCAGGTTATTTGGATAGACTAAAGGGAATGATAAGGTACTCAAAATGGTTATACATTATCTAAAAGGTAGTTTTCTAGATAACAGAGTCTTTTATCCTCAACTGATGGTAACCAGATCGAAGGTCAATCTTTGGTGACCAATTTTTAGCATTCAGCTGAACTAATAGATCGTCAATCTATGGAGATAGATACTTTTTCTTTATTGAAACTTTATTTATCATTCGATAATCAACATAAATGTGATGTGAACCATTTGATTTCCTTGAATTGAGAACTAGTGCAGCCCAATGTGACACACTCAGGTGTATACATCCTTTCTCTATAAGAGTATTCAACTATGTTTTCAACTATTTCCTTTTAGTTTGTTCAATATAGAATGAGGGAAAAGACATAGGTCGATTACCATGTTATAATTTAATAGAAAATCCACCTCTCTTATCAGTTGAAAAATAAATAATTCAGAGGGGAAGACATTATGATACTCGTTGAAAATTAGAGGAAGATAACAAGTAAAGCATTATTGATTCATAGTAAAGGAAAAAAATATCAATTTACCTAACACTATATAAGAAGGTCCCACTCTACTCGACCTCAAGTCCCATTCTCCTTGAAAGATTCAACAAACCTCATTTGGTGCAGTAAAGGAGACTCATCGAAGATAACAATCAATACTGGTTTTATTGGAAATGATCTAATCCATCTCAAATATGATATCCAGAGGCTTAATGTAGATAACCATAAAACTAAAATCATGATCATCATATGATAAAGAGAAAACACAAGCTGGACTATAGAGACTCTGTAGTCTCTTTATGCCAAGGGGTTTAGTAATATCCAACACATAAGACAAAAGAACCATAAAAAGATTTAGAACATTAATAATGAAGGTTGAAATAAATGGGTGAGATAAACTAGTATCGAATAAATTAGTCACTAATGATAAATATATAGAAATTGTACCTCTCTTGGTCATTGGACATGTATCCACTTCCATTGGAGAATCATCCACTACATGATAAAGTTTTTTTCTGGATGACTATGGTTGGAACCCTTTAATACAAGAAGAATCTGATTTCTCCATAGTTTTAGGAGGTTATGATGACCCCATGACCATATGAGTAGTGTAATAAACATGGAATAAATTCTACAAATGACTTGAGCGTCTTCTAGAATTGTATACCTTGGGTTCCTCAGTGTAGAACCTCTTTGAATGACCTAGCTTGACACACTGGAAATAAATAAAAGGACCTATTATTGGAACATTAGGAGGTCTAGAATGACCTCGATGATGAGAACCACCATAAGAATCATAAATCTCCCACTTTTCCTGAGAGGAATTTTTATTATCATAGGAAAAAAACACCCGTCAACCCAAGCTTTCCAGCTCAGTCCATTTTGACAATCAGTACTGTATCCAACACATCATCATAAGAAGGTAGATTCAAAAAGATAATATTATAATGGAATTATAGTCGATATCCCAACTCAAATCATCAATGATTCATCTTATCATTATATATAATCTCAGGAGAAAACTACAAAAGCTCAGAAAAATGATTTTCATATTCTATCACTATGTTTTCATCCAGGTTGAGTTTGAAAAACTCAGTGTCCTTAGCCAATGACATTGACTTTGGATAGAACTGACAGATGGAATGAAACAATAATTCATTCCACTATAATAAATAATGATTATTATCCATCACCTAAGTGTCCCACTATCTCCTTCTGGTCCTTCGATTATGAAGGTTGCTCACTTCACCTTGATTTCCTAAGGTGTCTCCAAGAAATCAAAAAATGCTCAATCCTACTCAACTATTCCCCAATATCAGGAGTATCATTGGATCTATTTAATATTAGATAACTCTTGCTATAGAACTCTTAATAACTAACTTAGATACCTTCTGAAAAAATATTTGTCATGCACACTCAAAAATATTTATAACTAAGTACAACATAGGGGATGATGTAGGTCATTCATTGGACGAGTTATTTTGATCAATCACTCACTACATCTAACTCGCTTTTTATATACTTTTTACATGTGAAATAAAATCACCATAAATGGATATTGGAGAAACAAGAATGTGAAACTAATATTAATCATGAAAATTCAATGAAAACAGAATTAATGTAGATAGAATGTTGTTAGATATAAAAGAGACATTCCTGAGAGAATCACTATGAGTAAACCATCAACCTCTCTTTATTAGTTTCTAATTTACATAATTAACACACTCCATCATATGTGTGAACAATATCCACTAAATATGGTTTTCAATATATGGTACTCTCAATAATAACTGAGAGACCTCACTTCCACCTCCTCGATCAAGGGAAAATATTTCATAACCAAAAGTTAAACCTCGAGTGGCTAGTGGAGACACAAAGGATCCTTTCCCACTAAGATCCCCTAGGTCTAACTCTATGTAAATAATAATAATTAATAATTATATCTAAAATACATGGTTTCATCACTAGATTACTCCACTATAAAATTCTTTTGGTTAGATACTCAGGATCATGAGAATAAATTTCATAGTGATGAAGAAAACAGGAAAAGGAAACAAAAGAGATAATGAAAAGGAGAGAAAGGATAACACTTAAATTAAAATACGTAATGCAATTATACAATGAAAGGAAAATAAAATAAAATACTATACTAAATAAAATGTCTAACTAAGGAAACCCCCAAGTTTCCAAACATTGGAATGAAGAAGGGATGCTCTTTTATATGTAAAGGGTGTAAAAAAGTAGTCTCCAAAAATAATGTCCAAAAGTAATCATGTGGATGTGATATTTAGTGAACGAATATGGGAATATTTCCTTCTTAAAATGTTTTCTTGTTTGTATTTTATTTCTACCCACAATGTTGCAGCTTCATTGGAAGTGTTAGGAGAGATATATAGCCAATTTACTATAGGTATTTATTCTAGACAGGTGACTCTTTCTATTCCAACTCTTATGGAATACCATGAATTTATTTCCTTGAAAATAAAATAATAAGGCACAAAATGATTAATTAAAGTTCCTATTATAGATTTTAGATTTCTCAATGTGAAATATTGCCTCCTCTGGTTAGGTAATTTATGACATATCATCCCAACAATAAAAGTTTCTAGATTTGTACATAGTTTTTTAGGATGCAATTGGGAGCTAGATTTGGTCCTTCAAATGCTGGATTAACTTTGGGTCTAGCGGGATAAAATGAATCATATATAACATAGGAAACTATAAAAGAAGAATTATGTAATTTTTATAAGTGAAGAAAATTGTATGTCTGAAATATTGAAATAAATTAAAATAGTTCAATTCCAGAATAACCCATTTTTAAAATTAAAATGAAATTACTTCAAAAACTATAAAATGTGAATGTGTCAATTAAAATATCACTTTAGTGTGTATAAAAACACTGATATTCAGAATAAAATTATGTAAAATATTTTCTCTATCAATTCTATCACACAAAAATATTCTACTCATGGGAAATCATCTTATACCAAGTTCAAAAAAACTTCCCACGTAACATGTGTGATCTCCATAGAAAAATATTTTTCACTAAGGATATTTTATGTGGAGTTCTTCTCATTTCCAAGAACATGTGAGATCTCCATATGATATCTATCCTGCTACTATCTCTACTTAGTAGATACACAAATGTATCAATCATGAGGAATTTTTAATGTGTTTTTTAGGTAGTGGGTTGGGATGATATAACTATAAAACAAAATTGCTGAAAAATGAGGAGGGTTGAGTTATAAAGTGAAGTTAATAGATGAATATTTTTTCTCATGAATAGTGGTCTCCTAAATCAGATAAAAAATAAATAACATCCAAAAAACTCTTTCTATCTTTGGGATTTTCACACCTGGAATTTCAGCATTAATTAATTTCTTCCCTCTTTTCCTAAACTATAGCATTGTTTGATCTTGAATTAATATATGTATTTCTCATCAGATTCATATTTTTTAGGAAAAGAGAGGTATATTTTAATCTACACAAACAATAGTGAAATCCAATTCCATATTTGAAATTATTTTTGGGCCACCCATATATCTTTTAATCATGAAATTTCATCCACTAAGAAGTAATAGAAATGGTAACACTTTCAAAACATGTCAAAAATATTTTTTCAAGAAAGAAAACACACCATATCTTCCCCATCCCCCGCACTTGAGTTCAATAAAAATCTGGAATTTAACTTTTAGATTAGGTTAGAAGGGGATATATTTCTTGTAACTGAGCTGACTAACAAGTTATTTCATGGATAATTGGGTATTAATAAAGGATAGTTAAACATGTAGTCCAAATTTAGAGTTCAATGCTAAAGGGATTTAGAAGTGGTGCAACAATCATACTTGAGTAATTTAATAAACACTAACATCATTGAAAAAGAAAAAAAAGAAGTTATGGATCACACAACATTTATCAATAATTTTATGATAAATACAAGTGTAATAATATTTGAAAAAAATTTAGATACCTCTCCAGCAAGGAACGATTGTCAATTCTGATAGTACTAATACAAATGAGTTTCACAATCAATCAAACTTCATCAAATCAAAAGATAGTAAATAAAGAAAAAAATCCATCCAGAAAAAGTTTAAATCCATAAATACTCAAATCATGTAATGTGAAAAAAATGAAAATATGGATTTAATTTTCCATATTATTCAATTTAGCTTAAGAAATGTAAAAAATAGAAATAAAAGAAAAAAATAAAACTTAAAAAAATTAGAAAAATACATGGAAAATAAAATGGACACGCATTAAAAATTATTAAAAATAAGTTGACCCCCATCCACACTTATTCCATTTAATAATATATATTACCTCAAATTAGAAAATGGAATAGTTTCATTCTGAATTTTAATTTGGAAGTAAACAGAACAAAGAAAATGAAAGACCCAATCAAATTTATTTTGCAGTGGATTCCTTTAGTTATGCTATTATCTACTACCAATTTAAAACTAAAATAATAAAATAAAAAGAAATATGAAATATGATTAAAAATAAAAAAAGAAAAAAGAAAAGGGATAATTCCATGTTTGACACCAAATCCGGTGATAGGTTATTACTACCCTAGTTCGGTAGTTGAGTAAGTTTATCCCTAATTATGAGGTGGGTGTGTTTACTTTGATATGATCCACTACATGTGAATTTTCGATGTGTTCATGATTATGAACCAAGATTGGAGAACCTCAATGAATATATAAAAATTCCCAACCACCATGTATCTACAATGAAATATCATAAGGTCAAGAGGGAGAGGGAGAAGAAAATAGGGGTACCCCAGTTGACTTCCATGGTGTCCTCCTCCATATAGTGTCGATGTTGTTGTGTATGAGGTATTTGAATATCTATATGTTCCATAAAATCATCTTCTCTAACCACCAAAATATGGGTAGTCTCTTCATTGCATCCAAGGTCTGCTCCATTTGTGTGGTACCAAATATTTCAGAGAAAGAGAAGTTATAAAATAATTCAGTATGAATTTGGTTAGAACATGAAGAATTAATAAAGAAATCATCCCTTTGAAGAATGTCAACTTGGAAGTTGATCTTCTTGGGAAAGAACATTCAAAAATAAATATCAGTAAGTGTATCTTTATCATTTTACTCAAAATAAATAGGGAAGTAGAGATTTCATAATTCAGGATGATGTGATTAATTCTTTTATTAGATCATTCTCACCCACCTCAAGTTAATCATTAAAAAAAATTATAATGAAATATCTTCCACCACTAGTTCTAGTTCTGGTTCATGTTCAGGTTTCATCTTTTGTTTCTCTTGACATGTATTTATGTATGTATTCACCTATCACCTCTATTTTTATATCCATGTTTTACTCTACATCACTAATCCTTTGAATCATAAAATCACGATAAATTAAAACTTAATCTTTCTTCCAATATTGGTTAGTCCATACATATCAATTTGAATCGCAAGACATCATCAACAAATTTTTTTTTAATGTTTTGGAAATTTATAATTTCGTATGTTTTTTTAAATGAAAGGAAATTTATTTAGAAAACGTGAATAAAAATATTTAGTTATGAAAATTGGCTACCCAGATACGGTTCCAATTTTATAAAGCACTGTTGTGCACACTCTCAAAATAATTTATAACAAAGTGCAGCATAAGGGATGACCTAGGTCATTCTATTAATGATCTACTGTGGTCAATCACTCACTAATTGTAATTCACTAATTTTTATTTTTTATATATTAAAAAAAATTATTATAAATTGATATTGGATAATTATAATTCAAAAATAAAATTAAACAGTTGAACGCAATGCAAACAGAATGAATGCAGATAAAATGATTCTAGACAGCAAGGAGACAGTCCCAAGAGATTCACCTGGAGTAAACCATTATCATCTATTTATTGGTTTTGAATTTACTTAATTAAAACACTCCCTCATATGTGTTAACATACTCCACTTCATATGGTTGTAAATATATGGTACTTTCCAAAATCCCTAAGTGACTGGACATCCAGATCATCGATGAAGGGAAAATATTGCAGAAGCAGAAGATAAACCAGAGGTGGCAAGTGGATACACAAAGGCACCTTGACCACTTTGATCCCCCTAGGTCTAACTCTAAGAAAATAAGAAAAATTTAAAGTGTTAACTCCAAACATATTTTTATCATTGTATTACTCCCATGAGAACTTCCTCGGATTAGATACTCAAGATGATGAGCATAATAATTCATAGTGATGATGAAAAAGGGGGAAAACAAAAAAGAAAAGAAAAGGAGAGAAATGAGAAATCTTAAATTAATACATGTAAAGTAATTACAAATTGAAATCTAAATAAAATATAACACTAAACAACATATAATGTTCAACTATGGCTACCCCTTAGTTTCTAACACTTTTGAATGAAGAAGTGACACACATTTATAGGAGAAGGGAGTAAAAAAAATTTCTCTAAAAATAATATCCAAAAGTTCCCACCTGGATGGAATAATAAAAGACCGAATTTCAGAATATTTTCTCATTAAAGGTTGTAAATTTTTATCTACTATTTCTACCAACAATTTTTTCAGCCTCATTTGACATGTGTAGAGAGATATATAGAAAATCTACTCTTGGAATCTATTCTTGATAGGAGATTCATTTTATTCCTACTTATCTGAATTCCCATGAATTTATTGAATTGAAAATGATGTAATAAGGTGAAAATATATTAATGATAGTTCTTAATCCTAATATTTTATTTCTTCATTAATAATTGTTGATCTTTTAGTTAGTTTATTTTTTAGATATGGTCCCAATAATAAATTCTCTAGATCTTACATAGTTTTCAAGGATTCAATTGCGATCTGGATTTGGGCCTTCAAATGATGTATTTAGCTTTGGATACAGCAGGATAAAATGAATCCAAACAAAAATATGAACCTAAAAAATATTATTTATGTTATTTAGATATGTTAATAAAATGTTATTCTTGAAACATTGAAATAAATTAAAATAGTTAAATTAAAAAATAAGTAATTTTTTCAATTAAGCTCCAAATACATAAAAAAATTTAAAATGTGACAATTTTCTTGGAAATAACACTTTCGTGGGTTTAAAATAGGGAAATTCAGAAAAAAAATAATGAAAATTGTTTTCTATATCAATTCACCTACACTGAAACATTTCACTTATAATAAATATTCTTATATCAATGTAAAAACAAACATTCCAAAGAATAAATGAAAAACAAGCTCTATTATTCTATCAAAGAAAATATAATTCCTCCTATATGGATTAAAAATTGTTAAATCTAAAAAATAATTTTAATCCTTTCAATATCCTGTTAATATTCACATTCATTTCATACCTACCACCCCAAAAAATATTTCTCTCTTTACTCAAGGATATTTTTGTGGACTTTTTCTCATTCTCAAGAAAATATGTGGTCTCCATAGATTTCTTATTTTCCTAGTATATCTAATAAGAAGAGTAAAAAATGTGTCAATAATGATGTAATTTTATTGATCTGTTCTAAGGCTACGGGATGGTATATTATATATATATAAATCATCAGACGTATAATGTGGATGGTGAAGCTCTAAAGTGAAGTACAAACATGAAAATAGTTTTTCTCAAGAATGGTGCACTCCTCAATTAGCTTAAAAATAAATCATCAACAAAAACCTATTTATTTATTTTGGATTTTCACACTTTTAAATTCAGAAGATATGACTTTATTCCCACTTTTCCCAAATTATATCATTAATTCAACTTGAATTTAGATATGGATTTCCAATCAGAATCATATTTTTGAGAAAAAGAGATGCAACTATTGATCCTAAAAAATGGTGAAATGAAAATCCATATTTGTAATGATATTCTAGTCCACACATCCATATTTACATCATGAAATTTCATCCCCCCAAGTAGTAATAAATAGGGAAATAATTTCAATTCAGCTCACACTGATTCTTTTAGAAAGAAAAACACACCTCATTTTCTCCCTCCCACACCCTTGAGTTCAACAATAATAATGAATTAAAATTATAGAGAAGTTTGGAAAGGGATTGATGTGTTTTAACTTAGATGAAAAACAATGTATTTCAATAATTCTGTGGTCTTAATAAATTTCATATGAAATGGTAAGAAAAAATTATAGTTCAATGCAAAAGTGATTTCAATATGGTGCCTCAATCATAAATAACAGCATTGAAAAAAAACATTTTATAGGTCACACAATAGGTCCCAAGACTCTAAATAGAATGTTAAATGTAAGAATATGTCAAAAAAGTTTAGAAACATATCTTTTTGGGAAATATGTTTATTCCAGATAGTACAAATGCACACGAGTTTCACAATCTATCAATCTTCATCAAATTAAATGATTAGAAATTCAGAACAAATATCCATTCATGAATAATTTAAATATATAAATACTCAAATAAATCAATGTTACAAAAATAAAAAGAAGGTTTTAATTTTCCAAATTATTAATTTCAACTGCAGAATCATAAAAATAAACAAAAAAATGAAAAAAAACATGAACATTATATAAATATAAACCAAAAAAGGACGCAAAAGAAAAATTAATAAAAAAAATTTAAAATCTCTCCCCCACAAAAACGTACTCCATTTACAACCCTCTTTTATCTCAAATCATTTCAAGAACTATTTTCATGAAGAATTCTAATTTGGTAGTAAAAAAATAATGAAAAGGAAATACAATACATGATATATTTTTTAGAAGAAACCTTGAATTAAGATCCTAGTTTATACCAATTTTAAAATAAAAGAAATAAATTATAAAATATAAGAAAATATAAACAAATAATGGAGAATAAAAATGGGTAATTCTTGGTTTGAACCCTCAAACGGGTGCTAGGTTTTTACTGACCCAAATCATGCAGTTGTAAATGTTTATCCCATTCAAACGGTGGGTGTGGTTTTATTTTTATAAACCACCACATGTAAATTTTACCAGTGTCTATGAATAGAGACCAAGATTTAATAACCCCAAATAGGATAAGAAAATTCAAAACCCCATAAGAAATAAAAATTAATGATCCTAAGACCAAGAGAGTGAGGTAAATGAATATAGTGGTACACTCTGTAGACTTCCATGGTTTCCTCCTCCATATGGTGTCCAAGATGTTGTATAAAAGGTAGTCGAACCACCATATGCTTCTTAAATCATAATATTGGACCACAAAAACATTTGTATTCTATTCTTTAACATCCAAGGTATGGTTTACTTGTTATGTATCATAAATTTCATAGAATGAGAAGTTAGAAAATAATTTAGCTTGAATATAATTAAAACATGAAGAATTAATAAAGAAATATCCCCTCTCAAGAATGTCAGCTTGTAAATTGATCTCCATGGAAAAGGCCATTGGAAAATTCATCTCACCAGGTGAATCTTCATAATTTTATTCAAAATCAAGATATAGGTAGGGTGTTGCTAATTCTTCGATAATAAGGATGGGAAGATCATGTTTCTGGTTATCTTCAACACATCTATTCTTGGATTCTTCAAAATATTATTAATCTCCCTTGAGTGAATCGTCATGAATGAGTACTTTTAAGACCTCTTTGAGAAATGGTTTAGTGCAGGTTGATGAGAATAATTCATCTTGTAGTTCCTTCTCACCTACCTCAGGTTCTTTTAAATAAAATATTAATGGTGAAATCTTTACCACAACTCGTATTGGTTCTAGTTCTGGTTTTGGTTCTCGCTTCGGTTTCTCTTAACATGTATGTAAGTATATAGTTATGAACTCTATTTTCCTCTCATGTTTTTCCACTACAACACTAATCCTTTGAAACATAACATCATGATCATTTTAATCTTTATCTAGAACAAGATATTGGGTAGTCCATGAACAATAGTTTTAATTAAAAAGCATCATGAAGAAAGATATTTTTTTAGTGTTTTTGAAATTTATGATTTTATTTGTATTTTTTAAAGGAATAGAAAATAATTTAAAAAATGTGAGTAAAAATAGTGAGTTCATACAAAATATATCCTTGTATATGGAACGAATTTGATGATGTGTTGGTGTGAATGCTCTCAAAATTGTTTATAACTAAGTGCAGCATAGGGGTGGACCTAGGTTGTTCTCTTGAGGAGATATTGCGGTCAATCCTTCACAAATTCTAATTCAGTTTTTCTTATAATATTTATAGATGAAATTAATTGACTATAAATGTATATTCGGGAAATGAAAATGAAAAACTAAAATTAAACATGAAAATTCAATTCAAATAAAATGAAAGAAGACATAATGATGATAAATAGAACATAGACATTCTAGAGAGAATCACCCCAAGTGAACCTCCATCATATATTTATTATTTTAATATTTACTTAATGAGAAGAATCCATCACTTGTTTTAACATCATAAACTTCCTATGGTATTTAATATATGGTACTCTCAACAATTTATGATAGACCTCACATCCACCTCCTCAATCGAGGGATAATATTGCATAAGAGAACGTAAAATCGTGGGTGGAAAGTGGAGACATAAAGGAACCATTCCCACTATGATCCCCCTAGGTCTTACTCTAATCAAATAAAAAACATAAAAAATTATATCTCAATGACTTGGATTCATCACTGGCTTACTCCCCCTATAAATTTTCTAGGTTAGCTACACATGATCGTGTGCATAAGAGTTCACATCGATGAATAAAAAGAAGAAAAACAAAATAGAGAAAGAAGATGAGAGAAAATATGACAGAAAAATTAAAACATGTAAGGACATTTCTGAATGAAATTAATATGAAATATAATACTATGATACAAAAAAATTCAACTAAAAAAATCCCTATGTTTCCAACCCATTGAAATGATGAGGGATACTCTTTTATAGGCAATGGGAGTGAAAATTTGTCCCAAAAAATCATCCTTGAAAGATACTACCTAGATCAAATAATAAATTACATAATTTGAGAATATTACCTTCTTAAATTTTTTTTTATTTTATTTCTTCCCAGAAATTTTACTCTCAATTATACATGTTTGGAGAAAGATATATCTAATTGAGTCTGGGTATTTATTTTTGATAGGTAATTCTTTGTATTCCAACTCATCTTAATTTCCATTAATTTATTTCCTTAAAAATGAAGGAATAAGGTGATACCATATTATTGAATGTTATTCTTATGAATTTTTTCTTTATCCATGTTAATCTTTAGCTCATTTGGTTTGTCCTTTTATGAGATATGTGCCCAATAATAAAACTCACTAGACCTATTTGAGGGAGAAATTGTGAGCTACATTCTGGACTTCAAATGATGGATTAAGATTTGGTTACATAATGATTAAATTAATCTCATCGAACATTGGAACCTATAAAAGAATAATTATACAAATTGGATCATTGAAGAAATATTTATGTCCAAAAAATAGAAATAAATTAAAACTGTTAAATTCCTAAATAATCCATTTTTGCAATTCAGCTCAAAATACTTAAAAACTATAAAATCGGAAAATTGACCTTGAAATAACACTATGGTGGATTTAAAAAAACATAAATCCAGAATAAAATAATGTAAAATATTTTCTCTATGAATTATCCCACACTTAGACATTGCACTCAGGGGAAATCTTCTTATACCAAGGTCAAAACAGACTTCCCAAAGCGTAAATGAAAACACAGCTCAATTTTCCTATCAAAGAAAACATCAGTCCTCCTATATGGTTAAAAAATTCCTAAATCCTAAAAAATCATAATAATCCATTCAATATCCTGTTAATATTCAAATGCATGTCATACATTACTCCCCAGAAAATTATTTCTCTCCTCACTCAATGATATTTTATGTGGAGTTTTTCTCACACCCAAGAACATATGTGGTCCCCATATACTTCTTAACCTCCTACTATATCCATTTAGAACAGTAAAAAAATTTCTATCATGAACTAGAATCGTGGTTTGTTATTAGGCTAAGGTTTGGTAGGTTATAAATTTGTAAATCATCTGATGAAAAATGAGGAGGTTTAAACTCTAAAGTGAAGTAAAGGCTTGAAAATAGTTTTTCTCAAGAATGGTGTTCAGAATAATTAGTTAAAAAATGAATCACCTCGACAAAAATTATTTCTTTATTTTGGATTTCCACACTTGTAATTTCATAATCAATGAATTTATTCCCTATTTTACAAAACTATGGCATTATTTCAACTTGAATTCAGATAAATATTTCTCTTCAAAATCAATTTTTTCAAAAAGAGAGGTATCTTTTGATCTTCAAAAAATGATGAAATACCAGAACATATTTTTAATGATATTCTGGGCCACCCATAAATATTTCCATAAAGAAATTTCTTCCACAGAAGCAGAAATAAACATGGAAACACTTTCAATTCATCTCAAATAGATTCTTCAAGAAAGAAAGAAAACTCATCTTCTTCCTCCCAAACACTTGAGTTTAATTATAATCATACATATAAGTTATAGATAAGATTTTAAAGGGATACATTTCTTGTAAATTGTCTTTATATAAATTTATTTCATGGAAATTAGGGGATTAATAATCATTAGATGTAAAGGTTGGAAAAAATTAGTGTTCAATGCAAAAGGGATTTCAAAGTGCTGCATCAACCATACTTAACACATTCCATGAAATATAACAGCTTCGAAAAATAGAAAAAAAATGTTCTTGATCATAAAACATTTCTCAAGACTCTCAATAGAAATAGAAATGTAATAAGATTTCAAACAAATTTAGAAACATCTCAGGTTGAGAATGATATTCAATTTAGATTGTACTAATTCACATGAGTTTCAAAATTCAAAAAACTTCATCAAATGAAAATATCATAAATAAAGAAACAAAATACATTAAAAAATTAACTGAATCCTTAAATACTAAATTAAATTAATTTTTAAAAAATAAAAAATATGGTTTTAATTTTGTAATGTATTCAATTCATCTCATGAATCCTTAAAAAATACTAAAAATGAAAAAGAAAACCTGAAAAATTCATAAAAATACATGAAAACTAAAATGGAGGCACATGATTTTTTTAAAAACATGTTGAATCCACCAATATTTAATTTACTACCCTATTTCAGTTCAAATTAGATCACGAAAAATTTGGATGCTGAATTTTAATTGGGAAGTAAACAAAAAGAGAAAATAGATTACACAACCTGATTTATTTTTCAGTGGAATCCTTGAGTTATGATCCTAGATGATTCAACATTAAAACTAAAATAAAAAAATTAAAATACATAAGAAAATTAAATAAATAAAAATAAAGAGTAAGGAAATGGGATAATTCTTGGTATGACCCCCTAAGCAGGTGTTAGGTTTTTTCTTCCCCTAGTCAGACAGTTATAGAAGTTTACCCAAAAAAATAATGTTAGTGGGGTTTATTTGAGATGAACCGCCACATGTGAATATTACTAGTTTTCATGATTATACACAAATATTGGAGAGCCCAAAATGAATATAATAACATTCCAAACCCCAATAAAGAACTAATAAAGAACATAAGGTCATTATTAGGATGGAAAAGAAAATAGGGGTTCTCCCTATTGACTACAATGGTGTCCTCCTCAATATGGTGCTCATGTTGTTATAGAGAAGGTAATGAAACCACCTTATTCTCCTTAAAATAATATCATTATAACACCAAAACATGGGTAGTAAGTTATTTAACATACAAGGTCTTCTCCATTTTTTTGTATCATAAATTTTAGAGAAATAGAACATAGAAAATAATTCAACATGAAAATAATTAAAAAAGGAATAATTAATAAAGAAATATTCCATTTAAAATATGTCAGCTTGGAAATTGATCTCTTTATACTAAACCATTGTAAAATATATATCAATATGTGTATCTATATAATTTTATTCCAAATAAAGATATGGTTATAGTCGTGATAATTGTTCATCAAAAAGAATGGTAAGATCATGTTTTATGTTATGTTCAAAAAATATATTCCATAATTATTCCAAAAAATTGTGGATCTCCCATGAGTGCATCAGCTTCCATTTGAACTAATGAGACCACATCGAGAAATGGTTGATTGTAGGATGATGTGATTATTTTTTTTAGTATATCCATTTCACCCTCCTCATGTTCTTTTATATAAAAAATATTGGTGAAATCTATTCCACCACTCATCCCGATTCTATATCTAATTCAGGTTCTGGATCTAGTTTCTGTTGACACGTATGTATGTATTCTTCTATCAACTATATTTTTCTCTCCATGTTTTTTACTACATAACAAATATTTCGAAACATAGCATCAATTTCATTGTAATATTATTCTAGAAACTGATATTTTTCAGTCCATGCATATTAGTTTGAATTGAAAGACATCATGAATTGAGATATTTTATTAGTGTTTTTGAAATATAGTATTTATTTGAGTTTTTTAAATGAAAGTAATAATATTTACAAAATATAAATAAAAATAGTGATTTAATACCTCGTGTCTCCTAATAAATGGTGAAAATTTGATGAAGTGTTTTCGTGCATTCTTTTAAAAATATTTATAACTTAGTGTAGCACATGGTTTTCCCTAGGTCGTTCTTTTGAGGTGCTATTGAGGTCAACCATTTAATTCATCTAATTCAAATTTTTTATTTATTATTATATATATATTAAAATGTATATAAATTTATATTCGTTAAATGAGAAATATAAACAAAAATTAAACCTGAAAATGAAATTCAAACTGAAGGAATACAAATAAAATGATGTTAGAGAGAAAGGAGACATTCATGAGAGAATCGTCATGAGTAAACCTTCATAGTATCATTAATAGTTTAAAATATTAATAAGGAAAACATTGTATTGCATTTTTGAATATACTCCACTTCATATGGTTTTGAATATATGGTAATCCCAATGACTATATAGAGGCTACAAATCCACCTCCTTAATCTAGGGAAAATATTGTAATATCCAAGTTAAACACGGGGTGGCATATGGAGACACAAAGGTACCTTTCTCACTATGATCCCCATATCTCTAACACTAATTAAATAATAAACACTAAAAATATTAGAAAAAATAATATGTCTCATCACTTGATTACTCCCTCGGGAACATTCTCAAGTTAAGTACTTGTGATCACGAGAATATGAGTTCACTGTGATGAAGAAGACAGAGAAAGAAAACAAAAGATTTAATCTAAATTAATGAAAAGAAAAAACATAAATTAAAACATTTAATAAAATTATGGAATGAAATGAAAAGAATATACAATACTAAACTACATAAAATTTCCACTAAGGTTACCCCTTAGTTTCCACCCTTTTAAATGAATAAGGGACACTCTTTTTTAAGAAAGGGAGTGAATCATTTGGCTCCAAAAATTATCTTCGAGAGATCGAACATGGAGAGAATAATAAACAACTGAATTTGGGAATAGTTTCTTCTTAAAAACTTTTTTCTACTATTTCTTCCTACAAATTTTCAGCTTAATTGGATACTTATAGAGAGAGATCTGGCTAATTTACTTAGGGTGTTTATTTTTGACAAGTGACTCTTTGTCTTCCAACTCATCTGACATCCCTTTAATTTATTTCCTTTAAAATGAATGAATAATGCATGATAAAATTAATTTAAGTTATTACTCTTATTTTTCTATTTCTCCATTTAAACTTTTAGCACATTTGTCTTGTCCGTTTATGAGATATGAGACCAATAATAAAATTCTCTTGATTTGTAGACAGATTTTGAGGTTTCCATTATGAAAAAGATTTGGGCCTTCAAATTATGGATTGATATTTTGGTCTAGAAGGACAAAATTAATCCCATCAAATATAATAACCTATAAAATAGGAATTATTCAATTTGGATCAATGATTAAAAATTTATGGTTGAAACATTGAAATAAATTGAAGTAGTTAAATTCCAAAACAATCCTTTTTTAGAATTATGCTCAAAATACTTTAAAACCTATAAAATTTGAAAATTTACCTTCAAATAAAACTTATGTATAGTTAAAAACACTTTAATTAAGAATAAAGTAATGAAAAAATATTTCTCTATCAATGCACCTATGAGGTTACATGGCTGGAGCCTGAATGAGAACTAGTGGTGGTTAATTTCATATAGCTTGGACAGTACGCATGATCACCTCAACCATATTCATGTCTATATAAGGATTTATGATATGAGTTATAGTAGTATCTTCCCCCTATATCCAATTCAATCAGATTCATGAAGGCATAATGTCTTCTAAACATCAGTAGACAACAAATAAGACATAAAATTAACCCTTAAATAGAGAAACAAGGGGGGATTATTCCCAATAGATAGACACAATATTTATATTTCAATCTACCCAAATCAAAATTAGGGAAAATACTAGAACTAATATTAAAGACATATTTACATAACCACCCCTGGTGACCTATAGTTCATTGTAGTGAGAGATGGCTAGGCACTCAATTATAACTACCTATTATGTCCAGACAATATTATACATTGCATACTGACTTCAACACAACAAGATCAACCTAGAGCTCTAATACAAATTTTTCCTGAACCAACCTGGGTATCCTAGACACCTGATTATTGTTATGTTCATGAAATATCACAAAGGGATTTCCTAATCCCCATGGGTTGGAAACTAGAACCTATCATCATACAAAATGAATGTGGTAAAGAATTTTCTACATAAATTAATAAAGAAATATAAACAAGATAGTATAAATAAAAGATAAACTTCATAGACAAAATTATACTAGAATTCAAACAAGTTTAAATATCCCAAAGTAGTACAAAACTATACTAGAAAGATAGAATAAATAACCCATGTTCCAACAGTTGAAACTCTTCAAGGCTACATATCAATAGGTAGAACCATCTCCAAGCGGTTCTTTTCCCCCCATAGGGCCTAAAATGAGAAAATATATAATAACCTAAAGTCACAAGTAGGGTTTGAGATAATATCCTTGTAGGTAGAAACCAAGGATTCTTTAAAATATTCCAAAATCTAATTAAACAAATAAATATCATTAAATTTTAAATAAGTAGGCTTGTAATTTCAAAACAATATTCAAAAAAATAATTCTTAACAATTAAAATGATGAAAATAATTTAAACAAAGGCTTCACATTTCAGTTGATGGAATATTTTTCAGAAAATGGATTAATAAAACAATTTAATATAAAACAGTTTATATAAATTCACGAGACATATAAAATATTTTATAACAATGTTATATATTCATTTCAAAATATAAACAAGGGTGTAACATGGTCATAGGCATAATGGTATGATAGTTCAAGGATATATGACTCCCCACACTCAAGGTGACATAACAATATGCGTATACACACACTCCTTTTAAACTTTTCAAAAGTACATCATCTCTATACTATCTTGTTTGTGACATGCTAAATTTATGTTTTGGAACATTGTAAATCTTATAGTGTTTTCTAAATAATCACTAACAATTTAAGGATTTCATGTGATCTAAAAAAACAATGGTGGAAAATTTATTTTAAGACTTCTAAAAATAAAAATCATCTCATTATTTATTTCAAATATTCCAATTATCCATTTAAAACCCAAAATGAAATTTTATTAAAAAAACATTCAATTTTCAAATATAAAATCCAATTATTTCTATCAAAACCCACTTAATACATTTCACCCAAATAATAATTTGAAATAAAATCATAATTGAATTTTATAATTCACTTTCAAAAATTCAATTTCA
This sequence comes from Viscum album, assembly GCA_963277665.1. Lineage (NCBI taxonomy): Eukaryota > Viridiplantae > Streptophyta > Magnoliopsida > Santalales > Viscaceae > Viscum > Viscum album. Next base: position 2,056,224,108 of record OY728148.1, read on the forward strand.
AACCATTTCCATAAATTTATCAATTTCAAATCCAATAATTTAAATTCCACCAAATACCATCAATTTCATAATTATACCCCAATTCAATGGAATTGGGGGATTTTCCTATTCCATGCGAAAATCAAATTTCCAAAACCAAATCCCCCAATTAAAGGGAATTTTATTTTTAGTTAGATAATTTAAATTAATTTTATAAAATTAGATTTAAATCAATCAATTGAAAAAAATTCAAACAAATTAGGGTTAATTAAATTTTCCAATCAAAATGGAACCACCTACCTTGGGATCACATGATCTCAAAACAGAAATTCCTAATTACGATTATCCAATAAAGAACGAAAAAAATAGAATCTGGGAATAACACATAGATCCAAGAACCCCAAAAAAGGTTACTAGATCTTCCCGTCAACATGAATATCCAAAAAACTATAGGAAGTAAAATAGAGAGAGAGTATGAATGGGAAAGGGAAGGGGAATCTTACCAGGAGAAGATTGAATGACATTTTTTATGCGTCGATCCACTTTGAGGAGGGTTCCATGGAGTCCAAAACTAGTATTGGGAGACCCTAGTGAATAAGAGAACTCATGGGGTTGTACATGTATTTTGGGGGTCTAAATAAAGGTTTGGGGAATTTAAACACAATTTTCTGATTAAAAAACTAGTACGTATATTTAGCTAGGAAGGGATTCATAGTTAGGCTAAACTATTCACCATAGGTGTAAACCCCTTTTAAATGGGTTGCAAGGGTTTTCATAGGTGGGGACCAGTTTTCCAAACCATTAAAAACATCACTATCTCAGTTTTCATAATTCTCTCTAACATGGTGCATAGTTTGGGAAAATCATGCACCAACCATGCACAACCCTAGAACATTCAAATTTTTTAAATTTTCTAAATAGACAACCCCAAATGAATCCCAATAAAAAATTATAAAAAGTGGGGTTTTAGAAATACCTTAAAATAGAAACAAGATGTTACATATACCCATTTAATTTTGAATTTATTTAGAATCATATGTTTTGTAGCTGGTGTTCTAGAACAAACTATTTTTACAACAATTACATGTATATTTTATGATTTTAATATCAATAAAAAACAACATATTAAATACTATTCATTATTCTACAAGATATCATGTAATAATGTCATAGGGTATTGTTGCATTTATAAGGTTAAAACACTTCCCTTGTATGATGAGAACCATGAAGTTCCCTGACAATATTCTTAAATATAGTTCTATGGTTGTATACCATACTATAATAGGGCACATAGTATGTTTAATTTCAGGTGAAAATACTCATAAGTGGATTAATATTTTTTTTCATTAAGTTCACACATGGTAATCTTTAGGACTTGAGATTATGAGATTAAACCTTCCACAATGAATTCCACATGTTTTAAGGTCATCAGATATTCTTATCTATGAGCATGTGTAATGGTCCATTGACATTAATATTATCATTAATGAATTACATGACTCACATACATAGACTTAGTAACCAAGACTAGGATTCCATATGTTCATAGGAAGTAGGGTATGTTGGGTGCTTCATGATTGACAAGTTATTAATGGATAATTCTGGGAATGAATTTTCCTTTCCATCTTTATAGAAGTTGATATATGAACCCTTTTATTGGAATAGAACCGTCACATTAAATCTACGAGACAATGTGTAATGAAATTTTTATTTCATAGTTTCAAAGAATGTAGTGTCTATCATATTGGATAATGATACATATTTGTAGCTTTCTTGATGAGATATTGTGACATAGGGACTTTATTACACAATGAGCATTCTAATGTGATAATCACTATTGTAAAATTTTGTTCATTCACAAGGGTTCCTTGAACTGTTTCCATATACTAATCATGGGATTTATATAATCCTACCCAATGAAAATGAGAAATAATCCTATTGAGTCACATATTAAGTGTTATTGCTGATCTCGATTAAATTAAAATTGAATTTAATTATAGAAATAAATATTATTCAAAGAAATGGGGAATAATTTTATTCATTTTTTATAGATAATGTATTTTTATTCATTAATGAAATATTTAATTAAAACTTTATTTAGGTATTGAATAATTGAAATGAAATTGGAAAAAACCAAAATTATGTTCGGTGATAAATATTAATTTTCATGTAGGTAAAACAATAGTTTCATTACACTAGTCCACTCATGCCATATGATAATAATAATAGCATTATTATTATATGGAAGGGGTTTGTTAATGATTATTATATTATTTAGGGTTTTGTATGAAAATAAATAATATTTTACCCTTAAATTTATATATATAAATAGATAGTTGTTTATATTGTCTAGGGATAATCAAGACATTAGAATCATTGTGCAAAATGAAATTATCTCTCCATTCCTCATCATCTATTATTCTAAAGAATAATAATTTATAGAAATATTCCTTATGTATTAATGGAACTATACATGATCATGATAAACAATGCAAGACAAATTATTCTTCGTGCTAGTACCCGAAAATAAATTACATCCATTTGGAGATCAAAAGAGAATATGTGGATCACCACTAGAGGGATTGTACACATGGATCTATTGGAGTTTCTTCCCTTGAACCAACATCTTGTTTGACATTTTACATGAATATTCAAATAAGTGAATATGAGGATAAAAATCTAATAAAATATTTATTGTTCATATATATAACTTTGATAAGATTTTTTCCTAGGGTATCTGTTACATTGATAAGGTCACAACAGTTCCCCTCTAGGATGAGAAACTTAAAGTTACCTCAAAATATTATCAATATATAGTTTTACGGTCAGATAACATATTATTATGGGGAACATAGTGAAGGTTTCGGGCACATAAGAAGCATGTGATGGGAAGTTCCCAACATTGCTTTTTTCATGATTGATGCTCAATCTGAGATCTAAAGAATGATAAATTTTGAGATCAATAAAGCTTAACCAATGAAAAAAACAATGGAAATTACATCGGGACTAAAGGAAGGACCATCACATATTATTTATTATTAATTTAATTAAATAAAAAAATATAGTTAAGGAATTATTTTCTCATTCATGAATATGGTGATAGATAAGCAGTCCACCATCAATTAATTATAGAAATCAAGCGTATATTTCCTCTATCGTTGATCTAAACGAGTTAAAAAAAATATCTAGACATCATTGAAGGAATAACTAGGTGCAAGAATGGAAGTTCCTTGCACATGTGTCATCCTCCAATGATCTGTTTGAGAACAACTTCCAAATCATTCTCATAGTTTTGGTGGAGGAGGATTGCTCTCCATTCTTAGGGGCGTTCTTGGATATGGTTCATCTCTAGGCTTGAGAGGTTTCTCGAAATCCTTTGTTCAATACCAAGGAAAACAAATTAGATTAATGAAAAAATAACACAGATAGGTTTATATATCAATAAGTTTAAAATAAAATAATTTCACAAGTGCTCTTAATTATTTATTTAATCCTAGAGAAACCACATTTTAAACAATAATATTAATATCTTTATTTCTCAACCTACAGTTAAATTGTGAATTGTAATAAAATATTATTTAATCAAATAATATTAGATATTTATTATCTATCACCAAACCTAAAATAGATTCCATCACTCCTCTATAATATTTATCTAATCTTGAATAATAAATATTTATTAATTAAATTAATATTATTGTATTATTTTCCAATAAATTAATAAATATTATATTTACTATATCGAAAATAATTATTTATATGCCATCAATCATAGATGAATAATTATTAAACTTCTTACGAAGATAATAATTATTCAACCTGTTAAATAATAAATAATAATATATATTAATTAGATGACATTTGGGATACACTTAGTGTGTCACACTAGACATTTTTCTCAATGAAATTTTGTGAACATACCTAAAGTCCTAGGTTTGAGCTTAGAAACATGCCAAGACACCCATAAGGAATGAAGTCAATGAAATAATGGCATGTTACATCATATTGACACTTACTGTTTAGTATAATCCCTTTATATTGATATCTCTAATCAACCGGGTTGCATGTTGGTTCCATAAACCTATGTTATTGATTTCCTTTTTCTTTGACTTCCCAAAAAATTAACATGCCTTTAAAACACCATGTCCATCGATTTATTTAGGCTATATCATTTCCTTTTAAAGGGATAGAGATATTAAAAACTTGTTAATAAATATAAATGAAAAATCCTTTCTCAAATTATTCATCAATTAAATATTACTTGTGACACTTCCTATAAATCCTACTTCACTGAAAAAACTATAGTTGTGGTTTTAATTAATAAATCTAAGTGTTCGACTCATAAGAATCATTAATAATATTATTAATATATAAGGAAAAATACACACATCCACTGATAGAAACATCCAATGACACATATAAATGTGGATTTCCTACTTGTGGGTCTCTTTCTAATAATAACCTATAAGATATTACCAAGGGGTTATACCATGAGAAGGTTCCTCAATGCCCTATGATTCTCCACCCATGTTATATTTTAAACTTTATGTCCCTCAAATGATATAATCTAGCTATAGAACATTTATTTGAGAATATTCTTGTATCACTTCCAGGTTCTCATCATAGCGTGGAACAACTATGACCTTTTAAGGAGGAAACTACTCTTAGGACATTACCGCATCTTAGGTCATCCGGAATAAAAATCGTGACATGATTAGTAGTTTATTAATAATCGAAACAATTAATACATGTTTATCATAATGGAAAAAGTATTTGGTTTTAGGGAACCAACTCCAATATACAACCAATTTTACTAGATCCAATTACTAAAAAATTTCAGTCCACTAGCTCTCACATGATACACATTCTTCTGTTGAGATTGGCCTTCAGTCAAGGGTCCTCCATGTTATCTTACATGGGAACTATGCTTACTTAATAATCACCTCTCTAAAATAAATACCTTAAGAGGTGATACATTTGTAGTATGTGCTTTGACTATTGGTGTGACCTTTGCTCTTTTGCAAGATCCACCACTACAATATTATCCGAATACAATGTGATTGGGTCTTCACTTCTTGGAACCACATCATGCTATGAGGACTTTTTTTAATCCAAATGGATTCTTTGGCTGTAATAAATTCCTCTATATACTCATAATACACTCTAGAATTATTGAAAATGGACTACTTTGAACTGTTGCACCTCACAGATCCTCCCATTGTATAAAAAACATATCCTTATTATGACTTAAAAACAATTTGATCTATATGAAATATAGATTATGTATAACCCCTAACGACCATATCCTAATATACTCCATACACCAACAATATATCCTTAGTTCTTCTTAGATACTTAAGGATATCATTAATAGTTGTCTAATGTTGTTCTCATGGATCTAAATGATACATTCCTACCATACACAATGAATAGGTAACATGCAGTCTATTACAAAACATGCAAAACATGATTGATCTTATCAGTGAAGTGTATGAGATTTTATTCATTATTTATTTACCATACTGGGTTTGAGGAAAAATTTACTTATCAAAATGTAAACCCTGAAACACTAGAAACAATCCCTTCTTGGATTGTTTCATTATAAATCTCATTTGTATTTGGTCAATATATTTACATTGACATGGTCCATGTAGCTTCCGAGATCTATCATGAATAATCTTGATCCCTAGAATATAGGATACTTCACTACAGTCGTTCATAGAGAAAATCTAGTTTAACCAGTCCCAAATTGACTATATGAATATTATGTCATTTCCAATAATTAATATGTCATCAAAATGTAATAATAGGACAATGACCTCATTCCCCTAAACCTCTTGTAAACACATGACCTGCATTCATTGATAATGAAACCAAATTCTATTATGGATTCATCAAATTGAATGTTCCATGAAATGGAATCTTGATTCAATACATAAATACATATATGTAACTTGAAAATCCTATTGGTATAACCTAGAGTAGGAGAAAATTATATTTGTGTCATATAGACATCTACCTAATGGATCCCATTAAGGAATGTAGTTTTGACATCCACATACCAAATCTCATAGTCATGGTAAGATGATATATCAAGTAGAATTATAATTGGTTTAATCATTGAAAATAGTTAATAGTTTTCCTCATAGATAGTTACTTGATGATGTTTAAACACTTTAGTGACTATCCTTGATATATAGTTATTTACTTTACCTTCAATGACCAATTCCCTATTGAATACCCATTTGCATCCAACAGGATTTAGGATATTCACTGCCTCGATCCAATCGAATAATCATTATATTCTTACCAAGTTGATTGTCTACTTAATTCTTTAATTCCATTAATTTCATATAGGAATCATACTTATACGTCATCAAGTATATATATCCATATCTAGTTAATTCATCAGTAAAATTTATTAAGTAAAAATACCCACCTCCCATGTCTACTAGAAATGGTATACACAAATTAATGTGTACCAATCTTAGAAGCACTATATCCCTTTCTCCCTATCTACAAAACAAAGGTTTGGTCTTTTTTCCTTGTAAAAAAACATGGAATCTTTCATGTGGTTTTATCTCAGAAGTGTCTATGTAGCTATATTGATAGGGATTTGTCAAATACTTCTCATTTACATGACTAATATGTTGATACCAAATATGGGTGTTATATGAGTCATGTTAATATGATACATTATCAATTTCCAACACTTGGTTTTCATAATTTAATACAATAAGTCTGTTATTTAAATGTTCTATTCCATAACATATTGTTTTCTTATAAATGAACTAAAATTTATTTCCAAATTTGAAAATAAACTAATTTTTATATAGGCGTTATACGAAAAATATGTTCTTCGTAACTGTGTGCACATAATAATGATATTCCAAAACCGTAATCATTCTCTTCAGAAATTAGAGGTTGTAATTTCCAATGGCCAAAGCCGGAAACATCGCACCATTATCAGCTCTTAGATCCACATCTCCAATGTAAATCTACTGAAATCTACTTGATTCCTGCATTTGGATTCATATTTTTTGTAAAACCCCCTGATTTCATAGTAAGTTATTTTCTTTAATGTAATTCAATAGCTTACGCTACTTGTAACACTGAGTTCGAGCACACCACAAAAAACCAAAATAGCTGTTCAAAAAGTAGTTATGAATATTATTAAATAAATTTTTAATTTTATAGACAACATTTAATTTTAGAACGCATATAATCTGTTTCTAAGAAATAATATAAGAATAAAATCATTTTTTCAGATAATATATTTTATTTTCATAAAATGAAATTTTACCACCTTTTAATAGAAAACCCTTTCTAAAACCAATATGTGAAACTTTTATATATTAAATGAAATAGAATTATTTTTTCGAATCAGGGCATAAAAATTTATTTTGTCTAAATTTGTGGTCCTTCTCTGATATGTTTTATATTTTAATGAATACTGAAAAATACTAAATTATAATTGAAATCAAAATTTTTAATTGAAATCATTTATATTGTTGAATTATATCTATTAATGGTTTGGATGTATAATTAGATTATATTTGTGTCATTTAATACAATTTAGGTTATTATAAGTAATTTCACAATTAAATTTGACATAAACACATGTCAATCTTTTAATAGTTTTTACTTTTTAAAAACATGCTTTTCGGTTTTGACAACATGAATTGATATTAAATTAATTAATGAAACCTATATGTTTCAACTTTGAAAAAATAGAATTCATTTTCGATTTCAAAATATCAAAATTAGCTTACGGTAATTTGTTTTGCATTTTTCTGAAAAAATACATTTTTTAGGAATTGTGAAATCCACTCCGTTATAGTTTAAAATATACATTATATTTAAATAATTATTTATATTAGTTAAATTTAATTTTTTTAAATTTATAAATATAATACTTATATTAGTTCAATTTAATTCATTACAGTCATTTTATAATAAAATTATTTATATAAAATTTTATTGATCTTGTTACCTTCTTTACCCACCTTCTTGGAGCATTTGAAAATTTTCATAAAACATGATTTTACCGCTTATGTGAATTTAATTTCAAAAATCCAAGAGACATAGTAAATATCAGCAAGTAATATTTCATCTAATATGATGAAAATAATTTTTGGTGAATAATAACTTTTGACGTTTATTTAACACGGATATAAGAAAATAGGGTAATTGAAGGTAAAATGATATTATAATTACTCTAACAGATGTCATTATTCTATTTTACAAGGTTAATTCGACCAAAAACAATATTAGGAATAACATATGACCCATTAGGTCCACTTGGAATATATTAGGGCATTTATTTTTATTTTATTTAAAGAAGAGTTAAATGTGTTAAATTCAATGTATATTAACTAAACCATTTTTAATAGATGTTTCTACATAAGATAAATAAGAATATAAATATTAATTTGAGATATAAAAAGATTTCCTAAATAATGGTATTTAATTTATAATTTTTAGGGATTAAATAGTTAAATTTATGTATGACACAAGGATGATGCAGTAATTACCTTCTTAATAAAATATTAAAACTGTTTATATTATAATTACTAAAATAAATAAAATTCAAAACTTTTGATGCCATCCACGAATTTTATAGGTTAATAGGACATGTTATGGTTGAATAGAATTTTTTTGAAGTGATAAGGTTGTTGTGACTTTCACAAAAACCAAATATGAAAATAGTGTCAAAATTGTAATAAATTAGTTTTTAAAACAAATATTATATTATTGGTTGATATAATATATCTAAAAATATAAGGTTTGGCCAAAAATATTAAAAAATATTATATATGTCATTAATTAACCACTTTAGATTCTCTTGTATGTTTATTGTAACTTTATTAACCATATAGTGTAAGAATACAAGAAGACGCGATAAAAGTAATACTATATCACTAAGAGTTAAATCGAAAATATAAGGTTAAAATGGAATCTTAAACTTGTTTAAATCCTATTGGATGAAAGGATTTCGACCTATCTCTACATTATTATCGAAATAAATTATTTTTTATCCATTATAAATAGAAAATGAGTTTATTATAAAATAATATTTCAAGCATTTACTAAAGTGACCCCCACCTCTCTTATAAAAGGGTACTTCCCCTTCTCTTAATCTCACACATCCAAAGCCATTTAGATCAGACTAACCATGAACAAAAATCTTACCAACTTCCCTCACTTCAATCACGAGGCCTTAATTCGATCAAAAATCCATCATACAGAGTCCTTTTGATCAACTCAAAAGGAAACACTTGAAAAGAGGTAATCATTTAACCACACTCTTTCAAGTTATTTTCTTCTTCCATATCCTCTTTAATTTTTTCAATACCAAAATAATAAATATAGTACCTTATACATACTGTTATGTTATTATAAATATGGTACAACCATATTCATTAATCTATCCATTCAATAAATGACAAAGTCACCATACGTGCGTAGATACAGCTTACCTTCTCCACGCCGTGGTGTAGTTTGTTATTCAAACACTTAATTATTTGGATGGGTAAAATAATGAGTATAAATGATTTAAATAATAAATATAACATGTTAATTATTATTTATATATGATATACCATCCAATAACATATGATTTCACTATCAATATAATGATATTGTCTCTCATGCGTACGTACGACTTATAGTCTCCATAAACGCGATGAGATTCATTCCCCATCATAATCAATCATGAATTATTTTCATTTTATGATTAAAAATAATTTTTAAGAACTTAATATCATTCAATATATTAATCAAATACAACCTATACATAAAAAACATGACTTACGTATCAACACATAAAAAAATTAATCATTTAACAACCAAAACAATGATACAACTAAAATTTCATTAACAAAACAATATTAGAAGATCATATATGATATCGTATTTATGTATTTGGTTCTTTTATAATTTAATAAAAATTATTTAACCATTATAAATGAATTTAAACTAACCTATACTAAGGAAAAGTAAAATGTAAGGGGTTTCTTATCTCACTTTAAATTCTATGAGATTTTCGTTTTTCACCACTAATTTATTTCATGTGGTGTATTATGTATTGCTAATTGATATATATTATCATGATTATATTTATTTTGATACTCTTCTGTGATTCATTGGATGGTTATTAAATTTTTGTCTTATGAATCGATTGATTACAATTTTGTAAGTGGTTTTCATCTCACTTTTATTCCCCTGAGATTCTTGCTATATTTTCCACCATTACCTTTTGTGGGGTGTATGTACTGCCCCTGATTGTATTATTTAAGTAATATAATTTATTTTATTGGTATTTAAATCATCATTGGATGATCCTTTTTTTCGGGGGTGAATGTCTTGTATGTTTCCAAATTGGTAAGGTAATTTCAAATTTCAATTTCCACTCATTCGGTTTTAGGAAAACTTCATTGATTACTTTACTCCAAGATTATGTGAGAAATAACTATTTATTTACTAATGATTTAATTTAATCTCCCCTTTTTGTTGAAATAATTTCGATACACATAATCACACCATTTATAAATTCTCAATTCATCGATCTAATCTTGATAAGATAAATTTTAACTCAATTTTTGGACATTTAGTTAAACATCCAAGTCATTGGTGTTGTTTTTAAAATAATATGTGTGAATGTCCTATAGTTGATATAAAATTAATATCCAATAATATTGAGTGTATTTATATTTTTCACACATAATTTTTTCATTGATTTATCCTTAACCCAAGGATACAATCTTTATAGATAAATTCATCTCAACCTATATTCCATTGATACTTCATTGTTGTTATGCGCCAATTCACTTTTATTTGGTGTATATAATGTACTTTGAAATAGTATATCATGAATACATTTATTCTCATGATATTATAATGTTCTGATTACCTCAATTATTTTTATTCAAGAATCTTTCATTTGGTTAGGAACTCTATATAAAATATCATTTAAATGTTTTAAAAATTTATTCTTCTAAATCTTTCTCATTAATGTCCATGTTATAAAAAAATTTAAGGTTTTATTTATATGGCCACTAATGTTTTAAAATTGAAACTACTTTTAAAAGATTCCTAGTTGTATGGGACACTTTGATTCATAAATACATTTTAAACAACATCTTGAAAAATAGTGATACGTTTAAAAGTTTTCATTAAAAAGGGATATCTCTATCAATGATTTTTTACTGATCATTGTCAATTATGTCAACATCCTTTATGGGATATTATTATTGATCGAGGTTGATTTATTAGGATACAGATCTAACATACTGTATTGATGGTTTTGGGATATGTTTGACTATGGATTTTTTATCTTTACACCATTCATGGTTTATGGATAAAGTATTGACATTTCATACACAAGTTTTAATATGAATGTTTATGTTATGTTTAAACATTTTAACATGAGGAATGCATTGGACGTAGTATGTGATGGGTGGAGCCTATAATTTCTTCTTGATGCATCGGTAGGTCTCATGAGACAAACTGGTTTCTTAGCATAAGGCCTTGACAAAATCTTATTTGTAGTCTTGGCACATGGCATTGACTATGTGTTTATGAAGTATGGAATTATGCATTCCTTAATTATGAAATTGGCTATTGATATTACATGTGACTATTTGACTAGTATAATATACATTTTGAATATGTAAATAGAATTATTTTATTTAACTTTTCCATATTATGCTGATTTTTATGTTTAAAAGGCTTGTGTTCTTTTCTTATACATTGCATTAAATCTTTATTCTTAAGTATGACAATTTCTGCTATATTGTAATCCACTCTTGAGCATCAGAGATCACCCCTTTATTATGTTTTTTTACTAGGATGCAAAGTAGTATATTATGATTAACCTGTAGGAATAGGCTATGGGATATAAGAGTGTTCAAAGGGGACACAATGTAGTTTTTTTATTTCATGATGTAATTTAAAACTTATGTATATATCTAGTACTTACAAGGATAGTAAACTGATCGGCCTTTTAGGAAATTATTCCTTATATCATGACAATGTTTTGTAATAATGCATCGATTCTGAGAAACTAGGGTCGGGGCATTACAGTTGGTATTAGAGGAAGTTTAGTATAATATTTGGATGCTAGATTTAGAAAAAACTTTGATTAGGAAACAATAAAATAAGATAGACATTGAAGATTAGTTTAGAAGAACATCCCAAAATTTAGGTAATGTAAATATTATGTGTGTTTTACAAGAAATACATCCATGTATGGATATTATTAGGTATAGGTGGATCTGGAATAGATGTACATAGATGTGAAAACTATGACAATGCGTTTCGGGATTGACCCGGGGTATCTTGGTACACGACATTGGGCCTTGATGCACTCTTGGTTATGAAACTCCTGGGGGATTTGTTTATGCTAATTCACATTTTCTTTACAAACTGATTTGAAGAGTTTTAATATAAGATGAGAATAAATATCCTTTCATAATTCTAAGGCGTTTTAGATTGATATTAAGGTGTTATGATATTCTCTATATGATTTTATAACTCACACTATGGTTTCCTATGCTATTTAATGGTTTGATTCCATGGATGTCATAGTAACATTGAACATGATGTAAAAGGTGGGAATCTTAGTGGAAATGAGCAATGAAATGAAATAATGATAGGTGTAAAAGATATTGTGTTCATGCCGAATTAGTTTTACAAAAATATGATAAAACTATATATATTAACCATGTCCCAGATTCAACAAATAAGGGAAATGCAGTGAATGGTAAGAGCTCTAGTAGTGGAGACCATAGAGAAAAGAAAACTCAATTTCCATCATGTGGGAAATGTGGAAGGAGACACATATGAAAGTGTCTCAATGGAACAAATAAATGATTTATGTGTGGGAAAGAATGACATAATGTAAAGAATTGCCGAGGAAAAATAAATAGTACTATAGAAGAAAATAGAAATGATCCCAAGAATCCATTTAAATTCATTTGACATCAATGTAGTGGACCATTACCTGAGTGAATTCCCAATTCTATATGATAACCTCTTGGTCAAGGAAGAACCTACTTGGAAATAAATGGATGGAAATTTTTTTAAAAGTATTAGTGCACTTTTTTAGGGGATTACATTGGAAGACTTTTCTCTAGTATGTGTAACCCTGCAGTTTGTTATGTGAAAATTCTATTTTAGGAAGAATTATATTTTCTAATGTTGATATAGTTTTAAATAACCATTTGGGTTTATATCATCCTTGAACTGGAGTTAATTACAAGTTATTAAATTTTGGAGTGAAAGTGGGAGGTCTGAGATAAAATTTGTGGTAAAATTATGTTATAGTTATTTTGAAGAATTTATCTCATTTTGGGAATGTTATAAAATATTGTTTTTGAAAAATTATAACACACAGACCCTGTGACAACCCGTCACATTGGACAAAGCTACATGAATCAAACCCACAACAAGAGTGCAATTGGGATTTATCACCTACCACAAGACTACGTGATGTCCCCGGTTTGTGTGACAAATTATCATTAGTTAAAACTATTTAATTGATCAATAATATTTTAATTTGGAATCTTATGTCTCATCAAATAGATATCCTTATTATAGGAAATTTATTTGGTTATTGAGTGATAAATGTTATTTTGGAAGACGTTCTCTCTGTTGGGAACACTATATGCCTAAGAAAAATAGAATACTATGAGATTTTATTTGAGAAATAATGGTGTATTTTTATTTATGGTTTTATTGTGGATTTATAGTGATTTGGGATATTTATGGAAATTATTAACCTATCATAGAGAATATGTGATTAGATTAATTAATTTTAATAATGTGAGTTTAAGAGTAGTTTATGTTATTTGGAGATACAGTTTAACATGGAAGACTACATAATAAAATTCTTCTAAGTGATGGGTTTCAATATTAGTTTGGATTATATTGAATGATTTTAAGGACAATTGTTTTTGAATGATATTTACTGAACTATGGGTATTGTAGGTTTAATTTTTGAAATTAAGATTAGTATTTCTTTCTCTATAGGATTATCCTTTTTGGGGATCATCTGATCTTGTACTATCCATTTTGGTTTTGGTTAATCTCTAAATACAAGGTAAATATATATTTTATCCTTTGTGGATCATGTGATTCTCTAGATGTTGATTCTAGTGGTTTAGGTGTGAACATGTCCTCCTGAATACCCATTGTTTGAAAAATATATATGAGTTAGTGGTATAAATTTATTAATGGATGAAACTCTACATAAAAAGTTATAATATCTCTTTATGTTATTATTCAATATCATAAATAAATTCCTCAACATTATGAAATGGAACTTAAAACAAAAAATGTTGTCCGTTTACTTTTCCAACTAGGAAACTAATGACCGTTTATCCCATCACAAGTTTTTGTTTTTTTTATTATTAACTTTCTCCTGATCATGTTTTCTATCTCTCTTTATCATAACATGACACTTAGTTTATCTTATTATATCCATGTTTTCCTATATAGAATATTAGTATGGGTTATCTCAGGTTACCATTTTTACTTATCATTCTTTCTTTTAAAGTGATAGTTTTATTGACTATTTTTCCAATATGGGACTTTTATTGATGTTCCCAAACCCAATATTAAAATTGTGAGGACACAATTTCCAAAATGGGGGAAGAATTTAACAACACGAGATTTCATAGAAAGTTATTTTCTTTAATGTGATTCAATAGCTTGCGCTACACGTAAAACCGAGTTTTAGCACACCACAAATTACCAAACTAGCCATTCAAAAAGATGTTATGAATAATATTAACTAATTTATGAACTTTATGTATGACATATAATTTTAGAACCTATATTATGTGTTTCTTAGACATTATAAAAGAACGAATTCATTTTTTCATAAAAATACATATTTTAAAAAAAATGCATTTTTACCACCTTTTAATGGATAACCATTTTTAAATCTAATATTTGAAACATTTATATATTCAATGAAATTAAATTATTCTTTATAATCAAAAAATAAAAATTTATTTTTGATAAATATTTTTTACTTTTATGATAACTTTCATATTTTGATGAATACTGAAAATACTAAATTTATATTGAAAAAACACTTTTAATCGAAACACGTTATAGTTTTAAATTATTTATTTTAATTGTTTTAAAGTATAATTAAATTATATTTTTATAATTTAATAAAATGTAGGTTATTATAAGTATTTTCACATTTAATTTTGACATAAAAAAATTTCAATGTTTTGATGGTTTTTACTTTTTAAAAACCCACTTTTCGGTTTTGACAATGAGAATTAATTCTAAATTAATTAATTCAACTTCTATGATTTGAATTTGGTAAAATATAATTAATTTTTAAATTCAAAATATCAAAATTATATTAGGGAATTATTTTGGTATTTTTCTAAAAAACATTTAATATTTGATGAATAGTGAAAAACACTGTGTTATAGTTTAAAACATGATAGTTATTTAAATAATTATTTATTTTATTTAAAATTTTTTAAGTAATAATATATATATAATACCTATATATGTTTAATGTAATTAATTGAAGTAATTTTATAACAAAATTAGATGTATACAATTTTATTGAACTTTTTACCATCTTTTTCCCACCTTCTAGGAGCATTTCCAAACTTGCATAAAACATAATTTTACCACTCTTATAAAATGAATTTCAAAAATATGAGACACATAGTTAATATCAATAAGTAAATGTGGTTCAATAATATGGAAATAATTTTTTTGAAAAGTAACTGTTGGCTTTTATTTACCATGGTTAAAAGTAAATAGTGTAATTAATGGTGAAAATGATATTATAATTACCCTAAAAATGTCGTAATTTTATTGGATAAGTGTAATTAAACCAAGAAAATCATAGGAATAAAATATGCTCTTTTTGGTTCACTTGGATTAGATTAGGACATTTATTATTATTTTATTTGAAGAAGAGATAAAAGTGTTAAATTCAAAGTATATTTACTAAACCATTTTTAATATAGGGTTATACATAAGATAAGTTCGACTATAAATATTAATTAAAAATATTAATATATTTCCTAAGTAATGGTATTTTATTTATAACTTTTAGAAATTAAATAATTAAATTTATTTATGACACAATGATGATGGAATAATTAACTTTTTAATGAAATATTGAAATAGTTTATATTATAAATATTAAAATAAAGAGAATTGAAAAGTTCTGATTCTATCAATGAATTTTCATGTTTAATATGACATGTTAGTGTAGATTAGATAATTTTTTTTGAATTTATAATGTTGTTATGACTTTCACAAAAACAAAATACCAAATAGTGTCAAAATTGACATAAATTAGTTTTTAAAACATATACTATATTATTTGTTGATTTAATATTTCTAAAAAATAAAGTCTTAGACAAATGGATAAAATAATATTATATATATCATTAATGAACCACTTGAGTATCTCTTGGAAGATTAGAGTATGTTTATTTACAGTATAGTGTAAGAATACAAAAGACACGATATAAGTTAAACTATTTAACTATGAGTTAAATCTAAAACATAAGGTTGAAATGGTAACCTGAACTTGTATGATACCTATTAGTTGAGATTATTTCGATTTATCCCCACCTAAGATTCTATATAAATCATTTAAGGTCAATTAGAAACATAAAATGATTTTATTTTAAAATAATATTTCAATCTTTTCCTAAAGTGACCCTCACCTCTCTTATAAAAGAGTACTTCCCCATATCTTAATTTCACACATCCAAATCCATTTGGCCCGGCCAAACCTTGCCAAAATATGTTCACAAATTCCATAAATTAAAACTATATAAGCCTTATATTTACCATAAAGACAACCTAAGGAGTCCTTTTGATAAACTCAAAAGAAAACACCCAAAGAAGTGGTAATAATTTCACCACCCGCTTTCAAGTTATTTTCTTCTTCTACTTCCTATTTATTTATTATTTCCATAAAAAAATAATAAATTCAGTACCTTATAAATAATTTAATGTTATTATAAATATTGTACAACCATATTTGTTATTCTATCCATCCTATAAATGACAATGTAACCATACGTGTGTACGTACGGCTTACCGTCTCCACATCGTGATGTAGTTTGTTATTTAAACTCATAATTATTTGGATGGGTATAATAATTATTATAATTGAAGTAAATAATAAATATTTCATTTCATTGATTCTGTATATATTATATACCATCAAATTACATAGTATTTCACCTTCAATATAATGATATTGTCACTCGTGCGTACGTACGACTTACCGTCTCCACGAATATGATTAGATTCATTCCCCATAGAAATAATTGAAGAATAATTTTTATTTTATGATTAAAAATAGTTTTTAAGAACATGATATCATTCTGTATATGAATCAGATACGTCCTATACTTAACAAATAGGACATACATAACAAAACAAAAAAAAAGAAAACGAATCTACTAACAAACAAAATAATGATACAACTGAAATATCATTAACAAACCAATATTAAAAGATCATATATGATATCATATTTATGTATTTGGTTCTTCAATAATTTAATAAAAATGATTTCAATGTTATACATGAGGTTAACCTACCCTATACTAAGGAAAAGTACAAGGTAAGGTGTTTCCTATCTCACTTTTAATTCTGTTAGATTTCTGTTATTCACCAATTATTTATTGAATGTGGTGTATTGTATACTACCACTTGATATATATTATCATGATTAAGTTTATATTCATTGTATTCTGTTATTCATTTGGTGGTTATTATCTTTTGGGTTTACGACTTGATTTATTTCAATGTGGTATGGGGTTTTCATCTCACTTTTATTCTCGTGAGATTCATGCTATATGTTCTACAATTAACTTTTCTGTGGTGTATGTACTACCCATGATTGTATTGTTTTAATAATATAATTTAATTTATGGGTATTTACATCATAATTTTTTTATTCTTATTTCATGGGGTGTATGTTTTGTAATTTACCAAATCGGTAAGAAAATTTCAAATTTCAATTTCCACTAATTCGGTTTTACAAAAACTTCATTGATTACTTTACTCCTTGATTATGTGTGAAATCAATATTTATTTACTTATGTATTAATTTACACTCCCATTTGTGTGGATATTATACTGATACACATATTCTCACCATTGATAAATTCTCAAGTCATCGATATAAACTTGATAAGAGTAATTTCTAACTCAATTTCTAGTCATTGAGTTAAACATCCTGGTCACTGGTGTTGTTTTTACAAGAATATGTGTTTATGTACTCTAATTTATTAAAACTAAATATCCAATAACATTGAGGGTATTAATATTTTTTCCACATAAATATGTCCTTGATTTATCCTTAACCCAAGGATACTATCTTTATAAATGAATTTATCTCAACTTACATTCCATTGAGACTTCTTTGTTGTTATGCACCAATTCACATTTATTTGATGTATATACTATAATATAACATATTATATCATGAATACCATTATTCTCATGATATTATAATGTTTTTATTAACTCAATTATTTTTATTCAAGTGTCTCCCATTTGGTTAGGAACTCTAACTAAAATATCATTTTAAATGTTTTAAAAATTTATTCATCAAAATAATTCTCATTAATGCCCATGTTTTAAAAATGGGTTTATGGTTTTATTTATATGGACATTAATGTTTTAAAATTTAAATTAATTTTAAAAGATTAAAATTTTTATGGAACACATTGACTCCAAAATATATTTAAATAGCTTCTTGATAAATATTGATACATTAAAATGCTTTCATGAAAAAGGGCTATTTCACCCAATTATTTTTCACTGATTATTTTAAACTATGTTAACCACCTTTATGGGATATTATTCTGGATCGAGTTTGATTTATTATGATACAAATCTTCCATACTGTATTGAATGTTTCGTGATATGATTGACTGTGGCTTTTTTATTTTTACACCATTCATGGTTTATAGATAAAGTATTGTCATTTCTTATGCTAGTTTTAATACGAATGTTTATGTTATGTTTAAACCTTTTCATATAAGGAATGAATTGGACATAGTATGTGACGGTTGGAGCCCAATATAGCTCCATGTTGCATATATACGTCTCATGATACAAACTATTGGCTTTGGCACAAGTCATTGACAAAATCATATTTGTAGTCTTGGCACAAGGCCTTGACTATGTGTTTATGAAGTCTGGAATTGTGCATTCCATCATTATGAAATTGGATATTGATTTTACAAGTGATTATTCTACTAGTATAATATCAATGTGAATAAGTAAATGGAATTATTTGATTTATATTTTCCATATTATACTGATGTTTAAGTTTAAAAATCTTGTGTTCTATTCGTATACATTTCTTCAAATGTTTATTCTTATTTATGATAGTTACTACTATATTGTTATCCTTGATGTGCATTTGAGATCATCCATTTCTTATGTTTTATTTTTCCCAGGATTCAAATAAGTATATTATGATTAACCTGTAGGAATAATCATTGGGATATAAGAGTGGGAAAAGGGGGAAAATTTTGTTTTTTTATTTCATGATGTAATTTAAATCTTATGTATATATCTAGTAATTCTAATGATACTAAACTGATTGGTATTTTGGGAGATGATTTCTTGAATCAGGTCAGTTTTATGTAATAATTCACCGATTTTTGTGTTACTAGGGTGGGGGCATTACAGTTTGTATCAGTTGAAGATTAATACCAACCTTGGAAGCTATATTTAGAAAAAAAAATATTATTAGGAAACACTACCCTATGGTAGACATTAAGGAATGGTATAGAATAACTTCTCAAAAATATGATAATGTAAATATTATGTGTGTTTTATAAGGAATACATCCATGTATGGATACGAGCATGAAGAAGGGTCTCCAACACAGATGTACCTTGGAGTGAAAACTCAGACAAGGAGTTTCGGGCTTGACCTGGGGTTTCCTGGTACACAAAAACGAGCCTTGCTAAAATCTTGGTTACAACACTTTCGAGGGACATTCTTAGGATAATTCACATTTTCTTTACAAAACGATTCGAAGGATTTTAATATAAGATGATAATAAAATACCATTGTTAATTATAAGGTTTCTTAAATTGAAAATAAGGTGTTATGATATTCTCTAAATGATTTTATGACCCACACTATGCTTTCCTGTGTTAGTCAATGACTAGATTCAAAGAAATTCATAGTAACATTTAATATGATGTACAAGGTTGAAATGGTGGTAGAAATGGAAACATAAATGGAACATGGATAGGTTTAAAAGATATCATGTTCATGAAGAATCAGTTTTCAAAAAATATGATCAATAACATATATATTAACCAACTCCTGGACTCAATAAAGAAGTGAAAGGCGTTGAATGACAAGAGCACCAGCAGTGGAGACCATGGTGAAAAGAAAGATCAATTTCCATCATGCAAGAAATGTGGTAGGAGACACCTAGTAAAGTGTCTCAATGGAACAGAAAAATTATTTATGTGTGGGAAATTATGACATAAAGTAAATAAATACCGAGGAAAAATGAAGAGTACTATGAAAGAAAATTAAAATGATCCCAAGAAGCCATTTATAGTTATTTTCTGTAAATGTATGGGACATGTGAATTACCCTAGTGAATTCCTTGTTCTATAGGATAGCCACTTGGTTAAGGAAGAACCTATGTGGAAATAAATGGTCGGCGAAAGGTTTAAAAGTATTAGGTCTCTTTGTTGATGGAATTACATTGGAAGACTTTTCTCTTGTATGTGTAACCTTGCAGTTTGTTAGGTGGAAATGCTATTTTAGGAAGAATTATCTTTTTTATTGTTGATATAGGATTAAATAACCATTTGGGTTTATATGATCCTTGAACATGAGGAAATTACATAAAATGAAATTTTCGGATGAAAATTTGAGGTATGAGATAACATTTTTGGTGAAATTTTGTTACGGTTATTTTGAAGAATTTACCTCATTTTGGGAATGTAATACAATATAGTTTTTGAAGAAGGACAACACAAAAACCTTGTGATAACCCATCTCATCGTAAAAATCAATCATAATCGAAACCACAATGAGAGTGCGATTGGGATTTATCGGATACCATTAGACTACGTGATGTCCCTGGTTAGAGTGACTAATTATTTTTAGTTAAATGATTTAATTGATCAATAATATGTTGATTTGGGATCTTATGTCTTATCAAATGGATATCCTTAGTATAGAAAAATGATTTGGTGATTATGTGATAAATTTTATTTTGGAAGACGTTCACTCTATTGTGAACAATATATGCCTACGGAAAATATAATACTATGTGATTTAATTTGAGGAGTAGTGGTGGGTTTTTAGTTATGTTTTTTACTTTGGGTTTATAGAGATTTGGGTTATTTTTGGAAATGATTAACCTATCATAGAGAATATGTGATTAGGATAATAACTTTTATGTATGTGAATTTAAGAGTAGTCGATGTTATTTTGAGATAAAATTTAACGTGGAAGACTACTTAATCAAATTCTTATATGTTTTGGGTTTAAATTTTTTTTTATTATATTAATGGATTTTATGTATAATTGTTTATTTAATGGTATTAATTTAACTTTTTCTATTGTTGGTTAAATTTTAGAAATTAAGATTAATATTTCATTCTCTAAAGGATTATCCTTTTTGGGGATCAACTGATCTTGTACTAACCATTTTGGTTTTGGTTAGTCTGTAATGTCATGGTAAATGTATATTTTATCCATTGTGGATCATGTGATTCACTAGAAGTTGATTCTAGCACTTTAGACGTGACCAAGTCATCTTTAATACTCATTGTTAGAAAAAAAAGATGACTTAGTGGTAGAAATTTATTAAAGGATGAAACTATACTTAAAAAGTATGTATATATCTTTATGTTCTTATTCAATCTCATAAATAAATACTACAACATTATGAAATGGAACTTAAAACAAATTATGTTTTATGTTTACTTTTCCGAATGGGAAACTAATGACCATTTATCCCACCAAAAGTTTTTTTGTTTTCTTGTTTTTAGCATTCTCTTAATCATGTTTTTTATTACTCTCCAAGAAAAGTTGACGCATAGTTTATCTTCCATATCCTTGTTTTATTACATGGAATCCTAGTATGGGTTATCTCATGTGACCATTGTACTTCTATTTATTTCTTTTAAAGTGATTTTTTTTATTGAATATTTTTCTGATTTGGACTTTCAATGAAGTTATTAACCCCAATTTTATAATTGTGAGGACACAGTTTCCAAAAGGGGGGAAGAATATAACACCCCAAGATTTCATAGTACGTTATTTTCTTTATTTTAATTCAATATCTTACGCTACACATAACCCCGAGCTCGATCACACCACGACTTACCAAACTAGGCGTTCAAAAAGTGGTTATAAATAGTATTAACTAAATATTGAATTTTATATACTACATATAATTTTATAACCCATATTATGTGTTTCTTAGACATAATATAAGAAAAAGAATTCATTTTTTCACATAAAAGAAGTGTTTAAAAAAAATGAAATTTTGCCACCTTTTAATGGAAAATCCTTTTAAATTTTTTTTTTACACTTTTATATATTCAATGAAATTAAATTCTTCTTTAGAATCGGGACATTAAAATTTATTTTGGATAAAGTTTTGGTATTTTATGATAACTTTCATATTTTGATAAATACTGAAAAATACTAAATATAAATTGAAATCAAATTTTATAATAGAAATAATTTAGAGTGTTAAATTATTTATTTGAAGGGTTTTTGAGTATAATTAGATTAGAGTTTTATCATTTAATACAATTTAGGTCATTATAACTAAATTCACATTTAAATTTGACATAAAAACATGTCACTATATTGATAGTCTTTACTTTTTAAAAACAAGTTTTTTGGTTTTGACGACGAGAATTAATTTTAAATTAATTAATTCAACTTATATGTTTTGAATTTGGTAATATAGAATTCAATTTTGGATTCAAAATATCAAAATTATCTTAGGTTAATGTTTTGGAATTTTCTAATAACATGCAATTTTTGATAAATAGTGAAAAACAGTATGTTATAGTTTTAAACTGACTTTTTATTTAAATAATTATTTATTTTAATTAAATTTATTTTATGTACAAATAGATATATAATACCTATATATCTTCAATTTAATTTAATGGAGTCATATTATAATAAAATTATATGTATAAAATTTTAATTAACTTTTTACCATCTTTTACCCACCTTCTAGAAGCATTTGCAAATTTTCATAAAACATAATTTTACCGTTTCAGTGAATTGAATTTAAAAAATAAAAGATAAGAGGTTAATATAATTATGTAATATGTGGTTCAGTAATATGAAAATAATATTTGGTGAATATTAACCATTTACTTTTTTTTACCACGGTTAAATGTAAATAGGGTAATTAAAGGTAAAAATGATATTATAATTAACCTAGCACATGTTTTAATTCAATTGAATTTGTGTAATGATACTAAAAACAACCTTAGAAATAAAATATGATCCTTTAGTTCAACTATTATTAGATTAGTTCATTTATTATTATTTTATTTAAAGAAGAGATAAAATTTTTAAATTCAATGTTTATTAAGAAATATATTTTTAATATAGGGTCATATATAATATAAATTCAACTATAAATATTCATTAGAAATATAAAAATATACCCTACATAATGGTTGTTTATTTATAATTTTTATATTTTAAATAATTAAATTTATTTATGACACAATGATGATGTAGTAATTACATTCTTAATGAAATATTAAAATAGTTTATATTATAAATATTAAAATAAATAGAATTTATAGGTTTTTATTCCATAAAAAATTTATAGGTTAATATGACTTTTTAGGGTTTATTATATAATTTTATTTCTAAGTGTTAAGGTTTTTATGACTTTCACAAAAAAATATACCTACTATTATAAAAATTGACTTAAATTTGTTTTAATACAAATACTATATTATGGATTGATATAATATTCCTAAAAATATATGGTTCTTACAATTGGCTTAAATAATATTATATATGTCATTAATGAACCACGTGTGGTTCTCTAGGAGTTATAGAGTAATTTTATTAACAATACAGTGTTAGAATACAAGAAGACAAGGTAAAAGTTAAACAATTTAACTAAGAGTAAAATCTAAAAGATAATGTTACAATTCTAACCTAAACATCCCTAAAACCTATTGGTTGATAATATGTTGACTCATGAAAACCATAGACTCTAAATAAATCATTTTGGAGCCATTAGAACCAGAAAATAATTTTATTATAAAATAATATTTCAAGGTTTTCCTAAAGTGTCCCTCACCTCTCTTACAAAAGGGTACCTACCCTTCTCTTAATTTCACACCTACAAAGCCATTTATCTAGGCCAAAACCTAACCAAATATCTTCCCAAAATCCCTCAATTTAATCTAGAGGACTTAATTTGATTAGAAATCCAACCTAAGAAGTTATTTTGATCAACGCAAAAGGAAACACCTGAAGAAGAGGTAATAATTTCACCACCATCTCTCAAGTTCTTTTCTCATTACACTTCCTCTTTATTTTTTGATTCAATACAATAATAATAAATCCTATACATTATGCATACTGTTATTTTATTATAAATATGGTACAACCATATTCGTTATTCTATCCATCTTATAAATGACAAAGTCACCATACGTGCGTAAGTACGGCTTACCCTCTCCACATCGTGGTGTAGTTTGTTATTCAAACACTTTATTATTTGGATGGGTATAATAATGAGTATAACTGATGTAAAAAATAAATATAAAATTTTAATTATTCTTTAAATATGATATACTATCCAATTACATACTATTTAACCCTCTATATAATGATATTGTCGCTCGTGCGTACATACGGATTACCATCTACACGAATGCGATGAGATTCATTCACCATCATAATAATTTATTAATAATTTTCATTTTATGATTAAAAATAATGTTTAAGAACTGAATATAATTATCTATATTAATCAAATACATCTTATGTATAACAATCCTGTCTTACATAACAAAACATAAAAAGGAAAACAAATCAGTTTACAACCAAAACAATGATACAACTAAAATATCATTAACAAAACAATATTAAAAGATCATATATGATATCATATTCAAGTATTTGGTTATTTTATAATTTAATAAAAATGATTTTACCATTATACATTAGTTTAACCTAACCTATACAATGAAAGAGTACAAGGTAACGGGTTTCCAATCTCACTTTTAATTCTGTGAGATTTCCATCATTCACCACTTATTTATTGCATGTAGTGTATTGTGTACTTCCACATGATATATATTATCATTATTCCATTTATATTAATGGTATTCTATGATTCATTTTGTGATTTTTAAATTTTGGTCTTACAAATCAATTTATTACAACGTGGTAAGGGGTTTTCATCTCACTTGTATTTCCCGTGAGATTCATGCTATATATTCCACTATTACCTTTTGTGTGGTGTATATACTTCCCATGATAGTATTTTTAGAATAATATACTATAATTTATGTGTATTTATATTTTTCACACCTAATTATGTCATTGATATATCATTAACCTAAGGATACATTCTTTATAAATGAATTGATCTCACCTTACATTCCATTGAGAATTCCTTGTTGTTATGTGCCAATTCACTTTTATTTGGTCTATATACTCTACTTTGACATATTATATCATGAATCCCTTTTTTCTCATGATATTATAAATTTTTTATTACCTCAATTATTTGTATGCATGTATCTCTTATTTGGTTAGAAACTCTAACTAAAATATCATTTTAAATAATTTAAATTTTTATTCTTCTAAATATTTCCCATTAATGTCCGTGTTTTAAAAATGGTTTTAAGGTTTTATTTATATGGAATTGTTTTAAAATTGAAATTACTTTTAAATATTTCAAATTGGTATGGGATACTTTGATTCAAAAATCAATTTTAAACAGCTTCTTGATAAATAGTGATACTTTTAAATGTTTTAATGAAAAAGTGATATTTCACTCAAAGATTTTTTACTGATCATTTTTAACAATGCCAACATCGTTTATGTGATATTATTTTTGATCGTGGTCGATTTATTATGTTACAAATCTTTAATACTATGTTGAAGGTTTTGTGATATGTTTGACTAGGGATTTATTATTTTTATACCATTCATGGTTTATGGATAAAGTATTTAAATTTCCTATGCTAGTCTTAATATGAATGTTTTTGTTATGTTTAAACCTTATCTTTTTAGGAATTAATTGGAATTAGTATGAAATGGGTGGAGGCTTCTATAGCTCCTCGATGCATCAATAGGCCGTATTAGACAAACTAGTGTCTTGGCACAGGGCCATGAAAAAATCTTCTTTGTAGTCTTGACACAAGGCCTTGACTATGTGGTTATGAAGTCTAGAATTGTGCATTCCATAATTATGAAATTGGCTATTGACATTACATGTGATTATTCGACTACTATAATATCCATGTGAATAAGTAAATTGAATTATTTTATTTATCTTTTCCATATTATGATGAAGTTGAATTTTAAGAGGCTTTTGTTATAGTCTTATACATTTCCTTAAATTTTTATTCTTATTTATGAAAGTTTGTTCTATATTGTTATCATTAATGAGCATCTGAGCTCACCCCTTTCTTTTGTTTTATTTTTCCCAGGATGCAAAGATTTATATTATGATTAACCTGTAGGAATAGTCTGTGTGATATAAGATATTTAAAAGGGGACACAATGTTGTTTTTTTTCTTGATGTAATTTAAAACATATGTATATATCTAGTACTTTCGAGGATACTAAACTGATCGGCCTTTCGGGAAAATATTCTTTGTATCATGCCAATGTTATGTAATAATCCACCGATTCTTGGTAACTAGGTTCAGGAGGTAACATTTCTACCCCAAAAACTATATCAAATACACAATGGGTAGATATTTTAAAACTACACTCAATAATTAATGCTTATTTATCTTCCCATTACTTCAAGGTGAAGTTACTCTTTCAGTGGTCCAACATTATACAAGAAAAACATATAGCTTCATTTTCCTTACCTTGCCCATGGATATTCATCTTCTTAGAAGGATGGTGCCCTAGAGATTTAGACTGTTTATAAGTATTGGACCCCTTTTCACTAATCTTCCTTTACCTATTCACCATAAGGAATAAATGTTTGTCACACCCCAATTCAATATCTACATTGAAAATCAAAGTAAGAAGTTATGAAGGACTCTTCCCATTAGTTCTCATATGATAATTAACAATAAGTGTAGAGAAGGTGTTGGGTTGTGATGAAAGTATGATATTTGTATGCAAATCATCTGGGAATTTTCCCCCTATGATTTATAGGCCTTCAAAGTATCCAATAATCTTGACTACATGAGGCCCAGCTAGTGAAGGCTCTCTAATATTAGTTTAAAAAATCATTAGATATCTCTTACCAATTTTATTTCTCCTTATCCTGATAGAGACCCAAAGGTGAGACATCAAGGTATAGGAATCCATATTGTTATGTAGTTTCAAAATATCATTAGATATATATGATATAATGAAACATTTAATATCTGTAGAATCATTTAGATGTTTTTCATAGAGAGATAATTATTCATCACTTCATTACCAGGCTCAACAGGAAATGGTTCTTTGAGCACATATAATTTTCTTTTCACGGTGAAGGATGATACGTTGGTAAAATTTCCACTCATCAAAAATTGTGTCAATGATAAGGTTTTATTTACCATGTATGAATCAAAATGCTTTGTTTTATTTCATTTTAATGTTGACTATAAAAAATAAGATAATCATAATTTTAGTAATTTATCTGATAAAATTTTCACAAATAAATATTATATTTATTAGTCTACAACTATTTTTTTGAAACCCAATATCCATCACCATTGGATTAGAAATGAAATGTTTATTGAAATTAATTGTGTTAGGGATTCATATTCTACTAATCATTACCCCAACATGAGTTAGTCAAGAAACATGAATGGTTTTAAATTTTAATTCTAAATGACAACTACATTTACTCACAGTTCCTTGATCTTATGAGTGGACTACCCAATCCAAAAAACCTTAATTTTATTTCTATTGGACTCCTCGTGTATTATTCATGTTTTAATGATCACAAATCTTATTTAATCATGTTTTAATGATTCCAAATCTGATTTAATCATGCCTTAATGATTCCAAATATTATTTAATCATTTGTTAATAATTCCAAATCTTATTCAACCTAGTCAACATTTATAAATTATATCCAATCATGTGTATTTATGTTTATAGTTTTCTCATACTTTAAGAAAAGCCTTGGAAGATCAAAATTGTTCTATTTTCAATTTACCTACTTCATACTATTGTTTATATGATCTCAAAATACCTTCTTTCATAAATACTTAAAGTATAATCCTTTATATTGTTATCATTATTTAAGTCTGAACATAGTTACTTTGGAATGTTGAGGACACCGTGAGTATGCCACTGGCTATGTATTTCTGATTCCATGATGCAAGCCACCTTGAACAAGACACCGTGAAGCGAGACACTGTGAAAAAGACACCGTGAATACTAAAACCGTGAACTAGACACCGTGAAGCTAGAAACTGTGAACAAGACACCGTGAAGCAGACATTGTGACCATAAGACACCATGAAACTCATTCACCATGATAAACCTAGGCATCGTGTGAAGGAGACACCGTTTCCATGACTTACCATGACACCGTTTCTTAAAATATTCTGTTTCCATTCAATTTAATTTCTAGCGGTCATATTTGATGACTTTACTGCACTTACATAATTAATGTTTCGCTGTAGACATATCATCAGATAGTATGAGGTACCAGGTTCATAACACATGCATCCTATCGGCTCCAACACATGCATTCCAAGTTAAAAGTGACATGTGACCAAGAATCAGTATGCATGACACAAATTAAAAGAAAGGGCACCGAACACCATAATGAAGAAGATACTTGGAGGAAGTCTCAATAGAAAGGAATACTGCATGCAACTTGATGATGCTAAAAACACAAAGCATATTTGAAGCTTAATGAACATCTTCGCTCGATTGAACCTCACGAAGAACAGAAGATGAACCTCGACACTCAGTTTTTCACCCAACTACTATAGAATGAATAAAAACATCATCTGCTTCAATCCAAAGGAGTTCAAAGCTGTATTGAAATCACACAAGATCTTCATAAACCTATCTTCATATTATTGCTCTGTTGTGATAATTTTCATTACATTATGAGTAGTGTGTTCTTCTATCGGTTTTAATAGACACCTCCTTCTTAACTGAATAGGAGGATACTGAAATACTCAAACCATCATTTTTATACCTGTGTATATCCCACGTAGAACTCTTGTAGAGGTCTAAGGACCGGACAACATGTGTGTTGTTGCTGTTTCTTTCCAATGTAGAACTGTGGTAGAGGTCTACGGACCTAGACAGTCTGGGTACTATTGTAACCCCGATCTAGGGTGTGGATCAATGTTTTATGTAAACAATTTGAGAGGGCAAAGTCTTAGCTTGATACTGAACCTCTTGGTTAAAAACTATTGTGCATTTTTATTTTAGTTAATACTATTTTGAATATTCTGCTTCTATGTACTTTAAATATAAATCTATTTTAAATATACTCTGATAGTTAAACTAGCAAGTGATTTTATTTATTGTAAACTAGTAGGGTTGTTTCAAA
Source organism: Viscum album (assembly GCA_963277665.1). NCBI lineage: Eukaryota > Viridiplantae > Streptophyta > Magnoliopsida > Santalales > Viscaceae > Viscum > Viscum album. The sequence goes on from OY728148.1 coordinate 2,056,253,851, forward strand.
AGTTAATCTAATCAATAAATTAGATAAACTGAGAACTAATCAATCTCTTGAGAACCTAACTGACCCTTTAGAATATTAAAAAATTCACTATAGTTTATCTTGGTATTTAAATTAAGGATATTTTAATAGAAATATTTTAAACATAAATTTTAATTAGAACTAAATTCACCCCCTATTGAATATCCACTACAACCAACATTTGGTATCAGATGCAATAAACGTTTTCAGAACTACTCAATTTTCACTGTGTTTTTAGTTGTATCTTAAAGTTCTTAAATTTTTTGTTATTTCTAAATATTTATCTATTTTAGTCTTCTACTTCAAATTCTTCATTATGGATAATATACATGAAGGTGTTTCTGCAAATATAACACCTTTCTTCAATGGTGTCAATTATTCTTAGTGGAAGATTAAAATTAAAATTCTTTTAGAGAGAATGGTTTTTGATATCTGGACTGCTAGAGAATCTCAATATAAAATTCCCACTTCTGTTAGAACTACATGGGATGAATCCACCAAAACTGAGTACAATAATAATTATAAAGCTATGAATGACTTATATTGCACTTTATGAGATGAGGAATTAAATACTATATCAGCTTGTAAAACTGATTTGGAAATTTGGGATACTTTAGCTGTTTCCCATGAGGGAACAACTAATGTTAAGAAAATTTGGTTGAATACCTATATAATTAAGTATGATAATTTTAAAATGAATCCTGATAAACCTATTGTTGAAATTTATCTCATGTTCAAGGAAATTGAAAATACAATGAGCTCACTTGGAAAAGATATTCCATCTATAGAGAAGATTATAAGAATACTAAGATGCCTACCAGAATTAGATAGAGAAACAAGGCTTCTATTTATGTTTATACAGAATTTGGTAAGTCCATAAAAATGTGATTTTACTATGTTAAAATATCAACATGTGTTTTTGATTCACCTCATGAAAAATGGACATAAGATAAACCAGTGCACGTATATCATTCACCATATGTGTGAGTTGATCAAATTAACATCCAAGTCAACATCTCTATTTTATCTCAGCTAATATCAGCCATTCTTATTGTAAAAGGTGTAGTTGGACTTAATGTGTATGTGATTATGGAATATGAGTACTGCCTCTCAAAATACACTATCAAAAGAATGAAGATAAACTAGATTCCTTGGAAAAAGGAATGGGTGGAAGACAATGATAAAATTTATGAGAAATTCAATCTGGTGGATTATCCCTCAAGACCAAAAGAAATTTATGCTCCTGGTTTGGAACCAGATGAGCCTATTGAGTATACTGAAGAAGAGGAAGAAGAGATTGAAGTGCAACCCAAGGAAGCTATTGTTGTTGAGGAAGAATGAACTATTGTTTCTCATGTTGTTCTTAAATAATATTCCCCTGATCTTAAGAAGCTATCAATATGGAAATTCTACCAGATGCAGTAAATGAATCAATTTCCAAAGAATTAGAAAATAATGACATGGAAGATCCTACAGTAGAAGAACCTATAGTGAAAGAGATACCTATTCTGCATGAAGTCAATCTTGAGGAAGTCCATGTGGAACAATCTATTCCTAAAATCATACCTTCTGCTAAAGAATAGATTGAACTAGCTTTTCAGTTGTCTAGACATGAAATGAATGAAGAGCTTAGAGCTGAGTCTGGGGAGTTAGACCAAGATTCTATGCCTCTAAGTCCGGAGAAGGAGGCACAAGTTTAGGGGGAGGAAACCCCAAATCTTGCGTCTGTTGAAGCCTCACAACCAACTGAGTCAGTTCTTGTAGACACTCAATATAAATTCCCTAGTTTCTATGATGTGAATGTTTCTCAGCTGGTTACAACAACCAGACTTGACATTTCCTCCCAATTTCATTTGAAATCAGTCTCCAATTTTGCACCGGAGATGGAACCTGATCCTGTACAAGTTCATACTCCTGAAACTCATTAATTTTATTTATCAATAATGTTGTTCTATTTTCCCATGTAAACTTTTAGCACATTTGGCTTGATCGTTTATGACATATGGGCCCAACAAGAAAATTATCTTGATTTTTAGAAAGATTTTGAGGCTTCCATTGTGAGAAATATTTGGGCCTTCGAATTAAGGATTGATATTTGGGTACAGAAGTATAAAATTAATCCCATAAAATTGAATAATCTATAAAATAAGAATTATTTAATTTGGATCAGTGATTAAAACATTATGGTTGAATCATTGAAATAAATTGAAATAGTTAAATTCCAAAATAATCTATTTTTAAAATTATACTCAAAATACTTTAAAAACTATAATATGTGAAAATTTTCCTTGAAATAAAAGTTTTGTAGGATTAAAAACACAGAAATTAAGTATAAAATAATTGAAAATATTTTCTCTATCAATGTACATATGAGGGTACAAAGCTAGAGCCTGAATGAGAACTAGTGGTGGTGCCTCTCATAGAGCATGGACAGTACACATGATCTCCTCAACTAGATTCCACTCCATATATGGATTTGTGATATGAATTTTAGTAGTATCTTCCCCATAGATCCAATTCAATCAGATTCATGAAGGAATAATGTCTTCAAAACATCAGTAAACAACAAATGAGACAAAAATTAACCCAAAAACAGAGAAAGAAGGGTGAATTATTCTCAATAGATAGACAAAATATTTTGATTTCAATGTACTAAAATCAAAATTATGGAAAATACTAGAACTAATCATAAAGACATATTTACCTAACCACCTCAGGTAACCTATGGTTCCATGCAGTAATAGATGGATAGGAACTCAATCATAACTACCTATTAAGTCCTGACAAGATTTTACAATCCAACTATCTTCAACACAACATGATCAACCTAGAGCTCAGATACAAATTTTCCATGAACCAACCCGGGTATCCTAAATACCCAATTATTGATATGTTCATGACATATCCCAATGGGGTTTCCTAATCCCCATGGGTTGTCTAATAGAACCTATCATCATACAAATTGAATGTGGGAATGAATTTTCTACAAATATTACAAAAGCAATATAAAAAAGATAATATAAATACAAGATAAACTCCACAGAGAGAAGTTTACTAGATGTAAAACAAGTATAAATATCCCAAAGTACTACAAAAATTTACGAGAAAGACAAGAAAAATTACACATGTTCCAATGGTTGAAACTCTCCAAAGCTATATATCAATTGGTAGAACCATCTCCAAGTGGTTATTTTCCCATGATTGAACCTAAAATGAGAAAATCAATACAAACCTAATGGCACAAGTAGGGTTTGAGATAATATCCTTATAGGTACTAACCAAAGATTCTTTAAAATATTACAACATTTAATTAAAAAAATAAAGATCATTAAATTTTAAATATATAGGTTTGTAATTCTAAAACAATATTCAAAAAAATAATCCTTCACAATTCAAATGATGAAAATACATTAAAAAAAGTTTTCACATTTCTGTTGAAGGAATATTTTTTAGAGAATTTAATAATAAAACATTTTAATATAAAATAGTTTATATAAATTCACAAGGCATATAAAATAGTTTATATAAATGTTATATATTCATTTCAAATATAAACAAGAGAGTAACATGGTCATAGGCCTAACAGTACGACAGTTCCAGGCTATATGACTCCGCACACTCAAGGTGACATGATAGTATGTGTATACACGCACGACTTTTACACTGCTCAAAAGGAAATCATCACCATCCTATCATGTTGGTAACATGCTACATTTATGTTTTGGAAAAGTGTAAATCATAGAGTGTTTTCCAAATAATTCACTAAAAATTTAAGGATTTTTTGTGATCTAAAAACAAAAAATGGTGAAAATTTTATTTTAAGACATCTCAAAATAAAAAACATCTCATTATTTATTTTAAATATTACAATTATCCATTTAAAAACCAAAATGGAATTTTAATAAAAAAACATTCATTTTTCAAATATAAAACCGAAATGTTTCTATAAAAACCAACATAATTTATTTTATCCAAATAATAATTTAAAATAAATTCATAATTTAATTTCATAATTGACATTAAAAATTTAAATTTAAACAAATTTCCATAAATGTATCGATTAAATATTCAATAATTTAAATTCCACTAAATCCCTTCAATTTCACAATTATACCCTAATTAAATGGAATTGGATTTTTTTATTCAATGCCAAAATCAAATTTCCAAAAACAAATCCCTCAATTTAATGGAATTGGATTATTAATTAGATAATTTAAATTAATTTCAAGAAATTAGATTTAAATCAATAAAATGAAAATATTTCAACCAATTGAGGGTTAATTAAATTTTCCAATCAAAATTGAACCACTTATTTTGGGATCACAGGATCTCAAAATAGAAATACCTATTTAATATTATCTAGTAAAGAATGACAAAAATACAATATGGGAATAACACCTAGATCCAAGAACCAAAAAAAGGTTACAAGATCATCCAATCAACATGATGATCCAAAAAACTATATGGAGTAAAATACAGAGAGCATAAGAATGAGAAAGGGAAGAGGAAACTAACCAGGAGAAGACTGAATGCCATTCACTATGCATCGATCCACTTCGAGGAGGGTTCTAAGGAGTCCAAAACTGGTCTTGGGAGACCCTAGTTAAAAAGAAAACTCATGGGGTTGTACATGTATTTTGGGGGGTCTAAATAGAGGTTTGGGGAATTTTAAAACAATTCTCCAATTAAAAAAACTAGTATGTATAGTTAGCTAGGCAGGGCCGCATTGTTAGAATAAACTATACACCATAGTTGTGCACCCCTTTTAAATGGGTTACACAGTTTCTCATAGGTGGCAGCATAGTTTTCTAAACCATTATTAATATCACTATCTCAATTATCATGATTATCTCTAACATGGTGCACGGTTTGGGAAAATCATGCACTAAACATGCACAAACATAGAACATTCAAAATTTCTAAAATTTCTCTAAAAACAACTCCAAATAAATCCCAATGAAAAAATACCAAAAGAGGGGTTTTAGAAATACCTAAAAATAGTAACAAGATGTTACATAAACCCATTAAATTTAGAATTCATTTAGAATCATTTGTTTTGGAGCTAGTGTTCTAGAACCAACTATTTTTACACTAATTACATGTATATTTTATGATTTTAATATTAATAGAAAACACTTTTTACATACTATTCATTATTCTACACGACGTCATGTAATAATGTCCTAGGTTATATGTTGCATTTATGAGGTTACACAACTTCTATAGTATGATGAGAACCATGATGTTTCCTAATTATATTCATAAATATAGTTCTATGGTTATATATCATACTATGATTGGGCATATATTATGTTTAATTTCTGGTGAAAATACTCATAAGTCGATTAAGGTTTTTTCATTAAGTTGACACTTGGTAATCTCTAGGACTGGAGATTATGAAAATCAACCTTCCACTATGAATTCCTCATGTTTTAGGGTCATCAGATATTCTTATCTATGAGAATATATAATGGTCCTTAGACACTAATATTATCATTAATGCATTCCATGAATCAGACACATAGATTTACTAACCAACACTATGATTCCATATGTTCATAGGAAGTAGGGTAAGTTGGGTGCATCATGATTGACATATTATTAATCAATAATTCAGGGAAAGAAATTTCCTTTCCATCTTTATGGAAGTTGATATATGATCCCTTTTATTGGAATCGAAACATTACATTAAATCTTATGGACAAGTTGTAATGACATTTTTATTTCATAGTTTCGAAGAATGTAGTCTTTATCATATAGGATTATGAAACATTTTTGTAACTTTCTTGATGAGATATTCTGACAAAGGGACTTTATTACACAATGACCAGTCAAATGTGGTAATCACTATTGTAAATTTTTGTTCATTTTCGTGGGTGCCTTGAACCGTTTCCATATAGTAATCTTGGGATTTGTGTAATCCTACCCAATGACAATGAGAAATAATCCTATAGAGTCACATATTAATTGTGTTTTCTGATCACGATTAAATTCAAATGTAATTTAATTATTGAAATTAATATTATTCTATGAAATGGGGAATAATTGTATTCATGTTTTATAGATCACATGATATTTATTGATGAAAGAAATATTTAATTAAAAATTTATTTAGGTATTGAATAATTTAAAAGAAATTGGAACTAACCAAGTTTATGTTTGCTGATGAATATTAATTTTCAAGTAAGTAAAACAATAGTTTCATTGCACTAGTCAATTCATTCTATAAGATAATAATAATATTATTATTATTATTATTATATGGAAGCGGTATGTTAATTATCATTATATTATTTTGGGTGTGGTATGAAATTAAAAAATATTTTAACCTAAACAATATATCTATAAATAGATAGTTATTTCTATTGTATAGGATTAATCGAGACATTAGAATCACTGTGAAAAATGAAATTCTCTTTCCATTCCTCATAATCTATTCCTCTAAAGAATAAGAATTTCTAGAAATATTCATTAAGTATTAATGGAACTATACTTGATAAAGATAAAAAATGGAAGACAAATGATTCTTCATGCTAGTACCTAAAAATAAATCAGTTCCATTTGGAGATCAAAATAGAATATGTGGATCACCACTATAAGGATTCTACACATGGATCTATTGGAGTTGATTCCCTTGAACCAATTACTTGTTCACCATATTACATGTATATTCAAATAAGTGAATATAAAAATAAATATCTAATAACATATTTATTGTTCATATATATAACATTGATGAGATATTGTCCTAGGGTATCTGTTACATTGAAAAGGTCACAACAGTTCCCTGATAGGATGAGAAACATGTAGTAACATGAAATTATTATTAATATACAGTTTTACGGTTATATAACATATTATTATGGGGAACATAGTGAAGGATTCAGGCACATCTGAAGCGTGTGATGGGAAGTTCCCAACATCGATTTTTTCATGATTGATGATCAATTTGAGATCTAAACAATGATAAATGTTGAGATCTATAAAACTGAATCAAAGAAAACAAACAATTGAAATCACATCGAGACTTGAGGAAGGACCATCCCATATTATTTATTATTAATTAAATAAAATAAAAAATTGTCTATAAGGAATTATATTTTCATTGATGAATCTGGTGATTGATACACAGTCCACCATCATTTCATAATAAAAATCAAGTGTAGATTTCGTCTATCATTGATCCAAACGAGTTACAAAAATCTCCAGACATCACTGATAGAATCTCTAGGTAACAATATGGTAGTTCTTTCCATGTGCGTCATTAGCCTATGATCTCTTTAAGAAACACTTCCAATGCATTCTCATTGATATGGTGGATGACGATTTCTCTCCATTCTTAGGAGCGTTCTTAGATAAGGGACATCTCTATGCTTAAGAGTTTTCTCCAAATCCATTGTTCATAAGCAAGGAAAAAAATTGGATTAATGAGAAAATATCATAAATATGTTTATATATCACTAGGTTTAAAATAAAACAATTTCACAAGTGCTCCTAATTATTTATTTAATACTAGCGAAACCACATGTAAAAAATAAGATTAATATCATTTTTTCTGAACATATGAATAACTTGTGAATTATAATAAAATATTATTTAATCAAATAATATTTATTATTTATTATTTCTTTCCAGACCTAAAACACATTCCATCATTCCTCTATAATATTTACCTGCTCTTGAATAATGACTATTTATTAATTAAATTAAATTAATTGTATTATTTTCCAACAAATTAATAAATATTATATTTACTAAATAGAAAATAAATATATATATGATATCAATCATAGTTGAATAATTATTAAACCTCTTATGAATATAATAATTTTTGGACCCGTTAAATAATAAATAAAAATATATATTATTTAGCTGATATTCTGGATACACTTAGTGTGTGTCCCACTATACCTTTTTCTCAATGACATTTTGTAAAGCTACCTAAAGTCCTAGGTTTGAGTCTAGAAACACGCCAAGTCACCCATAAGGAAAGAAGTTAATGCAGCAATGACATGTTACCCCATATGGACACTTACTATTTAATATAATCCCTTTATAATGATATCTCTAATCAAGTAGGTTGAACATTGGTGCCATAAACCTATGTGCTTGATGTCTCATTCTTTGCATTCCAAAAAAATGATCTTGCCTTTAGAAAACCATGAAAATGTATTTATTTAGGATATATCATTTTCTTTTAAAGGGATTTAGATATCAACTTCTTTTAATAAATATAAATGAAAAATATTTTCTCAAATTATTCATCAATGTGATATTACTTGTGACGCACCCTAGATATCCTACATCATTGAAAAAAACTATCATTATGGTTTTCATTAATAAATCTATGTGTTCGACTCATAATACTCATTAATAATATTATTAAACTCTACTGAAAAATACACATATCCACTGATAGAAACATTCAATGACACATATAAATGTGGATTTCCGACTGGTGGATCTCGTTATCATAATAACCTATAGAATATTAGCAAGGGGTATACAATGAGAAAGTGTCTAAGTGTCCTATGATTCTGAACCCATGTTAAATTTTATAATTTATGTCCCACAAATGATATAATCTAGATAAAGAACATTTATTTGCGAATATTATTGTAGCACTTCTAGGTTTTCATCATAGTGGGGAACTGCTATGAACTTTTTAGGTGACATCTACTCTTAGGACATTATCAGATACTAGGTCATGCATAATAAAAGCAATGACATGATAAGTAGTTTATTAATATTCAAAACAATGAATATAAGTTTATCATAATGTAAATAGAATTTGGTTCTAGGGAACCAACTTCTATAGATAACCGATTTCACTAGAGCCAACTACAAAAAAAGTTCATTCCACTAGCTCTCACATGATACTCATACTTTTGTTGAGATATGCCTTCAGTCAAAGGGTCCTCCATGTTATCATTCATGGGAACTATTCTTACTTGAACATCACCTCTTGAAAATAAATACCTCATGAAGTGATACTTTTGAAGTATGTTCTTTGTATATTGGTGTGACCATTTCTCTTTTGAAAGATCCACCACTACAATATTATCATAATTCAATGTGATAGGTTCTTCACTTCGAGGAACCACATCAAGCTATGGTGAATTTTTTTAATCCAAATGGGTTATTTGGATATATTAAAATCATCAATATACTCTAAATCCATTGTATAATTATTAAAAATGGACTACTTTGAACTCTTGTAGTTCACAAATGCTCCTTTTTTAGAGAAAACATATCCTGATTACGACTTCAAATTATTTTGATCAGTATGAAACCTAAAATCAGTATAACCCCTAATGACCATCTCCTCATCTACTCTATACACCAAAAATATATCCTTAGTTCATCTTAGATACTTAAAGATACCATTAATAGTTAACCAATGTTTTTCTCCTATATCTACATGGTATATTCCTACCATACACAATTCATACGCAACATCTAGTCTGTTACAAAACATGGAAAACATGATTGATCTTATCACTGAAGCATGTGAGATCTTAATCAATTTCTATTTACTATTTTGTGTTTGAGGAAAAATTTTCTTATAAATATGTAAACCCTGAAACACTATGTCACGACCCGTCCTCGGGGCCCGTGCCGTGACTACCCCAAGCCCGCCTTCCATAGGCCAGGGGCTGGCGACTAGCACCAAGGCGTAAAATCCCAGTAAACAGGGAAGGCATTGCCTTTATAAGTAACAACCACACAGAGTCAGCAAGCGGAAAGTAAAGTGCAGAAAAGTAAAGGGGCCGGAAATACAAGCCCAACTGTAAAGTACAACTGAAAAGGTAAAGTACAGCAACTGAAGAAAAGACGGCGGCCTCGTGTCGTCCACTGGCAATCCCACCTGAAGGGTGGGTACAGATAGCCTCCAGGCTCCTCGGGTCCCACGTCCGCTCCGAGCACGTCCCGCCCAGTGGTCCACCTCCAGGTACCGTCCTGCTCCACGCCCCAACCGTGATCAGCGCTGTCCGTCGTCTGCAACCAACACAACAAGGTGCGGGCATAGCCCGTGCAGGGGGTGAGTACAAGCTACTCAGTAAGGACCCCGAGACCCCCGAAGGTCTCCCGAAATCCACAAAGGATATAGCACAAAAGAAAGATGCAATCATGAAGTAACATCTGACTCGACTTAGGTATATGCCCATACATATACCTAAGTCCCCAATTCTAGCTCTGCTCACGAGCTCAAGAACAACTCAATCCACAAAGGAAAGCAAGACTCAAATCCACAAGGAGAGTAAACAGTAAAATCCACATAGGATAGTTCAACACAATCCACAAAGGAGAGTAACATACGATTCAGCTCAACCAGGTATACTTTTTCAGATGACGTCAAGGATGATCACTGATCCATCTAAGTCGTCGGACCCACGAAGGATTGATAGGTACTAACCCCCGCAGAAGACCCACACAGGATCGGGCTCACACAGAACCTGTAGGCAGTGGCTCACACAGAACCGGTAGTAAGGACCCACATAGGATCGGGCTCACACAGAACCTGTAGCACTGATCCACGTAGGATCGCTGAGTGCAGTAGTCGACGCAGTCCACTGAGGATCTCTGCACAGTCGTCGCCGCAGTCCACGAAGGATCTCTGCTCTGCCGTCGTCGCAGTCCACGAAGGATCTCTGCTCTGTCGTCGTCGCAGTCCACGAAGGATCTCTGCTCTGTCGTCGAAGTCACAGCCAGCGCTAGGGTTCCCGCACAAAGCGAGCTCGTTTAGGAGGGTCCGCTCCACGAGCCGAGAGGCTGATACATCAACTGACACGTAGTCCGAAGTTGATGTATCCAAAAGTTCCGTATCGACAACAGGATCTCAACGCGACAGACGGCGCGTCAAACGGACGCCCGGTCTGAGAGTTATTGGCATTTTCGTCCCAGGGGCCCGGTTGGTTTTTAGGGAAAAACCAACCCGACCGTACTCCGCCTGTATCCGATCCTCGGGCGGAGCATGCCAAAAGTTCCGTCTCACTTAGAGGAAACTACCACAGCTGACGGTACGTCGATCGGACGTCCGTAGCTCAAGTTATGAGCGTTTCCGCTCCGAGGGCCCGGTTGGTTTCGTGTACGAACCAACCCGGCCGAACCCAAAGTCTTCCGAAACCTTGAGTATAATATACCGAAACGACCGTCTCGATCCAAGGATCGCGTAGCCGCTGACGGTTCGTCAATCGGAGGTCCCAGGCCCAAGATATGGGCGAAAGACCGAAGAGGGCCCGAAAACGGGGGTTCGAGGCCCGGGGCGACCCGGCCCGAACCCCCCCCTGGGGTCGGCCGAACCGGGCCGGCCCGAACCGGCCCGAACCGGCTCGGCCGGGTCCGGTTCGGCCTGGGCGCGGCCCGGCCGACCGGACCGGCCGGCTCGGCTTCGGCCGAGCGGCCGAACAGGCCGCCGCCGCGGGTTTGACCCGCGGCATTTGAAGAAACGCGGCCCCCGCGGGGGGGCCGCCTGTCACGCGGACGCGGCCGGGCCGCCGCGTCCGTTCCCGGTTCCGCGCGGCCGCGGAACCGACCGCCACCGCCGCGGCTTCAGCCGCGGCGGGAGATCTCCACGGCGGCGCGCCGGGCGCCGCCGCTGCCTTCCGCGGGCCGCCGGAGATGCTCCGGTGGCCCGTTTTGCCTCCCGTCTGCGCCGATGCCTCTCCCGGATGCCGACCTTCACTGCGGAATCAACGGATCGCCCCTGCCGCGCGGTTTGTCATCGTCCGTCATATCCGCACAACAAAAGGGATCGGCGGAGGGTTGTCGGGTCTTGTTCGTTAGACCCGCACCCTCCGCGTTAGCCATAATCAACGGGAGAAAAGAAAAAAAGATGATCAACACATGATCCAACAATTTTTATTTAAAGATAAAATTGTTCGTTTGAAACCGACTTTTTAAATTTTCAAGAACGTTCACGAGAAAATTTAAAAAGGGGTAACTTTTCCAAAATAAATCCCTACCTCGAAGTCGTCGTCGGACGAGAGGTCGTCGCGGAATCGCTCGTCGCGGAAGAAGGAGATCGTCGCGTCGTCGCGGTATCCGGCGTCGCGTCGCCAATCTCCGGATCAAGAACAAACAGATTTAATTAATTAAATCCGTTGTTATTGAAATTAAGAAGGGAGAATTTAGAAGTTTCGATTCTCACCTTTAACCGCCGATCGCAGGTTCGCCGCGGAAGAAGAGGCACCGAAGAAGAAGAAGAAGAAGGTCGCGGAAAAGCTGTTGACGTCGCGGATCGTGCGTCGTCGGATTCCGGTTCCGGCGTTCTTCGCGTTCTTCGCGTTCTTCGCGTTCTTCGCGTTCTTCGCGGAGAGGGTGGAGGCTCAGAGGAATTGCACAACGATAGCAATCCTCCAAAATAGACAAGTTTGTCTATTTTATTATTTTGCCAACAAACGTAAAACGCGTAAGTAACGACCCATTTAATTTGTTGAATTAATTCAACGAGCGAAACAGCCCATTTAATTCACGAAAGAAACAGCCCATTTAAATGGTCTGTTAAGAATTAAAGAAACGCGTCGGTTGACTTTTCAGTTTCTTTGACGGGTTTTCGCGGGTGCGTTACTTAGCGAAAGAAACGGCGGGGCTCGCGCGGGCCCCACCTCACAAATATCCTATCAAGGGGGTAGGATATTTCTGGATAGCATCCTATCCAGTTCAACACAGTTCAAGCCGCCTTTAGGTGGCTTCAAGTGGCTTCCAAGCAGCTTAAGTGAAATAAAATAAAGTTGTCGCACAAATTTATTTTATTTCTGACTTAAAGCCGCAAAATTTAAAAACCACGTCTGAGCAAACGCAACTCCGGAAGAGGTGTTTCTAAGCAAATACCGGCGCTGCGATTTCATCGGTGCCCTCAGAATTTGATTCCGGGCACCGGTTCAAAAGATAGAAAAACCCGCTCGTCCGTTCACTGAACGTACCCGAGCCAAACTTCGGAAATTGATTCCGGGCACACCGGGCCTCGGAATCAGGTGCCGTCTAAAGCTGCGCTCTTGTAAAATTCCAAAGAAAATTAAGAAAAAAATTTCCTTGAAATTTGCGGGTCTTTACACACTAGACACAATCCCATATTGTATTGTTTCATTCTAAATCTCAATAGTATCTGGTCAATATATTTACTTTGAAATGTTCCAAGTAGATTCTAGGATATATCATGAATGATCTTGATCCCTAGAATATAGGATACTTCGCTAAAGTCTTCATGGAGAAACTCTTGTTTAACCAGTCCCAAATTGACTATAAGACTATTATTTCATTTCAAAAAATTAATATTTCATCAAAATATACTAATAGGATAATGATCTCCTTTCCACTAAACCTCTTGTAAACACATGACTCACATTAATTGAGAATGAAACCAGATTATTTTTTGGATTCATCAAATTTAATATTCAATGAAATGGATTCTTGATTCAATACATAAATAGATATATGAAACGTGATAATCATTTTGGATTCACCTAGAGACAATGAAATTTCTAGTTGTGACATATAGACATCTTCCTGAAGGATGCCATTATGGAATGCAGTTTTGACATCCATATACCAAATCTCATAGTCCTGGTAAGATGATATATCAAGTAGAATTATAACGGGTTAAAACAAGGAAAATAGTTAATAGTTTTCATCATAGTTAATTCCTTGATGATGTTTAAAAACTTTAGTGACTATCCTTTCTTTATATGTATTTACTTTACGTTTTATGGACAATTTACTATTGAATACCCATTTACATCCAACAGGATTTAAGATTTTCACTGCCTTGATCCAATCGAAGATTCATTATATTCATACCAGGTTAATTATATACTTAATTATATAATTCCATTAATTTCATATAGGAATCAGACATATACCTCATCATGTAGATATACGCATATATACTCAATTCATTAGTAAAATTTATGAATTAAAAATACTCACATCATATTTCTACTAGAAATGGTATACACACATTAGTGTCTACCAATACTAGAAGCACTATATCCCTTTCACCCGATCCACAAAATAGTGGTTTGATCTTTTTTCCTTGTAAAAAAACATGGAATATTTCATGTGGGTTTAGAATAGAGGAGTCTAAATAGCCATATTGATAGAGATTTGTAAAATAATTATCATTTACATGAACAAGACACTGATACCAAATATGGGTGTTATAAAAGTCATGTGAATATGATACATTATCTATTTCCAAAAAACAGTTTTCATAATTTAATCCATTATGTCTATTTTTTAAATGATCCATTCAATAAAATATGTTTTCCTTATATATGAAAAAAAATTATTTCCAAATTTCAAAATAAACCAATTTTTATCTAGGTGTGATACAAAAAATATATTCTTGGTAACTATATGTACATAATAACGATATTTCAAAACCAAAATCATTCTCTTTGGAAATTAAAGGTGGTAATTTCCAATGGCCGGAGCATCCAACATCGCACCATTAATAGATCTTTGATCCACATATCCTATGGAAACAATGTTAAATCCACTTGATTCCTACATTTGGAAACATATTTGTTGTAACACCCAAAGATTTTATAGTAAGTTATTTTCTTTAAAGTAATTCAATAGCTTTGGCTACACGTAACACCGAGTTCAAGCGCACCACGACATACCAAAATAGCCATTAAAAAAGGGGTTATGAATAGTGTCAACTAAAATTAGAATTTAATATACTCCATATAATTTTAGAACCCATATTATGTTTTTCATTGAAATAATATAAGAAAAATTTCATTTATTTTAGATAAAATAAATAGTTTTAAAAAAATGAAAATTTACCACCACTTAATAGAAAACCCATTCTAAAACCAATATGTTACACTTTTTTATATTCAATGAAATTAAATTATTTTTTAGAATTGGGACATAAAAATTTATTTCAGATATATGTTTGGTACTTTTCTAATAACTTTCATATTTTGAGAAATAATGAAAAACTATAAATTTTAATTGAAATCAAAATTTTAAATCGCAATAATTTATTGTGTTAAATTATTTTTTTGAATGGATTGAAAGTGTAATTATATTATATTTGTGTCATTTAATACAATTTAGGTAATAATTTGTAATTTTAGAATTAAATTTGACATAAACACATGTCAATCTTTTGCTAGTTTTTACTTTTTAAAAACATGCTTTTCGGTTTTGACAACAAGAATTAATTATAAATTAATTAATGCAAATTATATGTTTTAAATATGGTAAGATAGAAATCATTTTTGAATTAAGAATATCAAAATTATCCTAGGGTAAATTTTCTGTATTTTTTTCGAAAAATTCAATTTTTGATGAATAGTGAAAAACACTACGTTATAGTTTAAAACCAACTTTTTATTTAAATAATTATTTATTTTAGTTATATACATTATAAGTAAAAATATATATTTATATAATAACTATATAAGTTCAATGTAATTCATTGGATTCATTTTATAAAAAAATTTAATGTATAAAATTATATTGAACTTTTTGCTATCTTTTACCCCCATTTTAGGAGCATTTGGAAATTTGCATAAACCTTAATTTTACCACATATATGAATTGAATTTCAAAAATCCAAGAGACACTGTTAATATCAGTAAGTAAAATGTGGTCCAATAAGTTGAAAATAATTTTTGGTGAATAGTAACATCAGATTTTATTTACCACGATTAAAATAAAATTGGGTAATTAAATGTAAAAATGATATTATAATTACCCTATCACAAGTACTAATTCTATTGGATAAGTGTAATTCGACCAAAAACAATCTTAGGAATAAAATATGACCCTTTAGGTTCACATGGATTATATTAGGACATTTTTTTTATTTTATTTAAAGAAGAGTTAAACATGTTAAATTCAAATTATATTAACTAAACCATTTTTAGGATAGGGATATACATAAGAACAATTCGACAATAAATAATAATTTGAGATATAAAAAGGCTTCCTACATAACTGTATTTTATTTAGTGTCAAAATTGTCAGAAATTAGTTTTTAAAAAATACTATTTTATAGGTTGATATAATATTACTAAAAATATAAGGTTCGACCAAAAATATTTAATAATATTATATATGTCATTAATGAACCACTATAGTTTCTCTTGGAAGTTTAGAGCAAATTTATTAACTATATAGTGTAAGAATACATGAAGACACAGTAAAAGTTAAACTATTTCACTAAGAGTTATATCTAAAAGATAAGGTTAAGATGGTAAACTAAACTTGTCTAAAACCTATTGTTTGAGCGTATTTAGACCTATCCCCACTTTACCTTCTAAGTAAATTATTTTTTATCCATTAGAAAACGAAAATTATTTGGTTATTAAATAATATTTCCAGCATTTTCTAAAGTGACCCCCACCTCTCTTATAATATGGTACTTCCCCTTCTCTTAATTTCACACATCCAAAGCCAACTGTCTCAGCCAACCCCTGAACAAATATATTCCCAAGTTCCCACACGTCAATCTAGAGGCCATAAATTTATCAAAAATCCATCCTAATGAGTCCTTTTGATCAACTCAAATGGAATCACTCGATGAAGGGGTAATAATTTCACCACCCTCTTTAAAGTTCTTTTCTTCTTCCACATCCTCTTTCATTTTTGTTTCCATACCAAAATAAAAAATACAGTACCTGATATATATTGTGATGTTATTATAAATATGGTACATCCATATTCGTTATTCTATCCATCCTATAAATGGCAAAGTCACCATATGTGTGTACATTCGGCTTACCGTCTCCACGTCGTGGTGTCGTTTTTTATTCAAACAGTTAATTATTTGGATGGGTATAATAATTATTATAACAGATGTAAATAATAAATATAGCATGTTAATGATAATTTATATATGATATACAATTCAATTACATAAGATTTCACTATCAATATAAGGATATTATCGGTCATACGTGCGTACAACTTACTATCTCCACGAACGCGATGAGAATCATTCCCCATCATAATCATTCAAGAATAATTTTGATTTTATGATTATAAATAATTTTTAAGAACTTAATTTCATTAGAGATATTAATCAAAACAACCTATACATAAAAAAGATGACTTACCTAACAAAACATAAAAGGGAAAAGGAATTCGTTAACAACCAAAACATTAATACAAATGAAATTTCATTTACAAACCAATATTATAAGATCATATATGATATAATATTTATGTATATGGTTCTTGTATTGTTTAATAACAATGATTTCACAATTATAAAATAAGGTTAACCTACCCTATAATAATGAAAAGTAAAAGGTAAGGGGTTTCCTATCTCACTTTTAATTTCATGAAATTTTTGTTGTTCACAACTAATTTAAGGCATGTAGTGTATTGTATATTGCTACTTGATATATATTATCATGATTCTATTTATTTTCAAGGACTTATATTATTCATTTAGTGGTTATTAACTTTTGGCCTTACGAATTTATTGATTACAATGTTGTAAGGGGTTATCATCTCACTTTTATTCCACTGAGATTCATGATATATTTTCGACTATTACTGTAACGCCCTGACCCCAGTTACCCAAAGGCGGTGCATTGTTGTGTAAAATTGGCATGATCATAAAAGATCATGTTTCTAAAGACCGATTAGTTTAGTAGCCTTGGAAACAAAAGATACATTCATAAATGTTATATTACTTCATAAAGTGAAAAATCACAATAACATAGTCTCCATAGTCCACACTTCTATCCCCTTTAGACCATCCCTGTAGGTCAGTCATAAAATATTTCTTCACATCCTGGGAAAAATAAAACATTGAAAGGGGTGAGCTCAGATGCTCAGTAAGGATAACAATATAGCAAAAGCTTTCATAAATAAACATAAACATTTAAGGAAATGTATGACTAAAACAAAAGCCTTTTAAACTTGAACTTCAACATAATATAGCAAAAGTAAAATGAGATAATTCCATTTAATTATTCACATGGATATTCTACTGGTCGAATAATCACATGCAATATCAATAACCACATTCATGATGATGGAATTCATAATTCCAGACTATCATAACCGTGTAGCCAAGGCCTCATGCCAACAATACAATTAATTTTTTGTCAAGGCCTCGTGCCAAGACACTAGTTTGTCTCATGAGACCTGCCGATGCATCGATGAGCTATAGTGGGCTCCATTCGTCACTTATTATGTCCAATGCATTCCTCAAATGAACATGTTTAAACATATCATAAACCATAACATAATTGTATCACATAAAACATGCATAAAGGAAACATAACATTGCCACATTTCAATCACAAGATATAAATAAAAAACATTTATATAATAAAAACATTATCAAAACCATTTTCAATACCAAAATAAAAGATAAATAAAACTTGGTATTTATTTTTCATTTAAAAAAAGTTATGGCTTATAGAGGATGCTGAAACTCAAATAATGGTCACGGCGGTGGAGAAGTCATTGTCGCCGCATACGTATGACAAAGAAAAAGATTCCTTTTTGTCGTTTAGTAAAATGTTTCATATAAAAAGATTCCTTTTGAATAAATGTAAAAGTATAAGGGGTTTATACACCGTATAAAAGAAATTTTTGTATAAAACAAAATATGCCTCAATGAATGGAGAGTGAGACGAAGTACCTTAAAAATAATTTATTCTAAATAAAATAGATCTATTATGTGTATTCACTATATGTACACAAAAATAAAGTAAAAATACAAGATAGGACATAATAATATCATGACATAATTTGAAAGTAGGAGATTATCCCAAAGAATGGAAATTGGGTTAAGAAGTTCCCTTACCTCGTGTTTGACTTGACTCGATCATTATTTAATCTCCTGAATAATAAACTAGAGTTAATTTATACTTTCTTAAGAACCTTTTTCATGTTAATTATTCCTTTTATATCACTTATTACCATGTTATGAAAATTATGTAATTATTTAAGTTAATAATGGTCGTTTTGTCGATCTTTGGTACTTGAGTCAAAAATAAACATCTTATAATTACAAGTTGTTCATTTGGTGTAATATCCATTATATCCAGAATTATATTCATGATTTAGATATCATATATATCATATATATCCAGTATATACATGCATTTCTAATATTACATAACATTAAGAGGTAAGAAATGAAATGCACTGTTCATGGAGACGGTAAGCCGTACGTACGCATGAACACTACTTTAATTTCTATTTCTTATTTAATGGAATGAAATTAAAATTATATAAAGGTATAATATAATTCCAGTATAATATCATGTATAATATCATTTAATCCATCCTCTATACATCCCACATATGGCATTAACGATTCAAATCACTTTGAGGGGGCGGTAGTCTGCACCTCCTAAAATGAAATTATCACGTTTACCCATAATGGAAATAATAATGGTCTTCCATAAATGAAAAATACAGAATCATAAGGAAAACAAAAACAAAATATATATCATATATAAAAATAGTGTCATCATAATGTCCACCATTAGAGGTGTTAAAATAATATTGAACAATCATCGTTTCATGAGGCAGTATTTCGCCACCCACAGAAACAGTATGTTTTTTAACTATTAGACAGAGGTGTGTGTAAGTGTAAATAAAATCCTTATCATAAAAAAGTCCTAGTATATTTTAGATACTTTTTTTGTTACAAAATAAAGTAATAAAAGATTTTAAGGGGCTGGAGAAGCAAAATAAAACAAACGAATGTAAGAGAAGACATTAACTTAAAATCGGGTAACTCTTTTTGATTTGAGCCAATGGATTCCTTGGGAAGACTTCTGCCCAACTCGAGGATTCTAGGAGTAATAGAGGAAAGTTGGAAGAGTATTTGGGCAGAGGTTGGCCAAGCCAAATGTCTTGGATGGTGTGAATAAGGTGGTAGAGTTGGGGGCCTTTTATAAGAGGAGAGGAGGGGTACTCTTGGAAAGATTGAAATGTTACTTTATTATGAAATGATGTTGGGATTCTAAAGCTTCCAAAATTATATATTTTGAGGCTAAGGTGATACGGGTTCAAAATATACTCATACAATAGGTTTTTGACAAGTTTAAGCCTTAGATTTTACATTATCGTTTCATTTTATTTAATAGTTAATTAATGAGGTAATCGATGCATCATCATGGTGTCATAAATAATTTAATTTATTTAATGTCTAAAAATAATAAAAAAATTATCATGATGTAAGAAATCTTATTATCTTTCCAATTAATATTTATAGTCCAAAATATGACTTCTATAACCCCTTATAAAAATTGTTTTAGTAAAACAACACATCTTTATGACAATTTTATTTTTACTTTAAATAAAAAGTTATTAATGTCATTTTCTTACCCAAGTTGCTCCATGGGGTCTCCAAGTTGACCCATGGATTGTCTTAGTCGGCCATGACTCATCAAATAATGGTAGGACAAGTGTGGTATTTTCATATTTTTATAATATCATTTTTACCATAAATTTCACTAATTACCTTAAATCACAATTAGTTAAACTTAAAAGGTACTATTCACCAAAAAAATATTTTAATCCCATTGAACCATATTTTACTTCATAATTACATCCATGTATGTCGGATTTTTGAAAATCAAATCATCAAAGTGTTAATGTTTCATTTAAACGAAAAATCAGTTTTAAACTATCACTTAGTGGTTTCAGTATTCATAAAAAATGACGTTTTTCAGAACAATGCCCAAAATTCCCCCTAAGCTATAATTGATATTCTGAATTCAAAAATTATTCCTATTTTTCAAAATTCCAAACATATAAGTTGCATTAATTAATTATATAATTAATTCCCACTGTCACAACAAATAGCGTTTTTAAGAAACAATATATATCAAAAGATTAACAATTGATTATGTCTAATTTCAAGTTGAAATTAATTCTAATGACCACCATTGGATAAAATGGTAAAAATATATTATAATTATACTATAAAACCACTAAATTGTATAATTTAACACTATAAATTATTTTGATTAAAAAAGTTGTTTTTAAGTATTTTCTCTATTCATAGAAAATTGGAAGTTCTCAGAAAATTACAAAAAAATCAACTTAGGCTAATATCGATATTCTGAATCCAAAATTGAAGTCCATTTTGAAATAAAAAATTTATATAATTTCAAATGTTGGGTATTACTATTCATAATGGCTATTTTGATTGGTCGCGGTGTGTTAGAATCTCCAACTTGCGTACAATGCAAGCTATTTCATTATTGAAAGAGAAGCGTATCGTAAATGCTTGGGGTGTTACATTCTCCCCTATTTCAATAAATTGCATCCCCGCAATTTGAAAATTTTCTTTGAAAAATAAAAATTTGAAAATAGAAAATACCTTTGTGGAAAACGCACATCGGAAATAAGGTTAATAAAATTTATCCTTAATAAGATGGAAAGGAAAATGAAAAAGTTACCACCAAATTATGATATCGATAAGGATAAAATTAGTGGCATTTAGAGACATATAATTGGAGGAAAAACGTTAATATTTGTAGGGAGTGATTGAGGTCATCAATCACAAACAAGTGTAAAATTGAGGGCCTCAAAGGCTTCAATCTATGTTGATTTAAAATATTATCAGTTCAACAAGACATAAGGTATTAGGATACCACATTTTTTTGTTTTAATATCCCTGTACTAAAGTTTAAGAATTAATTTATTCATATAATAAGAGAGAGGTATATATATATTTATGCTTGACAAGTAGAGTTTCGACCATCAACTAATTTCTTCCACAAACTCATCTTTCACTCAAAAAGACAATATAACTCAATAATATTATATGTATCCTAATCTTATAAGGTTACAAATATTTAAACATACCATTTAGATTAGGAAAACTATTTTGTAATAATCAGGGACTTCCTGTAGGCTAGTGGTAGGTAATAAAGGCCTGTCACACTATGGTTGTGGGTTCGATTCCTACAGCTTTGTCCGACGCGACAGGTTATCCCCCGACCTACAGGTTGTATTTTTCCTAAAACTATAGTATTATAATATTCCAAAAATAATCTTCAGACATGTTTTAACCTTAAACAATACTATCCAAATTTCAGATTAATCCATTCCAACCTTTATGGTTATCTAAAATACCTCTTTCCAGACTTTTTCTAAAAGGAATCTAAATTCCAAGATCAATTGTAGCATCAGATTACTCAAACAAAGTAAAGTTTCTCTTATTGTCACATACAAAAAAATGATTACCTTCATAATATTAAAACATTAATGAAAACAACAAGTACTGCTATACAATCCTTATATATATCACATTATTCTTATAACCAGAATATAATCCTTGAGTCCAAAAGCACCAATACATTAATTATTCCACTTCAATTGTAGTAACAGCATAAGATTTTCCTTGATCCCTTGGCCTTTTCTGAGGTAATTTTCCCCGAAGCTTAGTACATTCATTTTCATAATGCCCCATTTCTCTACAATTGTAGCATTCAACATTGATAGCATCTTTCTTTCCCTTGCAATCACGCTCATAGTGACCTTTTTCTCCACATTTATAACAAACTTCCATTCCTTTTAGGCAAGTACCAGGGTGATTCTTCTCACAATTATCACGTAAAGGAAAATCCTTATTTCCCTTTTTCCCTTTATCTGTCTCTTGTTCCACCGTTCTCTTCTTCTCTTGATTTACTTTATTGTCATAAGATTTAGAGAATTCCTTTCCTGTCTTGATAGCACATGAGACAATGTCTTCGTAGGACGAGAAGGTTTGTGAGACTAATGCTCCATGATGAAATGGTTTTAAACCATCAAAGAAACGATCAATATTACTTCTTGGGTTATGTATATAATCTGCAGCGTGCCTCACTAAACTTGTAATGTTGGCCTCATACATTGCGACATTCTCATCCTCCTTTTGTCTCAGACTCAGAAATTGTCTTTCCATATCTGCTCTACGGTCACGAGGATAGTATTTTTCTATGAAAATATCTTTGAACTCTCTCCATTCCATATTTGATACTTCATCATCTTCCTTTGTGTTTTGAATCAATGACCACAATTGATCAGCATCTCTAGTGAGGCGGTAAACTGCCATGACAACCTTCTCCCTTTCACAACTCCCCAAGGCGTGGAATATTTTCTCTATGGAGTTTATCCATTGCTCACCAACTAATGGATTTGTACCCCAATTAGCTGTTGGTGGTTTTTTCCTCATGAAGAGTTCTATCATTGATCCTCCACGGTGTGGATCAGGGTGCTCCATACAAGTAAGGTTATTATTCATAACCTGAGTGAGTGGTCCCAGTTTTGTGATATGTTGATCAGCACCAGTTGTATCACCAGCTCCACTATAATTATCTTGAGGAGGAGGGAAATCCCTACATGTAGTGCGTGCATTGATACGGTTTCCATTCCTTCCACTAGGCGCCATTTCTAAATAATGGCATAAACTAGATAAGTTTATGAATCAAAATTCATAATTCCATACTTGTAAAACACTTAACATAAATTGAACTATTTATGGATATATTCCATAATCATAAAAAATAAATGTTTTCATTGAGTAAATATATACTCATAAATCCTTCATAATGGTTTGTAAGGAGAATGAGAATTATCCTAAGCATATCCCCTGGGAGTGTCGTAAACAATAGTGAAACAAGGCCTGTTGTCATGCCCCAGTTCCCATTCGAGTCTAGCTCAAAGCGGTGTTTCCGGGGTTTACCCCTAGGTACATCTGTGCCAAAGCCGTCTCTACCTACTCGTATCCATACATGGATGTATTACTCAGAAAACTCATAAAAAATCTATAATACCAGAATTATAGGATGTTCTTCTATACTAATCTTCAAAGTCTATCTTAGGGATATGTGCTCTAATCAAAGTTTATCTAAATCTAGCTTCCAAGGTTAGTACTAAACATCCTCTCATACCAACTATAACGTCCCGACCCCATTTACCCAGAGTCGGTGCATTATTTCGTAACACTGGAATGATCACAAAAGATCAAGCCTCGAAATACTGATTAGTTTAGTAGCCTTGGAAACACTAGATACAGTCATAAATTTTACATTACATCATAAAGTGAAAAATCACAATAACATAGTCTCCATAGTCCACACTTCTATCCCCTTCAGACTATCCCTGTAGGCCAGTCATAAAATATTTCTTCACAACCTTGGAAGAATAAAACATTGAAAGAGGTGAGCTCAGATGCTCAGTAAGGATAACAATATAGCGGAAGCCTTCAAAAATAAACATAAAAATTTAAGGAAATGTATGACTAAAACAAAAGCATTTTAAACTTGAACTTCAAAATAATATTGAAAAGGTAAAATGAGATAATTCCATTTACTTAATCACATGGATATTCTACTGGTCGAATAATCACATGCAATATCAATAACAACTTTCATAATGATGGAATCCATAATGCCAGACTATCATAACCACATAGCCAAGGCCTCGTGCCAAGACTACAAATAATATTTTGTCAAGGCCTTGTGCCAAG
Source organism: Viscum album (assembly GCA_963277665.1). Classification (NCBI taxonomy): domain Eukaryota; kingdom Viridiplantae; phylum Streptophyta; class Magnoliopsida; order Santalales; family Viscaceae; genus Viscum; species Viscum album. Next base: position 2,056,278,323 of record OY728148.1, read on the forward strand.
AAACTAGTTTGTCTCATGATACCCGTCGATGCATCGAGGATCTATAGCGGGCTCCACCCGTCACTTATTAAGTCCAATGCATTCCTCATATGAATAGGTTTAAACATATCATAAACCATAACATAATCATATCACATAAAACATGAATAAAGGAAACATAAAATTTACACATTTCTATCGCAAGATATCAATACAACACATTTATATAATAAAAAGATTATAAAAACAATTTTCAGTACCAAAATAAAATAAAATAAATACTTGGTAATTATTTTTCATTTAAAAAAAGTTATGGCTTATAGATGAAGCCGAAACTCAAATAATGGTCACGGCGGCAGAGAAGTTGTTGTCGCCACATACGTACGACCAGAAAAACATTCCTTTTTTTCATTTAGTAAAATTCTTCGTATAAAAATATTCCTTTTGAATAAATGTAAAGGTCAAAGAGTTTTATACACCATATAAATGAAATTTGTGTATAAAACAAAATATGCCTCAATGAATGGAGATTGAGATGAAGTCCCTTAAAAGGATCATTTTCTTTAAATAAAATAGATCTATTATGTGTATTCATGATAAGTACACATAAAGAAAGTAAATATACAAGATAGGACATAATAATATCATGACATAATTGGAAAGTAGGAGATTAACCCAAAGAATGGAAATTGGGTTAAGAAGTTCCCTTACCTCGTGTCTGACTTGACTCGATCGTTCTTTAATCTCCTTAATAATAAAGTAGATTTCATTTTTACTTGCTTAAGAACCTTTTTCATGTTCATTATTCCTTTTATATCACTTATTACCATGTTATGAAAATTATTTAATTAGTTAAGTTAATAACGGTCTTTTTGTCGATCTTTGGTACTTGTGTCAAAAATAAACTTCTTATAATTACAAGTTGTTCATGTGGTGAAATATCCATTATATCCAGAATTATACTAATGATGTAGATATCATATATATCATATATATATCTAGTATATACATTCATTTATAATATTACATAACATTTAGAGGTAAGAAATGAAATGCACCGTTCATGGAGACGGTAAGCCGTACATACGCATGAACGCTACTTTCATTTCTATTTCGTATTTAATGGAATGAAATTATAATTATATAAAGGTATAATATAATTCCAGTATAATATCATGTATAATATCATTTACTGCATCATTTATACATCCCACATATGGAATTAACGATTCAAATCACTTTGAGAGGGCGGTAGTCCGCACTTCCTAAAATTTAATTATCGCGTTTACCGATAATGGAAATCATAATGGTATGCCATAAATGAAAAATAAAGAATCATACGAAAAAAACATAATATATATCATATATAAAAATATTTTCATCATAATGTCCACCATTAGAGGTGTTAAAAGAATATTGAACAATCATCCTTTCATGAGGCAGTATTTCGCCACCACAGAAACAATATGTTCTTTAACCATTAGACGAAGGTGTGTGTAAGGGTAAATACAATACTTATCATAAAAAAATCCTATAATATTTTAGATACTGGTTTTGTTACAAAATAACATAATAAAAATATTTTAAGGGGTTGGAGAAGCAAAATAAAACAAAAGAACATAAGAGAAGACATTACCTTAAAATCGGGTAACTCTTTTTGATTTGAGCCAAAGGCTTCCTTGGGAAGACTTGTGCCCAAATTTAGGCTTCTGGGAGTAAGAGAGGGAAGTTGGGAGAGTATTTGGGAAGATTTTGGCCGAGCCAAATGGCTTGGAAGTTGTGAATAAGGTGGTATTGGTGGGGGCCTTTTATAAGAGGAGTGGAGGGGCACTCTTGGGATGATTGAAATGTTACTTTATTATGAAATTCTTTTCTGATTATAAAGGTCCCAAAATGATATATTTCGATTATAAGGTGATAAGGGTTCTAAATATACTCATCCAATAGGTTTTTGACAAGTGTAAGTCTTAGATTTTACATTATATTTTCATTTTATTTAAATCGTTAATTAATCAGGTAATCACTCCATCATCATGGTGTCATAAATAATTTAATTTATTTAATGTCTAAAAATTATAAAAAAATGTCATGATGTAGGAAATATTTTTAGATTTCCAATGAATATTTATAGTCTAAAATATGACTTCTATAACCGCTTATAAAAATTGTTTTACTAAAAAAACACATGCTTGTGACAATTTTATTTTTACTTTAAATAAAAAGTTATTTATGACATTTTCTTACCCAAGTGGCTCCATGGGGTCCCCAAGTTGACCCATGGATTGTCTTGGTCTGGCATGACTCATCAAATAAGGGTAAGACAAGTGTAAAGGTATTTCAATATTTTAGAATATCATTTTTACCTTAAATTTCACTAATTACCTTTAATCGCGATTAATGAAACTGAAAAGTTACTATTCACCAAAAAATTATTTTAAGACCATTGAACAACATTTTACTTCCTAATGACAACCATGTATGTCATATTTTTGATAATCAAATCACAGAAGTGGTAATGTTTCATTTAAATGAAAAATTAGTTTTTAACTACCACTTAGTGGTTTCACTATTCATCAAAAATTGATGTTTTTTAGAACAATGCCAAAAACTCACCCTAAGCTATAATTGATATTCCGAATTAAAAAATTATGTATATTTTAAAAAATTAGAAACATATAAGTTTCATTAATTAATTTTATAATTAATTCTTGTTGTCACAAAAAATAGAATTTTTTAAGAAACAATATATATCAAAAGATTGACAATTGTTTATGTCCAATTTCAAAGTGAAATTAATTCGAATTACCACCATTGGATAGAAAAGTAAAAATATATTCTAATTATAATTTAAAACCACTGAATATTATAATTTACCACTATAAATTATTTTGATTAAAAAGTTGTTTTTAAGTATTTTCTCTATTCATAGAAAATTGGAAGTTCTCAGAAAATTACAAAAAATTCATCTTAGGCTAATTTCGATATTCTGAATCTAAAAATGAAGTCCATTTTAAAATATAAAATTTATATAATTTCAAAAAGTGGGTATTACTATTCATAATGGCTATTTTGATTGGTCGCGGTGTGTTAGAATCTCGAACTTGCGTATAATGCAAGCTATTGCATTATTGAAAGAGAAGCGTGTCGTGAAAGCTTGGGGTGTTACAATTAACATTTGTGTGGTGTATGTACTACCCATGATTGTATTTTTTTGCATAATATGACTTAATTTATGGATATTTAAATCATCATTGGATGATCCGTTTTTATGGGGTTTATGTTTTGTATGTTACCAAATCGGTAAGGGAATTGCAATTTTCAATTTCCACTCATTCGATTTCACACAAACATTATTGATTACACTACTCCAAGATTATGTGTGAAATAACTACTTTTTTACTTATGTAGCAATTTAAACTCCCCTTTGTGATGATATAATTTTGATACACATAATTACTCCATTGATAAATTCTCGTGTCATCAATATAAAATTGATACGAGTAATTTTAACTTTATTTCTGGTCATTGAGTTAAACATCCAAGTCATTGGTGTTGTTTTTACAAGAATTTGTGTGATTGTACTATAATTGATTTACAATGAATATCCAATCATATTGAGTGTATTTATATTTTTCACCCATAATTATTTCATATATTTATCCTTAACCCAAGGATACAGTCTTAATTAAGGAATTCATCTCAACTTACATTCGATTGAGACTTGTTTGTTGTTATGCACCAATTGATTTTTATTTTGTGTTTATAATGTATGTTGAGATAGTATATCATGAATACCTTTATTCTCGTGAAATTATGAAGTTTTTATTACCACAATTATTTTTATTCATGTGTCTCTCATTTGGTTTGGAACTCTAACTAAAATATCATTTAAATGTTTTAAAAATTTATTCTTTTAAATATTTCTCATCAATGTTCATGTTTTAAAAATGTTCTTAAGGATTTATTTATATGGAAATTAATTTTTTGACAATTAAATTATTTTTAAATTATTCATAGTTTTATGGGACACTTTTATTCAAAAATCTATTTTAAAAAACTTCTTGAAAAATAGTGAGGCATTTAAAAGTTTTCATAAAAAGGTATAATTCGCTCAAAGATTTTTTTTCTGATCATTTTAAACTATGTCGACATCATTTATGAGATATTATTATTGATCAAGCTTGATTTATTAGGATAGAAATCTTCTATGCTGTATTGAAGGTTTTGTGATATGTTTGACTGTGGATTTGTTATTTTTAGACCATTCATTGTTTATGGATAAATTATTGACATTTAAAATGCTAGTTTTAATACGAATGTTTATGTTATGTTTAAACATTTTCATATGTGGAATTCATTGGATGTATTATGTGATGGGGGGATCCCACAATAGCTCCTCGAGGCATCGGTAGGTATCATGAGACAAACTGGTGTCTTTGCCTAAGGCCTTGAACAAATATTATTTGTATTCTGGCCACTTGGCCTTGACTATGTGGTTATGATGTCTGAAATTATGTATTCCATCATTATGAAATTGGCTATTGATATTACATGTGATTATTTGACTAGTAGAATATCCAAGTGAATATTTAAATGGTTGTATTTGAATTATTTTTTCCATATTATGTTGATGTTTAAGTTTAAATGGCTTCTGTTCTAGTCTTATACATTTCCTTAAATGTTTATTCTTGTTTATGATAATTTATGCTATATTGTGATTATTACTGATCATCTGAGCTCACCCCTTTCTTTTGTTTTATTTTTCCTAGGATTCAAAGAAGTATATTATGATTAAAATCCAATAATAGGCTAAGGGATATAATAGTGTTTATTGGGGACAAAATTTTGTTTTTTTATTCGATGATGTAATGTAAAACTTATGTATATATATAGTACTAAAATGATTGGTATTTTGGGACATGATTCCTTATATCATGCCAATGTTATGTAATAATGAAAAGATTCAGGGTAACTGGGGTTGGGGCATTACAGTTCGAATTAGAAGAAGTTTAGTTTGAACCTAGGAATCTATATTTAGAAAAATCCCGGATTAGGAAACACTGCCCTAAGATAGACATTGAGTATTGTTATAGAAAAACATCACAAAATTATGGTAATTTATATATTATGTGGGTTTTCCAAGCAATACATCCTTGTATGCATAAGAGCGGGTAGTGGCGGCTCTGGAATACATGTACCTAGATGTGAAAACACAGACAATGAGTATCGGGCTTTACACGGGGTATCCTGGTACACGACAATGGGCCTTGATGCACTCTTGGTTATGACACTCTTGGGGGACATGCTTATGATAATTCTCATTTTCCTTACAAACTAATTTTAAGGATTTTAAAATAATATGAGAATAAATAACCTTGGTTAATTATAAGGAGTTTTAAATTGAAAATAAGGTGTTATGATATTCTCTAAATGATTTTATGACTCACACTATGATATCATGTGCTAGTTAATGGTTTGATTCCAAAGAAGTCATAGTAAAATTGAACATGATGTATAAGGTGGGAACAATGGTGGAAATTATCTATGAAATGGAATGATGATAGGTGTAAAATATATTATGTTCATACAGAATCCATTTTCCAAAAAATAAGATAAAAACATATATACTAACCAGTCTCAGACTCACCAAAGAAGAGAAGTTCATGGAATGATAAGAGCTCCAGTAGTGGAGACCACAGAGAAATGAATGCCCAAATTCCATCATGTGGGAATTGTAGAAGGAGACACTTAGGAAATTTTCTCAATGAAAAAAATAAATTATTTATGTGTGAAAAATAAAAACATAAATTAACGAATTGCCAAGGAAAAATGAAGATTACTATGGATGAAAATAAAAATGATCCCAAGAATCAACTTATAGTCAGTTGTCATAAATTTAGTGAACCTGGACATTACCCTAGTGAATTCCCAATTCTATAGGATAACCTCTTGGTCAAGTAAGAACCTATGTAGAAATAAATGGATCGAGAAATGTTTAAAGGTACTGGTGCACTTTTTTTATGTGATTACATTGGACGACTTTTCTCTTGTATGTGTAACCCTATAGTTTGTTATGTGAAAATTATATTTTAGGAAGGATTATCTTTTATAATGTTGATATAGTTAAAAATAACCATTTAGGTTTATATCATCCTTGAACTTGAGTTAATTACATGTTATTAAATTTTGGAATGAAAATGAGAGGTATGAGATAACATTTGTGGTGAAATTATGTTATAGTTATTTTTAGGAATTTATCTCATTTTTGGAATGTTATAAAATATTTTTTTTGAAAATGGACAACACGCAGACCGCGTGACAACCCGTCACATCAGACAAAGTTGCAGGAATCGAACCCACAACCAGAATGCGATTGGGATTTATCACCTACCACTGGACTACGTGAAGTCACTGGTTAGTGTGACTAATTATCTTTAGTTAAATGATTTTATTGAAAAATAATAAGTTAATTTGGAATCTTATGTCTTATCAAATGGATATCATTTGTATAAGAAAATTAATTGATTATTATGTGGAAAATGTTATTTTGGAAGACGTTCGCTCTGTTGGGTACACTATATGCCTAAGGAAAATAGAATACTATGAGATTTCCTTTGGGGAGTAATGGTGGATTTTTATTTATGTTTTTATTGTGGATTTATAACTATTTGGGTTATTTATGGAAATGATTAACCTATCATAGAGAATATGTGATTAGGTTAATTAGTTTTAAGTATAATATTTTAAGAGTAGTTGATTTTATTTGGAGATACAGTTTAACATTGAAGACAACATAATCAAATTCTTCTAAGTGTTGGGTTTCAAAATTTGTTTGGATTATATTGAAGGATTTTAAGGACAATTGTGTATTGAATGATATTTTTTGAACTTTGGGTATTGATGGTTTACTTTTAGAAATTAATATTAGTATTTCTTTCTCTAATGTATTATCATTTTTGGGGATCATCCGATCTTGTAATAACCTTTTTTGTTTTGGTTAATCTCTAAAGACATGGTAAATATATAGATTAACCTTTGTGGATCATCTGATTCCCTAGATGTTGATTCTTGTGGTTTAGTTGTGACCAAGTCATCATGAATACTTGTTTTTTGAAAAAAATATTAGTTAGTGGTATAAATTTATTAAAGGATGAAACTCAACTTAAATAGTAATTATATCTCTTTATGTTATTATTCAATTTCATAAATAAATTCCTCAACTTTATGAAATGGAACTTAAAAAAAATTGTCCTTTTACTTTTCCTATTGGGAAAATAATGACCATTTATCCCATCACAAGTTTGTGATTTTCTTGTAGTTAACTTGTTCCTGATCATGATTTCTATATCTCCCCATCAGAACATGACACATAGTTTATCTTCTGTATCGATTTTTCCTACATTGAATCCTAGTATGGGTTATCTCAAGTGACCTTTTTTACTTCTCTTTATTTATTTTAAAGTGATAGTTTTATTAACTCTTTTCCAATGTGGGACATTCAATGATGTTCCAAAACCCAATTTTAAAATTGTGAGGATGAAATTTCCAAAAGGGGAAATAATGTAACACCAAAATATTTCATAGTAAGTTATATTCTTTAATGTAATTCAATAGCTTGCACTACACATAACACCGGGTTTGAGTTCAACATGACTTATCAAACTTTCTATTCAAAAATTTCTTATGAATAATATTATTTAAAATTTCAATTTAATATATGCCATATAATTTAAGAACCCATATTATGTGTTTCTTTGACATTATATAAGAACATATTCATTTTTTCAGATTAATGATGTATTTTTTTAAGAAATACAATTTTACCACCTTTTAATGGAAAATCCTTTTTAAAACCAATATTTGAAACATTTATATATTCAATAAAATTATATTCATCTTTAGAATCAAGGCATAAAAATTTATTTTGGATAATGTTTCTGTACTTTTATGATAACTTTCATATATTGATGAATACTGAACAATAATAGATTTTAATTCAAAACAACTTTATTAATCAAAATACTTTATAGTGTTAAATTATTTATTTTAATGGTTTGGAAGTATAATTAGATTATATTTTTATCATTTAATATAATTTATTTCATTATAATTATTTACACATTAAAATTTGACATAAACAATTTTCAATCTTTTGAAGGTTTTTACTTTTTAGAAACCCACTTTTCGGTTTTGACAATGAGAATTCATTTTAAATTAATTAATGAAACTTCATTGTTTTTAATTTGGTAAAATAGAATTCACTTTTGAATTAAAAATATCAAAATTATATTATGGATTGTTTTGGTATTTTTCTAAAAAACATTCAATTTTTGATGAATACTAAAAAACACTACGTTATACTTTAAAACAAGATTTTTATTTAAATAATTATTTATTTTATTTAAATTTATTGTAATTAAATATATATATGTATATATATAATACCTACCTATGTTCATTGTAATTCAATGGAGTCATTTTATAATAAAATTAGATGTATAAAATTTAATTGAACATATTACCGTCTTTTACCCTCCTTCTAAAAGAAGTTGTAAACTTGCATATAACGTAATTTTATTGCTTCTGTAAATTGAATTTTGAAAATCTGAGACACACGGTTAAAATCAGTTTGTAAAATGTGGTTCAATAATATGGAAATAATTTTTGGTGAATAGTAATTTTTGACTTTTATTTACCACGGTTAAAAGTAAATACTGTAATTAAAGGTAAAATGATATTATAATTACCCTAAAAATGTCCTAATTGTATTGGATATGTTTAATTCGACCAAAAAACCTTAGGAATAAAATATGATATTTTAGGTTCACTTGGATTAGATTAGGACATTTATTATTATTTTATTTAAAGATATAAAAGTTCTAAATTCAAAGTATATTTACAAAACCATTTTTAATATAGGGTTATACATAAGATAAATTAGAATATAAATATTCAATAAAAATATAAAAATATTTCCTAGATAATGGTATTTTATTTCTAATTTTTAGAGATTAAATAATTAAATTTATTTATGACACAATGATTATTCAGTAATTACATTTTTAATGAAATATTAAAATAGTTTATATTGTAAATATTAAAATAAATAGAATTGAAATTTTTTGATTCCATACCTGAATTTTCTAGGTAAATATGACATTTTATGGTTGATTTAATAAATTTTGTTTGAAGTGATAAGGTTGTTATGAATTTCACAAAAATAAAATACCATTTTGTGTCAAAATTATCATAAATTAGTTTTTAAAACAAATACTATATTATTGGATGATATAATATTACTAAAAATATAAGGATCAGACAAAGAGATTAAATAATATTATATATGTCACTAATGAAAAACGTTAGGTTCTATTGGATGTTTAGAGCAACTTTTTTAACCATATAGTGTAAGAATACAAGAATACACGACAAAATTTAATCTATTTAACTAAGAGTTAAATCCAAAAGATAAGGTTGAAATGGTAACCTAAACATGTGTAAAAACTATGGGATGAGATTATTTAGACCTATCCCCACCTAAGATTATAAATAAATCATTTTGGAGCCATTAGAAACATAAAATGATTTTATTATAAAATAATATTGCTATCTTTTCCTAAAGTTACCCTCACCTCTTTTATAAAAGAGTACTTTTGCTTCTCTTATTTTCACACCTCCAAAGCCATTTGGCTCGGCCAAACCATGACCAAATATATTCCCAACTTCCAAAAATTAAAACTATAGTCCTTACATTGATCATAAAGCAAACATAATGAATCCTTTTGTTCAACTCAAAAGGAAACACCCAAAGAAAAGGTAATAATTTCACCACCCTCTTTGATGTTATTTTCTTCATCAAGTTCCTCTTTACTTTTTTTCATACCAAAATAAACAATTCAGTACCTTATACATAATGTGATGTTATTATAAATATGGTACAACCATATTTGTTATTTTATCCATCCTATAAATGAAAAATTCACCATACGTGCATACATACGGCTTACCGTCCTCACGTCATGGTGTAGTTTTTTATTCAAACAATTCATTATTTGGATGGTATAATAATTAGTATTACTGATTTAAATAATAAATATATCATGTTAATGATTCTTTATATATGATATACCATCCAATTAAATATGACTTCACCTTCAATATAATGATATTGTCACTCGTGCATACGTACGACTTACCATCTCCATGAATAAGATGAGATTCATTCCCTATCGTAATTATTCAAGAATAATTTTTATTTTATGATTTAAAATAATGTTTATGAACTTATTATCAATCTGTATATGACTAAAATAATTCCTATACATAACAAACATGACTTAAATAACAAAACATAAAAAATAAAACGAATCCACTAATAACCAAAACAATGATACAACTAAAATATCATTAACAAACCAATATTAGAAGATCATATATGATATCATATTTATGTATTTGGTTATTTTATAATTTAATAAAAATTATTTCAATATTATACATGAGGTTAACCTACCCTATACTATGGAAAAGTACATTTTAAGGGGTTTCCTATCTCACTTTCAATTCTGTGAGATTTCTGGTTTTCACCACTTATTTATTGGATGTGGCGTATTTTGTACTGACACATTATATATATTATCATGATTATATTTATGTTCATTTTATTACTTGATTAATTTCATGGTTATAAAATTTTGGTCTTACGACATGATTTATATCAATGTGGTAAGGGGTTTGTATCTACCTTTTATTCCCGTGAGATTGATGCTATATTTTCCACAATTACATTTTGTGTAGTGCATGTACTTCCCATGATTGTATTGTTTTCATAATATAATTTAATTAACGGGAATTTACATCATAATTGGATGATCCTTATTTCATGGTTTGTATGTTTCGTAATTTACCAAATCGGAAAGGGAATTTTAAATTTCAATTTCCACTCATTCAGTTTTACGCAAACTTCATTGATTACATTTCTCCAAAATTATGTGTGAAATCACTATTTATTTAAATATGTAGTAATTTACACTACACATTGGGTGGATAAAATTTTGCTTCACATAATCAGACCATTGGTAAATTCTCAAGTCATTGATATAAACATGATAAGAGTAATTTTAACTCAATTTCTAGTCATTGAGTTAAACATCCAGGTCATTGGTGTTGTTTTTACAAGAATACATGTGAATGTCCTCTGATTTATTTAAACTAAGTATCCAATAAAATTGAGTGTATTTATATTTTTCGCACATAATTATGTCATTTATTTATCCTTTACCCAAGGATACTGTCTTTATAAAGTAATTCATCTGAACTTACATTCCATTGATACTTCTTTGTTGTTATACCCCAATTCACTTTTATTTTATGTATATTATATACTTTGACATAGTATATAATGAATCCCTTTATTCTCCTTATATTATAAGGTTTTTTATTACCTCTATTATCTGTATTGAAGTGTCTCCAATTTGTTTAGAAACTCTAACTAAAATATCATTTAATTTTTTTTAAAAAATCATCCTTCTAAATCATTCTCATTAATTCCCATGTTTTAAAAATGGATTTAAGGTTTTATTTATTAGGACATTAATGTTTTAAAATTGAAATTCATTTTAAAAGTTTCTTCATGTTATGGGACACATTGAATTAAAATTCTTTTTTAAATAGATTCTTGATAAATATTGATAATTTTAATTATTTTCATGAATAAGGGATATTTCTCTCATTGATTTTTTTATGATCATTTTCTACTATCTCAACATCCTTTACGAGATATTATTCTAGATCGATTTTGATTTATTACGATACAAATCTTCAATATTGTATTGATGTTTTTGTGATATGTTTGATAGTGTATTTTTTATTTTTAAACCATTCATGGTTACATATAATGTATTGACATTTTTTAGGCTAGTTTTAATATGAATGTTTATGTTATTTCTAAACCATTTCATATGAGGAATTCATTGGACTTAGTAAGTGACGGGTGGAGTCTACTATATCTCCTTGATGCATTGGTGGGTCTCATGATAGAAACAAGTGTCTTGGCACAATTCCTTGATAAAATCTTATTTGTAGTCTTGGAACAAGGCCTGGAATATGTGGTTATGAAGAATGGCATTGTGCATTCCATCATTATGAAATTGGATATTTATATTAAAAGTGATTATTCGACTAGTATAATATCCATCTGAATATGTAAATGGAATTATTTGATTTATCTTTTCCATATTATAATAATGTTTATGTTTCAAAGTCTTGTGTTCTAGTCTTACAAATTCCCTCAAATTTATATTCATATTTATTATAGTTACCACTATATTGTTATCCTTAATTTAAATTTGAGCTCATCCCTTTCTTATGTTTTATTTTTCCAATGATTCAAAGAATTATATTATGATAAACCTCTAGGAATAGGATAAGGGATATAAGAGTGTAAAAAGGGGGAAATGTTTTTTTTATTTCATGATGTAATGTAAAACTTATGTATATATCTAGTAATTCTAAGGATAGTAAACTAATTTCTATTTACGGATATGATTTCTTGTATCAGGCCAATGTTTTGTAATAATGCACTAATTCTAGGTAACTAGGGTGGGGGAATTACAGTTTGTATCAGAGGAAGTTTAGTACCATCCTTGGAAGCTAGATTTAGAAAACAAATATGATTCAGAAACACTACCCTAAAATTGAAATTGAGGATTAGTATAGAAGAAATTCCCACGAATATGGTAACATAAATATTATGTGGGTTTCCCAAGAAATACATCCATGTCTGGATATGAGTAGGTAGAAGGGGCTCTGGTAGAGATATACCTAGGAATGAAAACTCTGAGAAGGAGTTTCGGGCTTGACCTGGGGTTTCCTAGTACACAAAAACGGGCATTTGCTGCACTCTTGGTTATGACACTTTCAGGGGACATGCTTATGATAATTCACATTTTCTTTACAAAACGAGTCGATGGATTTTAATATAAGTTGATTATAAAAAACCTTTGTTAATTATAAGGTGTTTTAGATTGAAAATAAGGTGTTATGATATTCTCTAAATGATTTTATAACACACACTAGGCTTTGTTTTGTTTGTCAATGGCTGGATTTAAAGGAAGTCATAGTAACATTTAACATGATGTAAACAGTTGAAATGGAGGTAGAAATGAGAAAATAAATGGATTGTTGATAGGTGTAAAAGATATAGTCTTCATGATGAATTATTTTTCCAAAAATATGAACAATAACATATATATTAACCATCTTCTGGACTCAAAAAAAAGTGAAATGTGTTGAATGACAAGAGCACCAGTAATGGAGAACACGGAGAAAAGAAATCTCAATTTCCATCATGCAAGAAATGTGGAAGGATACACATAGGAATGTGTCTTAATGGATAAAAAAAATTCTTTATGTGTGGTAAAGTAGGACGTAAAGTACATAATTACCATAGAAAAATTAAGAGTACTATAGAAGAAAATAAAAATAATCCCAAGAATTCATTTATAGTCATTTTCTATAAATGTAGGGGACCTGTTCATTACCCGAGTTAATTCCCTATTCTATAGGATAACCTCTTGGTCAAGGAATACCCTATGTGGAAATAAATGGTTGGCGAAATGTTTAAAACTATTAGTTATCTTTGTTGATAGAATTACATTGGAAGACTTTTCTCTTTTATGTGTAACCCTACAGTTTGTTTTTTAAAAATTCTATTTTTGGAAGAATTAACCTTTTCATTTTTGGTATAGTTATAAATAAACATTTGGGATTATATGATGTTTGATCTTGAGGCCATTACAGGTTATTAAATTTTCGGATGAAAATGTGAGGTATGAGATAACATTTGTGGTGAAATTTTGTTATGGTTATTTTGAAGAATCTATCTCATTTTGCGAATGTTATATAATATAGTTTTTTAAAAAGGAATCACACAGACCGCGTGACAACCCATCGCAATGGACAAAGCTGCGGGAATCAAACCCACAACCAGAGTGTGATTGAGATTTATCTACTACCAATGGACTACGTGAGGTCCCTGGTTTGTGTGACTAATTCTTTTTAGTTAAATTATTTTATTGATCAATAATTTTTTGATTTTGGATCTCAAGTCTTACCAAATGGATATACATAGTATAGTAAAATGATTTGGTGATTAAGTGATAAATGTTATTTTGGAAGTCGTTTTCTCTGTTGGGAACACTATATGCCTAAGGAAAATAGAATACTATGGTATTTTATTTGGGGAGTAATGGTGGATTTTTAGTTATTTTTTTATTGTGAGTTAATAGCGATTTGTGTCATTTATGAAAATGATTAACCTATCATATAGAATACATTATTAGGTTAATTACTTTATAGTATGTGACTTTAAGAGTAGTTGATGTTATTTGGAGATACAATTTAACGTGGAAGACTACATAATCAAATTATTAATTGTTTTGGGTTTAAATATTAGTTTGTATTATATTGAAGTACTTTAAGGATAATTGTTTATTGAATGGTATTTATTGAACTTTGGGAATTGATGGTTTAATTTTTGAAATTAAGATTAATATTTCTTTCTCTGAAGGATTATCCTTTTTTGGGATCAAATGATCTTTTACTAACCATTTTGGTTTTGGTTAATCTCTAAAGACAATGTAAATATATAGTTTATATATTTCGGATCATGTGAATCACTATAAGTTGATTCTAGCACCTTAGGTGTGACCAAGTCATCTGGAATACTCATTTTTTGAAAAAAATAAGACTTCATGGTATGTATTTATTAAAGGATGAACCTCTACATAAAATTTAAGTATATATCTTTATGTTCTTAGTCAATCTCATAAATAAATTTCTAAACATAATGAAATGGAACTTAAAACAAAAAATGTTGTCTGTTTACTTTTCCTACTAAGAAACTAACGACTATTTATCCCATCACAATTTTGTTGTTTTCTGGTTTCTAACTTTCTCCTAATCATGTTGTTATCACTCTCCATTAGAACATGACACATAGTTTATCTTCAATATCCATGTTTTCTTACATGGAATTATAGTATGGGTTATCTTAGGTAACCTTTTTACTGATCTTTATTTCATTTAAAGTGATAGTTCTATTGACCCTTTTTCCGAAGTGGGACTTTCAATGAAGTTCCCAAGCCCAATATTATAATTTCAAGGACACAATTTGCAAAAGGGGGAATAATGTAACACCTTAATATTTCATAGTATGTTATTTTCTTTAATGTAATTCAACAACTTATGCTAAATGTAACACCGAGCTCAAGCACACCACAACTTACCAAACTAGGCATACAGAAAGTGGTTATGAATAGTATTAAATAAATATTGAATTTTATATACACCATATAACTTTAGAACACATATTATGTGTTTCTTAGACATAATATAAGAACAAATTCATTTTTTCATATAAAATAATTATTTTTCAAAAAAATACAATTTTAGCACCTTTTAATGGAAAACCCTTTTCAAAACCAATATTTTAAACTTTTATATATTAAATTAAATTAAATTATTATTTATAATTGGGACATAAAAAAATTAATTTTGATAAATTTTTAGTATTTTTGGATAACATTCATATTTTGATGAATACTGAAAAATACAAAATTTAAATTGAAATCAACATTTATAATCAAAATAATATATAATGTTAAATTATTTTTTTAATGGTTTGTAAGTATTATTATCCTATATTTTTATCATTTAATACAATGTAGTTCATCATAAGTAATTTCACATTAAAATTTGACAAAAACACATGTCAATCTTTTGATTTTTTTACTTTTTAAAAACACGCTTTTTGGTTTTGACAAGGAGAATTAATTTTAAATTAATTAATTAAAATTATATGTTTTTAATTTGGTAATATAGAATTAATTTTTGGAATCAAAATATAAAAATTAACTTAGGTTAAAGTTTTGGTATTTTTCTGAAAACATTCAATTTTTTGATGAATAGTGAAAAACACTGCGTTATAGTTTAAAACCGACATTTTATTTAAATAATTATTTATTTTATTTAAATTTATTTTAAGTAAAAATAGATATATAATACCTATATAAGTTCAATGTAATTCATTGGTGTCATTTTATAATAAAATTAGATGTATAAAATTTTAATGAACTTTTTACAATCTTTTACCAGCCTTCTAGTTGCATTTGCAATTTTTCATAAAGCATAATTTTACCACTTCTGTGAATTTAATTTCAAAAATCAAAGAGAAATGGTTAATATCAGTATGTAAAATGTGGTTTAATATGGTGAAAATAATATTTGGTGAATAGTAACTGTAGACTTTTATTTACCACGGATAAACGTAAATATGGTAATTAAATGTATAAATGAAATTATAATTACCCTAACAAATGTATTAATTATATTGTATATGTGTAATTAGAAAAAAAACCTTAGGAATAAAATATTATCATTTTGGTTCACTTGGATTAGATTAGGTCATTTATTATTACATTATTTAAATAAGAGTTAAAAGTGTTAAATTAAATGTTTATTAAGCATTTAATTTTTAATATATAGTTATACATAATATAAATTAGACTATAAATATTCTTTATAAATATAAGAATATTTCTTACACAATGGTAGTTTATTTATAATTTTTACATATTAATTAATTTAATTTATTTATGACACAATGATGATGCTATAACTACCTTCTTAATGAAATATTAAAATTGTTTATATTAGAAATATTAAAACAAACCTAATTTAAATGCTCGGATTCCATAAAAGAATTTATAGGTTAATATGAAATGTTAGGGTTTATTAGATAAATTTTTTAGAAGTGAAATTTTTTTTATGACTTTCCCAAAAACAATATACATAATAGGGTCAAAATTGACATAAATTTGTTTTTAAAACAAAAACTATATTATTCGATGATATAATATTCCTAAAAATATAATGTTCCACAAAAGGTCTTAAATAATATTATATATGTCATTAATGAACCCCAATAGGTTCTCTAATAAGTTTAGAGTATGTTTATTAACCTTATATTGTAATAATACGAGAAGGCAGAGTAAAAGTTAAACTCTTTATCTAAAAGATAAATCTAAAAGATAATGTTACAATGGTAATCTAAACTTGTCTAAAACCTATTTTATGATAGGATTTTGACCCATAAAAACCTTATCTTCTAAATAAATCATTATGGAGCACTTATAAACCTAAAATTATTTTGGTATAAAATAATATTTCAAGCTTTTCCTAAAGTGACCCTCACCACTCTTATAAAAGGGTACTTCCCCTTCTCTTAATTTCACACCTCCAAATCAATTTGACTAGGCCTAACCCTGACCAAATGTCTTTCCAACATCCTTCAATTAAAACTAGAGGACTTTATTTTATTATAAAGCCAACCTAAATAGTTCATTTGATCAACTCAAAAGGAAACACCCGAAGTAGTGGTAATAATTTCTCCACCATCATTCAAGTTCTTTTCGTATTCCACTTCCTCTTTCATTATTGTTTCAATAAAATAATAATCAAACTAGTACCTTGTACATATATTTATGTTATTATAAATATGGTATAACCATATTAATTATTCTATCCATACTATAAAAGACTAAGTCACCATATGTGCGTACGTACGACTTGCCGTCTCCACATCATGGTGTAGTTTGTTATTCAAACACTTAATTATTTGGATGGGAATAAAAATGAGTATAACTAATGTAAATAATAAATATAAAAATTTTATTATTATTTATATATGATATACCATCCAATTCTCACCTATTTCACCATCTATATAATGATATTGTCGCTTGTGCGTACGTACGACTTACCATCTCTACGAACTTGAGGAGATTCATTCCCCATCGTAATCATTCAAGAATAATTTTCAATTTATGATTAAAAATAATTTTGAAGAACTTAATATCATTATGTATATGAATCAAATAATTCCA
The DNA here is from genome assembly GCA_963277665.1 of Viscum album. Taxonomy (NCBI): domain Eukaryota; kingdom Viridiplantae; phylum Streptophyta; class Magnoliopsida; order Santalales; family Viscaceae; genus Viscum; species Viscum album. The sequence goes on from OY728148.1 coordinate 2,056,296,247, forward strand.
ATGCATAACAAAATTGACTTACATAAGAAAACAAAAAAAGGAAAACAAATCAGTTAACAACCAAAATAATTATACAACTGAGATATCATTAACAAACCAATATTATAAGATCATATATGATATCATGGTCATGTATTTGGTTCTTTTATAATTTAATAACAATTATTTCACCATTATAGAAGATTTTAACCTACCCTATACTAAGGAAAATTACAATTTAAGGGGTTTCCAATATTACTTTTAATTCTGTGAGATTTCCATTGTTCACCACTTATTTATTGCATGTGGCGTAGTGTGTACTTCCAATTGATATATATTATCATGATTATATTTATATTCATGATATTATGTGATTAATATGGTGGTTATTATCTTTTCATCTTACTAATTGATTGATTACAATGTGGTAAGGGGTTTTCATCTCACTTGTATTCCCGTGAGATTCATGCTATATCATCATTGGATGATATTACTTACATGGTATGTATATGTTATAAGTTATCAAATCTGTAATGGAATTTCAAATTTCAATTTCAACTCAATCGGTTTTACGCAAACATCATTGATTACTTTACTCAAAATAATATGGGAAATCTTTATTTATTTAATTATGTAACAATTTCCACTCCACTTTGTGTGTATATATTTTTGATAAACATAATCACTCCATTGATAAATTATCATTTCATTGATATAAACTTTTTAGGAGTAATTTTAACTCAATTTCTAGTCATTGAGTAAAACATCCATGTCATTGGTGTTGTATTTAAAAGAATATGTGTAAATGTCCTATGATTTATTTACAATAAATATGCAATAATATTGAGTGTATTTATATTTTTCACACATAATTATGTTATTGATGTATCCTTAACCTAAGGGTACAGTCTTTAAAAATGAATTGATCTCAACATATATTCCATTGAGACTTCTTTGTTGTTATTCGACAATTCACTTTTATTTTGTGTATATACTAGACGTTGACATAGTATATCATGAATACCTTTATTCTCATGATATTATAATGTTTTTATTACCTCAATTATTTTTATTCAAGAATCTCTCATTTGGTTAGAAACTCTAAGTAAAATATCCTTTTAAATGTTCTAAAAATATTTTCTTCTACATATTTCTCATTAATGTCCATGTTTTGAAAATGGTTTTAAGATTTTATTTATATGGACATTAATGTTTTAAAATTGAAATTTCTTTTAATAGATTCAAATTTGTATGGGAAACTCTGATTCAAAAATTCATTTTAAATAGCTTCTTGATAAATAACGAGACCTTTAAATGTTTTCATGAAAAAGTGATATTTCACCCAACAATTTTTTACTAATCCTTTTTAACAATGTCAACATCCTTTTTGGGATATTATTCTTGATCAAGGTTGATTTATTATTTTAAAAATATTTAATACTATATTGTTGGACTATGGATTTGTTATCCATATACAATTCATGGTTTATGGATAATGTATTGAAATTTCCTATGCTAGTTTTAATATGAATGTTCTTGTTATGTTTAAACTATTTTATACGAGGATTGAATTGGAATTAGTAAGTAATGGGTAGAGAATGATATAGATCCTCGATGCATCAATAGTTCTCATGAGACAAACTAATGTCTTGGCCCAAGGCCATGAAAAAATATTATTTTTAGTCTTGGTACAAGGCCTTGACTATGTGGTTATAATGTTTGGAATTATGCATTCCATCATTATGAAATTGGATATTGATATTACTTGTGATTATTCGACTATTAGAATATTCATGTGAATAAGTAAATGGAATTATTTGATTTATCTTTCCCATATTATGATGATGTTTAATATTAAAATTCTTTTGTTCTAGTCATATACATTGCCTTAAATTTTTATTCTTACTTAAGAATGTTTCCACTATATTGTTATCCTTACTGATCATCTGTTCTCAACCCTTTCTTATGTTTTATTTTTTCCAAGATGCAAATAAGTATATTATGATTAACCTGGAGGAATATGCTAAGGGATATAAGTGATTTCAAAGGGGACACAATGTTGTTTTTTATTTCATGGTGTAATCTAAAACATATGTATATGTCTAGTACAATCAAGGATACTAAACTGATCAGTCTTTCGGGACATGATTCATTGTATCAAGCCGGTGTTATGTAATAATGTACCGATTCTGGATAACTGGAGTAAGGGCTTTACATTTGTTCCCCAAAAACTATATCAGATACTGAATGGGTATATTTTTTAAAATTACACTCAATAATTAATGATCCTTTATCTTCCCCTTGCTTCAAGGTGATGTTACTCTTTAAATGGTCCAACTTTTTACAAGAAAAACATACTTCTTCATTTTCCTTACCTTGCCTATGTATATTCAACTTCTTAGAAGGACGGTGCTCAAGAGCTTTAGACTGTTTCTATGTATTAGACCCCTTTTCACTATTATTACTTTTCCTAATAACCATAAGGACTAAATGTTTGTCACACGCCAAGTACTTATCTACTTTGAGAATCAATGTATGAAGTTATAAAAGACTCTTCCCACTATTTCTCATATTATAATTAATAATAAGTTTAGAGAAGGTATTGGTTTGTGATGAAAGTATGATATTTCTATGCAAATCATCTGGGAATTTTACCCCTATGATTTCCAAGCATTCAATGTAGCTAATAATCTTGACTACATGAGGACCAGCTAGTGCAAACCCTCTAATATTAATTTAAAAAATCATTGGAGATATTGTACCTCTCTTATCTCCTTATCTTGATAGAGATCCTGAAGGTGAGACATCAATCTATAGGAATCCATATTGTCATGTTGTTTCAAAATTTCATTGGATATATATGATAGCATGAAACATTGAACATCTGTAGAATCATTTTGATGTTTCTCATAGAGAGATAATTCTTCATCACTTCATTACCAGGCGCAACTGGAAATTGTTCTTTGAGCACATATAATTTTCTTTTCATGGTGAAGGGTGATATGTAGGTGAAATTTCCACTCTTCAAATATTGTGTCGGTGAGAAGGTTTTCTTTCTCATGTATGGATCACAATGATTTGTTTGATGTAATTTTAAATATTCTTATAAAAAATAATATAATCATAATATTAGTAATTTATCTGATAAAATTTATACAAATAAATATTATATTTATTAGTCTCCGACTATTTTTTTGAAACCCAATATCCATCACCATTGGATTTGAAATAACATGTTTCATGAAAATTATAAGTGTAATGAATTCATATTCCCCTTATCATTACCCCATCATGGGTTAGTCAAGAAACATTAATGGTTTTAGGTTGGAATTCTAAATGAAAACTATATTTACTCACAGTTCCTTGATCTGTTGAGTTGACTACCCAATCCAAAAATCCTTAATTTCATTTCCTTAACATTTTCCTCTTAATTACACCAAGTCCTGCTTGGGATGTCAACCTTTGATGTAAACTATGCTCTGTCAACCCAAAACATCAAGTTAAATTTTACCGATAATTGAATGCAACCCAACATGGGTTGGTCAAAAAAGTTGAACTATGGATTGATTTAAACCACTATAGTGGAAGGCTTTATCAAATTAATATTTTATTGAAGGATTTTATCATTTTATGCCTAAATTTCATGTTATTATCTTTATATGGTTCTTTTTAGTATTAATAGGGTCTATGTAAGTGACTAACCATGTCTTATATAATATTTACATATAATTCCTCCTATTTTAGTTCGATCTTGAATTATAAAAAATTCATTGGTTATGTGATCACGAAAAAAATAAATAAATAATTAACAATGAAACATGGCATAAATAAAATAATAAATGGTATGATCATGAGCTTATATTAATGGTTAGTTTATATGTCTTTTGATAAACTAACCAATGTAATAGGGAAAAAACCTTGAGCCAATTAAGTTTCACATTTTAACTTTCCACCTATCCAATAATGTATCTCATTGGATTGGTTTCACCTCAACGTCGAACATGACCTTCCACCACTAGCTTAGGAGCTCTGTCCTTTACATATTCATTTTAATAAAATGCATGTGAGGGGAAAAAGTGGTTTACATAAAAGAAACCATGGGCATATAGGGCCTACATAATTAAAGGAGAGGAGGAATTCATGCCACCAATTTTATTTTATAATAAATTAAATGAAACCAACCACATTCAAAAGTTATGTTCTAGCTCATGATCGTCCACATGCATGCAACGAATTACGCATTTAATAAAACTTCCATTCTATTCATAATCATTATAATTTAATATAAATCATGCTCAAATAAATTAATTATTATCTTCAATTAATCAATTATTTTATCTTAATTATCATTCAAACTTCCTTGATATTATAAACAATTATAATTTTTAAAAATTTAAATAAATTTATTTAAAATTAATTAAATACATAAATGTTCCTTGGAGGAAATACGACAAATACCCGTCTGATTCTGCCGAACATGTATTATACTACTATACTGTTTTACTCTTGTGAAATATGGAGTACATGACTTATCACATACTTTTACAATGGGTACATCACATATTATTACATGAATTACATGTTTTTTTGGTGATATGTTATGCTAAAATTCACATAGAGTAACAATTTACAATAAAACTAATGCATGATATGAAGATCTAAACATTACTCATATGTTAATTAAAAATTTAAATATTTATTTATATTAAAAAATATCACACGGAATGTCATATATTTACAAGAAGAAGTAAGTACATGTCTCATGATTGACACCTTAAAAAATAAATAAATTTAAAATCTGAGTAGCTTGGTATAAGTACACAACATATAGATCTTATTTACCTGGTGCGTACACCTCTAATCGTCTATCCAAGACATATTCCTAGGGACTTGGTGTGCAATCCTTACCTCATAAAATTTGAAGTAAATTGTGTGTCTAGTGGTCCACCTGCTGTGTAAACTCTGAGTTACATGGTCACCAGTCAGGTGGTCCATGTATGGAATACATGGCCCATCTCTGACACAAAGGGACTATATGCCTCGTACAAGGGTTACATGGTGTGTAGTATTGCATAACATGTTCCACTATACTCTGGTCAACAATCAGTGCATTAAGTGTGTAATTAAATCAATAATAATTTCATAATCATAACTTAATCTACAAATAAATTTTGATGCATTGAACGTGGCTACACAACATGTAACTCTGGTTACACGGAGTGTAGTATGGTGTTGTCCAGATAGAAGCCTTGGCACATCTAGATAAGTACCTTGATTTTATACTCATCCATAAATTAATTTTTCAAATTAGATATATGATAAGATAATGAGGAAGAATAAGATCATAAAATTTATATTAAAATAATGATTAAACACAAATTGAAAAACATAATTACATTCTGTAAATGATAAATGACTTTTAAATAATTATAAATAATTATTTGATCACTCTGATACCACATGAATGTTCTTGGAGCAGTGAAATCATGTAATGGGGGATTCCCATCATTTCTTTTGTTAGGATCAATGATTAATCAGTGTTCTAAACACCGATAAATGTTGATATCTATGTAATAGAATCAATGAAAAAAGACAGGGGAAATCACAATGAAACCATAGGGAGGATCATCACATATTGTTGATAATTAATTTTATTAAAAAAATTACCTTTACTGAATTATTTCTTTATTGATGAATCTGGGGAAATATCTTCAGTCCATTATTAATTCCTCATAGAAAAAAAGTATATATTTCCTCTAGTAGGGATACACACATGTTCCATAAATCTCCAAACATTTCCAATGTAATATATAGGTGATAGCACAAAATATCCTTATGCTTGTGTTTTCTTTCTTTGATCATTTCCAGAACTACTTCAAGAAATTTCTCTTTGATTTTATGTAGAATGATTTCTCTCTGTTTTTTGGAGCATTCTCGGAGAAGGATCTCTCTATTCTTGAGTGGTTTCTCAAAATCCATTGTACAAAACTAAGAAAAATTAATTGGATTAATGAGAAAATAACATAAGTATTTTTACATATTTATAGGGTTGAAATAAAATAACTTCATAAGATCCATTAATTATTAATTTAATTCTAGTAAAACCTTGTGTCAAATAATAATAATATTATCATTATTTCTCAACATTCACTTAACATGCAAATTAAAATTAAAAATTATTTAATAAAATAATATTAATTATATATTATTTCTCACCAAACCTAAAAATTGTACTATCATTCCTCTATAATCATTATAACACCTTGAATAATGACTATTTATTAAACAAATAAATATCACTGCATTATTCACCAATAAAAAATAAATATTAGATCTAGTAAATAGAAAAAAAAATATTCCACAAGCATACATGAATAACTGTCAAACCATGTATAGGGATAATATTTATTCAACCTGATAAATAAAAAATAATTATATGTATTATTTAGCTATGATTATAGATACACATGGTGTGTGACCCTCTAGGCCACCTTCCCAGTGAAATTAGGTGAATACGCCTAATGTACAAGGTCATCATCATGATACAAGGCATGAAACCCATATATATTGATGTTAATTCCCCAATGACATCCCATCTCATACCAATTCATAATATGTAATATAATCCTTTTATCTCATGATCTCTAATCAAGCAGGATGCATGTCTGTTCCGTCAACCTACGTTCAGGATGTCTCTTTCTTTGACTTCCTAAAAATTGAATTTTCCTATAGAAAACTATAGACATTGAATTTTTTAGGATATATTATTTCCATAAAATTGGATAGGATATCAACTTAAACTAATAAACAATATTAAAAAAATCCTTTATCACATTAGTCATTAATGCAATATTACTCATGACGCACCCAACATATCCTACATCACGGTGAACATCTGTCCTCATGGTTTTAATCAATACATCTAAGAGTGAGACTAATAATACTCATTAATAATAATCATAATGTCCAATTAACAATACCCACATGAGTATATAGAAACATCCAATGACACATATAAATGTGGATTTTCCTACTAGTGGGTCTCGTTCTCATAATATAATATGGGGTATTACCAAGGGCATAAAACATGAGAAGGTTCCACAATGACCTATGAGTTTCCACCCCTGATTTCCTATTTCATTTGTGACCCTAATATTATATCTTATGACTATATAAAAAATATTCAAGAATAGAGTTGTAGTAATTTTGGGTTCTCATCATTGCGGGGAACTACTATGACTATTTATTGAAACTGCTTCTATTAATAAATAATCAAATACTAGGTCAGATATAAGAACAATAATGATGTTAAAAGTAGTTTGTTAATATTCAAAACAATGAATACATGTTTTTCATAATGTAAACTGAATTCGGTTGTCAATAACAAACTCCAACACATAGTATGTAGAATTTCAGGTGTGAGTACTAGTAAGTGGATGAGACTTAATCTCATTAAGTTATCACTGGGTAATATCCTAAATGAGAGGTTATGAGAATAGACCTACTCGAAGGAATTCTTCGTTTTTTTATGTCATCAAGTATTCCTAATTGTGAACATGTGTGATGGTCATTCTTCATTAATATTATTCATAATGTATCTCACTACTCACACACATATATTTATTTATTAAACCATGATAATAAAATTCATGGTGAATATAACGACCCATACTTTACATACATTGTTATTACTTAAAAATTGAAGTACACATATTACAACATATAAAAAAACCAGGAAAGGACCGTATAGGTATAGTGTCTTTAGAAACTGCGAAACATAAACAACTGCTTCATAAAGCGTCTACATTGTCTCCCATTTATTTCATCATATCTATAGTCCCTTTTGGCATGTCTCCCCTAATAACCTTCTTCCTGACCTGGGGAAAGAAAACATACAAAAGGGTGAGCTCAAATTCTCAGTAAAGGTAAACAAAAGAAATATCAATCACATCATATTCATAAGAACATAACATTTAGAAATCTTAACCTGCAAAAGAGATCATAATTTCATAACATGGGACAAATCATAGTAGTGAAATGTAATCCCAATAATCATAACATAAAACATGAAACTTTGTGGCATACACACATAATCATAGAAAATCATTTCTTATTAGTCAAGACTCATGGCCAAGACTATCTTAGTGGACAATGTCCATTTCTGAACCGAGATCACTCCTCGTTTCAATCCTGTTTCACTGAACCGGTTTAACCTGCCGTTCCAACCATGTCTATCTCATGAGATATAAAATCTTTACCCATTGCATTGGAGGGATATATAGGTCCCACCCATCTCATAATGATACCATTCTTATTTGTGCTACAAAATCATAAACCATACATCATAGGATAACCCATGTAATAAAAATGGGAATCTTAAACATCATGACATCATAAAACAATTCATACAAGATAAAGGAATTAATAGAAATAATTCCATCACAACATAATCAAATCAATGTAATAATAGGGATAGAATCATAACCCTATATTATCTTAGATGTAAAATAATTTTGATAAAACACTTGAACTCCATTCTTGAGGAAAATATCCATTCTACTTCAAAAAAATTTTCCTTTCTTAACATGTCATACAATTTTAAACTAAAAGACGTTGATTAAAAATAAACTTGAAAACTTGTAAATTAATATTCTTGGAAATAATGTTTTAAAATCCATTCATGCCGAAAAAGTTAAAAAACCATTCTTCTCGTACTTTTGTCGGAAAAGTCACAAAGTACCTCATACGAAAAATGACAAAATTTTCCTTTCATATCATTTACTATAAACTCACCAAAGGGTAAAAATGGATTTAAACAATAGTAGGTGGATGGAAATAATATTACATATTTATGAAACCTGGATTTGGATGACAAAATACACCCCAGTAAATACCAAAGTATAAACAATCTCAGATAAAAATGAGATTTTGATATTTCCCTTACCTTAGGTCCGATTTGCATTATAAGTGTCCGAACCTCATGTATAATGATTTAAATAATGTCATTGAGTTATTACAGAATCATAATTATTGTTATGATATCATATATGGTTCACTTATGACTTTATATTACCCGTTCTTTTGTAAATTCCATGTTAAAGAACGTTTTGGGTAAAATCGTTTCATTTGTCGTCCATGTTTTGACTTGTAATTATTCATATGATTACTTAGATCATGATTAATTACATCCATAATGTAAAACATGATGTATATATAATATATATAAAGAATATACACATATATATATATAATAGATCGATAAATGGAATGAAATACACCGTTCATGGAGACGGTAGGCCGTACGTACGCATGAACGCTATTTTCATTTCGTTATTGAGTTGAATGAAATTACATAGATGACAAACATATATATATAAATAAATACAGTAGAATTATTATACCATATATTTCATTATTATTCATTATATATACTTTATATTCATTATTGAATGGTTAATCATGGAAAATAAATCTCATCGTGTTCGTGGAGACGGTAGTCCGCACGTACGCACGAGCGATCATATCATTCCCATGATTGTGGAATTGTATTGGAGTGTATGTATACTATTTCAGAATCAATATCACTTTAAAATAATAATATATAGTCATTATTTACACCATTATACAAATCCATGTAAGGTGGTGGTGGAAAATAGATTACACCACGGCGTGGAGACGGTATTCCGTACGTACACACGCGCGGTGATTTCATTTTCCATAGGATGGATAGATGGTGAAATATGGTTGTTTCATAATTATAATAACATGTCAGTATATGAGTGATACTTATTTCATTACTTCATAATGAAACAACTAAATAAGAATAATTTGAAGAAGAAAGAAAATTGAATGAATCGGTAACGGATATTACCTCTTCTTTGAAAAGCCTCTTTGAGTCCTCCTCTTAGGGAACTAAAATTGGTCTTTAAAGAAGACCAGGACCTCTAATATGTTTCGACGGAAGGGGAGAAGATAATTTGGCAGGGGTTGGCCGAGCATGAAGGCTCTATGTGGTGTGCGGAAGAGAGGGAGGATGTGCCCTTTTATAAGGGAGGAGAGGGGCACTGTTGGAATAACTAAAAATATTATTTTATTATAAAGCCAAATTCGGTTTTAAATAGCTTCAAATTGATTTATTTCGAAGCTAATGTAAGGATGGGTTGAAATCCTCTCATAAAATAGAATTTAGACAAGTTTAGGTATCAATTTTAACCTTATCATTTAGATTTAACTTTATGTCATATAATTTAACTTTTACCGTGTCTTCTTGTTTTCTTACACTATAAGGTTAATAAACTTACTATATCAAGCCAAACGAATACCAAGTTGATTATTATTAATATATATAACCATATATAAGTCCTTTTTCCAAACCGTATATTTTTATGAATAAAATAACAATTAATAATATAATATTTGTTTTAAAAACTATTTTATGTCAATTTTGACACTATTTAGTAATTGATTTTTGTGAAAATCATAACAGAATGATTAGTTCAAAAAAAAGTTAATGAAATCAATAGTAACATGTCATATTAACCGATAACATTAGTTTAATTCAAAAATGTCTCAAATTGCATTTATTTGGGTTTTTATAACATCAATTATGTCAATATTTCATTAATAAGATAATTACTGCATCATTGTTGTGTCATAAATAAATTAAATTATTTAATGTCTAAAAATTACAAATAAAATACCATTATGTAGTAAATATTTTTATCTTTCTACTCAATATTTATAGTTGAATTTATCTTATGTATAACCCTATATTAAAAATGATATAGTTATTAAACATTGATTTTAACTATTTTAACCCTTTTTAAATAAATTGATAATAAATGTCCTAATCTAATCCAAGTGGGCTTAAATGGTCATATTTTATTCCAAAGGTTGTTTTTTGTCGAATTACACTTATCCAATAGAATTAGGACATGTTTTACGGTAATAATAATAACACTTTTACCCTTAATTACCCTATTTATTTTTAACCGTGGTAAAAAAGTAAAAAGTTACTATTCACCAAAAATTATTTTCATCTCATTGAACCACATTTTAGTCCTTGATATTAACCGTGTCTCTCGGATTTTCAAAATTCCACTCACAGAAGCGGTAAAATTATGTTTTATGAAAAATTCAGTTTTTTAACTACCACTTAGTGGTTTCACTATTAATTAAAAAATGAAAGTTTCCAGAAAAATACCAAAAATTAGGCCTAAACTATATTTGATATTATGAACTCAAAATTGATGTTTATTTTAACAAATTCAAAACATATCAGTTGCATTAATTAAATTAATGATTAATTCTCGTCGTCAAAACAAATAGTGTGTTCTTAAGAGATAATAACTATTAAAAGATTGACACTTGTTTATGTCTGGTTTAAATGTGAAATTACATCCAATGAACAACATTGAACTAAATTGTAAAAATATATTCTAAATATACTTTAAAACCACTCAAATTAATAATTTATCACTATTAATTATTTAGATTAAAAATGTTGTTTTTAAATAAAATTTAGTAATTTTCACTATTCATCAGAATATGAAAGTTATCCGAAAAGTACCAAAATTTTACCCTAAGCTAAATTCGATATTCCAAATCCAAAAATGATGTCCATTTTGAAAAATAAAATTTACAAAATTTCAAAAATTGGTTATTGCTATTCATAATGGCTAGTTCTAATAATATTTTAATAGCATATCGTTGTTTAGTGAAATTCCGTATTGCGTACTACACACGCTATCGAGGAAGGTCGTGATTTCATGTAATGCAAGGCAATTAAAGGATGTGTGTTGTGCAAGCTCCTTTTGGTCTAGCATAAAACACAAGACATTAATGAAATTAAGAATATTTTTCATAAAATCTCGGGGTGTTACATTCTTTCCCCCTTAAAATGAATTTCGCCCTCGAAATTCGTCGGGGTTATAAATGGTTTACTACTCGAAAGTTTCTTTAATAGACACCCACATCGTAAAAAGGAATATGAAAACCAATCTTTAAAAACAAAACTATGAAACATAACGGTTACCCAATTAAAATAATCACTCGGCTTCCACATAAGTGAAAATAGGGATATGGAAGAGAAATCTAACCATCATGTTCTGATGGAGAGTGGTAGAGAACATAGCTAGTTAAAAGCCAGCAAATCAGACGGCCACAAATTTGTGATGATCTAAGGTACCATCTGATTCATCAGATATAAGAGCACTAGGACAACATTTTTGGTTTTCAAGATCATTTCCCTGAAGTTGATGAAATTGGAATTAGAAGAAATACTTTCGTGATTTTGGTATAGTCTCACCGTTGGACGTTCTTTGGACAATTTACACTTCCACTCTTAAATAAATGAAGTTGAATTTGTCATTCGTGATGTGTTAGCAGATCATGTGATAGAATGATGGGTCATTCCATCTGTCTCAAACAAAAGGTTAGAAAAGTTATCAAAAAAATACAGTAGTCCGTCTATAGTGAGATTAATCATATATGGTTCCTAAAATGGACTTATACTTTGGTTGTGGGTTTGATTCCCACAACCATGTCCGACGCGATGGGTTGTCGCCCATCATGCAGTTTGTGCTTTTTCTAAAACTACATTACTATAACATCCCATCAATAATATCAAAAAAAATTCTATCCTTAAACAATACTATCTTATGTCTAACATAATCCATTCCAATCTTTATCTAAAATACTTCGGTCCATGCTCATAGTATAAAGAAAAAGATTACTTGAAATGTCATCAACCAACTATCATTTATCCCCCGTTATCTTGTTGGTCACATTCCAATAATGTGAATACCTTAATCATGTATTCTCTTGAAAAATGAATACCCATTAAAACATAGTGAAAACATGAATGCTATAAAAAGTAAACTCTTTCCACATACCAAAATCCAAAAATTCTATATACTCAAACCATGATATAACCTTCTCCTTATATCAGTCATGAGCTCATGAATACTATCAAACATTTAAATTTCTCCTCATCCATTCATTATGCGCATATCATCTACTTTCCAAAAATAATGGTACCATTCATCACACACTTTCAAAACATTAGGAAAGACAACAGTGTAACAATCCTTAGATGTCTCTTTATTCCACAGTACCATGAGATTACTTATACAACATTACACTTGATAAACATGTAATCATTCCACTACCTTCTTAAACCATTGATCGAGCTTCAACAATTATTTCAACTCACATATCATTTGTAGTCTCTTCATCATCATCAACATAAATACTACCCATAAGACCATACTGATTCTCTTCATGAGACTTTCCCTTAGGGCATTGGTTTGTATAATGCCCGTACATTCCACATTTAAAACATTTAACCATTTTTTATGTCGTAGCAATACCATTATCCTCATTCCTGGTGTTAACTGAACCTTTTCCTTTACACTTACTGGCTTTGTTTCCTTCTTTTCCACACCCAATGCATCTTCCAGTTCCTTTAAAACATTCTCCTTGATGCCTCTTCCAACATGATTTACATAGGGGAAATTGAACTTCCTTTCCTCTATGAATATCATGAAACTCTATCTTTCTCTTATTAGCCGAATTAGGAAACTTACCAAATTTGAGTTTATTGATCATATTATGATATTTCTGATTCGACATAATAATGATGTTTGGACTTCCAAATCCCATTTTATTTGGTTGCTCATGAAGAATATCATTCCATTGTCCATCATTTGCTCCATTATCATGAATCATCTTGTTTCCAGCCATTTGCTAAAACCCAAAAAGATTAGTGTGGGAGGCAAAAATCATGATAGGAAAAAAACATAGTAAAGGGGGAGTACCCTAAATATCTAACATCTTAGGTTAAATTCTAAGATCGTTACCGTAGTTCTAGGACTATATCATATATGTATACTTATCCTTAAGGACATCCCTAGACATACCTTAGAAATATCTCTAGGGATCTAACTAATGTTTTCTCATCCTTGTTTCCAAAGGTTGACTAAACCGTTCCTATGATACCAACTGTAGAGACCTGAAGATTAACGTACATGGACATTACATTACTTTTGAGGAATACTTAGTACATAACAAAAACACACACACAAGGACCATAATAGTTTAGTGTTTTTATGGGAGATGTTGAAGATCATTATCCACGATTAGAAGATTATATGGGGAATGTGACCAACAATACATATCTCATGATATATGGGGATCAACGATGGTATTAACATGCTAAATGTATTTACTCTTTGGTAATCGTTTTCACTATAATATGAGATTGGACAACAGTATTTTGGATAAAACTAAAGATTGGAATGGATTATGTTGGACACAAGCTAGTATTATTTAAGGATAAAAGTTTTTTTCAATATTATTTATGGGATGTTATATTAATGTAGTTTTAGAAAAAGGACAACCTGTAGGTTGGGCGACAACCCATCGCATCGGAAAAGGCTGTGGGAATTGAACCCACAACCGAAGTACGACTGGACTTTATCGCCTACCATTGGCCTACAGGAAGTCCCTGGTTAGTAGAAACTAGTTTTATTTTATTATGCGGTATGATATATGAAGTATATGTTCATTTTTGGAATCGTATATGATTAATCTCACTATGGATGGACTTATGTATTTTTTTGAAAACTTTTCTAACCTTTTGTTTGAGACAGATGGAATGACCCATCATTCTATCACATGATCTGCTAACACATCACGAATGACAAATTCAACTTCATTTCTTTAAGAGATGAAGTGGAAATTGTCCAAAGAACGACCAACGGTGACACTGTACCAAAATCACGAATGTATTTCTTCTAATTCAAATTTCATCAACTTTAGGGAAATGATCTTAAAAACCAAAAATGTTCTCATGGTGCTCTTATATCCGTCAAATTAGATGGTACCTTAGATCATCGCAAATCTATGACTTTGTGATTGTTGTCTATTTCATAGCCATGTTCTCTACTACTCTCCATCATAACGTGATGGTTAGATTTTTCTTGCTTATCCATATTTTCACCTATGTTCTCCTACGTGGGAACCCAGTGATGAGTTAATTTGGGTAATCGTTACATTTCAGACATTAGTTTTTAAATACAAGTATTGGTATTTCTTTTTACGATGTGGGTTTTTATTAAATAAAATTTCGAGCAGTAAACCATTTATAACCCCGACGAATTTCTAGGGCGAAATTCATTTTAAGGGGGGTAGAATGTAACACCTCGAGATTTTATGAAAAATATTCTTTTAATTTCATTAATGTCTTGTGTTGTACACTACACCAAAATGAGCTTGCACAACACGCATCCTTTAATTTCCTTGCATTACACAAAATCGCGACCTTCTTCGATAGCGTGTGTAGTACACAATACCGAGTTTCACTAAACAATGATATGCTATTAAAATATTATTAAAACTATCCGTTATGAATAGTAATAACCACTTTTTGAAATTTTTTAAATTTTATTTTTCAAAATCGACTTCATTTTTGGATTCGGAATACCGAAATTAGTTTAGGGTGAAATTTTGGCACTTTTCGGATAACATTCTTTTCTGATGAATAGTGAAAATTACTAAATTTTAATTAAAAACAACATTTTTAATCAAAATAATTAATAGTGATAAATTATTAATTTGAGTGGTTTTAAATTATATTTAGAATATATTTTTACAATTTAATACAATGTTGGTCATTGGATGTAATTTAACATTTAAACCAGACATAAAAAAGTGTTAATATTTTGATAGTTATTATCTCTTAAGAACACACTATTTGTTTTGACGACGGGAATTAATTTTTAAATTAATTAATGAAAGTGATATGTTTTGATTTTGGTAAAATAGACATCATTTTTGAGTTCATAATATCAAACATAGCTTAGGCCTAATTTTTGGTATTTTTCTGGAAACTTTCATTTTTTGATGAATAGTGAAACCACTAAGTGGTAGTTAAAAAAACTGAATTTATCATAAAACATAATTTTACCGCTTCTGTGAGTGTAATTTAGAAAATCCAAGAGACACGTCTAATATCAAGGACTATAATGTGGTTCAATGAGATAAAAATAATTTTTGGTGAATAGTAACTTTTTACTTTTTTTTACCTCGGTTAAATGTAAATATGGTAATTAAGGGTAAAAGTGTTATTATTATTACCCTAACACATGTCCTAATTCTATTAGATAAGTGTAATTCGACCAAAAACAACCTTTGGAATAAAATTTGACCATTTAGGCCCACTTGGATTAGATTAGGACTTTTATTATCAATTTATTTAAAGAAGGGTTAAAATAGATAAAATCAATGTTTAATAACTAAATCATTTTTAATATAGGGTTATAAATAAGATAATTTAGACTATAAATATTCATTATAAATATAAAAATATTTCCTACATAAAGGTATTTTATTTGTAATTTTTGGACATTAAATAATTTAATTTATATATGACACAATGATGATGCAGTAATTATCATATTAATGAACTATTGACATAATTGATGTTATAAATTTCAAAATAAATGTAATTTGAGCCTTTTATGAATTCCACAAATTTTATAGGTTAATATGACATGTTATTAGTGATTAATGTAACTTTTTTCGAACTAATAATTCTGTTATGATTTTCACAAAAATAAATTACTAAATATTGTTAGAATTGACATAAAATAGTTTTTAAAACAAATATTATATTATTAATTGTTATTTTATTTCTAAAAATCTAAGGTTCGGAAAAATGACTTAGATAAGGTTATATATATTAATAATAAACAACTTGGGGTTCTTTTGGCTTGTTATAGTATGTTTATTAACCTTATAGTGTAAGAATACAAAAATACACGGTAAAAGTAAAATCATCTAACTTAATGTTAAATCTAAATGATAAGGTTAAAATAGGAACCTAAACTTGTCTAAATTATATTTGATGAGATTATTTCTACCCATACCCTCCTTATCTTCTATATAAATCAATTTTGAGCTATTTAAAATCGAATTTGGCTTTATAATAAAATAATATTTTTAGTTTTTTCCAAAGGTGCCCCTCTCCTCCCTTATAAAAGGGAACCTCCTCCCTCTATTCCTCACACCACTTTGATCCTTTAAGCTCGGTCAACCCCTGCCAAATTCTTTTCTCCCCTTCCCTAGAAACATCCTATAGGTACTGGTCTTCTTCAAAGACCAATTTCAGTGCCCTAATAGGAGGACTCAAAGAGGTGCTTCAAAGAAGATGTATTGTCTGTTACTGATTCTTTCAACTTTATTTCTTCTTCCACTTCTTCTTCTTAGGTTGTTTCATTATGAAGTAATACCATCAGTATCACTCATATACTGATATTTTATTATTAGTATGAAACAACCCTATTTCACCATCTATCCATCCTACGGAAAACGAAATCACCGCGCGTGCGTACGTACGGAATACCGTCTCCACGCCGTAGTGTAATCTATTTTCCACCACCACCTTACTTGGTTGGGTATAATGGTGTACATAATAACTATATATGATTATTATAAAGTGATATTGATTCTGAAATAGTATACATACACTCCAATACAATTCCACGATCATGAGAACGATATCATCGCTCGTGCATACGTACGGACTACCGTCTCCACGACGCGATGAGATTCATTCTCCATGATAACCATTCATGAATGATTATAAAGTATATATAATGAATAATAATGAAATATATGACATAATAATGATACTGGATTTATGTATATATATATATATATGTATTTCGTTTACTTAATTCAATTCAATTCAAAAGGGAAACGAAAACAGCGTTCATGCGTACGTACGACCTACCGTCTCCATGAATGGTGTATTTCTTTCCATTTACTAATTTATTATATATATGTATATTCTGAATATATATTATATATAAATCATGTTTTATATTCTGGAATTAAGTAATCATGATCTAAGTAATCATATGAATAATTACATGTCAAAACACGGACGACAAATGAAACGATTTTAACCAAAACACTCTTTAACATGGAATTTACAAAAGAACAGGTAATATAATGTCATAAGTGAACCATATATGATATCATAAAAATGATTATGATTCTGGAATAATTCAATGACATTATTTAAATCAATATACAGGATTTTCGGATACGTACGAAGCATATCAGACCTAAGGTAAGGGATAAATTTGAAAATATCATTTTTATCCGAGATTGCTTATTCGTAAGTATTTACTGGGGTTATTTTTATCATCCATGTACATGTATTATAAAAGTGTTTTCATGTATGTTTAAATTCCTTTAAAAACATTTTTTACTTTTACTACATGGTATGTAAGGAATCTTTTTTTACCATACGAGGTACTTTTTGACTTTTCCAAAACAAAAGTACGAGGAGAATGTTATTTTTAATTTATACGTTGTGAATGAATTTTTACAGTTGCATAACGCCTCATTTTCATGATGCTTACTCTATAATATTTTATAACTATTTTTAACAAAATACTTTTATTTTAAATTTTAATGGAATTTTTTTAAAAGAAAGTGATTTTGAAGAAGAAAGGATATTTTCCTCAAGAATTCATTTCAAATGTTTTATCAGAACCATTTTCCATCTAAGATGACATTATTTCATATGTGTATGTTTCATGTCTCTATGATATACATGGATTCACTTTTCTTATTATGAAATGATACCCATTTCTTTTATATGGATTATGTAATGATTGTATGATGTTTATGAAACCCATTTTATTTATTGGGTTATTATGAATGATGTAAGTTTATTTTGTGGCACAAGTAAGAATGATTTCATTATGAGATGGGTGGAACCTATATCTCCCTCCAATGAATTGGGTAAAGATTTTATATCTCATGATATAGACATGGCTGGAACGGTAATTTAATCAGGTTCAGTGTTACAGGACTGAAACGAGGAGTGAACTCGATTCAGAATGGGACTTTGTCCACTAAGATGGTCTTGGCAGCAATGCCTTGGCTGCTATGGAAATCATTACATGTGCTCAATGGATGCCAAAATTAAATTTTTTATTCCCATGCTATTTTATCATGGTTTATGTTCCATTATGATCTATGCCTTTTGTACTTCCATGTTTTATGTCGTTGCTCAAGATTTTGATGTTTAAACATTATGTTCATGTTTTTAAGTTCAAATGTATATGGTATGTTTTATTTTATCCATTCTTACCCTTACTGAGCATTTGAGCTCACCCTTTTTATGTTTTATTTTCCCCCAGGATCAATAGAAAGGATTTAGGTAAGGAAACAAAAAGTGGAAGATCTTTATGGGAGATGTTGAAGATCTTTCACCACAATTAGAAGATTACATTACATGCTTCCAAAGACACTAAACTATTACGGTCCTTGTGTGTCTGTTTTTGTTATGTACTAAGTATTCTGCAAAAGTAATGAAATGTCCATGTACGTCAGGCTTCGGGTCTCTACAGATGGTATCAGAGGGAGGTTATGGTCTTGGAAGCAATGCCTTGGATACTATGGAAATCATTACATGTGCTTAATGGATGTCACAATTACTTGTTTTATTCCCATGCTATTTTGTCATGATTTATGTTCCATTATGATCTATGCCTTATGTACTTCCATGTTATATGTCGTTGCTCATGATTTTTAATATTCATGTTTTTTTTAAGTTCAAATGTATATGGTATGTTTTATTTTATCCATGCGTACCCTTACTAAGCATTTGAGCTCACCCTTTTTATGTTTTCTTTTCCCCCATGATTAAAATAAATGTTTTATGTAAGAAAACAAAAGGGGAAGATCTTTATGGGAGATGTTGATGATCTATCAACATGATTTGAATATTATATTCGGAGTTTCCAAAGACACTAAACTATTACGGTCCTTGTGTTTGTGTTTTTGTTATGTACTAAGTATTCCGCAAAAGTAATGTAATGTCCATGTACGTTAACCTTATTACATAAAGATCTTTTTTACCTAAAACCTTTCTTTATATCCTGGGGAAAAGAAAAATAAAAGGGTGAGCTCAAATTCTCAGTAAGGGTAAACAAAATAAATATCAATCACATCATATTCATAAGAACATAACATTTTGGAAAACTTAACCTGCAAAAGAGATCATAATATAATAACATGGGATAAATCATAGTAGTGAAATGTAATCCCAATAATCATAACATAAAACATGAAACTTTTTTTCATACACACATAATCATAGATAATCATTTCTTATTATTCAAGACTAATTTCCAAGACTATCTTAGTGGACAAAGTCCATTTCTAAACCGAGTTCACTCCTCGTTTTAGTCATGTTTCACTGAACCGGTTTAACCTGCCGTTCCAGCCATGTCTATATCATGAGATATAAAATCTTTACCCAATGAATTGGAGGGAGATATAGGTCCCTCCCATCCCATAATAATACCATTCTTATGTGTCCCCCACACACAAGGACAGTAATAGTTTAGTGTCTTTGGAAACTCGGAATATAATCTTCTATTCGTGGTGAAAGATCTTCAACATCTAACATAAAGATCTTCCGCTTTTGTTTTCTTAACTAAAACATTTCTTTTAATCCTTGGGGAAAAGAAAATATAAAAATGGTGAGCTAAAATGCTCAGTAAGGGTAAGCATGGATAAAATAAAACATACCATATACATTTGAACTTAAAAAAACATGAATATTAAAAATCTTGAGCAACAACATAAAACATGGAAGTACATAAGGCATAGATGATAATGGAACATAAATCATGATAAAATAGCATAGGAATAAAACATGTGATTGTGGCATCCATTAATCACATGTAATGATTTCCATAGTAGCCAAGGAATTGCTGCCAAGACCATCTTAGTGGACAAAGTCCCTTTGTGAATCGAGTTCACTCCTCGTTTCAGTCCTATAACACTAAACCGGATTAACTTATCATTCCATCCATGTCTATATCATGAGATATAAATCTTTTCCGAATGCATTGGAGGGAGATATAGGTCCCACCCATCTCATAATGAAATCAATCATACTTGTGCCACAAAATATACTTAAAACATTCACCATAACCCAATGAATAAAATGGGGTTCATAAACATCATCCCATCATCTCATAATCCATATAAAACAAATGGAAATTTCATCATAAGAAAAGTGAAACCATGTAAATCATAGATACATTAAACTTGAAACACACACATATGAAATAATGTCATCTTAGATGGAAAATGGTTTTGATAAAACACTTGAAATGAATTCTTGAAGAAAAATATCCTTTCTTCTTCAAAATAAGATTCTTTTCACAAAACATCATGAAATTTTAAAAGAAAAATATTTTTTGGAAAATAGCCATGAATTATTTTGGAGGAAGCTTCATGAAAATAAGGCTTTATAGAAACTGTAAAAATTCATTCATGCCGTATATGTTAAAAACACATTCTTCTCGAACTTTTGTCGGAAAAGTCAAAAAGTACCTCGTACAAAAAATGACAAAATATTCCTTTCATATCTTTTACTATAAACTCACCAAAGGGTAAAAATGGATTTAAACAATTGTATGTGGATGGAAGTAATATTACATACTGAGGAAACATGGATGTGGATGATAAAATACACCCCAGTAAATACCAAAGTATAAACAATCTCGGATAAAAATGAGATTGTGATATTTCCCTTACCTTAGGTCCGATTTTCTTTGTAAGTGTCCGAACCTCCTGTATAATGATTTAAATAATGTCATTGACTTATTCCAGAATCATACACATTGTTATGATATCATATATGGTTCACTTATGACTAAATATTACCCGTTCTTTTGTAAATTTCATGTTAAAGAGCGTTTTGGGTAAAATCGTTTCATTTGTCGTCTGTGTTTTGACTTGTAATTATTCATATGATTACTTAGATCATGATTACTTAATTACAGAATATAAAACATGATTTATATATAATATATCTTCAGAATATAAATATATATAATATATCAGTAAATGGAATGAAATACACCGTTCATGGAGATGGTAGGCCGTACATACGCATGAACGATGTTTTCATTTCCTTATTGAGTTGAATGGAAACAAGTAGATGACATACATATATATACAAATAAATCCAGTATCATTATTATGTCATATATTTCATGATTACTTATTATATATACTTTATAATCATTCATGAATGGTTAACGTGGAGAATGAATCTCATCGCGTCGTGGAGACGGTAGTCCGTACGTACGCACGAGTGATGATATCGTTCCCATGATCGTGGAATTGTATTGGAGTGTATGTATACTACTTCAGAATCAATATCACTTTAAAATAAACATATATAGTTATTATGTACTCCATTATACCCATCCAAGTAAGGTGGTGGTGGAAAATAGATAACACCACGGCGTAGAGACGATATTCTGTACGTACGCACGCGCGGTGATTTCGTTTTTTATAGGATGGATAGATGGTAAAATAGAGTTGTTTCATAATTATAATAACATATCAGTATATGAGTGATACTGATGTTATTACTTCATAATGAAACAACCTATGAAGAAGAATTGGAAGAAGAAATAAAGTTGAATGAATCGGTAACGGACATTACCTCTTCTTTGAAGCGCCTTTTTGAGTCCTCCTCTTAGGGAACTAAAATTGGTCTTTGAAGAAGACCATGACCTCTAGTATGTTTCTAGGGAAGTGGAGAAGAGAATTTGTCAGGGTTTGGCAGAGCATGAAGGCTCAATGTGGTGTGAGGATGAAAGGGAGGAGGTTCCCTTTTATAAGGGAGGAGAGGGGCACCTTTGGAATAATTAAAAATATTATTTTATTATAAAGCCATATTTTGTTTTAAATATCTTGAAATTGATTTATTTCTAAGATAAGGTGGGGATGGGTCGAAATCCTCTCATACAATACAATTTAGACAAGTTTAGATTCATATTTTAACCGTATCATTTAGATTTACCATTAAGTTAGATAATTTTACTTTTACCGTGTCTTTTTGTGTTCTTACAATATAAGGTTAATAAACTTACTATAAATAGCCAAACGAACCCCATGTTGTTTATTATTAACGTATATCACCATATCTAAGTAATTTGGCCGAACCATTGATTTTTATAAATAAAATAACAATTAATAATATAATATTTGTTTTAAAAACAATTTTATGTCAATTTTGAGACTATTTGGTAATTGATTTTTTTGAAAATCATAACAGAATGATTAGTTCGAAAAAATTTAATTATATCAATAATAACATGTCATATTAATATATAAAATTATTGGAATTAATAAAAAGTTTCAAATTACATTTATTTTGGTATTTTTAACATCAATTATGTCAATATTTTATTAATAAGATAATTACTACATCATCATTGTGTCATAAATAAATTAAATTATATAATGTCTAAAAATTATAAATAAAATACCAATACGTATAAAATCCTTTTAGATTTCTAATGAACATTTATAGTCGAATTTATCTTATGTATAACCCTATATTAAAAATTCATTAGTTATTAAACATTGATTTTAACTATTTAACCCTTATTTAAATAAATTGATAATAAATGTCCTAATCATATCCAAGTGGGCCTAAATGGTCATATTTTATTCCTAAGATTTTTTTTGGTCGAATTACACTTATCAAATAGAATTATGACATGTGTTAGGGTAATAATAGTATCATTTTTACCCTTAATTACCCTATTTACTTTTAACCGTGGTAAAAAAAGTAAAAAGTTACTATTCACCAAAAATTATTTTCATCTCATTGAACCAAATTTTAGTCCTTTTAATTAACTGTGTCTCTTGGATTTTTGAAATTCCACTCGCAGAAGCGGTTAAATTATGTTTTATGAAAAAATCAGTTTTTTAACTACCACTTAGTTGTTTCACTATTCATCAAAAAAATTACAGTTTCCAGAAAAATACCAAAATATAGGCCTAAGCTATATTTGATATTATGAATTAAAAAATGATGTCTATTTTACCAAATTAAAAACAAATTAGTTAAATTAACTAATTTAAAAATTTATTCCCGTCGTCAAAACAAATAGCGTGTTTTTTTAAGAGAAATAACTATCAAAAGATTGACACTTGTTTATGTTTGGTTTAAATGTGAAATTACATCCAATGACCAACATTGTATTGAATTGTAAAAATATATTCTAAATAAACTTTAAAACCACACAAATTAATAATTTATCACTATTAATTATTTCAATTAAAAAAGTTGTTTTTAATTACAATTTAGTAATTTTCACTATTCATTAGAATATGAAATTTATCCGAAAAGTAAAAAAAATTCACCCAAAGCTAATTTTGATATTACAAATCCAAAAATGAAGTCCATTTTGAATGATAAAATTTATAAAATTTCAAAAAGTGGTTATTACTATTCATAACGGCTAGTTTTAATAATATTTTAATAGCATAACGTTGTTTAGTGAAACTCGGTATTGCGTACTACACACGCTATCGAGGAAGGTCGCGATTGCGTGTAATGAAAAGAAATTCAAGGATGCATGCTGTGCAATCTCCTTTTGGTGTAGCGTACACCACAAGACATTAATGAAATTAATAATATTTTTCATAAAATCTCGGGGTGTTACATTCAACCCCCCTTAAAATGAATTTCGCCCTCGAAATTCGTCGGGGTTATAAATGGTTTACTACTCGAAAGTTTCTTTAATTGAAACCCACACTGTAAAAAGGAATACCAAAACTTGGCTTTAAAAAATTACTGTATGAAATGTAACGGTTACCCAAATTAACTCATCACTGGGTTTCCACATAGGTGAAAATATGGATATGGAAGAAAAATCTAACCATCAAGTTCTGAGGGAGAGTGGTAGAAACATGGCTATGAAAAAGCCAAAAATCACAAAGCCATAGATTTTTTATGATCTAAGGTACCATCTGATTCATCAGATATAAGGGCACTAGGACAACATTTTTGGTTTTCAAGATCATTTCCCCAAAGTTGACGAAATTGGAAATAGAAGAAATACTTTTGTGATTTTGGTACAGTCTCACTGTTGTTCATTCTTTGGAAAATTTCCACTACATATCTTAAAGAAATGAAGTTGAATTTTTCATTCGTGAAGTGTTAGCACCTCATGTGATAGAATGATGGGTCATTCCATCTATCTCAAACAAAAGGTTATAAAAGTTATCAAAAATACACAAGTCCATCTATAGTGAGATTAATCATATATGGTTCATAAAATGGACTTATACATCATATATCATATTTCATAATATAATAAAACTAGTTTCTACTAAACAGGGACTTCTTGTAGGCTAGTGGTAGGCGATAAAGGCCAGTTGCACTTCGGTTGTGGGTTCGATTCCCACAGTCTTTTCTGACATGATGGGTTGTTGCCCATCCTAAAGGTTTTCCTTTTTCTAAAACTACATTACTATAACATACCATCAATAATATCAAACAAATTTCTATCCTTGAACAATAATAACTTATGTACAAAATAATCCATTCCAATCTTTAGGCTTATCTAAAGTACTTCGGTCCAAGCTCATAGTATAAAGAAAACTATTACTTGAAATGTCATCAACCAAGCATGCGGATACCATCATTTATCCCCCATAGATCTTGTTGGTCACAGTCCAATCATGTGAATACCTTAATCATGTATTCTCTTGAAAAATGAATACCCATTAAACCTTAGTAAAAACATGAATGATGTCAAAAGTTTACTCTTTCCACATACCAAAATCCAAAAATTCTATATACTCGTATAACCTTCTCCTTATATCAGTCATGAGCTCATGAATACTATCAAACATTTAATTTTCTCCTTATCCCTTCATTATGCGCATATCATCAACATTCCAAAAATATCTGACTAACCATTCATGGATACTGGTACCATTAATCATACACTTTCAAAACTCAAGGAAAGAAAATAGTGTAACAATCCTTAGATGTATCTTTATTCCATAGTACCATGATATAACTTATACAACATTACACTTGATAAACATGTAATCATTCCACTACCTTCTTAAACCACTGACTGAGCTACAACAATTCTTTCATCTCACATATCATTTGTAGTCTCTTCATCATCATCAACACAAATACTACCCATACGACTGTTCTGATTCTCTTCATGAGTCTTTCCCTTAGGGTATTGGTTTGCATAATGCTCGTACATTCCACATTTAAAACATTTAACCATTGTTGATGTCGTAGAAATACCATTATCCTCATCCATGGTGTTAACTGAACCTTTTCCTTTGCACTTACTGGCTTTGTGTCCTTCTTTTCCACACCCAAAGCATCTTCTAATTCCTTTGAAACAATCTCCCCGATTCCTCTTTCCACATGATTTACATGAGGGAAATTGAACTTTCTTTCCTCTATGATCATCATGAAACTCCATCTTTCTCTTATTATCTGAGTCGAGAAGCTTACCAAAGTTGAGATTATTGATCATATTATGAGATTGCTGATTAGGCATAATGACGATGTTTGGACTTCCAAATCCCGTTTCATTTGGTTTCTCATGAAGAATATCATTCCATTGTCTGTTATATCCTCCATTATCATGAATCTTCATGTTTCCATCCATTTTCTAAAACCCAAAAAGAATAGTGTGAGAGGAAAAAATCATGCTAGGGAAAACATTATAATAATGGGGGAGTAACTTCAATATCTAACATCTTGGGTTACCGTAATTCTAGTACTATAACTTATACTTATAGTTAACCTTAGGAACATCCCTAGACATACCTTAGAAATATCTCTTGGGATCTCACTAAAGTTCTCGCATCCTAATTTCCAAAGGTTGACTAATCCTTTCCTCTGATACCAACTGTAGAAACCCAAAGATTAACGTACATGGACATTACATTACTTTTGAGGAATACTTAGTACATAACAAAAACACACACACAAGGACCGTAATAGTTTAGTGTCTGTGGAAAGTCGGAATATAATCTTCTAATCGTGGTGAAATATCTTCAGCATCTCCCATAAATATCTTTCCCTTTTGTTTTCTTACCTAAAACATTTCTTTTAATCCTGGGGTAAATGAATACATAAAAAGGGTGAGCTCAAATGCTCCGTAAGGGTAAGCATGGATAAAATAAAACATACCTTATACATTTGAACTTAAAAAAACATGAATATTAAAAATCTTGAGCAACGACATAAAACATGGAAGTACATAAGGCATAGATCATAATGGAACATAAATCATGATAAAATAGCATTGGAATAAAACATGTAATTGTGGAATCCATTAACCACATGTAATTATTTCCATAGTAGCCAATGCATTGCTTCCAAGAGCATCTTAGTGGACAAAGTCCCTTTCTGAATCGAGTTCACTCCTCATTTGAGTCCTGTAACACTGAACCGGATTAACTTACCGTTCCAGCCATGTATATCTCATGAGATATAAATCTTTATCCAATGCATTGGAGGGGGATATAGGTCCCACCCATCTCATAATGAAATCATTCTTACTTGTGCCACAAAATGAACATAAAACATTCACCATAACCCAAAGAATAAAATGGGTTTCATAAACATCATACCATCATCTCATAATTCATATAAAACAAATGGATATTTCATCATAATAAAATTGAAACCACTTAAATCATAGAAACAATAAACTTGAATCATACTCATACGAAATAATGTCATCTTAGATGTAAAACGTTTTTGATAAAACACTTGAAATGAATTCTTGAGGAAAATATCCTTTCTTCTTCAAAATAAGATTCTTTTCACAAAACAACATTAAATTTTAAAAGAAAACTATTTTGTTGAAAATATTCATGAAATCTTTTGTAGTAAGCTTCATGAAAATAAGGCTTTTTAAAAACCATAAAAATTCATTCACGCCGTATAAGATAAAAAAACATTCTTCTCGTACTTTTGTCGGAAAATTCAAAAAGTACCTCGTACGGAAAACGACAAAAGATTCCTTTCATATCTTTTACTATAAACTCACCAAAGGGTATAAATGGATTTAAACAATTGTAGGTGGATGGAAATAATATTAAATATTGAGGAAACATGGATGTGGATGATAAAATACACCCCAGTAAATACCAAAGTATAAATAATCTCAGATAAAAATGAGATTGTGATATTTCCCTTAACTTAGGTCCCATTTTCTTCATAAGTGTCCGAACCTCCTGTATAATGATTTAAATAATGTCATTGACTTATTCGAGAATCATACTCATTGTTATTATATCATATATGGTTCACTTATGACTTTATATTACCCGTTCTTTTGTAAATTCCATGTTAAAGAGCCGTTTGGGTAAAATCATTTCATTTGTCGTCAGTGTTTTGAATTGTAATTATTAATATGATTACTTAGATCATGATTACTTAATTCTAGAATATAAAACATGATTTATATATAATATATATTCAGAATATACATATATATAATAGATTAGTAAATGGAAAGAAATACACCGTTCATGGAGACGGTAGGCTGTACGTACGCATAAATGTTGTTTTCATTTCATTATTGAGTTGAATGGAATTAAGTAGATGAAATACATATATATACAAATAAATCAAGTATCATTATTATGTCATATATTTCATGATTACTTATTATATATACTATATAATCATTCATGAATGGTTAACGTGGAGAATGAATCTCATCGCGTCGTGGAGACGGTAGTCCACACGTACGCACGAGCGATGATATCATTCTCATGATCGTGGAATTGTATTGGAGTGTATGTATACTATTTCAGAATCAATATCACTTTATAATAATCATATATAGTTATTATTTACACCATTATAACCATCCAACTAAGGTGGTGGTGGAAAATAGATTACACCACGGCGTGGAGACGGTATTCCGTACGTACGCACGCACGATGATTTCGTTTTCCGTAGGATGGATAGACGGTGAAATATGGTTGTTTCATACTTATAATAACTTATCCATATATGAGTTATACTGATGTTATTACTTCATAATGAAACAACCTAATAAGAAGAATTGGAAGAATAAATAAAGTTTAAAGAATCGGTAACGGACATTACCTCTCCTTTGAAGCGCCTCTTTGAGTCCTCCTCTTAGGGAACTAAAATTGGACTTTGAAGAAGACCAGGACCTCTAGGATGTTTATAGAGAATTGGAGAAGATACTTTGTCAGGGTTTGGCCGAGCATGAAGGCTCAAAGCGGTGTGAGGAAGAGAGGGAGGAGGTGCCCTTTTATAAGTGTGGAGAGGGGCACCTTTGGAATAACTAAA
This sequence comes from Viscum album, assembly GCA_963277665.1. Taxonomy (NCBI): domain Eukaryota; kingdom Viridiplantae; phylum Streptophyta; class Magnoliopsida; order Santalales; family Viscaceae; genus Viscum; species Viscum album. The sequence goes on from OY728148.1 coordinate 2,056,325,444, forward strand.
TATATTATTTTATTATAAAGCCCAATTCGGTTTTAAATAGCTCCAAAATGATTTATTTCGAAGCTAAGGTAGGGATGGGTCTCCATACTCTCATCCAATATAATTTAGACAAGTTTAGGTTCATATTTTAACCTTATCATTTAGATTTAACATTAAGTTAGATAATTTTACTTTACCGTGTCTTTTTGTGTTCTTATAATATAATGTTAATAAACATACAATAACAAGCCAAACGAGCCGAAAGTTGTTTATTATTAATATATATAACTTTATCTAAGTCATTTGGCAGAACCATAGATTTTTAGAAATAATATAACAATTAATAATATAATATTTGTTTTAAAAACAATTTTATGTCAATTTTGACACTATTTGGTAATTGATTTTTGTGAAAATCATAACAGAATGATTAGTTCAAAAACATTTAATTAAATCAATACTGACATGTCATATTATCATATAAAATTATTTTAATTCATAAAAAGCCTCAAATTACATTTATTTGGGTATTTATAACATCAATTATGTCAATATTTCATTAATAATATAATTACTGCATCATCATTGTGTCATAAATAAATTAACTTATATAATATCTAAAAATTATAAATAAAATACCATTATGTAGGAAATCGTTTTATCTTTCTAATGAATATTTATAGTCTAATTTATCTTATGTATAACCCTATATTAAAAATGATTTAGTTATTAAATTTTGATTTTAACTATTTTAACCCTTCTTTAAATAAATTGATAATAAATGTCCCAATCTAATCCAATTGGGCCTAAATGGTCATATGTTATTCCTAAGGTTGGTTTTGGTCGAATTACACTTATCCAATAGAATTAGGACATGTGTTAGGGTAATAATAATATCATATTTACCCTTAATTACCCTATTTACTTTTAACCATGGAAAAAAAGTAAAAAGTTACTATTCACCAAAAATTATTTTAATCTCATTGAACCACATTTTAGTCCTTGATATTAACCGTGTCTCTCGAATTTTCGAAATTCCACTAACAGAAGCTGTAAAATTATGTTTTATGAAAAATTCAGTTTTTTAACTACCACTTAGTGGTTTCACTATTCATCAAAAAATGAAAGTTTCCAGAAAAATACAAAAAATTAGGCCTAAGCTATATTTGATATTATGAATTCAAAAATGATGTCTATTTTACCAAATTCAAAAAAAAAATTAGTTACATTAACTAATTTAAAAATGTATTTCCGTCATCAAAACAAATAGCGTGTTTTTTAAGAGAAATAACTATCAAAAGATTGATACTTGTTTATGTTTGGTTTAAATGTGAAATTACATCTAATGACCAACATTGTATTAAATTGTAAAAATATATTCTACATATAATTTAAAACCACACAAATTAATAATTTATCACTATTAATTATTTCAATTAAAAAAGTTGTTTTTAATTAAAATTTAGTAATTTTCACTATTCATCAGAATATGAAAGTTATCCGAAAAGTACAAAAATTTCACCCAAAGATAATTTCGATATTACGTATCCAAAAATGAAGTCCATTTTGAAAGATAAAATTTATTAAATTTCAAAAAGTGGTTATTACTATTCATAACGGCTAATTTTAATAATATTTTAATAGCATATCGTTGTTTAGTGAAACTCAATATTGCGTACTACACATGCTATCGAGGAAGGTCGTGATTGTGTGTAGTGAAAGGAAATTCAAGGATACATGTTGTGCAAGCTCCTTTTGGTGTAGCTTACAACACAAGACATTAATGAAATTAAAAATATTTTTCATAAAATCTCGGGGTGTTACATTCAACCCCCCTTAAAATGAATTTTGCCCTCGAAATTCATCGGGGTTATAAATGGTTTACTACTCGAAAGTTTCTTTAATCGAATCCCACATTGTAAAAAGGAATACCAAAACTTGGATTTAAAAAATTAATGTATGAAACGTAACAGTTACCCAAATTAACTCATCACTTGGTTTCCACATAGGTGAAAATATGGATATGGAAGAGAAATCTAACCATCAAGTTCTGATGGAGAGTGGTAGAGAACATGGTTATGAAAAAGACAACAATCACAAAGCCATATATTTTTTATGATCTAAGGTACCATCTGATTCATCAGATATAAGGTCACTAGGACAACATTTTTGGTTTTCAGGATCATTTCCCTAAAGTTGATGAAATTGGAAATAGAAGAAATACTTTCGTGATTTTGGTACAGTCACTAGTGCAAAAAACGTTTTTTACGTCACCATTTTTTAGGTCGGTTATATATAACCGACGTAAAAATGGGGCGAGTAGATTTTTATCGTCGGTTGTTTTAATAACCGATATTACAAATCGCGCCTGTTCAGTTTTTACGTCGGTTATTTGGAAACCGACGTAAAAAAGCCGATATCTACGCGTTTTTTACGTCGGTTATCAAATAACCGATGTAAAAAACCAAAGCGCGGGGTTTTTTACGTCGGTTTTCAAATAAACGACGTAAAAAACCCCCCCACGCATTGGTTGTTTTACGTCGGTTATCTTACGACTGACGTAAAAAACGAGATATCTATGCGTTTTTAGGTCGGTTATAAAATAACCGACGTAAAAAACCCGTAGATATCTCATTTTTTACTTCGGTTCAAAAATAACCGACATAAAAAACCAAAGCACAGGAGCTTTTTTACGTCGGTTTTAAAATAATCGACGTTATAAATTTAATAAATAGTTTATAACATCGGTTATATAATAACCGACGTTATAAACATTTTAACGAAATTAAAGCCCCGTGGACTGTCATTTACAATTTTTCGATTGACAGTCCGCCAGCTCGTCTCTCTCGCGCGGTAAACCCTAATCGGCTCTTCAATCGACCTGCGTTAAACTCATTTTAGATTCATTGTTTATCTTCTTCACTCCACTCAGATCTATCATCTCAACTCGCAACATTCATGTAAGCCTTCCACGAATTTATTTCGTTCGTTTTTTTTCATGGATATTCTATAATTATGTTTTGCGATTTCTGTACATTTAATGTAAACAAGATGTAGTGGTATCCAAGTATTCACCTCATTACTATTTTGATAAGATGGTCATGAGATAATCTAAGATACATATGATTCATTGATGGAAGTGATACAATTTCACATGGTGTAGGATGATTTATGGGCGGGGTGAGACCATGACATTAGAATTGGGGTGTGAGAGGAAAACTATTGGAGAAGTGGTATCCGAGAACCTTAAATTTAATATATATATATATATATATAATTTTTTATATGAAAAGGTTTATTTATATGAATTTTTTTGTGAGTGATCCATAGTGAGTATATGAAACTATTTTTCCATGTTTAGGTGATGATTTAGATTCCTTTTTTCATAGGGCTTTAGTGTGCTTCCTCAACATTTTCATGAGATGTTTTAGGGAGGATCTTACTATGTATACCTGTTATGCCCACCATACATAAATATAATCATTTTTTTTTGGTTTTTAAAATCAATTTGTAGTTTTTTATAGATGTTAGTAGCATGGAAGTGTTGTGGAGTAGCGCATTGGGGTGTGAGAGGAAAACTAGTGGAGAAGTGGTATCCGAGAACCTTAATTTTAATATATATATATATATATAATTTTTTATAGGTAAAGGTTTATTTATATGACTTATTTTGTGAGTGATCCATAGTGAGTATATGAAACTATTTTTCCTTGTTTAGGTGATGATTTAGATTCCTTTTTTCATAGGGCTTTAGTGTGCTTCCCCAACATTTTCATGAGATGTTTTAGGGAGGAATTTACTATGTATACATGTTATGCCCACCTTACGTAAATATAAACAATTTTTTTGGTTTTTAAAAGCAATTTGTAGTTTTTTATAGATGTTAGTAGCATGGATGTGTTGTGGAGTAGCTTTCATGTGTATATAGAGTTTACTGTTTCTTCCTAGTTTTACTTTTAGTACTAATAATCTTCTTTTTGGTTTAAGTACAACAATAAATGTATGAATTCATGCATAATTATCTAAATTTATTCATTTAGAACTGAGGAGCGTTACTTTTGGTGGGAGAAGATCCTAAATGATATGGTATGAATTCATTCTATCATAACCATAAATAAAATATAGTTTTATTTTATTTATCATATACATCAACTTATACTCTTCTTTTTCATCACAAACCCTTTGAGAATAAAAAACCAAACTAAGGGCTTTTGTATCCACATTGCCATTTTTTATAGAATATGGGACATCAAAATCAAATGATTGAATATATTCCTCCCAAAAACACTTCCATTGATTTTTATAATTGTGTGAAAATATTTACCAAATGGATTTAGGGTCTATAGAAACCATTAATAACATGTTAAATAGGTAGTTTATCTAATATATTGAAACATCAAAACCACAATTAATATTAAACTATGTAGGTGTCATGGTTTTATTTGATTCAATGAAATTTAAAACTGTTATATCTAACTATATTTTTAAAAAAAATAATATTCCAGCATATTTTTTTAAATACCTATAGATTTCTTTTATATTTTAAATTGTTTTACATTCAAATTATGATTTTTTTTCATATAAACATATATTTGTATTCTCTTAAAAATATATATTTTTTGTTGATATTTGTTATAGGTAATAATGAGTCGAAGTTGGATTACGGCACATCAAATGTGCAATGAATTTGAGGAAGGTGTTGATGCCTTTTTGGAATTTGCAAAACGAAATGTTCCAAGTAGTGACATTTTTTTCTGTCCATGCCTGAAATGTTTGAATATGAAGAAGTTGAAAAGTAGAGAGATAAAAGATCATCTGATTTGTCATGGTTTTAATCCGAGTTACATCCCTTGGATTTGGCATGGTGAAACTGGACGAAATTTCACTGATGATGATGATTCACAAGATGGTACCTCCGATGGAATTGAAGAAATGTTTCGTGATATTGTATCAGAACAAATTGTGATAGAACCGACAGTTGCACGTCTATATGGTGATGCTGAAAAACCATTATATCCTGGTTGTACAGATTTTACGGTTTTGTCGGCAGTGTTATGATTGATTAACCTGAAGGCGAAGCATGGATAGAGTGATAGAAGTTTTACAGAGCTTCTACAATTGATGAAAGACATTCTTCCAAAAAATAACGATCTTCCTGATTCACATTACAAAGCCAAGAAAATATTATGCCTGGTGGGATTGGGATACAAGAAAATACATGCCTGTCCGAATGACTGCATTATATATAGGAAGGAATATGAATTTCTGTCAGAGTGTCCTAAATGTGTGACATCACGGTATAAGGTGAAAGAAAAATCACAGGCTGATGTAGAGATTACAAAGCTCCCTTTAAAGGTATTTTGGTATCTTCCTATAATTAATCGTTTCAAACGTTTATTTTGCTAATTCACATGATGAAAAAAGGTTATGATGGCATGCTGAAGAGTGGGTATGTGATGGAAAAATAAGTCATCCAGCTGATTTTCCACAAAGGAAGAAAATTGATGCGCAATATTCTACATTTGGAAATGAAATTAGAAATCTCAGACTAGGGTTGTGCACGGAAGGAATGAATCCATACCGAACACTCAGTAGCACACATAGTTCATGGCCTGTTTTATTGGTAATTTACAACCTCTCTCCTGATGTTTGTATGAAGAGCAAATTTGTCATGTTGAGTACAATGATCTCTGGTCCAAAGCAACCCAGTAATGATATTGATGTTTACTTGTCACCATTGATTGATGATTTGAAACTGTTATGGGCTGATGGTATTAGGGTGTATGATTCTTATAAAATGGAATATTTTCAACTACATGTAGTGCTTATGTTCACTATAAATCACTTCCCAGCGTATAGAAATTTGTCGGGATACAGTGTTAAAGGGCATAAAGCATGTCCAATTTGCGAACAACAGACGTCATATTGTCAATTGCATCATGGGAGGAAAACAGTGTACATGGGTCATCGAAAGTGTTTGCCTATGGAACACCCTTATAGAAGACTAAAAAAGGTATTCAATGGCTCAAAAGAATTTTATACTGCTCCAAAACCTTTATCCCCTGATCTGTATTTTGAGAGGGTGAAAACCCTTGACGTGACATTGGGAAAGTCACAGAAATCTGGTAATGATAGACATATTAGGAAGAAAATGTCAATTTTTTTGATCTACCATATTGGAGGTATCATGAAGTTAAACATAATATTGATGTCATGCAGGTGGAGAGGAATATCTGTGATTCTTTGATTGGAACATTGTTAGATATTAAAGGAAAGACTAAAGAAGGGTTGAATGTAAGATTAGACTCACTATCAATGGGAATACGTTTGGAGTTAGCTCCCACTCCTAAAGGAAGACAAACATTTCTTCCCCCTACTTGTCATACATTATCGAAGAGGGAGAAAATTAGCTTCTGTCAGTGTCTTCATGATACCAAAGTTCCTCAAGGTTATTCTTCTAATGTAAAAAATTTTGTCTCATTGAAGGACTTGAAGTTGATAGGTATGAAATCACATGATTGTCACGTCATGATGCAACAAATTATACCAGTTGCATTGCATGGAATATTTCCCATTCGTGTCAGAAAGACTATAACGAAGTTGTGTTATTTTTTCAATTCAATTTATAACAAGGCGATTGATGTGAATGCTTTGAACATTTTGGAGAAGGATGCAATTTTTATACTTTTTCAATTGGAAATGTATTTTCCTCCAACTTTTTTTGATATAATGGTGCATTTAATGATTCATCTGGTTCAAGAAATAAAGCTTTGTGGACCTGTATATCTTCGTTGGATGTATCATTTTTAAAGTTATATGAAAATATTAATGGGGTATGTTAAAAATCTATATCGACCTGAAGCCTCCATTATTTAAAAGTATAGTTCTGAGGAGGTAGCAGAGTTTTGTATGAGCTACTTGGTTGCGGTGCAACATATAGGTTTGCCTCCATCTCGCCATGAACGAGTTAATAATGAGTGAAAGGGGATTCGAGGCTTGAAAGTCAAATTATTGTCAGCTGAACAGATGAAGAAGTTAGAATCATACATATTGAATAACATAGCTGATGCTCAACCGTATATCACATTGCATATTAATGAGTTGAAACAATTTCATCCAAAGAAGAAAGAAATGTGGATTTTGAATGAGCAAAACAAATCTTTTTTGTCATGGATTAAAAAGACTTTTCATGGTAGATCAGATGTATCAGAGACATTAAAATGGATAGTGGGTGTTCCATGTTTAAATGTGATAACATGGTCCGGTTATGAAATTAATGGTTATATATTTCATACAAAAGCTCAGGACAATAGAAGTGCAGCTCAGAATAGTGGTGTATTGGTGTTTGCAGAATCAATGCATTTTTCGAGTGCTAAGGACAAAAACCCAATTTCTGCATCAAGTGCATATTATGGAGTGATTGAAGACATATGTGAGGTTGATTACTTTAAATTTAAAGTTCCCGTTTTTAACTGTAAATGGTTTAACGGTAACAAAAGTGTCAGACACGATGAATTTGGAATGACACTTGTTAATCTGAATAGGTTGGAAGACACACCTGATTATTTTATAATGGCAACACATGCAAAACAAATTTTCTATGTAGTAGATCAATCAGATATGCAGCGGGCTGTTGTTTTACAAGGGAAAAAACAATAAGTTGGTGACAATGAACTTGATGAATATGCTAATTTATGTGAGATCCCTACTTCCCTGGAAATATTAACAGAACATAATGATGATCATGTTGAAGACATAGTTTGTGCCATAAGGAATGATCATGACGAAGGAATTTGGGAAAACAATCCATTTGTACATTCCTAAAATTACAGGTAACATATGTTTATTTCTTGTTTACATTTATTTTTTCCATAAATGTTAGATATTGTAAGTTTTTTAATAAATAAAACATGCTTTAAAAGACAATAAGTATAAGTTTTTGTTTGTTTTAAGTTTGTTTAGTTCACTTTATCATGTTTATAACCATTACATGAATTTTAAAATGCTTATTTTTGTTCACTGACAATTACTTTACCATGTTTACAATGTTTACCAGCTTTAACATTTTTACCATTTTTACCATCTTGACCATCCTGACCATCTTTGCCATCTTTACCATTGTTTAACATGCTTACCATATTACCAATGTTTACTATTATGTAACTTAGTACACTTTTCTATTTTCTGATTATATTAGTATTAATATATTTTAATTTGTATATTTGTGAACTGACGTTTGTTTTTTTGATTTGAAGGATAATGACAGATCATTCAGATGATCAACCACATGATTCTGGAGAGGAGCATATTGCTGGTCATACTTCTGGGGATGAACATTCACATGCTCCTATTACGACAAAGAGTTCAAAGGTTGGTAAACGTGGGTGCACACGTTTACCAAAATTATCACTTGCCCGTACGCAGGATCAGAGGATAGTCACTGAGTTTGATGATGATGATATTCCTAGAGGTCCGAATGCCAAATATTTTAAGAGTTTTGTTGCAACTCAGGCTAAAACCAAAGTAAGATTTATGTATGATGATTGGAGAGGTGTGGATAAAGAGATTATCTCTCAGTTGTGGGAGAAGATTTTGGTAAGATCTTTTGTCATTATTTGACCATTTGTTTAATGTTTCTAGTATATATAATATGTTTAACCTCTTCTTTATCATATGACTTTTGATAATCCTGACACTAGAGGAGTCAGGAAGAAATGATTATCGTTGGCTGCCAGTAGATGGAGGGATTTCAAATCAACCCTCTCATCTGATTTCATTTATGGTCATAGGAGTCACGACAATCCATGTCGTATATATCCTTTTATAGATGAAGACACATAGAGACGATTTTTTGAATGTAGAAAAATAGAGTCATTTCTGGTAAGGGAAATGTAAACTTTTATAAACTTTCTTATATAAATTATTTTATTAATGTTTTGTTAATGATTTCTTATTCTTAAATTACATAAAACAAGGAAAGCTCATCAGGAGATCCAATCTAAAAATGTATACCCTCATATTTTATCTCTGGGAGGGTATACATTATTGGAAGAACAAATGATGGTGGAAAAATTTCAACAACTAAGAGCTGAGTCTTCAAGCTCTGGAGAGGTGGCCCCTCCATCCCCTCCATCTAGACATGAAAAATGGAAGAGAGCTCGGAAGGGAAAAAAGGGAAATATCTTTCGGAAGAATCGAGAATCGGAGCTGAGAGGATTGTAAGATATCTATTTAATTTATTTAAGTAAAATTTTTTCTTCATATAAGATTCAATCATTACAGAAATGTTTAATTAATTAATACAGGACTATCTTGAGGAGCAGAGTTCAGAGGGGACATTTATAGCTACTGGGAGGGAAGATATTTTATTTGTAGCATTGGGAAGGCCCGAACATCCTAGTCGTGTAAGAGGATATCCGGTAGGTGTATCGGTAAGAAAAGTGTTTCCACGTTCTTCAACTAATAACATTGAGGGGGTTTATAAAAAAAATAGAATCCTTGGAGGCTGAAGTTCAAAATATTAATGCGACGATGGAGGACAAGATTAGAGAGTCGGTGCAGTCTATGTTTGCAGAAATGCAAAGACAATTTCAGACTGCAGCTCACACTCCTCCACCTCCCCCTACAGACCCCAATATTTATCCTCCACCTCCACCAGTAGCTCCCACTACCCCACCTCAGCCAACAGACCCCATTTTTTATCCTACGCCTCCGCCGCAACGTCCTACATATTGCGAGTTGTATGTTGATGATTCTCAACATCAAATAGTAGAATACGGGTTGGTATATTGTATAGGAGATACAGTTCATCATCAACAATTAGAGGTAGAGAATCAGAGGGTCACTGTACATGATATTATAGATAGATCAGCTAGGGTACCAATACCTATAGATGAGGTGGCGACAATTGGACAGAGTATCATCCATTTTTTAGTTTGGCCATCCAGACTTCTTCGACTCATTACCATAGAGGTATGAATGTTATATCGTTTATTTTTTTTTATTAAAGTTGTTTTATAATTTGAAAACTACTAAATTTTTCAAATTTTTTTCACAGGAATACTTCAAAGGTAAAGAAATACTGTATAGACAACAACAAAGACAATAGGCTATGACATCAGAAACAGATTCCGGTGGTCTTGACAAATTTTCAAGATATTCACATTTGTTGTTGGGTTTTTATGATCTTCCAATGGAATCTCATGTTCATGGACGTGAAATAAGTGTGGGGATTACAAAAACTGATATAATGGAGCTTGTTACTAGAGATAAGTTGGGCATCAACATGGTGAAATTTTTTTCCATATAAGTCTAAAAACCTTTTCCCTGCATTATATTTATTAAAAATGTATACTTATGTATGTTTTGTATTAGGTATCTTTATAAAATTTGTGATAGGAATGAGATGACATAAGTATATGGATTCATGGACCCGCAATTGATTTCCCCTGAAGCATGTGCATTGAATGAGGAACAAAGAATGGTTTATATTGCTGAAAGATTTGAAAAGAATATAATCACACAATGTTGGATGACGCCTTTTTGTGAGAGGTATGAAACACATTTCTCTCAAAGAGTTAATTATCTTTTAACATAAAAAACCACTAACAATAAATTTCCTTTTATCAGTGATCATTGGATGTTAGGGATTTTTTTCCCAGGGGAGAAATATCTTTATTGGATATGCTTTGTTCATGGTGATGTGCGGGAAAGTTTTGAGAATATATTGGAAAAGTAAGTTTCAATTTCTCAATAGTTTTATATATTATAATGAATTTTAAATTTACCCCATTCGTATTATTTTCTAACAGTGCATGGGTTTACTTTCGAAAAAAAAGAAAGAAAAGAAATGCAAAGATCAAATATGAAAATGCGAAGGTAAATTTCCATTTATAATTTGTACTTTTTGATTTATTATATAAAAATAATATATTGAATTTAAACTCATTCAAACAGAATTGTCATGAACAACAAGGCGTCATCGAATGCGGATATTATATCTTAAGATTTATGTATGAAATAATAACAACTGGGACATTTGTGAATTTTGACCTGGTACGATTTCCTCTTACACTTTGCCATAATATTTCAATTTGATTTATTCATTATAAACGTTAACTATAATCTTTTTCATTTGTAGCTTTATGATGACCCTCAACCCTATACTACTGAATATATCAAACACGTACAAGTGGAGTGGTCAAATTATTTTACAGGTTTGATAGAATTTTAGTTGTTTGTAATGTAAAATGTAATTTTGAATATTGTCATTTTAATTGTGTATTTGGTAGTTGTTTAGGTTGGATTTAGTTTTTTTAAGTTGATAGTGTAAGTATTGAATGTTATATAAGTGAATGTTTAATTTTTATCTACTTCTTGTTTTGGTCTAATTTTGATGGTTTTTCTGGTATGGATTTGGGTCTGTGGGGGAGGGGTTCCAAGGGTGTGGGGGTGTGTTTAGTGGGGTTGGGGGTGTCCAGCGGTCTGGGAGGGTTGTCCGGTGGGGTGGGGGGATAGTCCTGGGGGGTGACAGGGATGTCCAGGGGTGTGGGAAGGCGGTCCAGGGTGTGGGAGTGCTATCCAGGGGAGGGGGGGGGGGGGGTTGTCCAGGGGTGTTTGGGGCTGTCCAGGGGTGTGGTGGGGGCTGTCAAGTGGGGTGAGGGGGTGCTATTCAGGCAGGTGGGGGGTTGTCAAGGGGTGTTTGGGGGTGTCCGGGGGTCGGGGGGCAGTCCAGGAGTGTGGTGGGGGATCCAATGGGGTGGGGGAGGGTTGTCCAAGGGGTATACATGAGGGTGGGAGCTCCAATGTGGTGGGGGAGAGCTGTCCAGGGGGTATACATGAGGGTGAGGGCTCCAAGGGGTGGGGGAGGGCTGTCCATGGGGTATAAATAAGGGTGGGGGATGTCTAGTGGGTAAGTTTTATATGTTATCTATGTACATTCTTAATTTTGATCTACTTCTATTTATTTGGTATGATTTCTTGATTTGTTTTCTTGTTGATTCTGGTGGAGAGAAGATGACTGCATTCTGTTTAAAAAAATTGGGTTTATCATGTCGGTTATTAAATAACCGATGGTATAAAATGCCTGGAAAATAGTTTATCACGTCGGTTATTTAATAACCGACGTGATAAAATTCCTGGAAAATAGTTTATCACGTCGGTTATTTAATAACTGACCTGATAAACAGCCTGGAGAATGGTTTATCAAGTCGGTTATTTAATAACCGGCGTGATAAAAGTCCTGGATAATGATTTATCACGTCAGTTATTTAATAACCGACGTGATAAATGGCCTGGACAATGGATTATCACGTCATTTATTGAATAACCGACGTGATAAATGGCCTGGACAATGGTTTATCACGTCGGTTATTGAATAACTGACGTGATAAACCCCCTCCCCCTGTTTTTCACGTTGGGTTTATACGAACCGACGTGATAAACCCCCCTCGCCCCTGTTTATCACGTTGGTTGTTTAATAACCGTCGTGATAAACCCTTTTCCAGGCCTTTTATCACGTCGGTTGTTAAATAACTAATGTGATAAACCCTTCCCATTTTCTTTATCATGTCGGTTCTAAAATAACTGATGTGATAAACATCGAAATTTTATGTTTTTGACGTCGGTTTTTAAATAACCGATGTCAAAAACCTTATTTATAACGTCGCACGTATTAACATCGGCTAGAAACTGACGTAAAAAATGAAAAATAACCAACATAAAAAATGTTTTCTGCACTAGTGAGTATCACCGTTGTTCATTCTTTGGACAATTTCCACTTCATCTCTTAAATAAATGAAGTTGAATTTTTCATTCGGGAAGTGTTAGCATCTCATGTGATAGAATGATGGGTCATTCCATCTATCTCAAACAAAAGGTTATAAAAGTTATCAAAAATACATAAGTCCATCTATAGTGAGATTAATCATATATGGTTCCTAAAATGGACTTATAACTCATATATCATACTGCTTAATATAATAAAACTAGTTTCTACTAAATAGGTACTTCTTGTAGGCTAGTGTTAGGCGATAAAGGCCAGTCGCACTTCAGTTGTGGGTTCGATTCCCAGAGCCTTGTCTGACGTGATGGGTTGTCGCCCGTCCTGCAGGTTTTCCTTTTTCTAAAACTACATTACTATAACATCCCATCCATAATATCAAAAAAAATTCTATCCTTAAACAATACTAACTTATGTCCAACATTATCCATTCCAATCTTTAGGCTTATCTAAAATACTTCTGTCAAAGCTCATAGTATAAAGAAAATAATTACTTGAAATGTCATCATCCAAGCATGTGAATACCATCATTTATCCCCCATATATCTTGTTGGTCACAATACAATCATGTTAATACCTTAATCATGTATTCTCTTGAGAAATAAATACCCATTAAACCATAGTAAAAACATGAATGCTGTCAAAAGTTAACTCTTTTCACATACCAAAATCCAAAAATTCTATATACTCATATAACCTTCTCTTTATATCAGTCATGAGCTCATGAATACTATCAAACATTTAATTTTCTCCTTATCCCTTCATTATGTGCATATCATCTAAATTCCAAAAAAATATCTGAATAACCTTTCATGGATACTGGTACCATTAATCATACACTTTCAAAACTCATGGAAAGACAATAGTGTAATAATCCTTACATGTCTCTTCATTCCATAGTACCATGATATAACTTATACAACATTACACATGATAAACATGTAATCCTTCCACTACCTTCTTAAACCATTGACCGAGCTTCAACAATTCTTTCTTGTCACATATCATTTGTAGTCTCTTCATCATCATCAACACAAATACTACCCATACGACTGTTCAGATTCTCTTCATGAGACTTTCCCTTAGGGCATTGGTTTGCATAATGCCCGTACATTCCACATTTAAAACATTTAACCATTGTTGATGTCGTAGAAATACCATTATCCTCATCCATGGTGTTAACTGAACCTTTTCGTTTGCACTTACTGGCTTTGTGTCCTTCTTTTCTACACCCAAATCATCTTCCAGTTCATTTGAAAAAATCTCCCCGATGCCTCTTCCCACATGATTTACATGAGGGAAATTGAAATTTCTTTCCTCTATGATCATCATGAAACTCCATCTTTCTCTTATTATCTGAGTCGGGAAACTTACCAAAGCGGAGATTATTGATCATATTATGAGATTACTAATTAGGCATAATAACGATGTTTGGACTTCCAAATCCCGTTTCATTTGGTTTCTCATGAAGAATATCATTCCATTGTCTGTTATATCTTCCATTATCATGAATCTTCCGGTTTCCAACCATTTTCTAAAACCCAAAAAGAATAGTGTGAGAGGAAAAAATCATGCTAGGGAAAACAATATAATAAAGGGGGAGTACCTACAATATCTATCATCTTGGGTTACCGTAATTCTAGTACTATAACTTATATTTATACTTAACCTTAGGGACATCCCTAGACATACCTTAGAAATATCATTAGGGATCTCACTAAAGTTCTCGCATCCTAGTTTCAAAAATTTGACTAAACCTTTCCTCTGAAACAACTGTAGAAACCCGAAGCTTAACGTACATGGACATTACATTACTTTTTCGGAATACATAGTACATAACAAAAACACACACACAAGGACCGTAATAGTTTAGTGTCTTTGGAAACTCGGAATATAATCTTCTAATCGTGGTGAAAGATCTTCAACATCTCCCATAAAGATCTTCCTCTTTTGTTTTCTTACCTAAAACATTTATTTTAATCCTGGGGGAAAAGAAAACATAAAAATAGTGAGCTCAAATGCTTAGTCAGGGTAATCATGGATAAAATAAAACATACCATATACAGTAGAACTTAAAAAAACATGAATATTAAAAATCATGAGCAATGACATAAAACATCGAAGTAGATAAGGCATATATCATAATGGAACATAAATCATGATACAATATCATGGGAATAAAACATGTAATTGTGGAATCCATTAAACACATGTAATGATTTCCATAGTAGCCAAGGCATTGCTGCCAAGACCATCTTAGTGGACAAAGTCCCTTTCTGAATCGACTTCCCTCCTCGTTTCAGTCCTGTAACACTGAACCAGATTAACTTACCATTCCAGCCATGTCTAGCTCATGAGATATAAATCTTTACCCAATGCATTATAGGGATATATAGGTCCCACCCATATCATAATGAAATCATTCTTACTTGTGCCACAAAAAAAACTTAAAACATTCACCATAACCCAAAGAATAAAATGGGTTTCATAAACATCATCCTATCATCGCGTAATCCATATAAAACAAATGGGAATTTAATCATAAGAAAAGTGAAACCATGTAAATTATAGAGACATTAAAATTGAAACATACACATATCAAATAATTTCATCTTAGATGGAAAATGGGTTTGATAAAACACTAGAAATGAATTCTTGAGGAAAATATCCTTTCTTCTTCAATATAAGATTCTTTTCACAAAACATCATGCAATTTTAAAATAAAAATATTTTTCTGAAAATAGTCATGAAATCTTTTGTAGGAAGCTTCATGAAAATAAGGCTTTATAAAAACTGTAAAAATTCATTCACGCCGTATAAGTTGAAAAAACATTCTTCTCGTACTTTTGTCGGAAAAGTCAAAAAGTACCTCGTAAGAAAATGACAAAAGATTCCTTTCATATCATTTACTATAAACTCACCAAAGGGTAAAAATGGATTTAAAAAATTGTAGTTGGATGGAAATAATATTACATATTGAGGAAACCTGGATGTGGATGATAAAATACACCCCAGTAAATACCAAAGTATAAACAATCTTGGATACAAATGAGATTGTGATATTTCCATTACCTTAGGTCCGATTTGCTACGTAAGTGTCCAAACCTCCTGTATAATGATTTAACTAATGTCATTGACTTATTCCAGAATCATACTCATTGTTATTGTATCATATATGGTTCACTTATGACTTTATATTACCTGTTCTTTTTTAAATTCCATGTAAAAAGCGTTTTGGGTAAAATCGTTTCATTTGTCGTACGTGTTTTGACTTGTAATTATTCATATGATTAAATAGATCATGATTAATTAATTCTATAATATAAAACATGATTAATATATAATATATATTCATAATATAAATATATATAATAGATCAGTAAATGGAAAGAAATAGACCGTTCATGGAGACGGTAGGCCGTACGTACGCAAGAACGCTGTTTTCATTTCCTTTTTGAGTTGAATGGAATTAAGTAGATGAAATACATATATATACTCATAAATATAGTATTATTTTTATGTCATATATTTCATTATTACTTATTATATATACATTATAATCATTCATGAATGGTTAACGTGGAGAATGAATCTCATCGCGTCGTGGAGACGGTAGTCCGTACGTACGCACGTGTGATGATATCGTTCTCATGATCATGGAATTGTATTGGAGTGTATGTATACTATTTCAGAATCAATATCAATTTAAAATAATCATAAATAGTTATTATGTACACCATTATACCCATCCATGTAAGGTGGTGGTGGAAAATAGATTACACCATGGCGTGGAGATGGTATTCCGTACGTACGCACGCGCGTTGATTGCGTTTTCCTTAGGATGGATAGATGGTGAAATAGGGTTGTTTCATACTTATAATAACATATCATTATATTATTGATACTGATGTTAATACTTCATATTGAAACAACCTGTGAAGAAGATGTGGAAGAAGAAATAAAGTTGAAAGAATCGGTAAAAGACATTACCTCTTCTTTGAAGCGCCTCTTTGAGTCCTCGTCTTAGGGAACTAAAATTGGTCTTTGAAGTAGACCAGGACCTCTAGGATGTTTCTAGGGAAGTGTAGAAGGAAATTTGGCAGGGGTTGGAAGAGCTTGAAGGTTCAATGGGGTGTGAGGAAGAGAGGGAGGAGGTGCCCTTTTATAAGGGAGGAGAGGGGCACCTTTGGAATAACTAAAAATATTATTTTATTATAAATCCAAATTCGGTTTTAAATAGCTCCAAATTGATTTATTTCGAAGATAAGGTGGGGATGGGTCGAAATAATCTAATCCAATAGAATTTAGACAAGTTTAGGTTCATATTTTAACCATATCATTTCGATTTAACATTAAGTTAGATAATTTTACTTTTACCGTGTCTTTTTGTGTTCTTACAATATAATGTTAATAAACATTCTATAACAAGCCCAAAGAACCCCAAGTTGTTTATTATTAATATATATAACCTTATATATGTCATTTTTCCGAACCATAGACTTTTAGTAATAAAATAAAAATTAATAATGTAATATTTCTTTTAAAAACTATTTTATGTAAATTTTGACACTATTTAGTAATTGATTTTTGTTAAAATCATAACATAATTATTAGTTCGTAAAAAGTTACTTAAATCAATACTAACATGTCATATTAACCTATAAAATTAGTGTAATTCGTAAAAAGTCTCAAATTACATTTATTTGGGTACTTATTACATCAATTATGTCAATATTTCATTAATAAGATAATTGCTGCATCATCGTTGTGTCATAAATAAATTATATTATTTAACGTCTAAAACATACAAATAAAATTCCATTATGTAGGAAATATTTTTATCTTTTTAATGAATATTTATAGTCGAATTTATCTTATGTATAACCCTATATTAAAAATTATCTACTTATTAAACATTGATTTTAACTATTTTAACCCTTCTGTAAATAAATTAATAATAAATGTCCTAATCTAATACAAGTGGGCCTAAATGGTTATATTTTATTCCTAAGGTTGTTTTTGGTCGAATTACACTTATCCAATAGAATTAACACATGTGTTAGGATAATAATAATATCATTTTTACCCTTAACTACCCTATTTACTTTTAACCGTGGTAAAAAAAGTAAAAAGTTACTATTCGCCAAAAATTATTTCCATCTCATTGAACCACATTATAGTCTTTGATATTAACCGTGTCTCTTAGATTTTCGAAATTCTACTCACAGAAGCGGTAAAATTATGTTTTATGAAAAATTTAGTTTTTTTTACTACCACTTAGTGGTTTCACTATTCATTAAAAAATGAAAGTTTCCAGAAAAATACCAAAAATTAGGCCTATGCTATATTTGATATTATGAACTCAAAAATGATGTTTATTTTACCAAATTCAAAAAATATCAGTTGAATTAATTAATTTAAAAATTTATTTCCGTCGTCAAAACAAATAGCGTGTTCTTAAGAGATAATAACTATCAAAAGATTGACACTTGTTTATGTCTGGTTTAAATGTGAAATTACATCCAATGAACAACATTGTATTAAATTGTAAAAATATATTCAAAATATAATTTAAAACCACTCAAATTAATAATTTATCACTATTAATTATTTCGATTAAAAATGTTGTTTTTAATTAAAATTTAGTAATTTTCACTATTCCTCAGAATATGAAAGTTATCCGAAAAGTACCAAAATTTCACCCTAAGTTAATTTCGATAATACGAATCCAAAAATGAAGTCCATTTTGAAAAATAAAATTTAAAAAATTTCAAAAAGTGGTTATTACTATTCATAACGGCTAGTTCTAATAATATTTTAATAGCATATATTTGTTTAGTGAAACTCGGTATTGCATACTACAGACGCTATCGAGGAAGGTCATGATTGCGTGTAATGCAAGGAAATTCAAGGATGTGTGTTGTGCAAGCTCCTTGTGGTGTATCGTACAACACAAGACATTAATGAAATTAAGAATATTTTTCATAAAATCTTGGGGTGTTACATTCTACGCCCCTAAAAATGAATTTCTCCCTCCAAATTCGTCGGGGTTATAAATGTTTTACTACTAAAAAGTTTCTTTAATAGAAACCCACATCGTAAAACGGAATACCAAAACCAATCTTTAAAAACAAAAGTATGAAACATAACGATTACCCAAATAAACTAATCACTGGGATTCCACATATGTGAAAATATGGATATGGGAGAGAAATCTAACAATCATGTTCTGATGGAGAGTGGTAGAGAACATGGCTATGGAAATGGCAGCAATCACAAAGCCATAAATTTGTGACGATCTAAGGTACCATCTGATTCATCAGATATAAGAGCACTAGGAAAACATTTTTGGCTTTCAAAATCATTTCCCTAAAGTTGATGAAATTGGAATTAGAAGAAATACTTTTGTGATTTTGGTAATGTCTCACTGTTGGTTGTTATTTGGACAATTTCCACTTCATCTCTTAAATAAATGAAGTTGAATTTGTCATTCATGACGTGTTAGCAGATCATGTTATAGAATTATGGGTAATTCCATCTATCTCAAACAAAAGGTTAGAAAAGTTATCAAAAAATACATTAGTCCATCTATAGTGAGATTAATCATATATGGTTCCTAAAATGTACTTAAACATCATATATCATACTGATTAATATAATAAAACTAATTTCTACTAAATAGGGACTTCCTGTAGGCTAGTGGTAGGCGATAAAGGTAGTCGCACTTCGGTTGTGGGTTCGATTCCCACAGCCTTGTCCGACGCGATGGGCTGTCGCCCGCCCTGCAGGTTGTCCTTTTTCTAAAACTACATTAATATAATATACCATAAATAATATCTGAAAAACTTCTATATTTAAACAATACTAAATTATGTCCAACATAATCCATTCCAATCTTTAGGTTTATCCAAAATAATACTGTCTAATCTCATATTATAGTGAAAACAATTACCAAAGAGTTCATACAACTAGCATGTTAATACCATTGCTGATCCCCATATATCATGAGATATGTCTTTTTGGTCACATTCCAAACATTTGAAGGCCTTAATCATGTATTCTCTTGAAATAAATGAATACCCATTGAACCCTATTGAAAACATGAGTGCTGTTAAAAGTTAACTCCTTCCACATACCAAAATCTTCAAAATTCTATATACTCAAACCATGATATCACTTAGTCCTTATATCAATCATGAGCTCATGAATACTGTCAAACATTTCATTTTCTTGTTTTCCCTTCATTATGCACATATCATCTTTTTTTCTAAAAATATCTCAATCACTTTCCATGGTTACCGGTACCATTGAAAACCACAATAGACAATTACGTAAATATTCCAATATTCCACGATACTGTATACAACATTATTTTGGAATCCCATTACATAAACACTTAATCATTCTACCACATAGTTTTCATCTTCAACATCGCCAATAGTGATCGCATGTGACTTCCCTTTTTCCTTTTCTTTAAGTGGTTGCTCATATCGATCATCACAAACCCTTGGATCAGGGCATTTATTAGCATAATGCCCCATTTCCTTGCACATGAAGCATTGAAGTGTTGGTGGTGTGTTGTTTGTAGTATTTTATTTATTCACATCATTAGAAACCCTTTTTCCATTACTTCGAAACTCATCTGCTCGATGACCTTCTTTTCCACACTTAAAACATTTTCTAGTCCCTTTAAGACAATCTCCACCATGCTTCTTTCCACACTTTGAGCATAGGGAAACATTCATCTTCTTTTCACCATTATTCTGAGATTTCTCCTTGAACTCCATCTTTAAATAATTTCATTGAATTATTCCAGAATCATACTCATTGTTATGATATCATATATGGTTCACTTATGACTTTATATTACCCGTTCTTTTGTAAATTCCATGTTAAAGAGCGTTTTGGGTAAAATCGTTTCATTTGTCATCCGTGTTTTGACTTGTAATTATTCATATGATTACTTAGATCATAAAGATATTTTAATCGTGTCTTTGGGAAAGATCTTTCACAATGATGATGTCGTAATTATCTTATTTCATTAATAAGATAATTACTGCATCATCATTGTGTCATAAATAAATTAAATTATTTAATGTCTAAAAATTATAAATAAAATACCATCGAATTATTGAAGATCTTTCACTAGTTTCCAAAGGTTAACTAAACCTTTCCTCTGATACCAACTGTAGAGACCCGAAGCTTAACGTACATGGACATTACATTACTTTTGCGGAATACTTAGTACATAACAAAAACACACACACAAGGACCGTAATTGTTCAGAAAAATATCCTTTAAATAATACATTTGAAAAAATTCAACTGTAAAACAACCATTATAAAATAATATAATCCTTTTGAAAAATAATTATACTTTGAAAACACTTTTAATATAAATACAGTGATTCAGTTGAAAATATTATGCAAGCTCTGAAAAACAAAACAACTGAGGCCACTTGAAACATTGAAGGCTATCTTGGGGCTACCCACTTGAGGGATGGATTCGTTATCCAACTCCCCATCATATTTACAAAGTTCTAGCACCATTTTCTTTATAAAACTTTTTTTTAGGTTGCCTTAATTGTGTATAACAACCCATACTTTACATACATTGTTATTAATTCAAAATTTAATCACACTTATTACAACATATAACAAACCCAAGAAAGGACCGTATAAGTATAGTGTCTTTAGAAACTGGGAAACATAAACAACTGGTTCATAAAGCGTATACACTGTCTCCCATTTATTTCATAATATCTATAGTCCCTTTTGGCATATCTTACTTAATAACCTTCTTCCTGACCTAGAGAAAGGAAACATACAAAAGGGTGAGCTCAAATGCTCAGTAAGGGTAAACAAAAGAAATATCATTCACATCATATTAATAAGAACATAACTTTTAGAAATCTTAACCTGCAAAAGAGATCATAATTTCATAACATGGGATAAATCATAGTAGTGAAATGTAATCCAAATAATCATAACATAAAACATTAAACTTTGTGGCATACACACATAATCATAGAGAATCATTTCTTATTAGTCAAGACTCGTGGCCAAGACTATCTTAGTGGACAAAGTCCATTTCTGAACCGAGTTCACTCCTCGTTTCAGTCCTGTTTCACTGAATCGGTTTAACCTGCCGTTCCAGCCATGTCTATCTCATGAGATATAAAATAATTACCCAATTCATTGGAGGGAGATATAGGTCCCAACCATATCATAATGATACAATTCTTATGTGTTCCACAAAATCATAAACCATACATCATAGCATAACCCATGTAATAAAAATGGGAATCTTAAACATCATGACATCATAAAAAAATATATATAAGTTAAAGTAATTCATAAAAATAATTCCATCACAACATAATCAAATCAATGTAATAATAAGGATAGAAAAAAAACCCTATATTATCTTAGATGTATTTTTTTTTGATAAAACATTTGAACTCCATTCTTGAGGAAAATATACTTTCTACTTCAAAAATATTTCCCTTTCTTAACATGTCACAAAATTTTAAACTAAAACAAGTTGATTAAAAATAAACTTGAAAACATGTAAAGGAATCTTCTTGGAAATAATTTTTTAAAAATCCATTCATGCCATATTAGTTAAAAAACATTCTTCTCGTACTTTTGTCGGAAAAGTCAAAAAGTACCTCGTACGAAAAATGACAAAAGCTTCCTTTCATATCTTTTACTATAAACATAAAAAAGGGTAAAAATGGATTTAAAAAATTGTAGGTGGATGGAAATAATATTATATATTTAGGAAACATGGATGTGGATGATAAAATACACCCTAGTAAATACCAAAGTGTAAACAATCTCGGATAAAAATGTGATTGTGATATTTCCCTTAACTTAGGTCTGATTTGCATTGTAAGTGTCCAAACCTCCTGTATAATGATTTAAATAATGTCATTGACCTATTCCCGAATCATACTCATTGTTATGATATCATATATGGTTCACTTATGACTTTATATTACCCTTTCTTTTGTAAATTCCATGTTAAAGAGCGTTTTGGGTAAAATCGTCTCATTTGTCGTCCGTGTTTTGACTTGTAATTATTCACATGATTACATAGATCATGATTAATTACATCAAAAATGCATAACATGATTTATATATAATATATATTCATAATATACATATATATATAGTAGATCGATAAATGGAAAGAAATACACCGTTCATGGAGACGGTAGGCCGTACGTACGCATGAATGCTGTTTTCGTTTCCTTATTGAGTTAAATGAAATTAAATAGATGACATAGATATATATATTCATAAATCCAGTAGAATTATTATGTCATATATTTCATTATTATTCATTATATATACTTTATAATCATTCTTGAATGGTTAATCATGGAAAATGAATCTCATCGTGTTCGTGGAGACGGTAGTCCGTACGTACGCACGAGCAATGATATCATTCCAGTGATTGTGGAATTGTATTGGAGTGTATGTATACTATTTAATAATAAATATCACTTTACAATAATAATATATAGTCATTATTTACACCATTATACCCATCCAAGTAAGGTGATGGTGGAAAATAGATTACACCACGGCGTGGAGACGGTATTCCGTATGTACGCACACGCGGTGATTTCATTTTCCATAGGATGGATAGATGGTAAAATATGGTTGTTTCATACTTATAATAACATATCAGTATATTAGTGATACTGATTTTATTACTTCATAATGAAACAACTAAATAAGATGGATTTTAAGAAGAAAGAAAATTGAAAGAATCGGTAACGGATATTACCTCTTCTTTGAAGCGCCTCATTGAGTCCTCCTCTTAGGGAACTAAAATTGGTCTTTAAAGAAGACCAGGACCTCTAGGATGTTTCGAGGGAAGGGGAAAAGAGAATTTGGCAGGGGTTGGCCGAGCTTTAAGGCTCAAAGTGGTGTGAGGAAGAGAGGGAGGAGGTGCCCTTTTATAATGGAGGAGAGGGGCACCTTTGGAATAACTAAAAATATTATTTTATTATAAAGCCAAATTCGGTTTTAAGTAGCTCCAAATTGATTTATTTCGAAGCTAATGTAGGGATGGGTCGAAATCCTCTCATACAATAGAATTTAGACAAGTTTTGGTATCAATTTAACCTTATCATTTAGATTTAACTTTAAGTTAGATAATTTAACTTTTACCGTGTCTTCTTGTTTTCTTACACTATAAGGTTACTAAACTTACTATATCAAGCCAAAAGAACCCCAAGTTGTTTATTATTAATATATATAACCGTATCTATGTCATTTGGCTGATCCTTAGATTTTTAAGAATAATATAACAATTAATAATATAATATATATTTTAAAAACAATTTTTTGTCAATTTTGACACAATTTAGTAATTGATTTTTTTAAAAATCATAAAAAATGATTAGTTAGAAACAAAGTTAATTAAATCAATAATAACATGTCATATTAACCTATGAAGTTAGTGGAATTCATAAAAAGTCTCAAACTTCATTTATTTGGGTATTTATAACATCAATTATGTCAATATTTCATTAATAATATAATTACTATATCATCGTTGTGTCATATATAAATTAAATTATTTAATGTCTAAAAATTAAAAATAAAATAAAATTATGTAGTAAATCTTTTTAGCTTTCTAAAAAATATTTATAGTCTAATTTATCTTATGTATAACCCTATATTAAAAATGATTTAGTTATTAAATTTGATTTTTACTATTTTTACCCTTCTTTAAATAAAGTGATAATAAATGTCCTAATCTAATCCAAATGGGCCTAAATGGTCATATTTTATTCCTAAAGTTGTTTTTGGACGAATTACACTTATCCAATAGAATTAGGACATGTGTTAGGGTAATAATAATGACACTTTTACCTTTAATTACCCTATTTACTTTTAACCGTGGTAAAAAAAAGTAAAAAGTTACTATTCACCAAAAATTATTTTCATCTCATTGAACCACATTTTAGTCTTTGATATTAACCGTGTCTCTCAGATTTTCGAAATTCTACTCACAGAAGTTATAAAATTAAGTTTAATGAAAAATTCAGTTTTTTAACTACCACATAGTGGTTTCACTATTTATTAAAAAATGAAAGTTTCCAGAAAAATACCAAAAATTAGTCCTAAGTTATATTTGATATTATGAACTCAAAAATGATGTTTATTTTACCAAATTCAAAACATATCAGTTGCATTAATTAATTTAAAAATTAATTCCTGTCGTCAAAACAAATAGCGTGTTCTTAAGAGATAATAACTATCAAAAGATTGACACTTGTTTATGTCTAGTTTAAATGTGAAATTACATCCAATGAATAAAATTGTGTTAAATTGTAAAAATATATTCTAAATATACTTTAAAACCACTCAAATTAATAATTTATCACTATTAATTATTTCGATTAAAAATGTTGTTTTTAATTAAAATTTAGTAATTTTCACTATTCATCAGAATATGAAAGTTATCTGAAATGTACCAAAATTTTACCCTAAGCTAATTTCGATATTCCAAATCCAAAAATGAAGTCCATTTTGAAAAATAAAATTTCAAAAATTTCAAAAAGTGGTTATTACTATTCATAACGGCTAGTTCTAATAATATTTTAATAGCATATCGTTGTTTAGTGAAACTCGGAATTGCGTACTACACACGCTATCGAGGAAGGTCGTGATTGCGTGTAATGCAAAGAAATTCAAGGATGCGTGTTATGCAAGCTCCTTTTCGTGTAGCATAAAACAAATG
This sequence comes from Viscum album, assembly GCA_963277665.1. Lineage (NCBI taxonomy): Eukaryota > Viridiplantae > Streptophyta > Magnoliopsida > Santalales > Viscaceae > Viscum > Viscum album. The sequence continues at coordinate 2,056,350,966 of OY728148.1, forward strand.
ACATTAATGAAATAAAGAATATTTTTCATAAAATCTCCGGGTGTTACAGTGAAGTTGAATATGTTTTTTGTATCATGTTTGATGTGTTATTCATAGAAAAGTTGAGGAAGGATTTCCCCCTCAATATTTATAAAAGGTGGTATCTTATCCCTTTGATTGGAATAGAATAATCCCATTCAACTCCATGTACATAGTTTATTGATGTGTTTATTTCAGATAGTTAAATGAATAGGTGTGAAGAATATTTTTTGATGAAATAGATTTGCAACCAATTTAATAAGATATAGAGACAAAGGTATAATATTACATAGTGAGAATTCATATTTGGTTGTTTTCATTCTGATATCATGTTCTTTCTCTTGGATTCCTTGACCCATTCCAGGACATTAATTTTGGACATTAGGTGTAATCACATATAGCCACTGAGAATGAATCCTAAAAGGTCACACACTATGTGTTTTTGTAGATCATTATTAAATTTTATTTGAATTTTATTTAAGGAATAAATATTATTATAAATATCAAGGAATAATTTTATACATGTTTTATTGATCGCGTAAATTATATAAATTTACCGAATTTTCAATAGATTTTTTATTGAATATTTAAAAAATGTGTATTCACTGGTTTGTGGATTGAAATAGTTATTTATGAATAAAATTTTTATTCAGGTATTCAATCAATATTGGCGATGATGAACCGAACTAGGCCATTAATAAATATTAATTTTCATTCTTGTAAAATGTATCTATCATTGTGAAAGACAGCACACACCGTAAAATAATAATATTTTTTATATGTTGCTGGGATTGTTAATAATTATTATATTTTTTAAGGGTAGACATGAAATTAAATAATTTATTAACCTAAACTAAAACACTACAAATCTATGGTGATGACTATTATGTAGGGTTAATCAAATATTGAGAATAGAGATTTGTTGTGCTCAACCTGATTCTCTCTCTCTCTCTCTTGAATTCCTCTTCTCTTCTTCATAAGAAAAAGAATTAATACCTCAATCCTGAAGGATCATTGAGTCATATAGTTGTTAAATGAAAGAAAATTATTTCACCATGATGGTGCCCATAAATTAGTTGGTGTTTCTACAAGATCACACGGGCACATGTGGATTACCTCTAGTGGGATTCTACACTTGGGTCCTGATAATGAGATAGAGTTAATCTTTAAAAAAAAATCAGAAAATCAACCTAATCATTGAATAAAAACCCTATATCTTGGACTTCTTTACTTTTAATCCTAACATAATTGTTTGTTAATTTAATGTGCCAGATCCTTTAATGGGATTTTGGGAAACTCAATATTAAATTAAATTTTAATATATCACCCACCAAAGGTGCATCCACTGTTCCCAAAACCCTCATCTGTTATCATAGGGGTCACATTTAAAATTTAAATTTATTTATTTAATTTTTGATCTACATGTGATTTCACGATAGAATATTTGATTTAAAGAATAAATTTTCATTATTAATATTTTAATTAATGTGACATAATAAATTTAATTAATTAATTCAAGATTCATATTCAATTATGTCCCTGAATAGATGAATAATTATAGGACATTCTATCAAGAAGTGCCACGGATTTTGGTCGAATATCATGAAATTTCATGGTTGGTAGTTGGATGTACACATCATAAAATCAATTGAACTACACCTATCTAGGTCACATGATACATAATTCAACACATAATAAATACATGTGGTGTACTTATTGGAAATCATGTATTGACCAAGAAAACTTGGAACATAGTTTTTCTGATTACATGGCATGTAGATGGCTTACACATCATTTAGTCTATATGGTTTATTAGAAAGATTCATGAAAACCATGTGTTCATAAAACATGGTAAAAAACTATGTGATACTGATAACTTGTTGCATTAATGTACTATATGATTCATAGTTGGAATACATGTATTGTAACTCATTTATTTCCTCATCTAAAATGCACATTGATCTATTCTATGGAAAAAATAGACACACGATATAAGAGATATATGATATTTAACTAGATTGTACATGTCATGTAGTATCTCATCTGATAACACACTATGTCTTTTGGGGGATTTCATGGGAACATGAAATTTGGAGCACAAGGAATGTAGCTAGACTGTACAAGCCATGTAGTGTGTTGAGATACATGTTGAAGACCAAGGTATGTATCCAGGGCACATTATATGTGGAACGCACGGCATGTAGCTAGTGAGTACACATAATTTAGTCTGGATGTGGAACATACTAAATCCCCATGAGTGTATCCCAGGTACAGAGAAACTGAGATACATGATGTGTACCTCAAAATTACATTCCATTTAGACTCTCAATAAAGGGGAAAATATAAATTACATTAAATTAAAATTTTCATCATTGAAACCTTTTTTAATTTGGCTGGTACATGATGTATTTGAATGTTTACTAATTGTATTAAATAATTATAAATTCTCAATTACTTTACTATAATAAATATGTAATTATTGGGGTTTCCATTAATTTTTCATGAATTCCATATATATGAAAATCTCCAAGAGAATTTGGACGACCCTTAAGATGATAGGGAATTAATTAATTAATTATATCATGATTATTGTAATAAAAAAATGAATATAAATAAATATTAAATGGATTAATTTAGGTTATATTTTTCATGTATAACCATTAATGAACTTGACGAATTCCTATATATATGTCATATTTTTTAATTTAATTTATTGCATGGGTTTGAATTATTTAATATCAAATAAAATTATGGAATGTGCTTCATACATCCCTCCATTGTTATGTAGGACCTTCATGTCCAAGGTTATTCACGTAACCCACCTTAACCATTACTTTGGTTCCCCTCAACCGCATGTGATTTTCAAATATTTTAATAATTGGAGTATCCCAGGGTGTTTGGAGGCTGTTTAGGACAGAACAATAATTATGACAACCCAACTAATACATACGTGGATTGGTGTAATATTACCACTCATTCCAAGACCATAAATATGATTTATTGATATAGGTAATAGGTTTCATTATTTTCAACTCATTACATCAACCATTAGATAATATCATTATCTGGTTATTTATTATTTATTTATTTTCAAAATTTATATTATTTATTATATGGATGCAAGGTTGCTATGAAATTAATAAATAACATAATGTACAAATATGGTATTTAAAAAAATGGATTGTGCATAAATTTTTTGTCCAACATGAATAATTAATTATGTAAAATCCATTTAATATTAATAGATACGTACAGGATAAAAACACAATTAAATGTATGCATAAAAAATAAAATATTTTAAGTTTATATCAATTTTTTAAGAAATACATATTTTAAATTAAGTTGAACCCATAGTTTAAATGGCTCATAAGACTCTATAGGGAGAAAATTTTATTGTCAAGAAGTCTAAACTATGATAGTGGGACAAATTAACTGGGTCTGTATTGGGGTTAGTGGCCTCTATTCAACCAGTAAAAAATTAGTGTCATTTGTTGAGGAAATCCGAGTCATGATTTTGTAATTGGGATGTCCACTCAACAAATCAAGAAGTTGTAATCATCAGTTGGGAATACCTCCCCGCTAAATACATTTTAGAAATTTTCATGTCACCATCTATATTATAATAAAGTTATTATAGATCATTTCCATTAGAATCTACAAGAAACATTACATTCAATGTTCAATGTTTATGGATTTTGGGAATTGATAAAATAATGGGACAATTAATAAGATCATTTATTATTATTTCTGACATTATTTTTCATCAACTGAATTAAAAAATTTTTGTTTTAATTATTATATAAAATAGAAATCAAAAACCATGAATATGATGTGATCATTCATTAACTCAATTTATCTCCATACAAATAAAAATCTCCAAATATGGTACAATCATTTATGTGATTAATTATTGTCAAAATGTTTGTATTATTTGTTGGAATTCCTTATTCCTACTATTACACCCTAGAAGGTGAGATAATTTGAAAAGGATTCCTATCAAATATATGATGAGGATTCATCCAATGTTTTTTATATAATATTACCAACTATGTTTATAGAGTTGACCATAAAATATAATGACCTGAATTCTTACACGATAATATCTCATATGCATTCTCTTGAGAAAGAGAATGAATTTATATAATTAAATAAGATTGTCAACGTGCAATATTATTGAAAACTAGAAGAACATAATCTATCTACTCATAATGAATTTAAAATGATGGAGTAGATTGATCAGTTTGTGAAATTAGGCTTCCACATGGATAAAAAAGTATCCATTAATATTGTCTTATTAAACTTACCACCACGATTATCATTATTTTTACAAGACTAGATAAAAAATATATAATTCACTCAAGAAACATTTTTTTATACTTCACCAAGGGAATAAAAATTGTTTAGAAACATGTTTCTCCACACATTTTAGTTAAAAGTTTGAAAGAGAAGGTTTAACATCCCATGGTTTATATAAATCCAATAAATCCTTTAGAACATCCTTCAAATAGATAAAGGATTAAAGAAAAGAATAATGAACAAGTGGATATTTTCTACATTTATTAAAAGAATGGACACTTGAAAATAAATTGAAATAAAAATAAGAAGTGAGGAGATTTATCCACTTCAAGTATATTTATAAAGTATCTATATACTACTTATGAATTAAATACAATATTATTTTAAGGTATGTGAATTATATAAAGGAAATGAGTAAGAATAGAAATGTTTTAATGTAATCTAAAAAGATCTTTGAAATTGGGATCCCTATGTTAGCCAATGGGAGATGATTGTTTTTCATTTCTTTATTGGATTGATTCAAGTTTTAAATAAGTGTTACAAAAAAATTTATCTCATACTAATGCTAGACATAATGAGAAATTATTTATTTTTGGAAGAAATGTTAATATGGTACATTAATACAGAAATAAGGCTTCAATGACTCTTGAATCACATATATCCATTATATAGAATGATGAGTATAAAATATAAGACTCTAATTAAATTATGTAAATATAATTATTTTTTCAATAAAACTAAAATTAATTGACTTTTTATATAACCATATAAGTGTTTTAGTATCAATTGAGCTATGATAATTGATATTCAAATTCTCTAATTATCTTTTTTTAGATATTTAATAATATTTTATTATGTTATTTCAGAAATATTTTATAGTTAGTTAAACATGGACACATTAACCATTCTAAAATAAAGGTATCTTCATGATATTCCTTTAATGTTTTTTAGAAATTCTCAATGAAGTAAATGAGTGAACTTAGTAATGATAGATGAAGCTTTGAGATGGATTTTTAGAGGTTAACATATCCAAGTAATTTTTGATTATATATATGAATTCAAGGTTATCCAAAACTCACTTTTCCTTATATACATAAATGAAATGAGGGTAATAGAAGGAATATCATTTATGAGTCTTATTTATATTGATAATCCTACATTATTCCTTTCTAAAAATATTTTACAAATGGAAGGGAAAAGATTAACCTTTTGAAAAATATATTATCTAATGGATATCATATCAAATACGATACGGTAATAATCTATTAAGACACTATCACAAGTGCTTTTTGAAAAATTGTATACTAAAATATGGCCATAGATATAAATAAACATAAAAATATTAATAAACATTCGAGTTAATGATCTTATAGACAAAAATATATTAATGTCTACTCATGATCAACTATATATTAGTAAAAGAATCATATATCATTGTGTATAGTGGGAGAAGAGTTAAATTATATTGGTTATAGATCTGGATGTACATGATTTGGCATAGGACTACTAGACTCCACTGAGCTTACTGGGAGGATTTGTTCTAGAGACACAAACTAAATTGAAATTATAAACCAAGTGGTGGTTTATGTTCACTACTATGGGAGATACATATAATATTATTTCATAATAAATATATTTACCAAGAATTAGTTAGTGTTAATATGTATACATTGAAAAGTATGTATAAAATCAAGTAATATAATCCACGAATAAAGATTTAGGGTTTCCAAATTTTGAATGTTTCTAAGACATGATATTTTTGTTGAGTATTCATGAGAAAATTAACATAAATAGTAGAGGAAAATACCATTAAAGCATGATTGACTATTTAATGTTTATTTTATGAAAACATTCATTCACCTCTCAACATAACAAAAATACATTTTGAGTACTATTTGTTATAGAATACTTTTATTGTCATCAACCAACCTGAGTCGACCCAGAACCGGCCACCTGAGTCAGCCCACAACAATGCTCAAGGGGTGCTCCTGATCCCCATGGGCTGGAAACTATTTCAATGCATCAAAATTAAATTGTTGGGAATGATTTTACCAATGGAAAAAAGGTAAAAATATTAATTAAGAGTAATCATTAAAATAAAAACTAGTAGTGTAAAGAAAATAAAATTGAACGTACCTTCATGTGACCTCATAGGTCGTCACCCAACTCCGGATTATGTTTCCTCTGAATGTTATCCAACAATAATGAATCCTGAAACAGACAAGATAAAATATGAATGAGCACCAAAATTTTCATTATGAATTCCAAAGGCAACCCATGGAATCTATATATTTCTCTTTCCTGGAAAAAAATTCACTAACACTAGTTTGAAAAAACATGTATGCAAATAGGTTGTTCTCCTGTTAGTAGACAAAGGTACCATTCCTTTTTAAATCATCACACACATATCAACTTTCCATTTACAAAATTTGAGTTTATCATTTCAAAAACCAAATCCCAAAACCAGGAAACACTGGCCAATCAAGAAACAAATAAATAGAGAAAATAGAAATTAAATAAGAGAATGCTGAAAACAGACTAAGAGTGTAATCAGAAAACCAAAACCAGAGAGATACAAAAAACAAACAAATAATGTAATTGTTGGTGATGATAAACATCCCTATATTACCCATGTATGTACTCGGTTCAAAACCACCAATAGGCATATGGTGAAACCCCAATGTCAATATTCACTGGCCTCCCAAAACTGACCAATCAAGGGGACATCCCACCTTGCCTATCAGCTATCTTGGGGGTACAAACATATCTAATCAGGGTTGGTCATAAATCATCACCTTATCCCCTAAAAGATTCCCATGAACCCATATTAATAGTAAACAATGTAAGTGTTAGAACCTCAAATGTCTGACTCAACCTAGCTGCTGCCACCACAATTGCCTTCCCCAAACACGAACATCACATATACGATAATCCATAAGAAAAATCATAGATAGGGGTGACCACTATATAAATACACACATCACATCACATAAGGTTCCAATTGGGCCGTCACATAGATAATACCATAAATCATTTCATAAAACATTTTAGTGTGAAGATATAGTGTTTCCATTTCAAAAACATATTCCATTTCCAAAAAACAACGTAAAGTTCCAATTGATCCTTCCCGAACCTGAAACCCATGATAATACATTATTGTTTCAAAAAAATTTAAAAACAAGTTATCACTTCTTTAAGGTTAGCAAATCCAAACAAGTCCTTAAATTTACACATCTAAATATATTTACCAAAACATTACAGAAGATGTTTACAAAAACATACCAAACAACACTTTTATATTTGAAATATAAAATGTTCCAATTTATTTAAAAAACAAAAAATGAAATGACACAACGGACTAAAGAATTCCTAATGGGATTTCATCCTATATTGAAACCAACCGTATTTTATAAAACACCATGAAAATTAAAATAAAAAACATCTCATTTAAAAAAAAATACCTTCGATCCATTGAGGTAAAGACCTATTTAGTGAAAGATCCATGTTTTGAAGAGAGGGAGGAGGAAGGATAAGTGTTAAAAAATCTCATTTCTAAGTAGGGAAAATTCATCAAAGACCATATTCATTTATTGGATCATATATGTGTGCACATGGTGACCACATGTATGTGGTCACATCAAATTGTACACCATAATTATTCAATACATTTTTTCAAAACTAATTTGAAATGGGTAATTTTTGTTTTCCAACTAAAACAATAATCCACAAATAGTCGATATGTATCAAGGTAATATGATTTCCCACACACATCCACAAATCAATATCCAAAATGTCATAATAACATAAAAGAAACCAAAAACTTCACAAAACACCAAATTTAATTTTTAAGGAACACATAATAATTCATCAAACACTCAACACACACTTAAGAAATAATCATGAAACATTTTAAAAATTATATTTAAGAAATTATATAGACTTCAAAAAAATTAAAAAAATTAGATGAGTGAACTGCAATGGTGTGTTTCATATATAAAACATATAAAAACAGAATTTTGAATTTACATAAAAACATTTGACACATGTATACATAGTAATAATTGAATAATCTCACCAAAACCATTTTTAACAAGTTCTTTAAATTTAAAAACACTACAATAGTCTATCCAAATAATGTAAAAGCATGTGAATCAAGTTTAAAAATTAACTAAAAGAACAAATGTACCAATAGAATTAATAGGAAAGAAAATAAAAGAATTAATCTACCTAAACACATGTGTGGATGAAATGGAGCTTCAACAGAAGGAAGAACTGAGACTTGTTAACCCTTCAAACACCCTAAACTCCATGAAAACCAAACTAAACGCAAACCATATTTACTAGGGTTTGAAATAAGTGATTAAAACACCCAAAATGGAATAGAAAACTAACCAGGTGGAGGGGTTGCTGTAGAAGAAGAGGGTCGACAACAGATAAGGGGGGTTGTGCAGGATAAGGCCGCACCAGATAGAGAGGAGGTGCTAGATGTGGCTACACTGGAGGGGGAGGATGCATGAGAGCAGGGCACGCCACAAAGGGAGGAGGCGGCTTCTGGATGTGTCTCCAGAGCAGGGCATGCCACATATGGAGGAGGTGGCTACTAGGGATGTTCATGGAGTTGGCGAGAGCATAGGGATCGAGGTGGTGGGGGAGGTGGCTGCATAGGTTGGGGGTTGGGTCGTGCCACACCAAGGATTGGGTGGTATAGTTTTTAGGGTTTAATAATTTTTCTCTTATTTTTATTACAACCCAATTAAAATAAATTGATAACAATAATAATAGTAACATAATAATATTAATTATTATATAAATTAATAATAATAATAATAATAATCTTAATGATAATAATAATAATAATTTTATTCTAAATGATGATGATAATAATAATAATAATTTTAATAATAACATCATCATCATCATTATTATTTTTAATTTTTTAAATTTTAAATTTTTTTCATATAACTCTATTATTTTTATTAGACACAGAGCAGGCCGTACGGCCTACTGGATCGACCACCAACCATGCACATGCCAAAAACTCACTAAAAATTTTAAAATCTGAAAATTATGCTCAGGACTCAATCCAAACAATAAACATAAAAATTCAATGCCATGAAATGAAGAAAAAAATGGTGAATACATGGTATGATTGTGAAAATTCCCCCCACCACGGACACATTCTTCCCCATAAATTTACCAAACCAAAGGATAACCAAAACATGAGTCCATGCCCAATCAAAACTAGGAGAGGCTAAGATCCCCAGGTCACCTTGCACTCCACTGGTCACACCAGACCGATCACAATGAAGTAATTATATAAAATGAAGGGAGAACACGAGAGGGTTTTACCCACCACAAGAACTCAATAAACTCAGATATCAAAAAACACACACCATCCTAGGGAGGGGGTCAATGTGGGAACTTCTAACACATACTAACCGAACATCTCAATGAAACCAAGAAACACCACCGGGAATTAATTAGAAAACTGACTCTAAAACAACCCTGCAAACCATGACCTGGGAGAAATATCTCAACATCTACCATACTAAGTGAAAAAAATCCATATAGAACCTGGAAACTAGAGAAGTTATAGCATGAACCACTCCAAATGAACGACATAACACTTCCACTAAAACTTGAAACTTCTCTATTCTATAGGAATCCCCAACACTAGGGTAAAACTCATGAAAATAAATTGAGATGAAAAATTCACCAAAAAGTCCAATAATCCATTTAGAAAAATCACATCATCCCTGAACGACCACCACTAAACCAATATCATCCTATACAAGGGCCAAACACAGTTTAAAAATAAACATGATTTGAAAAACCATATTTAGGCAAACAAGACTATTTTGATTACAAAAGAACATGTTCGTCAAAATATCCCAAGGAAATGATAATATTTCAACAGCAAAAAAAATTAAGATTAGAAAACAAGGATAAAAATATTTTAAATGTTCCAATCCCAACATGGTACACAAAACACAGAATTTGGATTCATACACCCAAAAACTCTTGACTATGTGTGAGCTTCACCTCAAGACTTTTCGTTGAAAAAGAACATGATTTGAAAAACCATATTTAGGAAAACATGACTATTTTGATTACAAAAGAACATGTTCGCCAAAATATCCCAAGTAATTGATAATATTTCAACAGTAGAAAAAAAATTAAGAGTAGAAAACATGGATAAAAATATTTTAAATATTCAAATCCCAAAATGGTACACAAACACAGAATTAGGATTTATACACCCGAAAACTCTTGACTGTGTGCGAGCTTCACCTTGAGACTTGTGGTTGGGGATCTGATAGATAAAGAATCACCTTCCTCATAGTCAGGTATGAGAATCCATCGGTTATAACGTCTTTTTCATGAAACGCTTTCGAAAAAACTTATCTAGATAACCCATACAACTACAATGATGACATGCCTTTAGAGGAATGTGACCTGATGGCTTTGAGTGCGGGACTCGGCCACACTGATGGCACACATGAGGATGATATGATGGCCCAAAAACTAGAACTTTTGAAGAAGACTCCTTGGAAGATTGTTCATCTAGCATACACCCCTCACCTAATGAGGTACCTTCACGAGAAATAAGAGGCACCATATCACCAATTCCACATGCTCCTGTGACAAATTCAACTAGGAATTCTTCATCTACCAACTTCTCAAAACAATGGTTTTTAGAAGAGAGGACCCATTCCTTGATCTCTAGGTGAAGACCCCAGATGAAGGGAGATGTCTTTATCAAATCCAATGAAGCTAACTCCTAAGAAAAGGAAATGAGATCATTAAAATAGTCTACATAGGCCTTGACCGGCCACTGGCTTTGTTGAATACCCATGAGATCTTCCCATTTCTACATCTTCACCTCTTCAAGTATGAACCCTCAAATGAATATAGACTTAAAAACATCCCACATCATATTTACATTCATTGATGGCGGGGAAAATAGATCCCATTCATCCAAAGTTTATCCTTAAATCATAACCAATACAACTCACACTTTGACATCTTCAGGAGTTCCCAATACCCTAAAGACATGCTAGACCTCTTCAAACCACTCTGCTACCTATAACAGACCTCGATCACCATGAAGGATAGAAAAAATTTGAGAAGAACCAAAAAATGAGTGTGAATCATTAGAAACATTTTGGACCATTCTAGGCAACATTTTTTGAACTACATTGTAAACATAAAATGAAATGAAACCTCAACCCAAAACATAATCAAGAATAATATCTCAAGCCAAAACAAAAGGCTATGAAGAAAAACACCTACAAGAATAACCACAATTTCTTTTTAATTTTTATTTTGAATTTAAAAATTCAAAATTTCCTTCTTTCAAGGATACTTTACAAATACCAAAACCCACTTTATAAACCAAATTAAATTTCCAAAATCATTTCCCTTTTCAAAATCACTTTATAAAAACAATTTCAAGACATTAATTTTAAATACACACCCATGTGATCCCATGAACCATTTCACATGTGTTCATCTATTTCCACTGATGTGTGTGAACATGAACCTTCCACTCACATAACATCACATGTGAAAAAATCCATAAAGAATACCGATGGTCACACCCAATCCATTTTTTCAAAAAGTCTAAATAAGAACCAAACATTCAAGCAAAAATGATTTCAATTTCAAAACCCACATTAACAATTTATGTCCATTTAAAGTAAAACATTTTTATTTTAAGACCATATTCTTTTTTAAAACCTCTATCACAAAATCCCAAACCTAGATAATTCTCAACTTACATCAAACTGTTGGAGTGAGGTAATAGTAGCCATGCTTAACCTAGTGACATGGAAATGATTCATGCCCCAAGTAAGATTAAACAACCAGGAGGAACTTAAACCATCTACTCAGACTCCACATGGGTCACTACACAATTTTAAATCCCAACATAACATCGATTTTCCCCCATTGTCATCCCTCAATCCAAAATAATAATAGAGGAATCAAATCATGATCCATCCCAAGAAAATCAAGGTTCGGTGCGGGGAAGTGTTTTTGACACTCTTACTACAACTACCTCCAGAGTCTTGATAGTAGTAATCTCCATATATAGAAAACCCTAAATAACAAGGGCCTCCTATGATACCATTTTTCAGGAACCAACCCGAGTCATCCCGTGGTAAGGACCGAGGGGTGCTCCTGAGCCCTACTGGCTAGAAAATAGTAACTGGCATAAAAATTATACCATTGGAAATGATTTGTATAAGGATCAAAGGCTAAATAAATGATTGAATAGTAAAGATAAAAATAAAAACTAGCATCGAAAAGAAAATAAAATAGAACATACCTTTATGTGACATAATAGGTCACCACCCAACTCAAAACTATGTTCACTTCAAAAGTGATCCAACACTAGAGGAACCTGAAACTGAAAAGATAATGTATGGTTGAGCACAAAAATACTTAGTAGGAATTCCAAAGATAAAGCACAGTATCCACATAATTTACTTCCTTAATAATAATTCATTAACACTAGTTTTACAATTCAGGTATGCAAATATGTTGTTCTCATGTTGTTATATAAATTTACCATTACTTTTTAAATAAAAACACACATTCCACCTTTCCATTCTCAAAAGAGGATTTTATTATTTTAAAAACCAAACCTCAAAAAAAGAATATTGTCTAAGAAGGAAAAAAATAAACAGAGAAAACTATAATTAAACTGGGAAATAATGAAAACAAACTAACAGTGTGACCAGAAAACCAAAAGTAGAGAGATACAAAGAAGTAGATAAATAATGTTACCATTGTTGATCCTAAACATCCCTAGAAGAGTCCTAGATATACTCAAATTGGAATCACCTGTCAGCATATGGAGAATCCCCTAAGTCAATAACCACTGGCCACCCTAAAATGACCAATCCAGTGGCACGTCCCACCTAGCCTATCTGTGATCCAGGGGTACCAACCTACCTAATCAGGGTTGGTCAGCCAACATTACTCAATCACCTAAATGACACTCAAGATCCCATGGTAATAATAATCAATGTAAGTGGGAGGCCCTCACATGCATCTCTCACCATACTTACAGCCACTGCATGTAACACCCCAAGCTTCTACGGTACGCTTCTCTTTGATTAATGCGATAGCGTGTGTTGTACGCAACACCGAGTTCTAACAACCAATCAAACTAGCCGTTATGAATAGTAATACCTACTTTTTAAAATTATATATATTTTATATTTAAAAATGGACTTCATTTTTGGATTCGGAATATCTAATTTAGCCTAAGGTGAAATTTTGGTACTTTTCGGATAACTTTCATATTTTGATGAATAGTGAAAATTAATAAATTTTAATTAAAAACAACTTTTTTAATCAAAATAATTAATAGTGATAAATTATGAATTTTAGTAGTTTTAAAGTATATTTAGAATATAGTTTTACCATTTAATATAATGTTGGTCATTGGAAATAATTTTACAATTAAACCGAACATAAACAAGTGTCAATCTTTTGATAGTTATTATCTCTTAAAAACACGCTTTTTGTTTTGACAGCGGCAATTAATTTAAAATTAATTTCTGCCACTTCTGTGTTTTGAATTTAGGAAAATGGATTCCATATTTGGAATCAGGATGTTCAAATTGTGTAAATAGGTAACTTTTATTTTTAGACATTTTGAATAATTACTGCGGTAAATATTTTATTTACCATGGTTAAGGGTAAATCCGGTAAATAAGGGTTAAAAAAATAATATTATAATAATACTAAATTACCCTAAAACGTGTCTTAACCCTATTGGTTGATACATGGTCGACCATGGACATCTTTGTATCGATTTTGGGACCCCATGGATCCACTTGTAAGTGATAATGACACTTTATTTTAATTAAGTTAAAATGAATACAAAAATGACACAAGCATATATCGTTTAGAAAAACAATTGTTACATAGGGTTATATATGTTGGATTTTAGATTATAAATATTTATTAGAAAGCTAAAAAGATTTCCTACATAATGATAGTTTATTTATAATTTTTATACATTAAATAATTTATTTTATTTATGACACAATGATGATGTAGTAATTACTATAATAGTGAAAAATTAAAATAATTGATATTATAAATACCCAAATAAATATAAAATGAAACTTTTAATGAATTAAAGTAATTTTCTAGGATAATATTATATATTAGGATTGATTTAATTGACTTCGTTCGAATTAATCAATCTGTTATGAGTTTCACAAAAATCAACTATTGAATAGTGTCAAAATTGACATAAAAGAGTTCTTAAAACAAATATTATATTATTAATTGATATTAAATTCCAAAAAATCTAAGGTTCTGCCAAGAGACTTATATCATTATATGTTCATCATTAATGGACCACTTGTAGGTCTATTGTATGTATATAGTATGTTTATTAACCATATTATATAAAAATACAAAGAGACATTGTAAAAGTGAAACTAATTAACTTAGAGTTAATACTTAAAGATAAGGTTAATATAAGTACCCAAACCTGTATAAATTCTATTGGTTGACTTGTTTTCTACCCATCCCCACCTTAACCTTTGAATATTCAACTTTGGATCCATTGGAAACCGAATATGAATTTATTATAAATTAATATTTCTAGCTTTTCCAAAGGTGCCCCTCACCCCTCTTATAAAAGGGCACTCCTCCTTCTCATTTCTTCACACCTTCAAAGCCTTTTGGTTCGGCCAAACTCTGCCGAAATACTCTCCCAACTTCCCTCACTACAACCTAGGGTCCTTAGTTTGATCAGAAAGCCAACCTAAGGATCCCTTTTGATCAAATCAAAAGGAAGAACCCGAAGAAGAGGTAATGATTTCACCACCCTTTTCTAAGTTCATTTCTTCTTCCACTTCTTCTTCCCTTGTTGTTACCATTCTAAAATAATAAATCCAGTATCATATATATACTGTGATGTTATTATAAATATGGTACAACCATATTCAGTATTCTATCCACCCTTTGAATAACATGTCACCATACGTGCGTACGTACGGCTTACCGTCTCCACGTCGTGGTGTAATTGTTATTCAATATAATATTATTTGGATGGGTATAATAATGATGTGTAACTCATGTAAATAATAAATATAACATGTTAATGATTCTGTATATATGATATACCATCCATTTATATATTATTTTAATATCAAAAGAATGATATTGTCGCTCATGCGTACGTACGGACTACCGTCTCCACGAACGCGATGAGATTCATTCTCCATCTTATCCATTCAAGTATAATTATCATTTGATGATTTAAAAAAATGATGTTTAAGGACTTGATATCATTCTGGATATGAATAATATAAAACCTATCCTTTACAAACATGTCTTACGTAACGAAACATATAAAAGAAAACAAGTAAGTTAACACCCGAAACAACGATAATAATAAGATATTAGTATCAAATCAATATTAAAAGATCATATATGATATCATATTAATGTATATGATTATTGTATAATTTAATAACAATTATTTCTCCATTATACAGGAGGTTAACCTACCCCAACCAAGGACAAGTACAAGGTAAGGGTTATTTCACAATCTCTTCATTATCCGAGGTTGTTTATACGTAATAATCTACTGGGATTTCTTTACCATCCACATCCATGTTTCTTCGAAATGTATTTCAAAACATATTTATTATTTACAAGAATATGGGTTAAAGTCATTTATACACTTTTTTGACTTTTTATAAGAGGTTTATAAAGGAATCTTTCCGTCGTTTTCAAAACAAGGTCCTTTTTAACCTTTTCGACAGAATTAAGGTAAGAATGATTTTTTAACTTATACGGCGGGTGCGGATATTTTCCGCCGTTATAAAATCTTCAAAGCTTCCCTTACAAGCTTATAAGAATATTTTCAAAGAAAATGTTTTATTTTATATGGATCTTAAATGATTTCAAAATAAAAGGAGATATTTCTTTGAAAAGAATTTTGATTTCATCTATGTCAACATACTTTGATGGATTTTAAGATTATTTGAAGTTGATTTATTATGATACAAAAATTCTATATTGTATTGAAGGTTTTGTGATATGTTTGACTGTGGATGTTCTATTTTTATACCATTCATAGTTTATGGTGAAAGTATTGACATTTCGTATGCTAGTTTTAATACGAATGTTTATGTTATGTTTAAACCTTTTCATATGGGAATGCATTGGACTTAATATGTGACGGGTGGAGCCCGCTATAGCTCCTCGATGCATCGGTAGGTCTCATGAGACAAACTAGTGTCTTGGCACGAGGCCTTGACAAAATCTTATTTGTAGTCTTGGCACGAGGCCTTGACTATGTGGTTATGATAGTCTGGCATTATGCATTCCATCATTATGAAAGTGGTTATTGATTTTGCATGTGATTATTCGATTAGTAGAATAACCATGTGAATAAGTAAATGGAATTATTTCATTTTATTTATGCCATACTATGTTAAATGTTCAAGTTTAAAAGGCTTTTGTTTTAGTTATACATTGCCTTAAATGTTTATTCTTATTTATGAAAGTTTCCGCTATATTGTTATCCTTACTGGGCATTTGAGCTCACCCCTTTTCTATGTTTTATTTTTCCCAGGAAGTGAAGAAGTAAATTATGAATGACCTGCAGGGATGTTATGTGGGGATATGAGTGTGGATTATGGAGACATTATGTTGTTGTAGTAGTTTTTCATTTTATGATGTAATGTAAAACTTATGAATATATCTAGTGTTTCCAAGGCTACTAAACCAATTGGTCTTTCGAGATTTGATCTTTCTTGTGATCATGCCAATGTTATGTAATAATGCACCGACTCTGGGTAACTTGGGTCGGGGCGTTACAGTTGGTATCAGAGGAAGTTTAGTACAAACCTTGGAAGCAAGATTTAGATAAACTCTGATTAGAGCACGTAGACCTAAGATGAACTTTGAGGATTAGTATAGAAGAACTTCCTAGAATTTTGGTATTGTAGAGATTTTGTGAGTTTTCCGAGCAATACATCCCTGTCTAGATATGAGCAGGTAGAGGCGTCTCTGGCATAGATGTACCTAGGGGTAAAACCCGAAAACACAGCTTTGAGCTAGACTCGAACGGGAACTGGTGCACGACAACGGGCCTTGCGGCACTCTTGGTTACGACACTCCTGGGGGATATTCTTAGGATAACTCTCATTTTCTTTACAAATCATTATGAAGGGTTTATGAGTATATACTTCCTCAATGAAAACATTTTTATGATTATGGATTATATCCATAAATAGTTCAATTTATGTTAAGTGTTTTATAAGTATGGGATTATGTATTTTGATTCATAAACTGATCTAGTTTATGCCATTGTTTAGAAATGGCACCTAGTGGAAGAAATGGAAACCGTATCAATGCACGCACTCCATGTAGGGATTGCCCTCCTACTCAAGATAATTATAGTGGGGTTGGTTATGCAACTGGTGCTGATCAGCTAATCACCATACTGGGATAACTTACTCAGGTTATGAATAATAACCTTGCCCGTATGGAGCACCCTGATCCGCAGCGTGGAGGATCAATGATAGATCGATTCATGAGGCAACAACCACCAACGTTCAATGGGAGTACAAATCCCTTAGTAGCCAAGCAGTGGATAAATTCCCTAGAGAAAATATTTCAGGCTTTGGGGAGCAGTGAAAGGGAAAACGTTATCATGGCAGTTTACCGCCTCACTGGAGATGCTGGTCAATGGTGGTCATTGATTCAAAACATGAAGGAAGATGATGAAGTATCAAATATGGAATGGAGGGAGTTCAAAGATCTGTTTTTAGAAAAATACATTCCTCGCGACTATCGAGCAGATATGGAAAGGCAATTTCTAAGTCTGAGACAAAAGGAGGATGAGAATGCCACAAAGTATGAGGCTAACATTTCAAGGTTAGCGAGGTATGCTGGAGATTATATTCGCAACCCAAGAAGTAAGATTGATCGTTTCTTTGATGGGTTAAAACCATATCTCCGTCGAGCGTTAGTCTCACAATCCTTTTCATCGTACGAAGACATTGTCTCATGTGCTATCAAGACCGAAAAGGAATTCTCTAAGTCTTATGACTTTAAAGCAAAGAAAGAGAAGAAGAGGCCTGCTGATCAATCTGGGAATGGAAATAAGGGAATGAAAGGAAAGGTTGGATATCCATCATGTGGTAAATGTGGGAAGAAACACCCCGGTGCTTGCTTGAAGGGAATGGGAGTCTGTTACAAGTGTGGTGAAAAGGGCCACCAAGATCTTGATTGCAAAGGGAAGAAGGAAGCCACCAACGTTCAGTGCTACAATTGCAGGGAGATGGGACATTATGCAAATGAATGTCCTAAGCGTCAGGAGAACTTACCTCAGAAAAGGCCAAGGGATCAAGGCCAGGCTTATGCTATCACTACTGCAGAGGTAGAATCTCCAAAAGACGTGGTGGCAGGTAATTTAATGGTTTTCCTCATGTTTAGCAAATGCATTATTTGACTCTGGATCGTCGAATTGTTTCATATCTTCCCAGTTTGTTATGAAAATTAGATATTACCAATTTGATTTAATAAGGGAGTTGTCAGTTAAAACTCATAACGGAAGTATCATTGCAACAATGTTTTGGGAATCAGTCCCCATTAGAGGACATAAATTTTCTTTATCTGCTGATCTCATCATCATACCTATGATTGAGTTTGATATAATCCTTGGTATGGACTGGCATTCGGAATATGATGCGAAGATTTATTGTAAGAAGAAAGAGGTTACGATTCTTGATGATAATGATAAGGAACACCTAATCTTTAGAGCAGAATCGTCACCACCTAATTCTTATTTAGATCCACCCCCAGTAGCTCAACATAATTCAATTATTGGGGAGGAAGAGAATGAAATAACTGTCGGTGAGGAAAGGAATGTTCAAATAGAGGATGTACCTATTGTGAAAGAATTTGTAGATGTATTTCCGGAAGATTTACCTGGACATCCTCCAGAACGAGAAGTTGAGTTTTCCATTGATTTGATTCCTGGATCAAGGCCTATATCGAAGACCCCTTATAGAATGGACACTATAGAGTTAGTCAAACTAAAGAAACAACTAGAGAAATTGAGTAATAAAGAATTTATTCTCCCTAGTGTTTCTCCATGGAGAGCCCCTGCTCTTTTTGTTAAAAAGAAAGATGGATCTATGAGGTTATGTATCGACTATAGGGAGATCAATGCTATAACAATAAAGAACAAGTATCCCCTAC
Source organism: Viscum album (assembly GCA_963277665.1). NCBI lineage: Eukaryota > Viridiplantae > Streptophyta > Magnoliopsida > Santalales > Viscaceae > Viscum > Viscum album. Next base: position 2,056,370,529 of record OY728148.1, read on the forward strand.
CTCGCATTGATGATTTATTTGACCAACAGCATGGAGCTCAATACTTTTCAAAGATTGACATTCGATCTGGATACCATCAGTTGTGTGTGAAGAAAGAAGACATTCCGAAGACAGCATTTCGAACCAGGTACGAGCATTACGAGTTTACTGTAATGCCGTTTGGATTGACTAATGCACCCTCTGTATTCATGGATCTGATGAATTGATTTTTCAAGGAGTATCTCGATGAATTTGTGGTGTTATTTATTGATGATATCTTGGTATACGCCAAAACCTACGAAGATCATGAAAATCACTTGCGCATTATCTTGAAGACTCTGAGGAGGCATGAATTATATGGGAAGTTTAGCAAGTGTGAATTTTGGCTTCATGAGATTTCTTTTCTTGGCCATATTGTCTCTAAAGATGGAATCTCTGTTGATCCTTCTAAGACCAAGGCAATCCAAGAATGGCCAGCACCTACGAGTATAACTGAGGTACGCAGTTTTATCGGTTTGGCAGGTTATTATCGACGTTTCGTCCAGAATTTTGCCCGATTGGCTAACCCGTTAACAAAGCTCACACGTAAAGGGGTTAAATTTGTTTGGACAAAAGAGTGTGAAGAATGTTTTGAAGAACTGAAGAAAAGATTAGTCAATGCTCCTATATTGACTCTACCATCGGGGAATGATGGGTTCCTTATTTATAGTGATGCATCAAAGAAAGGACTTGGCTGTGTCCTTATGCAGAATGATAGAGTTATTGCCTATGCATCACGACAGTTGAAATTTCATGAACAAAACTATCCTACTCATGATCTCGAGTTAGCAGCTGTGATATTTGCTTTGAAGATATAGAGGCACTACCTCTGTGGTGAAAAATGTGAGATTTATACTGATCACAGGAGTTTGAAGTATATTTTCTCACAAAAATAAATCAACATGAGGCAAAGGAGATGGCATGAATTAATAAAGGATTATGATTGTACGATACACTACCACCCGGGGAAGGCAAACAAGGTGGCAGATGCTTTGAGTAGAAAAGACCATGGAGTTTTGAACAATATGAGAATTGAAAGGGATCCAATTTTCATGGATCTAGTAAAGATGGACATGGGAATAACCAGGGAAGGTGAAACATCAATGCTTTTTCAAATGGTTGCCAAAGGATTAAGAGTTCTCAGACCGATGATGAAGAATTCCAAAATAAGATTAAAGCTGTGAATGATGGGAGATTGAGAAACTTTGTGTATGAAGATGGAATTTTGAAATTCGGGAAGAGACTTTGTGTTCCCGATTTACCTGATCTAAAAAGGGAATTGCTGGATGATGCTCATAGTTCCAATTTCTCTATACACCCTGGGAGCACAAAAATGTATAGAGATTTGAAGGAACATTTTTGGTGGGACAACATGAAGAGGGAGATTGATGATTTTGTGTCAAGATGTATGGTTTGTCAACAAGTGAAAGCTGGAAGGCAACAGCCTGGAGGAGTCATGCAACCTCTTCCCATACCGGAGTGGAAATGGGACAATATTACGATGGACTTTTTCATGGGGCTACCAAAGAATCCTAGAAGGAATGATGAAATATGGGTTATTGTTGATCGTCTTACCAAGTCAGCACATTTTCTTGCTATAAGAGAAGATCTACCCCTGGAACGTCTAGCAAGACTATATATTAATGAAGTTGTGAGACTTCATGGAGTACCCTTATCAATTGTTTCTGATCGTGATCCCCGTTATACTTCAAGATTTTGGAAAAGTCTTCAGAAATCCCTGGATACTGAACTTCATTTGAGCACTGCATACCACCCTCAGACAGATGGACAATCAGAACGGACTATTCAGACCTTAGAAGACATGTTGAGATCTTGCTCACTTGACATTCAGGGTATGCGGGATCAATACTTACCTCTCGTAGAATTTTCCTATAACAATAGCTTCCATTCGAGTATTCAGATGGCACCATATGAAGCGTTATACGGAAAGAGATTTCGTACACAAACCTGTTGGGATGACGTTGGTGAAAGAAAACTTGTAGGCCCAGAACTGGTGGAGGAAACGGTGGAAAAGGTGAAAGTAATCCAAAATCACATCAAAGCAGCTCAAAGTAGGCAGAAGAGCTATGCCGATAATCGAAGGAAGGATTTGGAATTTCAAGTCAGTGATCATGTTTTCATGAAGGTATCTCCATGGAAGGGAGTCATACGTTTTGGTAAGAAAGGTAAATTGAGTCCCAGGTACATCGGACCTTTTGAAATTTAGAACGAATTGGGGTTGTAGCTTACCGATTGGCAATGCCTCCAAGTCTCTCTAAAGTTCACGATGTGTTCCACGTATCTCTGTTGAGGAAATACATGCCTGACCCAACGCATTTACTCACCTATGAAGAATTATAACTGGAACCCGATCTGTCTTATTGCGAAGAGCCCATCTAGATTCTTGATACGAGAGAACAAGTGCTGAGAAACCGGACGACGTGTCTGGTAAAAGTTTTGTGGAGAAACCATAAGATGGAAGAGGCAACGTGGGAACCCGAGGAACTTATGATGAAGAACCACCCGAGTCTTTTCATGCGATAGTATTCTAGAAATTTCGAGGACGAAATTATTTGAAGTAGGGGAGAATGTAACACCCCAAGCTTCTACGGTACGCTTCTCTTTGATTAATGTGATAGCGTGTGTTGTACGCAACACCGAGTTCTAACAACCAATCAAACTAGCCGTTATGAATAGTAATACCAACTTTTTAAAATTATATATATTTTATATTTCAAAATGGACTTCATTTTTGGATTCGTAATATCTAATTTAGCCTAAGGTGAAATTTTGGTACTTTTCGGATAACTTTCATATTTTGATGAATAGTGAAAATTACTAAATTTTAATTAAAATCAACTTTTTTAATCAAAATAATTAATAGTGATAAATTATGAATTTTAGTAGTTTTAAATTATATTTAGAATATATTTTTAATATTTAATATAATGTTGGTCATTGGACATAATTTTACAATTAAACCGAACATAAACAAGTGTCAATCTTTTGATAGTTATTATCTCTTAAAAACACGCTTTTTGTTTTGACAGAGGGAATTAATTTTAAATTAATTTCTGCCACTTCTGTGTTTTGAATTTAGAAAAATGGATTCCATATTTGGAATCAGGATGTTAAAATTGTGTAAATAGGTAACTTTTATTTTTAGACATTTTGAATAATTACTGAGGTAAATATTTTATTTACCATGGTTAAGGGTAAATCCGGTAAATAAGGGTTAAACAAATAATATTATAATAATACTAAATTACCCTAAAACGTGTCTTAACCCTATTGGTTGATACATGGTCGACCATGGACATCTTTGGGTCTATTTTGGGACCCCATGGATCCACTTGTAAGTGATAATGACACTTTATTTTAATTAAGTTAAAATGAATACAAAAATGACACAAGCATATATCTTTTATAAAAACAATTGTTACATAGGGTTATATATGTTGGATTTAAGATTATAAATATTCATTAGAAATATAAAAAGATTTCCTACATAATGATATTTTATTTATAATTTTTAGACATTAAATAATTTATTTTATTTATGACACAATGATGATGCAGTAATTACTATAATAGGGAAAAATTAAAATAATTGATGTTATAAATACCCAAATAAATATAATATGAGACTTTTAATGAATTAAAATAATTTTCTAGGATACTATGATATATTAGGATTGATTTAATTGACTTTTTTCGAAGTAATCAATCTGTTATGAGTTTCACAAAAATCAAGTAATGAATAGTGTCAAAATTGACATAAAAGAGTTCTTAAAACAAATATTATATTATTAATTGATATTAAATTACAAAAAATCTAAGGTTCTGCCAAGAGACTTATATCATGATATGTTCATCATTAATGGACCACTTGGAGGTCTCTTTGATGTATATAGTATGTTTATTAACCATATTATATAAAAATACAAAGAGACATTGTAAAAGTGAAACTAATTAACTTAGAGTTAATACTTAAAGATAAGGTTAATATAAGTACCCAAACATGTCTAAATTCTATTGGTTGAGTTGTTTTCGACCCATCCCCACCTTAACCTATGAATAGTAAACTTTGGATCCATTGGAAACCGAATATGAATTTATTATAAATTAATATTTCTAGCTTTTCCAAAGGTGCCCCTCACCCCTCTTATAAAAGGGCAGTCCTCCTTCTCATTTCTTCACACCTTCAAAGCCTTTTGGTTCGGCCAAACTCAGCCCAAATACTCTCCCAACTTCCCTCAATACAACCTAGGGGCCTTAGTTTGATCAGAAATCCAACCTAAGGAGCCCTTTTGATCAAATCAAAAGGAAGAACCCGAAGAAGAGGCAATGATTTCACCACCCTTTTCTAAGTTCATTTCTTCTTCCACTTCTTCTTCCCTTGTTGTTACCATTCTAAAATAATAAATCCAGTATCATATATATACTGTGATGTTATTATAAATATGGTACAACCATATTCAGTATTCTATCCACCCTTTGAATAACATGTCACCATACGTGCGTACGTACGGCTTACCGTCTCCACGTCGTGGTGTAATTGTTATTCAATATAATATTATTTGGATGGGTATAATAATGATGTGTAACTCATGTAAATAATAAATATAACATGTTAATTATTCTGTATATATGATATACCATCCATTTATATATTATTTTAATATCAAAATAATGATGTTGTCGCTCGTGCGTACGTACGGACTACCGTCTCCACGAACGCGATGAGATTCATTCTCCATCGTATCCATTCAAGTATAATTATCATTTGATGATTTGAAAAAATGTTGTTTAAGGACTTGATATCATTCTGGATATGAATAATATAAAACCTATCCTTTACAAACATGTCTTACGTTACAAAACATATAAAAGAAAACAAGTAAGTTAACACCAGAAACAACGATAATACTAAGATATTATTATCAAATCAATATTAAAAGATCATATATGATATCATATTAATGTATATGATTATTGTATAATTTAATAACAATTATTTCACCATTATACAGGAGGTTAACCTACCCCAACCAAGGAAAAGTACAAGGTAAGGGTTATTTCACAATCTCTTCATTATCCGAGGTTATTTATACGTAATAATCTACTGAGATTTCTTTATCATCCACATCCATGTTTCTTCGAAATGTATTTCAAAACATATTTATTATTTACAAGAATATGGGTTAAAGTCATTTATACCCTTGTTTGACTTTTTATAAGAGGTTTATAAAGGAATCTTTCCGTCGTTTTCAAAACAAGGTCCTTTTTAACCTTTTCAACAGAATTAAGGTAAGAATGTTTTTTTAACTTATACGGCGGGTGCGGCTATTTTCCGCCGTTATAAAATCTTCAAAGCTTCCCTTACAAGATTATAAGAATATTTTCAAAGAAAATGTTTTATTTTATATGGATCTTAAATGATTTCAAAATAAAAGGAGATATTTCTTTAAAAAGAATTTTGATTTCATCTATGTCAACATCCTTTGATGGATTTTAAGATTATTTGAAGTTGATTTGTTATGATACAAGACTTCTATATTGTATTGAAGGTTTTGTGATATGTTTGACTGTGGATGTTCTATTTTTATACCATTCATAGTTTATGTTGAAAGTATTGACATTTCGTATGCTAGTTTTAATACGAATGTTTATGTTATGTTTAAACCTTTTCATATGGGAATGCATTGGACTTAATATGTGACGGGTGGAGCCCGCTATAGCTCCTCAATGCATCGGTAGGTCTCATGAGACAAACTAGTGTCTTGGCACAAGGCCTTGACAAAATCTTATTTGTAGTCTTGGCACGAGGCCTTGACTATGTGGTTATGATAGTCTGGCATTATGCATTCCATCATTATGAAAGTGGTTATTGATTTTGCATGTGATTATTAGATTAGTAGAATAACCATGTGAATAAGTAAATGGAATTATTTCATTTTATTTATGCCATACTATGTTAAATGTTCATGTTTAAAAGGCTTTTGTTTTAGTAATACATTTCCTTAAATGTTTATTCTTATTTATGAAAGCTTCCGCTATATTGTTATCCTTACTGGGCATTTGAGATCACACCTTTTCTATGTTTTATTCTTCCCAGGAAGTGAAGAAGTAAATTATGAATGACCTTCAGGGATGTTATGTGGGGATATGAGTGTGGATTATGGAGACATTATGTTGTTGTAGTAGTTTTTCATTTTATGATGTAATGTAAAACATATGAATATATCTAGTGTTTCCAAGGCTACTAAACCAATCGGTCTTTCGAGATTTGATCTTTCTTGTGATCATGCCAATGTTATGTAATAATGCACCGACTCTGGGTAACTAGGGTCGGGGCGTTACACTGCACTTTCCTAACCATAAAACAGACATCACCTATACAATAACCCTTAAGTTAAATCCATGATTGAGGTGCCCAAAATATAAATACACACATCACATCACAAAAGGTTCCTAACAGATCATCACATAGATAATACCATAAATAGTATATTAATTTTTTTTTGTAAAGATCAGGTGTTACCCTTTCAAAAATAAATTCTATTTCCAAACACAATGTAATGTTCCAATCGTCCCTTCAGTACCTTCAAACCAAAGATACCATGTAATAGTTTCAAAACATTTCCAAAATAACCTAACCCCACTTTCATGTTAACAAATCCAAATAGGGCGTTAAATTTACATAACCAAAAAGTATTTTCCAAAAAATTATATAATCACTTTCCAAATCATTTCCAAATAGGGCGTTAAATTGAGGTACACCACAATAATTCAACAAATATTTCCTAAACTAGTTTGAAATTGGTCATATATGTCTTCCTACTAAAATAAGAAACCACAAATAGTTGATATGCCTCAAGAAAATACCATTTTCCACATACATCACCAAAGCAATATAAAATTTTTTATCATTACTTAAAATAAACCAAACACTTCACAAAACACCAAATTTTATTTTAGGGAACACATAACAATTAAACAAACACTAAAACAGTCACACTTAGGAAATAATAAATAATCATATCAAATACTATTTGTATCAAATTCTATAGACTTGAAAACACTATAAAAAACAAAATGGGTGCATGGTAAGGGTGCATATCATATTGAAAAGTTATAAAAACAGAATTTATAATTTAAGTAAACACATTTAACACATGTATACATAGGGATAATTGAATATTCAAATCATAATCCATTTTTAACAATAAATAACAAATTAAAACCACTACAATAGTATAACTAAATAAATTAAAAGCACAAAAATTAAGTTTAAAAAAATATTTAAAAGAACACCAGTACTAATGGAATGATTCTAAAAAGAAAATATGTCAATTAAACTACCGTGCACATGTGTGGATGCAACTACTCCCCAATGGAAGGTATAATACAGCCTCACAGAACCATTACACACCTGAAAATCCAATAAAACCAAAATGAACACGTATTTTATTTATTAGGTTTTCGAAAAAAGTGAGGAAACCATAAAAAATATAAAGTAAACTAACCTGATGGGGAATCCATCACCATAAGAGAGGGTTGGCACCGAACATTGGGGTCTCATTGGAGAAGGTTGCACCAGATAGGGATGAGGTGCCTCGGTAGGCTACACTGGATAGGGAGGAGGCACCTGAGCAGGATACACATGAAAGGGACGAGGCCCTAGAGCAAGTTGTGTCGGACAGAGGGGATGCATCTGTAGATGGTTTCATCGGAGAGGGGGAGAGAAGAGGTAGGGAGGTAGTGAGGGAGGGTCCTACATAGGTTGGGGTGGTTAGGTCCAACCGCACAAAGGAAGGGTGGGTAGAGTTTGTAGGGTTTAATATTTTTCTTCTTTTTATTAAAACCCCATTAAAATAAATTTATAACAATAATAATAATAACATATAAATATAATAATAATTTTAATAATAATAATTATTATTATAATAATTATTTTTGGTATTTTTATTGTCATGACCAGGAAATGAATAAAATAAGTGTGTCTCCATGGTCAGGCTGTGACATCTATGATCATTGTGTTTGGGTATTGATTGTCAAGTCCACCTCACTTAGATGAATCCCTGTATAAGATGAATATATGTCATAACTAGAATAATACCCTAATGTATACATCTACTCAGAATATTAAAAAGGGTTAGTGACGTAAATTAATTTTAAAAAGATATATAGATTACATAAATTAATTTATGAAAAAACATGTATAGTGAAAATAGATGTTTTTTACATTAATGAGTGATATGTGTCTAAAAATGGATAGTGGGAACTGAATGTTCTAAAAATAGATATGTTGATAATATATTAAATCAATTATTCATTATTACCAATTTTTTAAGACTATGGAATGATATTTCTCTAGGTTTGATGTAAAGAATATATTGTGTTATAGAGAAAAACATCTAAAAAATGGACCTATGAGTTAAATAAATCTTGTAATAGTACATATATTAAAACAGTATTGAAAAATAAATTTTCAAACATTTTAAGACCAATTTTATTTTTCCATATAATCCTTCCAGTTGAACATTCATAGGTATAGCACGAAAATATAGTGGTTAAAATAATTTTATATGATTAATTGCAAGGAATTTATATCACATTCCATAATACATTCTGAATTTTGATATTACCAATTCATGATGAAAAAAATGGATAATATTAAACAAGATTTAAAAAAATTTCGTAGAATTATAGTTAGAACTATCACATAAAACTTGGAAAAGTAGAACTGGATGAGTTTCTGGTGTCTATAGAAGTGGGAATACTAGTGATCATGGGAAATGAACTCTTGTCTAGACCTAGTTCAATTTGATCTATTATTATATAAAAATATATGGTAATATACATGAAAACTTATAATTTCCAATGGTAGTCATATCTATAGTATCCATGTATGTTACGGCTTCTGATGTAGTTTAAGTAGTTGTTTAGCAACATCCTATTACAATTTTGGATTATACCAAAGGAGTATTTTTATCATTATCAATATAAGTATTAACTATGATCTTATTCAGGATTTCATGACTTGACATGGGAACAGTTGGTGGATATTCGATTGCATCAAAACATGAAGGATATTCTCAGGGTTGTAATGTTGCATTAAATATATTCTCTGCAAAGACATGTGTCTTTTCTAACCCAATCTACAAAAATGTGATTGGCCTAGCTGGTGCAGCCTTACATAGTGGAAACATGTTTTTACATGTGATAGCTAATTGGTCATTTTCATTTATATCTATTTCAAGGGGGTTTTTTAGAGTTAGATTCATCAAACCAACTAGTTTTTATTTTAGATTATATATATTCATAAAATTGAATACCACTGCCACAAATTTAATATTTTATTTCAAGAACATTTAAGGAAAAGTGGGAAACCAAAAATGTCACATAATTAAATGAACATAAAACAACATATGAAATGATCATACAGTTCCATATAAATTTAAAGGAGTTGTAATTTTTAACCTTTTATAAATGTCATTTGATGGAGCCAACCATCATTTCTAGATTGTCATTGATGAGGTCTTCATAATGGTATTAGATTTTTTTTCAAGTTATATACTTGTTACTCCAAGATTTTTATACAGTCATTGAAACCATGAATCAAAATATGATTCTGTTTATTGATCCAAGTTGGAAGTTATGCATTCAAATATATATTCATCAATCATTCAGACATTCTGTGAGCATCTTACTTTGAGATATTTATTCGAATGAACTCCTAGAAAATCTCTTCATTAGAATGAGGGATATGCTCCTTGATATTTTCCATTTAAACCTCCCACTTCTCTCCTAATTCCATAAATTCACTATCAGCATTAGTACCAACAAATGTTACCCCTGGTACTTACTTGCTTCAGGATCCAAGGTCTGATTACCTCATGGATTGGACAGATACTTTTTAATATCTCTATTTTTGGAATCAATAAAAAATAGGGGTTCTTCCAAAAAATAATTTTTTCTATATAATATTTTAACAAGGTGACTGAGTGAATTGGAGTAGTCTTTACATGGCCATGAACTCCTCACATTCTTGATGAATCCATCAAAATCAACAAGGGTTTTCTTCTTTATTTGTTGAAAAATGAAGATATTCTTCCACCAATTCTATTTCTCATATCTTGGGGAACTGAGTTTCAAGATCTAAATCCTTCTCACGCTACATCTCCTCTAACCTTCCTCCTAGGAGGTCCTTCCCTTCAATGCCTACCTCATTTCCACGTCCTCTTTTGAGTGGGTTATGATCTTCACTTCCCAATATTGAATATATATTTTGAAATCCTATTCCATTGAGAATTTCAGTGGATCTCTTTATAGATTAGCCTTTATCAAGGTCCCTATCATGGAACATGGGTAGACCCTTACAATTACCTACCTGACCGATGAACACAGTCTAGTCATTAGAATGATAAAATAACGTTTTCCATTATGGTATATAATATTTAAAATTTTCACCCACGATCATTTTCAAGAGGTGTGTTAGATTAACTACATCTATATTAGAAGATAAAAAAACTTTATTATTCTAGTTTCCCATAGTAGGATGACCCACTTCAAGCACAATGTCCTTCTTATTGATAGCCTCCTAGGGTATCTGTCATATTGATAAGGACATAGTTCTACTCTACTATGATGAGAACCTTGATGTTGCATGAAATTATTCTGAAAATATATTTAAACATTCCAAAAATATACAGTGATTGGTAATATAGTATTTTTATATTTAGGTGTGAGTACTTGTAAGATAACAAGACTTAATCTCATAAAGTTTTCACATAGTAATCTCTATGATTAGAGGTTATGTGAAAATCCACACTAATAAGAATTCCATATGTTTTTGTGTTATCAGAAATTTCTATACGTTTTTGTGTGTGATGGTATATAATCTTTAAAATTATTAATTAATTAAAGTTATAACCCGTAAACTTAGATGAATTTTTACAAACCATGATGATAAAAGTTCATGGTGAAGTTTGATACATTCAGTGTGTCATGAATGATGTTTTATTAATGGATATGTCATTGAATGATTTATCCCCTATATATTTTTAGAATATATTATTTCATACCTTTTATTGAAATATAACTATCACATTAAATTCCATGGACATTTTGTATTGATGTGTTTACTTTAGATAGTCATAGAATGTTGTATCAGACCTACAGGTTGATGAAACATATGTGTAACCATCTTGATGAGATATTGAGAGGAATGGATTATATTATATAGTGATAATCCATATGTGGTTGTCCCTATTGAAACATTATGGTCTTTCTCTTGGATATCTTGACCCATTTGTCGATAGTAACCTTGGACTTTAGGTATACCTGCCTAATGCCAACAAGAAATAATGCTAAAGGGTCACACACAATGTGCTTCCAGTGATCTTAATTAAATTATATTTCAATTTGTTGAATGGAATAAATATTATTCTTAAGATCTAGGAATAATTGTTTTTACTCTTATTGATCACATATATTAAATTAATATTTATTTACTATATTGTGAATATAATATATTTATTTATTTTATAGAATATTTAATCAATGGGTTCTGGATTGAAATAATTATTTAGTACAAGAATGTTTATTCATTTATTTAATATACAAGGGGATGGTGAATGTACCAAGGCCTAATTCATTATTAAATATTAATTTCCCACCCACTAGAATATATTTGTCATTATGCAAGTTAGGGAATTCAAAAAAATATTGATAATTTTATTCATTATTATGTGGCATGGGATTTGTTAAGAATTATTATATTATTTAAGTTCTTAAATTAAATTAAATACAATATATCCAAAACTGAAACTCTATATATATATATATGTCTATTTTTTAGGGTTAATCAAAAATTGGGAATAGAGAATCATTGAGCACAACATACTTCTCTCTCTCTCCCTCAAATTCCTCCCATACTCTTATGAAGAATTGGAAGGATTCTATAATTCCTAAAAGATATTTGAGTGATCAAGATGATGAACACAATAAAATTGAATTTGTTTCATATCTCTAGAAAATTAGTTTTTTTTCTCAGAGATTAAAGGAGAACATGGGGATCCCCACTAGAGAGATTCTACACTTGGATCGTTACAACACAATGAAGGTAATACAAGGAGTGTTTTTCAAATGATTAACATCATCGTCACAGAAATATACTCTATCTAGGTATTATTTTATTCCATAATAAATAAATAAATTATAAATTTAACATAAAATATGCCCTAATAGGGTTTCGGGAAAAAAAATATTCAATGAAATTTTGAACCAATTCCCATTAAAGGTGCTTCTACTTCACCCGAAACATATATGTTCCTCCATACACAACGAAGGTAATATGAAAATGGTATATGTTTGATCAACATCATTATCAAACAAATTTACATGACGAGGTAAAATTTTCATCTAATCCTAAATAATTAAATTATTAGTTTATCATGAAATGATCCCATCTGAATTATATGTATTCATTTTTTAATATCTAGTGGAATATATTTATCTCTTGTGTTTATGTCTTGTTAAATTTTTGGAATTATCTATAAAATCGACAAAAAATTTTATATTTATTCTCCCACCATGGGTCTTCCATTGTAACTGGAACTTTCAACTGGTATCAGACTGGTTGCATTTCAAATTTATAATTATTCATTTCATTTTTGATATATATACATAATAGTGGTTATATATTTCTATTATAAATTAGTAATTATTTAATATTATTTTTAATTAAATGTATTTAAATATATTAATAATCATCATTAAATGTTTCATTTTCTAAAAGGACTATGAACAGATGAAGATTGACCAAATATTCCCTTTGTTAGTGCAAATATATTTTCCTATAAGATTGGGTTTAATTGAATTTTATTAATTTATATACCATGAACCCATGTTCACTATAACTAGACGTGCAATGGATTACATGTCATGAAAAACAGTAACTAAATGCATTGAATTTATTTCACACTGTGTGTATACTGGGCCAACTGGGCTCACACTTTGTCAGAATACACTCCATGTAGCTAGCGTACATGTTGTATACTCTACACGGTTTAGTAGTGAAATTCGTGCAAACCATGAGGTAAATTACATCGTAAAAAATAAGTAATACTGATTTATTGGGTCATCAATGAAATATAGGATATGTAGATATAATACAATGTATTTATTTCATTATTTTCCAGGTCTAAAATACACAATAATTCATTCGACGATTCAAGTTGACTCCCAGAAAGAAGAACACAATGTTTAGTTGGCATACACGTCGTGTTGTCTAGTTTTAAATAACTCATTGAGCATTCTATGGGCTGTGAGGACCAATGTAAATATTGATACACAATGTTTATTTGGATAGTACATGCCATGTAGTCTATGAATATTATACGATGAATCCCCATGCTTTTATCTTAGTTACACATCAAATATGGTGGATGATGTGTTCTTTGATAGTACACACTTTGTTGTCTCATAATAAAATATACAATTAAATCATGTTAAATTTATATTTAAAAAATTAAAAATTTATTATATTGATTGGAACCTTTTTTGAAAATTTAATAATGGTTATAATGAATTATAAAATTCTAAAATAATTTATTGTGATTATCTACGATTATTGGTGTTGTTGTTTATTTTTCATAAATTATTATATAATGGGTATCTCTAAGAGAATTACTATGATTATTAAGATAAAAGTTAATTAATTAATTAATCAATTTTTTAGTTAGTTAATTAATTCAAGTGTGTTTATATTAATAATAAATAATGGGTAGAAATGAATGTTAACCGGTGTACTTTTACATATTTTGTGTGTGCGTATAACCATTAATGATCTTGGCCATGAAATTTATATGCATTGGTTTAACTTAGTTTTCTTTCATGGGTTTACAATTATCTATTATTAAATTAAATGTTATGGCATTTGAGTGATCCCCCTATCCTTTATTATGTAGGGCATGCATATCTAAGGTCATTTATGTAATCCCCCTTATATAAATTATTTGCTTCCCCTAACATATGTGTGAGTTATAAATACATGTAATAAATAGAGCATCCTAAGGTACATGGCGTGGGTTAAATATAAACAATGATGACACCAAGCTAGGTTATGTAGAGTTGGATAGGTTGAATATTATAACTTAGGCCCGGATTGGAAGGAGTATTTCCCTTGGTCATGGGTTGATTTATTTTTCTACCAATAAATAAACCATTTGATGAGCTCATGACAAAATAATTTATTTATTTGTTTATCAATTTCATGGGAATTATTTATTTTAGGTACATAATAATTCAATCTCATAAATAAATGTATTAATGTGAAAATATGTAATATAAATAAATGGTCTATGGATTGTTTTTCAAAATATGGTTAATTACATAAGTAAAATACATATAATATTAATAATACTTGTAAAAGATAAAACAAGATAATTTTACACATAATAAACAAAGTCCCTCAACTAAATATTAATTCATACATGGTATTCCATTATAGGAGTAGGAATGAAATACATGGAAATAAGTGTTTAATAAACCCTCATTGGGATGCATAATTTTATCATGGATTTATTATGAATTTTGTTGGTTCAATAAATCATCTTGAATTAATATAATTAGTCATCCATTTATTTGATGTAACTTGGAAAAATGTGTTGTGTAACTCCAGTTTCTGATTTCAGGATTGGGGAGTCCACTCAAGGGAACATGGAGTTGAAAACTCATAGTTCAGAATGACCTGCCTAACTAAAAAATTAAATTATATTGACCATCGCAAATTGGGGTTATGCAAAGGGTAATATAGATTATTAGCACTATAATTTCCTAGAAACTATACATTCTGAGTTCAATGGAGAGGGACGTTATGTCATGAAAAAAAGTAGGAGACCTGCCCAAATTGATTATTATTATTTATCAATTAATTTTTAATCATGAAAATTACTAATAATAAAATATTTATAATTTTATAATAAATTTATATTTCATCATAGACATTATCCTTATGATCCATATTATAGAAATCCCATCTCATCACTTGAAGTAACCTCTGAGAATGGTTTGTAGGCCTTTGGGATGTGTTGCGCCCTGAATGGAAATCTTACATGCTATATTAGTTACTAATCAATTTGATTTTAAAGGTCTTTAGTGATTAAGAGTGTGATGTATATAATGAACACATGAGTGATGTGGTTGAAATTTAGTGTTTAATGATTTCATCTAAGTCAGTTGAAATATTGAACTCTCATGAAAACATGGGTTCTTATAGTATCATCAAGAATCTACATTGTCTTTACTACGAGAGAAAATGATAAAAAAAATTTGATATATATAAGGAAATATTTCAGAGAAAGCATGTATGAGGAGTGCTATTTGGGCCTCATATAGTCAAAATCATTAGCTATATTGTACTCCTATAGGGTTCTAGGTTTAAACTACCCGGTGAATGATGCACCCGTCCCATTCTTGAATAAATTTCTCAAATATTCTCCATATTTTTTTTTAAATTTTAATATGAAAAACATTGACAAGAATATTCTAGATACTCTCACATTTATTCCCTAAGTATACTGGGTGATGAATTCAAAAAATCATTTCTTACTTATGTAGAATAAAAGGAAGGTCATGGTGAAGAAATATATATATAAAGACCCTTCTAAATTACTTAAAAATAATGGAAGGATCAAGGGAAATGTATCGGAATATGATGATGTGTGTTTCTCATGTGGCAAGAAGGGATTCTAGGATAAAATTTATTCTTAGGAAAATAAGAAAGAGGGAATCTTCATTTGTTTTTTTTATCTTGTGTAATTTATCTACATAATCAAATTAGGTATTAGATATATCATGTGGTGATCACATATGTATTCAAATATAAGATCCAAGTAGATTCAGAAAGATTAATTGGGGGAGGTAAATCAATGAGTAGTCAAAAGTTCCATTCTTATTTTCACGTCTATCATGGACTACAACATTATTTTTCTTAAAGGAATTATTATTTTTGAATGATTTTTATTTTTTTCCATACATTACCAAGAACATTGTTTTTGTATCGATAATTGACACGGATGGATTGATTTTCATGATTTGTAATAAATGATTATTCTTTTATAAATATAGTATATTTTATGGTAAGGAACATTTAAATTACCATATATATGTGTTGGATTACATGAACCAAGCAATAAAAATTGATAATGAAACAACTTCACATGTATCATACCACACCGAAATATAGAATCACCAACTAAGTCATGTAAATGAAAAGAGTTTTTCAAAATTATCCCAAGAATGGTATTTAGATTCTTTTTAACTAAATAAACATGGTTTGTTTCATGAATGTTTACATGAAAAGAGGAATAAATACCCATTTGGAGGAAAAGGAGAAGGGTCCAACGATATTCCTCAATTAGTTCATTCTAATATGTGTGGACCATTTCTATTTGATGAAAGGGGTAGGTACTCATTCATTGTAAATTTTATTTATGATTTTAATATATATGGATAATCCTATTATTGAGGTATTATTTCTATTCCTTTGAGATATTTAAAGAATAAAATTTTGAAGTTGAGAACCATATAAGTAAGAATATTAAAAAACCCTTCATATATAATAGTGGAAAATATATTAAACAGGACTTCATTGATTATCTAAGGAAGTTTGGGATCATATTCCAATTCACCCCACCATATACACCTAGAGGGAATAATGTAAGAGAAAGGGGTAACTATAATTTTCTAGAAATTGTGAGATAAATTATGAGTCTAGTGATTCCTCCATTTTCATTTTGGGGATACTCATTATAGACAATATCATAATTAGAAAAATATGTGCCAACTAAAGAAAAATATATTACACCATACCAATTAAAAAATGGAACGAAATATGTGTTGTTGTACTGACATGTGTCTGGTTGAGATGTGTTTGTTATGTTCTCTTCCAATAAAAAACATTTACACTAAGGAACAATGTGTAACTTTATATGATACCCAAGGGAAACAAGGGGATATTACCTATAAGAGCTCTTAGAAAAAGAGTTAATGGTGGAAATACACTCTATATAATTTGAAATGGAGAACATATCTAAAATTGGTAATTGGAGCAAGACAGGCTCCGATGAAGTATAGGATCAAGGTACACAAGTGGTGGAATATGAAAAAATTCCAAAAATCCTAATGGAAGAAGATGTTTGAGAGACATAAGTATAGAGAAGGAGTATAAGAGTAGTTAGAGGACCAAAACGATATGGTTTTCTAGTCACTGAAGATGGTGACTCATTATAAGTTGATAATAATTATCCACTACCCTAAAATGAAGTATCAAGTGGCACCAATGTTTGTAAGTGGAAAGAATCTATAAATTCTTAAATGGATTCGATGTTCCAAAAATAGGTCTTCATTTTGGTAGATACAATAGTGGATGTAAATTTTATTCATTTTAAATAGGTATTCAAGATGAAATTGGACATTGATAGAAAATTCATTACATATAAAGCATGTATGGTTGCAAAAGTGTTCAAAAAAGATCAAGGAATTAATTTTGACCTAACTATTTCCCATGTTTTTTTGTTGAAATACATTATAATTACACCTTCCATCATGTATTTTGATAAATATAATATTTTTAAAATGGATGTAAAACTATCCTTCATTAACACTATCCTTTGGGACGATTTTTATATGAACAAACTAAAGGGTTTATGACTCCCAAGGATTCCAATAAAGTATGACTATTGAATATATCCATTCATGGATTAAAGAAGTAATCCAGGTCAAGGATAATTCATTTCGATTAATCTATAATTGAATTTGGTTTCCTAAATATCGAATACAATCCTTTTGTCTATAAGTAGTTTAGTTGGTATGTTGTCATTTTATGAATACTATATGTTGATGATATATTACATATTGGAAATAAATTACCAATATTTTATTTTTTTCATGCCTGGTTGAATAAATATTTCTCCATGAAGGACATAGGTGAGGAAACATATATTCTTGGGATCACGATACCTCATGATATATCGAAGATAATTCTCGGTTTGATTCAAAGTATTTATATTGAAGAGATATTGATGATGTTCAGTATTGAACAATCCACGAGGGGATTATTGTTGATGTATCATAGAAATCATATTTACAAGAAAATGTGTCTTCAAACACATGTATAAAGAAAAATAATGTATACGATTCAATAAATATTATGGATTAGTTCAGTCATGTATGTTTTTCTTTCTACTATACTAGATGTCACATATGACTTGAGTATTGTAGGAAGATATCAAGATAACCCAAGTGACCACAATTGGATGACATTCAATATTATACTTAAGTATCTTTGGTTTACTAAGGATATTTTCCTAGTCTATATAGTATATGGGGAACTATTAATCATAGGATATACAGATGCTATTTTCCAAACTAATCAAGCCACTATAAAATTATAGATAGGATACATATTCACTTTGAATGGAGTTGTTTTGGGATAGAAGATATCAAAGAAGGTTGTGGTTGTAGATTATTTAAAAAATTATAAGTATGTTGAGTCTTATTAGGTAGGAAAATAATTAGTTTGGATAAAAAACATTATCTAAAATCTAGATGTGGAACCTAGTAGTAAAGAGCTTACCACACTCTATTCTGATAATACTAGAGTGGTGGCTCTCACTAAGGATCTAGAGTCATATTAGTGGATGAAGAATATAATTTGAAAGTATCTTCTATTGAAGGGTTTTTTATGAAGTTAATGTTGTAGTGAGAATAATATCTATATAATACAACATGGTAGACCCCTTGACTGAAGCCTTGCCTCTATAAAAATATGACCAACAATTGAGGTTAAGTAGACTGAAATCTGTATAAAGTTGGCTCTATTCCAGGGGGGAATTTTTTGGTGTTGGTGTTCTAGAACAAATTTTTTATACTTTTATTACATTTGTATTAAAATTCATGTATATAAATAAAAAACATCTTATTACATACTATTTATTGTTCTTTATGACTTTGACATAATAATTGATATCTATCACATTGATAAGGTCATAGTAGTTCCCCACAGTGATTAGAAACATGAATTTCCATGATGATATTCTTAAATATAGTTCTACAGTATGATAACATACTATAATAGGGTACATATTATGTACACTATCATGTGTGAGTACTCTTAAGTGATTGAGTCTTCTTCTCCTAAATTTTACATTCGGTAATCTCTAAGATGGGAGATTAAAAGAACTGACCCACCGATAGAAATTTCAAATGTTTTGGTGTAATCAGATATTCATATCATTGAGTATGTGTAATGGTACATAGTATTTGTGATTTTCATTAATCCATGTCATGACACATGTACTTAGAATTACTATCCAAAAGGATGATGCCATATGTTTGTGGGAAGTTTGGTATATTGGGTGTGTTGTGATTAACATGTTATTAAAGGATAAGTAGAAAAAGGATTTATCCCTACCATATTTAAAAAGGTATATATCGCATCCCATTTATTGGTATAGAACTGTTCAATTAAATCCCATTTCCATGGTGTAGTGACATTTTTATTTCAGTGGGTAAATGAAAGACATATCGAGCATAATGGTAGATGAAATATATGTGCAAAATTCGGGATAAGATATTGTGATGAAGCGATTTTATTACACAGTTAGTGTTTGTATGTGGGTTTTTATATTGTGAAAATTTGTTTTTCTCTTGGGTTATGTGGCCCGTTGCAACATAGTAATCTTGTACTTTTGTCAAGACTACATAATTTGGATGTGAAAAAATATTATAGGGTCATATACTAAGTGTTTCTATTGTTACCATTTAAATTCTGTTAAAATTTAATTAATAAAATACATATTATTCTCAAGTCCATAGAAAAATTTTATTAATGTTTTAGTGATATAAAATACTTTTTGATGAGTAAAATATATAAATAAATAATTATTCATTTATTTAATAAATTTTTAGGAGTTGGATCAAACCATTGTTGTGTCTGCTGATAAATATTAATTTTAAATCCTGTAATATAAAATTTATCAGTTCACTTTTTTGTATATGACAATAAATATTATTAATCTTATTAAACAGAATCGAGTTCGTTAAGGATTATTATATTATTTGGTCTAGTATTCTCTTAAATAATATTTTTCTCTAAACCCTATCTCTATAAATAGAAGGAAATGTATATTATGTAGGTTTAAGGAAACCATGGGAATCAATGCATAGAACAGTATTATCAATCCATTCTAAGTCTTCTCTTCCTCTTAGGAATGATAATAACGAGTCAGATTCCTTCAATATTAAAGGTACTAAATGTGATCAATATGAACAAAACAAGACTATTGATTTGACGCCCCAGCACCCAGAGATCAATCAACTTCATTAAGAGATCAATGGAGCATGTGTGGATAGCTACTAGGGGAATTTTATAAATGTATCCTCTCTATGTAATGAAGGTATTTTGAGAAGGGTTTATGTGTGATCATTATCGTCATTGAATAATGTTAAATTATAAGATAGCATTTTATTCTGATCATAATTAAATTAATTATGAATTTAATGTCAAAATATCCCCTTCATGTTTTTGGTTCTCTTATATCAATATTAGATGGAAAAAATTCATAGGTCATGGCATTCACATCATGTAAAATATTATGAACGGTCCATCAAATCAAAAAAAATTAGTTATTATGTAACCACAAAACTTATTTTGTTCCTAGATCATTAAATATGTTTGAAAATGAACACATTTTTATCTGGTATCATATCATTCATGAGAACAAGTAGTCTTGTAAATATGGTGTTTCTCCATCTGCTTCTAGTAAGTATGTACATTCAGTTTTCCTCATCTCTAGTCTGAAAATTAAATCATTGATATATTTCCTGATAAATAAAATGTTCTTACAACTCATCTGGAAAAATGTTTCTTGAATAAAAACAATATAAACAAGGAAAAGTATTTTAAAAGAGTCATATGCATTATCTATTGTAAACTTGTCCAACAATTTTACTCCATTTTCATACTATTTTTCACACAATTCGAATCCTTCCATTTTCAATTCATACCCATAATATTATGTTTAAAAAAATTTATATTTATATAAAAATAATTAAATACACATAAGTTATTCAAAATAATTGTATAAAGATATAGAAACATATAAGAATTTTGATTATTTTCCTTAGAAAAAAGTCATACTTACTATGGACACTCAATGAATCTATAAAAAAATTATAATGAAAAAAATATAGAATTTATTAAAATTTTAATGTTAGAATCCTTCTTCTGAGAAGTGTTTACATTTATAACCTCCCCTTATAACAAGAATTTTTAGTTCCTAAAACAAAATAAGATGGTGTGTGGTAACAATAGAGTATGAAATTAATGATGGATATAATATTTAAAGTAGAGAGATCAAGGTTGTAGCTAAATTCAAATAATGGGATCCCACATGGGATGATACCCACAATGATTTTGATTTCACATGTGTTATACTATATTCATAATTCAATAATAATTATCATATTTTACTATTACTGTTGAAGTAATTTAATCATTTGAATATCATTAGTGATGATTTCTAAACATTTATAATTTTACACATGGGTAAACTGAAAAGAAATAAAATGTGGTGGTCAAAGAGTTATAAGGTCCTCAAAGGAGTGAATATATAATGGAAAATTCATAAAGAATCATTTAATCTACAAGATATTATTGTTCTAATATAATAATAGTAGAATGATACATATTGATATTTTTGGTATTTGTGGAAATAATTAAAGGAATGGATTGTGTGATATTAATAAATATACAATGAATATAATTAAAAAATCAACCATTGCAAAACACATATGTCAATAATGTGAACTGACCAAAGTTTTAATGGCTACAAGTTATGATGAAAATGTGAAGTATAATGATGATTGTGGTGTGAAAACTTAAATTAATATATGTACTAAAAGGGTTATTTTAATTATAGATAATAGATTGATGATGACTAGGTCCATACAAATAATTTTTTTTAGGGATATAATGAAATCTAAATTTTACTAGGCTCAATATGATGTCATATTAGTCAATCAAAACCTATTGGATATAAGAAACATTTATGTGCTTCATTTGAGATGAATTATAAATTGAATATTTATTGGTTTCATCATTGGTGGAGAACCTGATAATTATTTGAAGGATAATTAAATTATAAGTAATGTAGGGAATTGGAAATTATTTGGATCCATTAAAAATCAATAATATATTCATGGATTGTTCTTATTATTGGAACAATCTAGGAAGAAAGAAGTAGTCAGGGGATTTATTTTACAGAAAAAATAATGTACATCGATTTGAGGAAGTAAAAAAAAAATTGAGTCAATAAGAAAATTTATTTGGGTAATATACTTATATATGTCATTATCATGTTATAAAAATAAATTTATATTATAAACAATTTTCTATTAGAAAGTAATGTGGTCACAAAAAAAAGAATCCAAACACATAAGTCTGAATTTTTTGAAGAAAAACAAAAAATATATACTATTAGAATTGAAAAAGAAACAATCAAACCTGAGTACCCATACCCTTTAGAAATCAATACTAAATAGAGAACCATGATGAAATTGGATAAATCATTCCTGGGTAATAACAAAATTTTTGGTATCGATCATTTAGGCTAGGTCAAGCCACTAGAGTAAGGGAATGAGGACAATATGGTGCATTGGAAATGAATAACTAAAAATAGTGAAAGAATGAATTATAGAACAATGTGTGGTATAAATAATAAAATACCATAAATTCTGATATGGTCGATTCATCTGATATGTTCAAGGGAGTGGCCGAGGTTTTCTTCTACGAGAGCTTTAACAATGTGAAGGATTTGGTTTTGTTAGGGTTCAATTAATATTATTGAGATGAGTTTTATTAGCACAAAAATAAAAACAATATTCCTATAAAACCTATCTTTAACAATGCTAAATTTAGAGCTGATAAAGAGTTATATTTATTATCACTTTTGGAAGCACTGATAAAAACTATTTTAAAAAAATAAAAACTTATTAAAATAATTTATATTAAAAATAGATAAATAAAAAAAGGAAAAAATAATTAATATTTCTAATGAATATATAATCCTAGGTGCATGAATATTAAAAATGAATAAAATTAAATAATTAAAGATTAATAAACTTAAAAAGTATTTACAAAATGGAATATTTTTATAAAATATATAAATTATTAAAAAAGTAAAAAGTGGATATATATAAAAATATAGATAAATTCATATTATAAAAATAAATTTTAATGAATAAATAGGTATAAAAAATATTAATAATGAATAAATTACAAAAAAATTACACTATAAGTCAATAAACAATATTAAATTAATGAATGTTAGAAAAGGGAGAAATTAAAAAAATAACAAATCTATAGATTGAAAAAATATTATGAAATTGAATAAGTGTTATTAATTTTATATATTTATTAAAATTTAAAATGAAAATGAATACATATTAATTATATAAATTATTCATACCATATTAGAAACACTAAACGGTAATGAACAAGGATTTTAAAAAATTATTAAAAAAGGTAAATATTAAATAAAATACTAAAAAAAATACTAAAAACTAAATAACAGAAAATATTAAGAACAATTAATATTATTTATAAATAAATAATATTCAAAATGAATAAATTAGAAACATATTATAATGAAATTTATAACATATTTTAAATGAATACAATAATAATGAATATACATTATCAATTAAAGAGATAATATATTAAAAATATTATGTTAATAAATAAAATTATAAAAAAGATATTAAAAATTGAATAAATTATATAAATGTTGTGTGTGTGTGTTTCTATATTAAATTTCATTAATTATGTAATGGGATTTATTCCCACTAGCCCTACGGGGCATGTATTGAAAAAATAATGTTTTATGGGTGGGTTATCCCCTTGGGGGCTATGGATGCATATCCAACCCGTGTATAAGGTGACTGTGTTTAATTATAAATATTAAAATGTAAAAAATAATTTTATTTAATATGTAACTTCTATTACTCGATACTAATTAGTAAATATTTTTAATTACTATATATTTATTGTTATAAATCATTTTTCACGAGATATATAACTTATTAAATGAAATTTCATATTGTATATTTACAGTGAATAACTATTCATCAACGGATGATTCTTACCATATCAGATAGAAATGGAAACCAATAGTTGCAGTAGTAGGAATAATGGCATCAAAAATAATATTTTTTCCATAAAGTAGTGACTAAGAAAATGGTTCATGAATACCAACAATATCAACTGAAGGAGTTGAAATTAAAGAAATTATTAATACAAAAGTTGTGGTTAATAGGTTAGGGATTCTCAAAACACCAAATCATCCAATGTAATAGTATTTTTCAGTGATGGTTATCCAGTTAAAGAATCAACCCCACAATATTTCCATTTCACATATCTCTAAAATTGCATTCATAGAAATAATTTTATTTATTTATCATCATGGACTTACAAGAACATAAATTGAAGGATATTAAATAAAAAATTACATTTTTATACTTGTTATAAAACAGTATAACATAACTGATATCTCTCTTTAAACCAAATAAGGATGGTGAATAATAAGTTAAAAAATCAAATTCAATAAAAATGATTATAATGGGTTGCCTGAGTCTTGAACCTAGAATGATTCGGATTGAGAATAATTTATTTATATAAATATTAAAATAATAAAATAAAATTTTAAAATATAAATAAACAAATATCACCCAAAAATATGCTTCTTAATTTAATTGCACACAACATTCCATATGTATATAGTATTTCCGCCTATACTACTGAAATAAATCTATTCTAATAATTTAAGATATTAAATTATTTGATACATACTTTTGAGTCTTCAACTCCAAATGTTCATACCACAAAAAAAAACGAATGGAATTTTGTTGTCCCCTTACTAATTGATTTATAAGTCCCTTTTAAGTACATGATTTAATTATAAATCAATGGATAAATGATAAATAAAATACATCATACAAATAATATCCAAATTCAATATAAATCCACTATATGAAAACTATTGAGATGTCTAATATCTTGAAATAACAAAAGAAAGAACATCCTCTGTTGTAAAAAATAATTCCATAATTCCAAACAGAATATTTTCTTCAAAAAACAACGTATAGTCAATTTTTGATTGTGAGAAATAGTTCTAACAAAAGAAAAATCATGAATATAAATTATTTTAAATAACTATTTTTTAGGATCGGATGTGAAAATGAGAAATATTTCTATGGATAAACTAAAAATGTTAAAAAAAATTATGATTCCACTAAATCAAACCCACCCGAATTACATATGGGATGCCCAAATACATTAAAAAAAATTTCAATAGCCAATGATCCCATTAGAGGAATTATATGAAATATGATATCAAACTTATTTTTTATTCAGTTATCAATTATATATGAATCTTAAAGAATTATACATTGTAGCACTAGATAATTTAGTCTATTCTTTAATGATTTCTAAAAAAATAAAAAGATTTTTTTGATATATTTCTATGGAACACTGGTTGATACCACCCAAAAAACGATATTTCAATTAATTATCATGGTAATATTTATATTTTATCATTATAATATGATTTCCTTTTAAATACAAAAAGTCTTTTCCTTTCTATCTAATGTATTACACGAAAATATCCTTTCAAAACATTATAATGTTTGTAAATTCTAATATATCTACAACAACAAGGGGTTATATTTTTTCCATAGAAAAATATTCTATCAATAAGGATTATAAAAACTTTTTATTATAAATGTAACCATTTGTTATAGAAGAAAAAAATTGATTCATATTCATATATTTGAGAATTATATAAATATAAGATCAATTTTTTTTAAAAAAATATTTAAGTAAATATCTTTTTATATAAACAAAATTGATTCAAATTAAAAAAAATCATGGAAAGAGAATAAACCATAAAATTAAAATAATTAGAATCCTTCACTCAGAAATGAATAATTTTATCCATGATATCTAGATATATATGAAAGGTATTAGTATATTTGATACACCATTTAAATTGTATAAATTTTCCCCTAAAGAGATAATATTGAATGAATGGATCTTACATTTTTAAATTTTTTTGTTTACTAATTTTCTAAAATCTAATAAGAATAATGTAAATGGATTTTCAAAATCACTGAAAATACCATTTTCAGTATAATTTGCAAAAAAATCACAAAAATGGATTTTTCATAGAATCATTAGTGGAATTAATAAGAATATAGTTTGGTTGATAATTTTGATTAATGAAACATTTCAAAATTATGAAACTGAATGGATTATCATAACCAAAATTATTTACAATAATAGATATAGTGAAACCATGACCATGATTTAGTAAATCAAAAAACTTTTAAAGGATAGGTGAAAATAAAAAGTAAAAGTCCCTGTTATGAATTCTATATCATTATAAATATATTTATAATTCCTCCATTTGGAAAATTTTATTTAACCCATGATGAATAATATTTTTATTTAAGCCAATGTAAATAATTTATTTTTGGGCCATTATTCATTGTATGATAAAAATCAAAATATAGTATTATTATAGTAAAAACAAAATAATCTAATAGATAATAGGGGTTAATTCAAAATTATATCATTTATTTGTTTCCATATAGTTACTTTCATGTGAATTATTCGTTTGTGGTGATCATAATGGTCACAATCAACTATTTTATCAATATCAATTGCTCTTCTGATTTTAGGGAAAAATTATCTTTATCAATATGTCTATTATTCTACATATGATTCTCCCCTATATTGAAGGGAAAATAATTATGTTTCATTATAAATAAACAATAAACTCTCATTAGAGAGAGATAAATTTTCATGACAGTCAATATTTTATTTTATTAACATAAAATAAAATAAAATATTATCATTATTAAAATAAAAGATACCGAAAGATCATTAAATATTATTTATCATTACATTATATTTATTATTATAATGACTTCGGTCCATAAAGTTATGATTATATATTTCAATCAACTAAATCAATTTGAAATTAGTTTGTTCCAACCAAAATTTCAATCAAGGTATTGTACAAATACGGTAAATACATGAAATGACCATAATGAGAAATTGATATGACAAGTAATTTTTTTCATTAGTTAATTTTAAGGATCGTTCATGGTCTTAAACAAATTACTAATGGTATGGGTGAATCTCTTATTTCCAAAATATATGTAAAAAATTTATCTGTAATTAAATGTTGATAACTCTACCATTTTTGAGTTAAAAACACAAAAAATAATTTAATGAATTCAATAAAAATAAAAATAACCAGATGAATAAGATACGATATAAAAAAAATAACTAAAATAAAAATAAAAGTAAATAAATGAATTTATTAGGAAAATAAATTAGATCCATATGCAATCTTAATTATAGTATCATAGGTCATTATGGAATGGTTAGAAAATATTCAATATTTTGTTATATTTTGTTATATTTTATATTTCTATTTTTATTTTTTATATAAAAACATATCAAAAATTTTTATATATAGTAAGAAATCATATATGTTATGTTGAGGAAACAAATAATGACTCATGTTAGATTAGAACATAAATTTCTACATTTTCGAATTCAAGTTAAATAATTTCTACATCTACTTCAACATATTTATACATATACTTATACTTCTATATAGTAGATATAATAAACAATATGTATTCTACATATATATTCTACAATGTAGATATAACAAAAAAATCATATATGGAATAAAAATAAAAAGAACAAAGGAATACAAAAAAATTTTGTTGAGGGATTTAATATAGTATAAAAAATAGTATACAAATATTTAGGCTAAACTGATCTTTAGTATTACATCATCTGTAAATTTAAATTAATTATTATGATAAACCCATTCCTTATTTAAAAAATGGTGAACTTTTATCGTAGGTTGAGCACGTATTTTAAGGAAATATCAAAACATGAGAAATATTGAAATATTTTTTCCTTTTAATCGGATCATAAAACCCCAATTTTAAAATTTGTCATCCCTATCTTTGATATGGAATATAAATTACAACTATTTTATACATGGTTCATTAGGATAGATCTTTATGAAATATATACCCTCAGAAACCTATAGGAATCCTTTTCCTCATACATATCAGGAAATAATAATTTTTTGTCTATGTTTTGTATTGTTGAAAATTAGAATGTCTAATACATTCATTAAATCATTAATCAACATATTTTAAAATTTTAAAAATTAAATAATTAATAATCATCATTAAATATAATAACATTTTAATTTAATGGGGTAATTGGGGGTTAGCTATTGTATTTATATATTTTTTTGAAATAGGTATCTTGTTTACTTTTTTTATTTGTATTTATAAGAAATTAGTTTTTAAGAGAGAGAATATTTCAGTATTTTGAATTTTAATCGAGTCTTTAGACAATAAAAAATATATTTTAAATTTTTAGGATCTATTTTTACTTTGAATCCATAGGTTTTTATATTTTATATCTCCTAAAAATACTTTTATAAAATAGTCTAGAATACCAGATTATTTTAAATTTCCTTTTTTACATCTATTATTGTTGTATATTTATTCATATTCATATATTCATATATATATATATATTCACATATATATATATATTTTTAAATTAATATATATAATAATTTATATTTATAATAAAATAAAAGAATATATAATAAAATACTAAATAAAATATTGATGATGTTGGAACATTATAGATTCAAACTAACCCAAGATATTGAAGTCTTCTAAAAAGAATATTTTCTAATAATCCTCCATCATTGACTAGTATTTTTTAAATCTATACAATAGGTTGGCTTACTAGTATTTTCACTCTAATGATTTTGAAAGAAGTATTACTACATAAAATGTTGTTATTGATTCATCTCATAAACCGGAAATTGGGAATCTCGATATAATAGCTCCAAAAATATAAATATATTCATTAAGATATGAATGATTCTTATTCCACAATAAGGATATCTCATTTTCACTATCACATATATTAGAGGGTTTGACTGTGAAAATAAAATGATAGATTAAAATCAATTTGGGTCCATCACCATGGGTTCTAATGAACTATATAATATAGAATTGGCCAACTAGGCCCTATAGATTCGGATTATACAAAATAAATCAATTTTATACTGTAATACAATGATATCCTATATTTATGGAAAATCATACTGCTAATAAAGGACATATTTATCAGTGATAGAAAATAATTCTGAGAAATTGTGCTTTTATCAGCACTAATAAAGATAGTATTTTATTAGTTCTTTTTCTTATCATTGATAAAAGGACCCTTTACCATATATTTTACTAACACTAATACATGAAACCCTTTTATCAGGTCTTTTAGGTAGCACTAATAAAGGGATTCATTTAATATTACATGATCTATAGTAGTGTTAGCACTCATAAAGGGTAAAAATGTTTATCACTAGTTCTGTGGTAGTTTATGTATGATATGTATGAAATTACTTTTCAACTGTTATATAATTTTAATGAATTAATTTTTTTGGGTGCATTATTACTTAGATAATGCTCCTAGTTGAAATTTTGATATCAGACATGTGGGGGTTATTTATTATAACCATCAAATACAGCCTATAAAAACGGAATATAAGTCCATTATTTTGAAAAACCATATTATATGAATAAACCTTTTTAGAGGATTTTTTTTGTTTATATGTGTTTATCTAAAATAAATTTCATATATAGTAATAAACCAAAAAAATACATGTGTGTTTTTTTTGTTTTAAATATTGTATAAATATTCAAAATCATAAAAATCCCAAATAAAATATATTGACATCAATTTACTAAAAATTAAAATATTTAAATGTTGTAATGATATTTAAATTTAGATATTTTAACTTAAAAATTAAAAAACTAGAAATTTCAATGTTTATGGTGAAGATGTGGAGGTGGACAACAATACATTGAATAATAAATAAACTCAATGTGAAAATTATTAATAAAAATAATAATAATTCAACTATCAAGTGATCAAAGTGTATTCCCAAATGAAGAACATAATAATCTTAAATAACATATATTAGAAATAAATATTTCATAATTTACTATCTAATATCATTTTGTCACAAAAAAATTTTTTTTGATAAAGAAATAAATATATTTATTGTGGGCTACCATGTGTCTTCTAGAGTTAGTTTCATTTTTAATCTTGGATTCAGTTCTGTCGCCTCAATTAGTGTCATTCGAATCATCACCTTCATCATGGATAAAAGTAGATAATTTTACTGTGAAATTAAATACTCCATTGTAGTTGTAAAGAACCATATTCTCCTGAAAACATATTTGTTTATTTTTAATTATATATATGTAAATTTTTTAATTATGTTTATTATGTTATTAAAATTAATTATATAGGTATTTATCATCATTTTTTAGCATTGATAAAGAATTATCACTATCAGTTCTAAATATAAAGTTTTCATAAAACATATATTTATCAACACTAAAATTATAACCCTGATTAAACCCTTCATGATATTTTAAATATAACCCTAATACATTTCGTCATCCATTTTTCATTCAAGCTCCTGTGGAACTGAATATTTTAAATCTCAATCCATTGAACATCTCAGATGAATTGACACTTTAAAATCCCAAGGAATTTGACTTGGGTTCATCACTCCCCTCAACATATTTGGGTGTTTTTAAATTTCCCAAAGGGTATAAATAGTGTGAATGAGTGACCTTTTTCCCTCAATCAACCTCATTGATTCTCCACCAAATCCCCCCCACCTCGATCCATTATTTCTTTATCCTCACCATCTCCTTTATTTTCATTTCGCTGATTCATCATGATTTATCACTCCAATTTATTTGATATCCTATTTGTACACTGTAAATACTCGTTCCACTTATCATGTATGGTGGTGAATGAAAATGATGACTATGAAACGTTTTTACAGTAAAAATTTGGTAATATGTTCCATGTTCTATGTATCATTCCTACTATAATGGATTAAAATAAAACAATTGTAATAATTTTCTTCCATTACCAAGAAGAATAACACCAATCATTTAAACGTATCATTCATTATTTATAATTTCTATAAGAATTATTAAAAGGGTTTAATTTGTTCTGTATGAATTGTTCCAATTTTTTATATTTATATAACTTGATAATCAAATTACCAATAATTTTGATACTTATATACAGACACAGGAAGACACAGATATATATATATATATATAGATACATTTTTTCATTTCTAGAAAACATTATGTGTCAATATATGAAACTAGATGAGTGGTATCTATATTTATAAATGTATATATCTATAATGAAAAAGGGTGGTTCAAGAACTCAAATTATATATCTTGATCATGGTTTTTAAATATTTTTTTTATAAATTAGATTCTTTATATTCTATTTCCAAATGTTAGTAGTATTTTCAAATTAAAATTCATTAGTTGGCTTGTTTTACATTCATGAAATGTTTTATAAAAGGCGATTTAATTTTATAAATCCTTATTATGATGATAGTGATTGTTTTTTATTACTCTTGGGTTGTTTAAAATTATTACTTTTATTTAAGAAATGGAATTTTTTAATTTTCCATGTGGTGTTTAATGAATTAAATTTCATATCATGGGTTTTTGAAATCCCCCTTAGATAAAATGTGAGTTTTATGAAATAGATCATGGGAACCCCCACTTGATATTTTTGGAACATTTTATTAAATTCAAGAGTTTATTAAAACTTTTGGTTCTTAGGAACATGTGATTGGATACTATCAACATTTTAATCATTGAAAAAAAGATCAACTTCAGATCCAAATAATCCTATCACTAAAACACCACCTGGCTCACTATGTACCGTGTAATGGAATGAATAAAAATAAAGTCCTCCCTCTTATTGATTTCAATTTCTCATTAAAATTTTTGGATCATTTCTCTCTATTTAATCATATGAGACAACATCGAATTAATCCAACATGTGATCTTCTTTTGAAAATTTCTCACTCTAATTTCATTGAGCATCTGACTAAATAAGGATGTTTATTAAATGACCTTATATATTGAAAATAATATCCCCACATATCATGTAAATTTGTGATTTTTAATGATAAGTAAGATATGTTTTTAAATTCATAAATGGAAATCTAATCCAAATTATAGGTAACCTTATTTCTCTTATGAAATTAAATCATAAAAATATTCCAATTTTATTCCAAAACTATGTAGGAAATCCCCAATACATTTTATATTTTTATTTTTGTGAACAAATTCATTATAAATTTTTCAACCCAAACTGCTAACCTCGTGTTCTGTTAATAATTAATTCATGTAAGAATGATTCAAAAAGTTAGAATACATAAAATGTGTTAGATCATTGTTAAGATGGATAATTCATCATCATTTCCTTCACAGTGTCCTAGTTTTTTATATTTTCCTTAATAATAGTTTCTTTCCCATAATGACTCCATTAAGGATTCCTTCAACATTAATTTCATCCTCTATTGAAATTTATAATTGAGTCTTTATTCTTAGTTTTTTCATATTCATTTCCTTAATTTACACACTAGTATTTTTTTTAGATTTGATTATCTTTGTTATATTAATGTAGGATAATTTTATTTCAGGTTAACCTAGGTAGTTGGGGTTATAGTCCAATAATTATTGTGAGATAAGGATTCATATTGATCCCACATGGACACTTATTCATCCTTTGTCCTCAAAATTATAAATATTGTCTGTTTTTGAGAAATAAAATATCTAGACCGACAATAACATACATGAGTGGTATAATCATTTTATAATAATATTATGCTAAGAATATATGTTTTATTTTCTATAGTGAGATATTATTTAAGAGCCCACTTAGGATGAAAGTGATCAGGGTATCACTATCTACCTGAGTAACCTTGATGGTGTGTTAGTGTAGAGACCCATAACTTGACATACATGGACATTAGATTACTTTTTCGGAATACTTAATACATAACAAGAACCAACACTCAAGGACTGTAATAGTTTAGTGTCTTTGGAAACTCAGAATATAATATTCTAATAGTGGTGAATGATCTTCAACATCTCCCATAAAGATCTTCCCCTTTTTGTTTTCTTACCTAAAACCTTTCTTTAAATCCTGGGGAAAAGAAAACATATAAAAAGGGTGAGCTCAAATTCTCTGTAAGGTTAACCATGGAGAAAATAAAACATGTCATATACATTTGAACTTAAAAACATGACCATAAGGTTTAAACATCAAGATCATGAGCAATGACATAAAACATGGAAGTACGTAAGGCATAGATCATAAAGAAACATTAATCCTGATAAAATAGCATGGGAATAAAACATGTAATTTTGGAAACAATTAAACACATGTTATGATTTCTATAGTATCCAAGGCATTGCTACCAAGACCATCTTAGTGGAAAAAGTACCTTTCTGAATCGAGTTCACTCCTCGTTCCAGTCCTGTATCACTGAACTGGATTAACTTACCACTCCAGCCATGTCTATCTCATGAGATTTAAATCTTTACCCAATGCATTGGAGGACGATATAGGTCCCACCCATATCATAATGAAATAATTCTTTCTTGTTCCAAAACATGAACATAAATCATTCGTGATTACGAAATGTATAAAATGGGTTTCATAAACATCATCACATCATAACATAATCCATACAAAAAAAATCGATATCATTTCATCATAAGAAAAGTGAAACCATGTAAATCATAGTGACATTATATTTGAAACAAACACATATGAAATGATTCCATCTTATATGATAATGGTTTTGATAAAACACTTGAAATGAATTCTTGAGGAAAATATGCTTTCTTCTTCAAAATCATTTTCTTTTCACAAAATTCGATGCCATTTTAAAATAAAAGAATTGTGTTGAAAATAGTAATTAATTCTTGTAGAGTAAGATTCATGAAAATAAGGCGTTATGAAACCATAAAAATATGTCCATGCCGTATAAGTTAAAAAAACATTCTTCTCGCACTTTTTCCAGAAAAGTCAAAAAGTACCTCATATGGTAATCAAAAGAATGATTCCTTCCATACCATGTGGTAAATGTAAAAAAAGGGTAAAAATGAATTTAAACATAAATTTAAGAAAATTAGAAATTTTATGAAAACATTTTGAGAACATATGGACATTGATAATAAATACTTACGAATAAACAATCTCAGATAAGAATGAGATTGGAATAATTATCCCTTACCATATGTCCAATTTCTATAGTATGTGTCTGAGACTCCTATATAGTGGGTTTAAACATATTATTAAGTTGTAACAAAATGATAATAATATTTATGATATCATATATGATTCACTTACGACTTTATATTATCCGTTCATTTGTCAATTCCATGTTAAAGCAGATTTTGGGTAAAATCGTTTCATTTATCATCCGTGTTTTGACTTGTAATTATTAATACGATTACTTAGATCAGGATTACTTAATACCAGAATATAAAACATGATTTTTATATAATATATATTCATAAAATACATATATATATATAATAGACCGATAAATGGAAAGAAATGCACCGTTCATGGTGACGGTAGGTTGTACGTACGCATGAACGCTGTTTTTCCTTTCCTTATTGAATTGAATGGAATAAAGAAGATGAAATATATATTTATATATATACACATAAATTAAGTAGCTTAATTATGTCATATATGTCATTATTATTCTTTATATATACTTTATAATCATTCTTGAATGGTTAATATGGAGAATGAATCTCATTGCGTCATGGAAACGGTAATCCGTACATACGTACGAGCGATGATATCTTTCCCATAATTATTGAATGGAATTGGAGTTGATGATAAAATATCATATAATTAGTATGATGTTATAATAATCATATATAGTTATTTTTTACACTATTATACCCATCCATGTAATTTGGTGGTGGAAAAATTGATTACACCACGGCGTGGAGATGGTATTCCCTACGTACGCACGCGCGGTGATTTCTTTTTCCGTAGGATGGATAGAAGGTAAAATAGATTTTATTCATATTTATAATAAAATATCAGTATAATAGTTATACTGATGTTTTTATTTTATAATGAAACAACTAAAAAATAATAAGTTTAAGAAGAAAGAAACTTGAAAGAATTGGTAGAAGAGATTAACTCTTCTTCGATGCACCTCTTTTAAACTTCTTCTTAGGGCACTAGAGATGGTCTTTTGAGAATACCAGAACCTCTATGATATAACTAGAGAGGTTTAGAAGAGGAATTTGCAGTTTTTTGCTGAGCTTCAAGGCTCAAAAGGGTGTGAAGAGAACAGGGAAGGGGTTCTCTTTTTATAAGGGAGGAGAGGGGCACCTTAGGAAAACAGAAAATATTATTTTATAATAAAGTCATATTTGGTTTTTAATCACTCAAAATTGTTTTATATCGAAGCTAAGGTGGGGATGGGTCAAAGTCCTTTCAACCAATAGGTTTTATAAAAGTTTATATTACTATTTTATCCTTATCATTTAGATTTACCTCTATGTAAAATAATTTAACTTTTACCATGTCTTTTTGTTTTCTTACACTATATGGATAACAAACTTACTATAACAAGACAAACGAACCCCAAGTGGTTCATTATTAATATATATATCTGTATCTAAGTCATTTGGTCGATCCTTATATTTTTAAGAAGAAAATAACAATTAATAATATAATATTTGTTTTTAATACTTTTTTTTGTCAATTTTGACAATATTTGGTACTTGATTTTTTTCAAAATTCATAACAGCATTATTAGTACTAAAAATGTTAATTACATCAATACTAACATGTAATATTAACATAAAAAAATTAGTGTAATTCATAAAAAGTCTAAAATTACATTTATTTTGATATTTATAACATCAATTATATTAACATTTCATTAATATGTTAATTACTGCATCATCATTGTTTCATAAATAAATTAAATTATTTAACGTATAAAAATTATAAATAAAAGACCATTATGTATGAAATATTTTTAGATTATTAATTAATATTTGTAGTCAAATTTATCTTATGTATAACCCCATATTCA
Source organism: Viscum album (assembly GCA_963277665.1). Classification (NCBI taxonomy): domain Eukaryota; kingdom Viridiplantae; phylum Streptophyta; class Magnoliopsida; order Santalales; family Viscaceae; genus Viscum; species Viscum album. The sequence goes on from OY728148.1 coordinate 2,056,406,714, forward strand.
AAATGTTTTAGTTATTAAACTTTGATTTTAACTATTTTAATTCTTCTTTAAATAAAATAATAATAAATGTCCTAATCTAATCCTAGTGGACTGAAAGGGTAATATTTTATACATAAGGTTGTTTCTGGTCGAACTACACTTATCCAATAGAATTAGGACATGTGTTAGGGTAATAATAATATCATTTTTACCCTTAATTACACTAATTACTTTTTACCGTGGTAAATAAAAGTAAAAAGTTACTATTCACCAAAAATTATTTTTATCTTATTGAACCACATTATACTCCTTGATATTAACCGTGTCTCTCGGACTTTCGAAATTCCACTCAAAGAAGCGGTAAAATTAATTTTTATGTAAATTTTCAAATTCTCCTAGGAGGTGGGTAAAAGACGTTGAAAAGTTCAATAAAATTTTTATATATCTAAAATTATTATAAAATGACTAAAATTAATTACATTGAACTTATATAGGTATTATATATCAATTTTTAACTAAAATAAATTTAAAAAAAATAAATAATTATTTAAATAAAAAGTCGGTTTTTAAATAGTAACATAGTGTTTTCACAATTCAAAAAAAATTAAACGTTTTCAGAAAAATACCAAAAATTCACCCTAGGCTAATTTTGATATTCCAAATCCAAAATTGAAGTCCATTTTAAAAAATAAAATTTCAAAAATTTGGTATTACTATTCATAATGGATAGTTTATATAACATATCGTTGTTTAGTGAAATTATGTATTGCGTACAACATACCCTATCGTGGAAGGTCGTGATTGTGTGTAATGCAAACCAAGTAAGGGATGTGTGTAGTGAATGCTCCATTTGGTGTAGTGTAAAACACAAGACATCGATGAAATTAAAAATAAAATTTTTCATAAAATCTCAGGGTGTTACATTCTACCCCCCTTAAAATGAATTTCGCCCTCAAAATTCGTCGGGGTATTAAATGGTTTACTACTCGAAATTTTTAATTGAAACCCACATCTTAAAAAGGAATAACAAAACGTATCTTTGAAAACTAATGTATGAAATGTAACAGTTTCCCAAATTAACTAATCATTGGGTTTCCACATAAAAGAACATAGGTGAAAATATGGATATGGAAAAGAAATCTAACCATCATGTTCAGATAGAGAGTAGTAGGGAACATGGCTATGAAAAAAAGCCAATAATCACAAAGCCATAAATTTGTGATGATCTAAGGTACCATATGATTCATCAGATATGATAGAACTAGGAAAACATTTATGGTTTTCAAGAGGATTTCCCTAAAGTTGAAGAATTTGAATGAGAAGAAATACTTACTTTATTTTGGTACAATCTCACAGTTTTTTTGTGCCCTTAACAATTTACACTTCATCTCTTAAAGAAATGAAGTTGAATTTGTCATTTTTGAAGTGTTAGCATAACATTTGATAGAATGATGGGTCACACCATCTGTCTCAAACAAAAGGTTAGAAGAAGTTATCAAAAATACATAAGTCCATCTATGGTGAGTTTAATCATATATGATTCCAAAAATGGACTTATAATTCATCATTGATAGTGCTTAATAAAAAAAATAGTCTCTACTAACCAGGGACTTCTTATAGGCCAGTGGTATGCAATAAAGTGATGCCACACTTCAGTTGTGGGTTCGATTCCCACAGCCTTTTCCGACGTGATGGGTTGTCCCCCGTCCTTCAGGTTTTCCTTTTTCCAAAACTAAATTACTATAACATCGCATCAATAATATCGAAAAAGCTCTATCCTTAAACAATACTAACTTATGTCCAACATAATCCATTCAAATCATTAGGCTTATCTAAAATACTTATGTCCAATATCATAGTATAAAGGAAACAATTATTATAAATTTCATCTACAGAGCATGTGAATACCATCATTTATCCCCCATATATCATACAATTTATCTTTTTGGTCACATTCCAAACATGTGAACACCTTAATCATGTATTCTCTTGAAAAATGATTACTTATTGAACCTTAGTGAAAACCTGAATACTAACAAAAGCTAACCCCTTCCACAAACAAAAAACCCAAAATATCTTTATAGTCAAACCATGATTTAACTTTTTCCTTATATCAGTCATGATCTCATTTAATTTTTTTTCTTTATCCCTTCATTATGTAGATATCATCTTCTTTACAAAAATATTTCAATCACTTTTCATTGTTACCGATGCCATATTGATATGGAAAACCACAATGGACTAATACATAGATATTCCAATATACCATAAAAGTACCTCAACAACATTATTATTGAATACCAATACATAAACACTTTAATCCATCCTCTTCAATGTTTTCCATGGAATAAGTGCTTCCTTGATTTATAAGTAACCTCTTAGGTCAGGGCATTGAGTTGTGTAATGCCCATGTTCTCCACATATAAGACATTGGACTCCATATCAGTATGTCACTCTATGACCCTTTTCTCGACATAGATAACATCTTCCCCTTAATTTGAGGTACTCCTCAATGTTCTTCTTCCCTTATTTAGAAATATCAATATTCCTTTCTCTTTGTTCCTCACCATGCGAACATGTATTAAATTTGATCTTCCTCTTATCTTATGACTTAAGAATACAACTAATGTTCACCTTGTTAATCATATGTTGAGATGACTGATTCGACATAATCACAATATCTTTCTCTCCAGTCATTATATAATTTCGTTGATCGTAGTCACTAATTTTTCCATTGGAATAAATGTTAACTGAATTCCTTCTCGTTCCCTCCATTGACTAAGACCAAAAACCACAGTGTATGAAACAGTTAAAATAATGGGGAAACACATAATCATAAAAAGTCACTTGTGGGATGTCTAACTTATCACACATTCTTTAACCCATGACACCTTTGGTTCACCCTAGGTTATTCATGATCGTCAACATAATTCTAGGACTATAAAATATAGTTATACAAAACTTTAGGGACATCCTTAGACATACCATAGAAAAATATCTTAGGGATATCACTAAAGTTTTCGCATCCTAGTTTCCAATGGTTAACTAAACCGTTTCTATGATACCAACTGTACAGACCCATAGCTTGACGTACATGGACATTACATTACTTTTGCAGAATACATAATACATAACAAGAACAAACACTCAAGGACCGTAATAGTTTAGTGTCTTTGGAAACTCGGAACATAATCTTCTAATCGTGGTGAAAAATTTTCAACATCTCCCATAAAGATCTTCCCCTTTTTGTTTTCTTACCTAAAACATTTCTTTATATCTTGGGGAAAATAAAACATATAAAAAGGGTGAGATCAAATGCTCAGTAAAGGTTACCATGGAGAAAATAAAACAAATCATATACATTTGAACTTAAAAATATGAACATAATGTTTAAACATCATGATCTGGATCAATGACAAAAAACATGGCAGTACGTAAGGCATAAATCATAAAGAAACATTAATCTTGATAAAATAGAATGGGAATGAAACATGAAATTTTTGAAACCATTAAGCACATGTAATGATTTCTATAGTAGCCAAGGCATTTCTGCCAAGACCATCTTAGTGGACAAAGTCCCTTTCTAAATCGAGTTCACTACTCGTTCCAGTCCATAATCACTGAACTAGATTAACATACCATTCCATCCATGACTATCTCATGAAATATAAATCTTTAACCAGTGCATTGGATGGAGATATAGGTCCCACCCATCTAATAATAAATTCATTCTTACTTTTTCCCCAACATGAACATAAATCATTCATCATTACCCAATGTATAAAATGGGTTTCATAAACATCAGCCCATCATAACATAATCCATAAAAAAATGGATATCATTTTATCATAAGAAAAGTGTAACGATATAAATCATAGAGAAATTATACATGAAACATACACATATGAAATAAATCCATCATATATTGAAAATGGTTTTGATAAAACACTTGAAATGAATTCTTGAGGAGAAAATGATTTCTTATACAAAATCATTTTATTTTCACAAAATTCAATGCAATATTAAAAGAAAATAATTTTGTTGAAAATATTCATTAAATCTTATAGAGTAAGCTTCAGGAAAATAAGGCGTTATGAAACCGTAAAAATGTGTTCATGTCGTATAAGTTAAAAAACATTCTTCTTGTACTTTTGTCAGAAAAGTTAAAAAGTACCTCATATGGTAAACAAAAGAAGGATTCCTTCCATACGATGTGGTAAACATGAAAAAAGGGTAAAAATGACTTTAAAGATACATGTAATAAAATTAAACCTTTTATGAAATTTTTTTGAGAACATATAGACATGGATAATAAACATAACCCCAGTAAATACCTACGAATAGAAAATCTCGGATAAGAATGAGATTGGAATAATTATCCCTTAACTTATGTCCAATTTATTCTTTATGTGTCTGCGACTCCATTATAGTCGGTTTGAACATATTATTAACTTGTAACATAACCATAATAATATTTATGATATCATATATGATTATCTTATGAAATTATATTATCCATTCATTTGTCAATTCCATGTTAAATTAGCTTTTTAGGTAAAACCGTTTCATTTATCGTCTGTTTTTTGACGTGTAATTATTTATATGATTACATAGATCATGATTACTTAATTACAGAATATAAAACATTATTTATATATAATATATATTCACAATATACATATTTATAATAGATCGATAAATGGTATGAAATACACCGTTCATGGAGACGGTAGGCCGTACGTACGCATGAACGCTGTTTTTCGTTTTGTTATTGAATTGAATGGAATTAAGTAGATGACATATATATATATATATACATAAATTCAGTATCTTAATTATTTTATATAATTCATTATTATTAATTATATATACTTTATAATCATTATTGAATGACTAACATGGAGAATGAATCTCATCGCATCGTAGAGACGGTAATCCGTACGTACGCACGAGCGATGATATCGTTCCCATAATTATGGAATGGAATTGGAGAAGATGATATAATATCTTATAATCAGAATGATATTATAATAATCATATATAGTTATTTTTTACATCATTATACCCATCCAAGTAAGGTGGTGGTGGAAAAACTGGTTACACCACATCGTGGAGACGGTATTCCGTAAGTATGCACTCGCAGTGATTTCATTTTCCGTAGGATTGATAGAAGGTGAAATAAAGTTGTTTCATATTTAAAATAACATATCAGTATATTAGTGATACTGATTTTATTAATTTCTAAGGAAACAACTAAATAAGAAGAAGTTGAAGAAGAAAGAAACATGAATGAATGGGTAGAAGAGATAACCTCTTCTTCGACGCACCTCTTTTAAACTTCTTCTTAGGGCACTAGAGTTAGACTTTTGAGAATACCAGAACCTATATGATATAACTAGAGAGGTTTATTAGAGTAATTGGCAGGGGTTGGGAGAACTTCAAGGCTCAAAATGGTGTGAAGAGAAGAGGGAAGGGGTGCCCTTTCTATAAGGGAGGAGAGGGGCACCTTAGGAAAACATAAAATATTATTTTATAATAAAGTCATATTCAGTTTTTAATAGCTAAAAATTTATTTATTTCGAATATAAGGTGGAGATGGGTCTAAATAATCTCAACCAATAGGTTTTAGACAAGTTTAGGTTACTATTTCATCCTTATCATTTAGATTTAACTCTAAGTTAAATAATTTAACTTTTACCATGTCTTTTTTTTCTTACACTATATGGTTAATAAACATACTATAAAAATCCAAACTAACACCAAGTGGTTTATTAATAATATAGATATACTTATCTATGTCATTTGTCTAAACCATATACTTTTAGAAATAAAATAATAATTAATAATATAATACTTCTTTAAGAAATATTTTATGTCAATTTTGACACTATTTGTTACTTGATTTATGTGATTATCATAACAACATAATTAGTTCGAAAAATTTTCTTTAAATCAATTAAAACTTGTCATATTATCATATAAAATTATTTTAATTCATTAAAAGTCTAAAATTACATTTATTTACATATTTATAAAATTGATTTTGTTAATATTTTATTAATAAGGTAATTACTGCATCATCATTGTGTCAAACATAAATTAAATTATTTAATGTATAAATTTTTTAAATAAAATACCATTATGTATGAAATAGTTTTACCTTTCTAATGAATATTTATAGTCGATTTTATCTTATGTATAACCCTATATTAAAAATGGTTTAGTTATTAAACTTTTATTTTACCTATTTTAATTCTTCTTTAAATAAAATAATAATAAATGTCCTAATCTAATCCAAGTAAACCTAAAGGGTAATATTTTATCCCTTAGGTTGTTTTTTGTCGAACTAAACTTATAAAATAGAATTAGGACATGTGTTAGGGTTATAATAATATCATTTTTACCCTTAATTACACTATTTACTTTTAACCGTGGTAAATAAACGTAAAAAGTTAGTAATGACCAAAAATTATTTTTATCTCATTGAACCACATTTTTCTCCATGATATTAACTGTTTCTCTCATATTTTTGAAATTCCACTCACATAAGTGGTAAAATTACGTTTTATATAAATTTTCAAATTCTCTTAGGAGGTGGGTAAAAGACGGGGAAAAGTTTAATAAAATTTTTATATATCTAAAATTAATATAAAATGACTCAAATGAATTACATAGAAATTATATAGGTATTATGTATCAATTATTACCTAAAATAAATTTAAATAAAAAAATAATTATTTAAATAAAAAGTCGGTTTTTAAATAGTAACCTAGTGTTTTCATTATTCATCAAAAATTTAAGGTTTTCAGAAAAATACAAAAAATTCACCCTAGGCTGAATTCGATACTCTGAATACAAAAATGAAGTCCATTTTGAAAAATAAAATTTCAAAAAGTGTGTATTACAATTCATAACGGCTAGTTTATATAACATATCATTATTTAGTAAAACACGGTATTGTGTACAACATACGCTATCGTGGAAGGTTGCGATTGCGTGTAATGCAAGCCAGGTCAGGGATGCGTGTAGTGCAAGCTCCGTTTGGTGTAGCGTAAAACACAATTCATCTATGAAATTTAAATGAACATTTTTCATAAAATCTCGGGGTGTTACAGTTAGAGTTCTAGTGTTTCATGTTATCAACTTTTTCTAGTGAGTATCAAAAGATTCCTAAGAACATAGATCCTAACAAGATAGTGTATCCCATATGTCATCCTTATTTGGATATGGATATAAAATAGTGGTATACGATATCCAAGGCCCTATTTACCTGGATTATTTGACATGGATATGTATCTAGACGTCATATAGTCTATATGATTAGATTTATTAACTCTTTGGACATCTTTGGTTTAAAGATACATGATGAGCTATGTACCAAATTTATACATTCTTCACTTATTCAAAAATTATTAAGTTTTATTACAAATTATAATGGAACAAACATTTATAAATCCCCCCTATATCTCATTTTCTTTATTCATTAGGAAAATGATTTCATGAGGCATAAAAACCAAATTTTACTTATAGTGGACAAGATGAAGGTAGATGGGAATTTCTTCATTAGGAAAATGATTTCATGAGGCATAAAAACCAAATTTTACTTATAGTGGACAAGATGAAGGTAGATGGGAATTTCAATAATAATAATTCCATTTCTAAGGCTTATATTCATAATACTAATAATAATAGGAATATACAATGTTATTATAAGTAAAAATATGTAATAAAATAATGTGGAAAGAGGGTCCACTAGAAGAATAATTGTACCTCAGTAAAGAAGAATGGGGAATCTTCAAATTTATTTTTATTGAATTCAATCTCCTCATTTCTACCAGTTGTTTATCAGATATAGATTGTAGTAATTATATTTGTTTATAAATATATATACTAGGTAAATATTTGAAGTTTGTGCAAGTTTAGATAGATAATTGAGTTGTGAATGGATAATACTAGCTTCATTGGCTATAAGAGACTACCACATTACATTGTGGATGTGGTTTATTCTAATATTAGAGAACTGATATTATGTTACTATTGTTACTAAATAAATTACATCTATTTCTAGTTTATACATTTATGTATTTGTATTCAGGTTAGGTAATAAATGTCACTACCTATATAAATATAGCATTTTTTATGGTATAACACATCTAAACTATGGTATTTATATATAATAATATGAAAATAAAGTATTGGAAATTAATAATTATCATATTATACATTTTTCACCCAATTTTGGAATAAAAAACATGGTCATTCAAATGAAAATCACATGAAAATTTTATATCAAGATGAGTATTTATATTATTTTGAAGTAATACCACTTGGTATGTGTCATTCTAGCCTGTAAGGGAAAATGACTAAACCATCATTTGGTTGAAAAGGTAGAATTAAAATAGATCATATTTAATTAGTTCACACAAATATATATGGATCTTATCTACTTGAAGATATTGGTGGTTATTATTATTTGATAACATTATGGCTATCTTGAGTAGATATGGATATTTCCACATTAATAGGTATAAAAATGAATCCTTTAATAAATATAAGGATTTCAATAATGAAGTATTAAATTAATTTTGTATAAGATAAAGAAAATTTGATTAGATCATGGTGTAAAATATATCAACAAATAGTTCATGAAATATTTAAGGTTGTTTGGGACTCTATCACAACCCACTATTCATAATACACCATAGTGCAATGTTGCTAGTAGAAGGAGAAACAACACATTGATGGAAATTATAATATCAATGATGTGTCATGAAAATCATCCATTATAATTTGCGGGATATGCATTATATACTTTAGTATCCATGTTAAATTATTTATAAAATAATTTGGAAAATTTTTCTTTTTTTGTTATGGAGTTTAGTTAAACATATTTTCTCACATACTCATACATCGGTTCAATAAGTGTTTGATTAGGCTACTTTTGGAAAAAAAACTAGCACTTTGGGTCATAAAGTGTACCTTTATATGATATCCCATGGAAACAAAAAGATATTATCTATATGAATCCTTAAAAATAAAGGTAATAATGGAATGAAAATTTGATAGGGAGTGCATATATAAAAGTTATTGTGGTTATAAGATTGACTTAAATGAATTTTATTCGCAATATATATGATAATTGGAACAAAAATAGATTCTATAAGACCCCATATAAGGGGTTTTTAAAGAGACACAAGTACTTTTTAGGAGCACTAAAGGGGGAAGATAACTAAAGAGATATGATTATATAGTCACTATAGATGTTGATTCATTATTAGTAGTTAAAGTTGACCCTCTGTCCCATATTGGAGTAATAAATAGCTCAAAATTTAAAATATGGAAATAATTCATGAATTTTTTAATCGATTCTAGGTATCATAGCCATGTTTGTGTTCTTGTATATCCTATATTAAATTTAAATCCTATTGGGTGATAAGGGTTATTAAATAAGAAACGTTACATGGAAGGTGAATATAGTACCTATAAAGAAAGGTTAGTGGAAATGGGTTTAATAAAATTTATTCCATAGACTATGGTGAAATATTTCCATTATTTTTTCATATAAAATCCCACAAAATTATGATTTATATAGAGTCATAGAATTATTATGATTTTTGGAATATCAATGTGAAAAATTATTTCTTTAATGGAATCCATATAGAAGATGTCTATGTAAAACAACCATAGGGTTTTTTCGGATCCAAGAGATGCTAATAAGATATAAAATTTTTAAATATCCATTTATGGGTTGTAGAAAACATCTATATCATTTGAAATTCACTTGGATGAATCTTTAAGGGAAAATGGTTTCACAAAGTCTGAATTTGAGCTCTGTCTCTATAAGTGGTTTTGAGGGAGTGTAGTAGTTTTCGTAGTAGTATACGTTGATGAGATAATACTAATTCGAAATGATAAATCAGTATTATAGTTAGTTAAGATGGTGTTAAACACATACTTCTCATTGAAAGAATTAGGTAGAGCATCTTACATTATTAGGATCAAGATCATTTATTAAAAATCCAAGGTACTTCTTGGACTAATAAAAGGTACATACATTGAAAATATACTAAAGAGATTCAATATCAAAAAATGTATGAGGAGATATTTTCTAGTGTCATATAACATAAATATATCTAAGAAATCATGTCCCTGAGTGAAAGAGGACAGTTAGAGGATGAAGAGGAATCCTTATGCATCATTTATAGTATAACTCATGTTTTATATACCATGTAATGAGCTTGATGTTTCCAATGAATTGATAATGGGAGGTATATCAAATAGATCTAGGAGATCACCATTAGATGGTAGTAAAGAATATCTTAATGTATCTGACACATACTAAGGATATGTTTTTTATGGAGGATATGAGGATCTAGTCATCGGGGGATACAAAAAATACTAGTTTCTAGATAGATTAGGACGATCTAAAATCAAGGTCATGATATATCTTATGTCTTAATATATGTTCTTTGAGCTGTAAGAACTCATATAATCTCATAGTAACTAATTCTATTGTATAACTTCATTATATTACATGTTAGTATGTATATAATGAAGCAATGTAGATACTAAAATTCAGATAGAATATAGATGTGGTAACTAAAAATAAAGTTCATATCTCATTATATTGGATAATACTCTTATGGTGGCCTTTGATAAGAAGAAAATATAACATTGAAGGATAAATATATACTTAGGACGTTTTACCTCTTTGGGTATTTTTATCAGATGAGTGTATTCAAAATTAGAATATTTTCCGCAGAGGAAAACATGGAAAACTCATTGAATAAATCCTTATCATATAAAGATCTTAAATATCATCAAATATATACCATACTAAAAATCCTTAGCTATTGACTCTAGTCCTAGTGGGACACTGTTAAAGTAAGTTCTCTAGAAACAACTACTTTGAACATTCAATTACATATATATTTAATGTATTGTATATTAATATACATCTTATCTAATTATGAGTATTATTAGACACAAAATTTATGTATTAATGTTCTTATAGTATTTGTTTCATAAAAAGGTCCTAACAGTTTCTTTCTATGATCATAACCAAAATGTGCTATGATAATATTTTTATATATATATTTTTTTTGTTAGATGAGATCTATTAGATACATCACAGATGATATATGTTATCAGTTATTAGAGGTTCAGATGAAACTGATACCTTTAATAATTATGTTTTCACTTGATAATCTAAAAGAGAGGAGATTATGTTAACATTACCTCCTATAGTAATTTCACATGTTATTTGTTTCATTGTATATTCCCATAAGTGTATGTTTTTATTAGTACTTAGACTTGATATTATTATTAATGTATATCAGTAATGAAATTATTCGATTTATTAATGAAACCCATGATGACATATTCTATTAGAAAGGTAAGAAATGTTGGGTGTGTCATAAGTGAAACAAAATGAAGGAATAATTAAAGAAATGATTTATCCCTTTCAATATAGTGAATGTAAATATATTTGGACCATTGATTTAAATGGAAATATCTTCTTATGTTTATATCCATGTTGGTTTTATTAACAACATCATTTCAGAAATTTCAATGAGTGATATATCAAGTATATAGGTTGAAGACTCTTGTAATGATACATGGTTCATGATATATTGAGAAAAAGGGATTATATTAAATGGCGATCGTTCATAGGAGATTATTTTCAATGAAACATTAATATCATTCTCTATGGGTTACTTGATGAATTTTTATACATTGATCTTAGAATTTCTTGTTCGCCTAATGAAAATGAAAAGGTGGCATATAGGGCCACCCAATATGTGTTTCCAGAACCTATATCAAATTCAAAATAGATTTTTATTAGAATAAATTTTATAGTTATGTTCTATGGAAAATTACTTATTCATTTTATATTGATCTCAGGAATATTTATTGAAAAAATAATACAATGATATTTTTTAAATTAAAAATAATATTTTTTATTCAAGGATGAATCAAAGTATTGGATAAACGGGTTGAGTTAATGGTTTGATTGAAAAGATATTTTATATCCATGAGTTTAGTATAAATAATAGAAATTATAATAATATTATTACTATACTATATGAGGTTCACATTTAATTAAGTTATCAGATAAGGGAATTTGTGAAATAACTTATTCTTTGAAGAAGATAAATATGACCTATTATATAATTTCTTGAGATAAGGATTTGTTTTACACACATTTATTTATAAAGTGTTCTCTCAATTACAAAATAGAACCTTCTATGGAATGATCTTAAGAATATCTGCCTCCCCCACAATTACCCAATCTAACATGATAGAATCTTTCAAGAAGAAAATGGAAAATTGTTATGATCAATGATGAATGAAGCAAGATTTTAGGATATTCTATGTTAGCATGTGGATATATGGTAGAGAAATTTTTACGTTTGTGGAGTATGTGTGGATATCTCTTAAGGGAGTCTACCCATGGATCCGTTGTTACAGAATCAATACAATGAGAAATTTGAAAAGATTCTATAATTTTGAACCAATTTAAATTGTAGGTAATTCTTATTTATAAAAATTAATAAAATTTTATATTTTAAAATATCTCATTTATGAATATTTAACAATTTTTTATCTTGTTCATAGGATTTATCTGAAGAAATCGATAAGAACTATTATTAATGAAAGATCCAACCACTTTTACTATACCTTGATACCTTCACATGCTAACTAATTTTTGTATTTTGGTACATCAAAACATGCTATTATTACTATGAAATCCTTTTGAATTTATTATTCAAATCGGTGTTGATGGAAAGAACATTTTAATAGTGCCTAAAGCTATCTATTATTTGGTTTTTATTTTATTTTTATGGTGGGAGATACTCAATGGTGACACTACTATTTCAACTTTTCATCATTCTCTTTTCCTTTACTATCATTTTGATTACTTAATACAATGCTTCCTGAGGGATCTTGGTAGAAATAACTATTATTTTTGTTAAAAGGCACATTATTTTTATCATTTTATGAGATTTTTTTGTTTAAATTCATTGGTTTCTTATGTTTTTTTGTTTATGAAATAATTTTATTCTTTTATTTTCCAAGAAAATATAATATGATTTTTTTAAAATGCTAATTAGCATTGAATGTGGAACATGGTGAAGAAATTCAATACCTAATTGAATAAATTTTAATCATTTTATTCATTTCTAATTTGGATTTTTACATTCCTAGTTTGTTTTTAAAAAAACTAAGTAACACTGAAAACATGTAATATCACTCAAAAACTTTTGATAATCATTTTTTTCATTTTTTTGGAAAATATTCTATTTTAATTTCTTCTTATTGTGTTTAGTTTTGTGATATAGTTTTATTGGTTCTTTGTTTTATGATGTTTTATGGTGAGTGGATGTCAGGGAACACATTTCTATCATTGGTACATCAATATACCCTCTTAGGCTGGTAGATCATTGTGTACTATAGGCAAAGGATTCCACCAAGAATGCTTGTTCATGATACATTATTGGTTGAGTGGTTTTGAGATTTTTTAAGGTAATTTCGTTGATGTTTTGTTATATAATGTTTTGATGTGTGAATCCTTTTCTCTATTTTTCATTTTTTTCTATTTGGTTATTTGAAGATGTTGTATTTAAAAGTTACATGTTTATATTTTTTAATGAGATATGAGAATTTTTGGTTTGTGGGGTTTTCACTTGCATTGTATTCATGAAGTATTTCCTCCACAACTATTACTTTTTAAAGATATGATATATTTTAGTAAAAATTATTTGAAAAAAATATATAATTTATAAAAATATTATTAATAAGAAAACATGAATAGTTTTAAATTATAGTATTTAGCAATGATTTGTTAGACTACTTATGTTTAATAATATCATTAATATAATTAAATGAATTTTAAAATAGTGTGGGGAAATGTGGTGATAGTAAACTATCTTCATTTTCAAAAATGAAGCTAATAGGACACAATTGTATAATTGTGACAAATTAGCATTGTTTTTTTAAAAAAACATTAATATTGATAGATGTTTTTTAGTAGAATTGATTTACTATCACTATAATTTTATGTGTTGTTTTTATATACAGATAGTAACAATATTTTTATTCTAAAATAGGACTAATTTTTAAAAAATGAAGCTAAATTTGCTCTTGAAAGTGGTTAGAAATCAAATAATAATTGGAGATGAACAACCAAAAGATATGGATTTATATTTTTGACCATTGAATATTATTATATTTTTGACATATATGGTAGATAAGTATGAAATTAATTTTCAATTGATAGATAATTTTTTTGATTTATATTTTTTAGTTAGTGCTTTATTACTCATATGGTGATCCTTTTTGAAATTTTGATGTTAGTTTTACTATAATTCTGATATACTTTTTTCACTGTTGTTTTTTTATCAATCATTATTTTAAAAAAATTTAAATAGAACTCAATATATAATGGACATTCAAAATAAAAATATTATTTTGAAACCCATTCATTTTATTTTTATTCATATATTATTAATTTATATCATATAAGTGAATATATGAAAATTATTTTGAATTATCATTCCAAATGAAAAATATTTTTTCATGATTGTTTAAGTTTATATGATTATTATCAAAATTAACTATCATATATTTTAAATAATATATATACTTATAGTTATATTTTTTTATATATAATGAAAATATATATGATGGTTGAGGCTACCATATATTTATAAATTCAACAAATATAATTTTTTATGTGATTCATGTGAGTGCATCTTTTGTTTATATAGTTTAAAGAAATTAAGAACAAAAGAATATAAAATAAGTTTACGTCAATTTAATAAGGATTAAACTATAGAATATTATCAATGTTATCACAGTAGTTAGATTTAGATATTTCAACTTCAAAATAATAAAACTACAAATTTTTTAGGTCAATGTGGATGATGGGTGAGGTGGACAACTATACATTGAGGAATAAATAAATTTAATGAGAAAATTAAAAATATAAACATCACAATTAAATAGTGATTTAGAATTATTGTATTCAAAACTAAAACACTTACTACATGTTAAATATCATATATTAAACATAAATCATTCATAATTTACTATCTAATATAATTTTTTACCCCAAAATACATACATTTATAGGATAAATAAATAAATAAATTTAATGAGGGATAATAAATGTCATCAAAAGTTAGTTGCATTCTATTATCTTGGATTCTGTTGTGTCACCTCGAAAAATGTCGTTTAAATCATCATATCTGTCACGGATAAATCAAATAATTTTATAATAAAATGGAGAATCCTCTACACCTAGTAGGAAATATATGAATCTAGAAATAGGGGTGGGTTCCCATAACCTAAAACAACTATTCATGGAACCTTCACAACCTTTTGAAAGGATAACCACCATGGAAATTTAGAATCAATGAGGGCATAATATACCTACCACCCACCTTCAAATAGGTGGATTCCCAATAGCACAGTTAGGTGTGGATGAGGATGGTGTTGTACTAATGTTGTTAATATGGATTAAGGATTATCTAGAGAGGTCTCAAGCAGCTTGGGTGGTGGGAGGTTTTTTGGCAAGCATAGGAATAATGTTGATATTCTACGATCCATAAAAAGTAGGTCCCTTTATACCCCCTTTTAGTGCACTCATCTACCCCCACCCCATTCCAAAACACACACATTTAATAGCGTTAGGACCTCCTAGTCCACATGCCCACATGCCCCTACCTTTACCAAGTTTTGATCATGAGACCTCCCCCTCACGGATCTGCTCCTTTACCACTCATCTATATTATTTTGTTCTGTATTTCATGATATTTCTATTTATTTCTATATATTTCATTAAATTGTTTATTCATATGTATATTATAATTTTTAAATTCATATATAAAATGTGTTATTTATTTGGGTGTTTGTAAAAATATATTTACATATATACATACATGAATATATATTTATATCTGTGTGTGTGTATCTATAAATATAATAATACGTATTTATATTTATTTAGATATGTTAAATATTAATATTTATATACATGTATTAGAATATATAGATAAATATATATCTATTTGTCACTACAGACAAAAATATATATATATATACATTATATATACATTAATTTTATAGGTATAAAAATATTTATACATTTATATTTTTAATTAAATGGATATTAATGTTATATAGATATGGTTTATAAAAATAGAAATATATTTTATATGTACATAATTTTATATATTTATTTATAAAATTAAATACTTTTGTCAGAATACATACAAATATGTATCCATGTGTGTATATTTAATTATAAATAATAATTTAATATGAACAATGATTTAATTTAAACATCATAATATCTAAATGTCTGTAATCCTTGAGAATAAATTAATTCTCCACCGAAAAAAGATAATAATAATTCTTTAAAATAGTATGAAATTCCACGAAATGTTAAAAAAAATTGGTGTAGCCTATAACAACCCTGATTTTATAAATGGTATTTTTCTCTTGAAATAAAAGAATGTTGTAATATACTATATAGTATTATACATATAAGGAAAATGAAAAAATTTATTTCATTAATAAAAATTGTTACATTAATTAGCAATGAAACCAATTAAATTCCAAACATTAAAACTAGACAAAAAATATAAAATATAAAAGATAAAAAGGGAAAATACTAATTAACTCAATCTATTAGAATCATCACCACCACTACCGACACTATAGAAATGAAATAAAAATATTAGAAAACCAATTAACATCTGAGAAAAAGGAAATAATGAACCTTGAGAGGAATTGAGGTGAATATTGAGTGAAATAATGAAGAGGAATTTATATGAGATAATGTGATCGTTGGAAGAGTAATGTGAACATTGGAATACTAATGTGATTATTTGGAATAGTAACTTGATTATTGGGAATAATAATATGATCATTGCAATTGTAATTTTACCACAAAACAATAACTGCTTATATAAATAATATTTATCAAGATTAATTTAAGTATTATAATATCGAAAATATAAACATCATCATTAAAAACTGATATCAAATGTAAGCACATTTTTAATATATTGTATGTTAATATATTTCATAAAAAATCATAATTTGTATCTTAACAATTAAAATTACCTATTTTATATATTTATATAGATAAAACAAATATCATTTTTGAAATCTAAATGTCTAAATTATGAAAGGATGAATTTTTGGTAATTTTTTGAAATGCACCAAATTTTGGTTGAATAATAAAAATATAATTTTTCACAAAACTAGTTATCATAAATTACATCAATCATTTTTTAATATTGAACTAATCATTTCTAAGGATTCAGGATTGTACATGATATATTTTATTTTTATAAATGTGTCCTTATAATACAATAAACTAAATTTCCAAACCTCAAAAGAACTTTCCAATTCCTAAAGTCAAAAGTGATTCCTTAAAATAACAATTTCTCTTTTTCCACTATATTTTTTATTAAACTAATGAATTAAAATTATAAAGGAGGTTTGAAGTCTTAAACCCATTATATTCTATTTATATATGATTTACAATGTCAAAAATTAAATATTACCTATTTTACATTGATATAATATTTTATTCAATATTGTGTTCTAAAAATAACCATCTTCTCAATCATAAATAAAAAATCTCCCTTCAATTCGAAAACCACTCATCCCACCCATTCTGCAATGCTTTGATTTTTATGGACCTTTTTTTGAATATATTAATTTTTTAATTGTTGACTTCAAATGCACTATGTCAAACATTCATTTAAAACGGCACTGATTCAGTGCATGGAACACTGAATCATTGTATGTTACACAAAACATCGACTTTGAATACATAACACATAACATCAACTTGGCGTGTGTTAAATATAAAAAAATGATTCTATGAAACATAATTTTATTTCAATAATTATTTAAATTTGATAATTATTATATAGTCATACAACATAGTTGTATTAATATTAATATATATATTTTTTAATTATTTATAATAATTTTTTTATAAGAAAACATATTTATAATGAAATATATTTTTTGTAAAGTCCTTTTAAGTTTAAAAATAACATTTTCTCAAATGAACACATTTTAATGTCCTTTTGTGAAAAATACTAAATTTAATTTTAGAAAAAATTAGAAATTGAATTTTATAAAATAAATATCATTTTTGAATAAACAATTTTTAAATTATCTTAGGAAGAATTTTTGGGATTTTTCTAAGAAACATAATTTTTGGACGAATAATAAAAAATACAACATTTCAATTAAAAACTATTTTTTCATATAATTTTCTTATATGGTTAATTTATACTTTAATTTATTTTAAAAGTTTATTTATATCATATTTTTATCAATAAACCCAATTTTGGTCGTTGGAATCAATTTCAATTTGAAATTGAATATAAAAAGATTGAAAACATTTGATTGTTTCTACTTTAAAACCCCACAGTGTCGTCGCATCAGTGGGATTATTTTTAAATTAGTTCTCGCCACTTGAATATTGATAATTTTTATAAATGGATTCCATATTTTTTAATAAATATAATTTATAGTTTCTAATAAGTTCAATTTAGTTCTTCACAAAAAATATTAGTGAAAGTGATTAAGATAAATTACAAGGAATAAGGTTAAATTAAGCTTAATAAGAGAATATACCATAACCGTAATGACCAAAAAGAAATATAAACCTATCCAAAATCCATTAGTTGGAAATATTTAGTATAGATCCACTCCTCCTTCATTATAAAATTAAACCAACTAACCCTCTTCTTAACACCTCTCAAACCACTTAGGATGATGCAATATCTTCCATATATGCTTCCCAACATCCTTCAATTACTCATATAATCCTTGTCATGGATTAAAACAATCCCATGGATGCCTTTTGGCACAAACCAAAAGAAGTTACCCGATTAAGAGGTAACATCTTCTCCCTAGATCCTTACTTTTATTTTATTTCTCCACCCCTCCAATATATTTTTTTCATTATTTTATAATAACACTAGTATATTATATATACTATTTTTTTATCCAATGGGGTTTACATACACATACACATACTATCATCAAATGGGTAACAAACATATTGTTTACGTGTATGACGAAATACAACCTCGCTCAATAATGATTGTTCATTTTTCCTTTATCACCTATCATGGTGGAAATTTTAATGGAAAATATATTTATACATGTAATATATTATATATATTATGGATTTAAACTTATTTATCATTTTTATTACTAACATATTTTTACTTTCAATTTGGTATAAATAAGATAATTTTGTTTGAGTAAGTGTGAACTACCGCCACCTCGTAGCGATGTGAATCATTCAAACACTATATAGAATGTATTAAAGATGGGTTTATTATATATTCATATATTTTATTTTATTTCTTTCTTTCAATAAGACAATAAAAATTTAAATAACCTTCATGTGTACATAAAACATACCGTCTCCATAAATGTTGTATTCCATTTTGTACTTATATATTATATAGATTATTATAATAAAAATATAATTAATATAAATTATATTTATATCATGGTATACATTCTATAATCATTATATAAGTATAACTACAGAATATATAACAAATTAAGGCACATGAGAAGAATAAAGTGGATATTACCCAAAGTGAAACCATCACATAAGATTGTTAATAAGAGGGTTATATATGATCATAATGTATCCATATATGTTATTATATATAATAAAATGGTTCTCTAAGATATTTATAATAAATTTATATTTTTTATACAGATGTTTTGAACAAGTATAATGAGATTCAAGATTCATGGTAAAATAATTTCATCTCACTTTTATTTCCTTTAGATACTTGCCTTAAACACCACTCACTTATTTTTTATGGTGTATGTAATGAACATGAATGTATTTTATGTATATTTTAAATAAATTTATTTGTATTATAATAACCATTTTATGATCATTCTTTCATGGGTTCCGAGTTTCAAAATATACCAAATTGGTAAGACAATTTTTTCTTAATTCGGATTCTTTGAGACACATGTTTCGTTATACACCTACATTTTTTCGAGGTGTAAATAATTCTATTTGACACATTATAACATGAATCAACTTAATTTAATTAAATTTCATGTTTCTTTTATTTTTCTTTTCTTACATGGGGAGTATGATCCTATGTTACTAAGTAATAAGAGTTTATAAAAGCCATCTCATCGCTTTTTGAGATTTTTTATAATTATACTTCAATTAATGAAATAAAGTGATAAATATCTCAAGTACACTCATTATGTTTCTTACCTTTATTCATTCAAGATATCATAATTTATTAGTACCATTTTCTACTCTTTCGTAATTAAGATATTGATTTAAGTACAATCTGATTGCATATCTCTTTGGTCGGAAAACCATAGTATTGAAAAAAATGTTTTCAAAAATGTTTTAAAAAATGATTTCAAAAGTTATTTGATGCCCATTTTAAAGTGAAAATTATTGTTAAAATGTTTTATAGTTTTCAATGATACCTTTATAATTTTTCAAATCTATAATCACTGAAAAATGTTTTCAAAATGTTTTGTGTTTTAAAAAGAGTTCTTCAATGCAAGAAAGATATTTTCCTAATGAAAAATTAATATATTTTTAAAAATTATTTCTCATATTAGATAACATATATTGGTGTTACTCATTCCATTCTATGGAAATTATTCAATTTTTTCATTTATATTATTTCTCAAAATGAATTATATTTTTATGGAATGATGTTTATGTATCATGATTCTCTTTCTTGATTTATATGCTTTTGAAACTAGCTTTTTTCATGTGTTATGTTTATGATGAAAGTATTATGAAACCTATATTTTTTCACAGGTTAATATATGATTACATTTTTATAATAAAAATTTCATTTCATGGGTTATGATATTATTTTTAATAATCTTTTGGGACATTTTTGTATAATTTCATTCTGAGATTGGTGGGACCTATATCTCCTCCAATATCACATCAGATAGACTATGATGGTCTTAGGAGTAAAACATGAATACTAAGATGTACATGGGATTGAACCATAACTACCAAGATGGCATTAAAAGTGAAATAATTATACTAAGACTACAATTGGAGTGAAATAGGACTTACATGATGGTATGGGTAGTGAACTCGTACTACCAAGATGGTCATGGATGTAATGACTTGCATACTATGGAAATCACATTATATGATTTTATACATTCCGAAATTATATATTTTATTCCTATATTATTCATTCATGCCTTATGTTATTTATTTCATTATGATTTATGTATCATGAAATTCAATGATTTATGCCATGATTCATGTATATGATCTTTGATATGTTGGTTGTGGTCTTTTATTTTCATGATCTTGTTCTCATACTCTTATTCTCATTATTATGATAAAATATCTCCATTGTTTATCCTTTCTGAGAATTTCATATCACCACTTTTTATGTTTCTTTCCACATGTTAATAAGATATGTATTATGTTTTATGTTTTTAATAAGGGTGTAAATCAAGAAGAACCTAGTGGGAGACAATATAACTCACTTATATGTCATTATTTATGTTTACTTGTTTCAAAGTGAACTAGACCGGTTTAGTATTTGGCAGCTTGTTTGTATAATGTTATATGTATTTTAAAAATTTTATGTAATGTTTATGTATGAAAAGTGAAGGTTTGTATAATTCAAATTAGAGAAAAGTTTAGTTACCCATTGGAATATAGTATGAGAAAACCTTAGTGAGAACCCTAATTACATGTATAAGGATAAGTTTAGGGATAAGAAAATGTATATAATATTGTCCTGTAATTTTCGGGATGGATAGAGTGAGTGGTTTCATAGAAATACATCCATATCTGGATACTACAAGTGGATACGGATCTCGCACAGATTTACCTTGGGGTAGAAACTCTGATAATTTGTCTCTATTCTGACTCAATGTAATCTATTACCTGACAACGGGCCTTGTTTCACACTTGGTTTGACTATCCTAGGAGACATGATTTGGGAAATCACAAACATTTAACAAAACATAATAAAATATTTAAATAAAACTTTTCTATGAATAACCTAGGATAAACATAAGGTGTCATAGATTAAGGATGGTTTCATAAATTAGACATCCTATAAAGGGATTTTCATGATTATGTGGTTCCTCAATATGATAATTATTTATTACTCTATTTTTTTTGTTTTAGTCAATGGATGAAACTAGAAGGAACTACATTAATGGTGATTGCGATGTAAAATACTATGATTTCCCATCTAAGAAATAAAATTCTATGGGAGAAGGAATGAAAAAACTCATTTCAATTATCATACATCTTTCTCAAGCTATGATTCATGGTGGACTTCCAAATGAGAAAAGGTTGGAACAACATTCTGTTGAGTCTTTCATGAGAAAAATCCCACCTTCTTTTATAGGGTCTTTAGATCCTCTTTTTTTTAATAATGGATCAGTACTACTGAAAATATATTATACATTCTTCAATGTTCAGATCATGTGGTAGTTGTTTTGGAAGTTTATCTGTTAGAAGGTGAAGCAGACTAGTGGTGGACTCTAATCAAGAATAAAAGGTTGTAAGATGATATTGAATCAATGGATTGGGAAAATTTCTATGACTTTTTTTTATTTATTACATCCCTCAAATTCATCTTACAAATATGGATAAATAATTCCATGAGTTGAAAAAAGAGATGATGAATATGTTGGAACCTACAATGATAATTTCTTCAGACTAGCGAGGTACACTTTGAGAATTATCATGAAACCCAAATGTAAAGTTGATTGGTTCTTCAGTGGCATAAAGCTAAGTCTCAAATGGATGTTTTTCATAAGATACTTTTGATGTTATAAAGATTTTAGAAATTTTACAATCAATGTTGAAATTGAGGTTATAGTCACATATTAACCACATGGTTTTGAAAAGAATAAGAAGATGGAGTTTAAAAGAAAATATAGAAACCATGATGAGATATGATGAGATTTTTTTTATTCTAGTTGTGTGGGAAGAATCTTGGAGGAAAATTCCTTATGTAAGAAAGGGATGGCAATCTTGTATTCGATTTCCTATGTGATGGGAATAAGTTAGTAAATTGTGAGAATGAAGAAGAAATAGAACATAAATCTCATCCCACACATCATTTCTATAAGTATAAATAGAATGGGGATTATGAAAAGCAGTTCCCAAACCTAAGGGCTATATATTATGATCAAATTCAATAACCTCTTAAGTTGAGGGATAATAGAAAATCTCATGAAATCATTATTTTTGACAAGGGTTGTGATAATGAAGTGATGAAAGTTACACATACCATCAACTATAGAACTAATAATTTCATATTTTATTCTGGATATACCCACTTTTTCATATATAAAGCATTTTCTACATGTGTTAATATTCCAAAAATCCATTATATGTGGAATTGGTAGTATAAACCCATAATGGTATGATTTTTATATCCCAATTCTATAATTCCTCTTTCATTGAAGTTTATGAGAATGTGATTCCTAGAAATATTTTCATTCATCCTTTGATGGAATTTTATGTCTTCATAGGCATGGATTAGATTTCTCTACATAAATACCACATCAATTTTCAAGGAAGGGAAGTTAGGTTTGATATTTCAAACCCTCCAATGATCATAAATCAATGTGAATATATGTATGAACTTCCTATGTAGATTACATCCTGTGTATGGATTTTAATTCCCATTCAAAAGGTTTGTTTATCTCAAATGGTTGGGGAGAATATCAACATCAATGTTATGATATTTTTTAGGATTTTATGGGGTATTATTGGAAGAGATTTCTAGCCTTCCACTAAAACATGAAGTTGAGTCCCAATATAACTCATTCATGGTTCCACCCTAATTTATAATACTCATTATATAATGTCTCTAATTGAGTTGTATAAATTGAAGATAAAACTCCGACAAAAATATTTGAAGGGATTCATTCAGCCAAATGTTTCACCTTGGGGTGCACCATTTTTTTTGACAAATAAATATGGATAAATGTGAATATTCATTGATTATCAGGATTTAAATAACATTAAAATCAAGAACAGTTATCCTCTTCCACATATTGATGGATCGTTTGATCAATTGCATAGAGCTCATTGCTTTTCTATGATTAAAATTTGTTCTAGATATCATCAATTGATGGTCAAGAAATAGGATATACCCAATATGGAATTCCATACAAGGTATGGATACTATTAATATATAGTGATTCCTTTTGGTATTACTAATTCCTCTAATTTCTTCATGGATTTAATAAATAGTGTCTTTAGAGATTACCTCAATCAGTTTGTGGTAGTATTTACAGATGATATTATTATCTATTAAAAGTGAAAGGATGAGCATGAATATCACTTGATAATTTTATTGAAGACCCTAAGGAAGGAGAATACATATGAAAATTTTACAAAGTATAAATTATGGATTCGAAACAGTTCACTTTTTGGCCACATAATCTCAAGAGATGGTATGGAAGTAGATCCATTAAAGATGGAGGCTATTAAATGTGGGCCATGACCAACCATGGTGATTTATATCCATAGATTTCTTGGTTTAAGTAGATATTATAAATGGTTTGTGGATAGTTTCACACAAATATCTAATCCTTTTACCAAGTTAACATAAAAGGGTGTTATGTTCCTCAGGACAAATTAATGTGTGTAAAATTTTAATAAAATGAAATGATTGTTAATTAGTGCACATGTGCTTACATTACCCTATAGTAGAGAAGGGTTTATAATATATATTGATGCATCCATTAATATTTGGGGATGTGTTCTTGTTAATAATAAAATTATTATAATCTATGCCTCATAATAATTGAATATTGAAGAAAAAATTACCAAAATCATGATTTGGAGTCAGCAGTGGCAATTTTTGAATTAAAGACATAGAAGCATTATCATAATGGGGAAAAGTGTTATATATACACTGATTATAAAATTATGAATTATATATTCACACAAAAGGATTTTAACAAGCTCTAGATAAGGTGGTTAGAGTTGATAAATGATTGTGACTAGTCAATAAATTACTAGTATGGTAGAGTGAAGAAGGTGGCTGAAGCATTGAGTTGGAAGGATCATTCTAGAATATCTATGAAGAGGATAAAAAAATATCCAATATTTATAGATTTTAAAATGATGGATCTAGAATTCCTAAAGGAAGGGTGAAAGTATTATATTTCTCAAATGAATCATCAACCATCTATCCAAATGAATTTTTATGAAGCAGAGAAGGAATATTTAGAGCTACAATTGAAAGTTAGAAATGTTCCTGAATTTAACCTTGATTGGTATGGAATGATAAGGTTCAAGAACTATGTCTGTGTTACTTCCATACCAGATTTGAATAAGGAGCTTTTAGAGGAATATCATAGTTCTTTATTATATATTCACCCTAGAAGCATGAAGATATATAGGTAATTGAAATAATATGTTTTGTGGGATGGCTGAAGATAGATATCATAGAGTCGGTATCTCAATGCTTAGTATGCTAACAAGTTGTGGCTAAAAGATAAATTTCAAAGGAGATATTTCATCCATTACCCGTACCAAAATATAAATGTGAGAACATCACTATGTATTTTGTCTTTGGACTACCGTAAAACTATAAAAGGCTTAAGGCCATATGGGTGGTATTCATTCACCCTAGTAAGTTATCACAATTCAACACTATCAGAGAAGAATTATCTTTGGATCATACTTCTTGGATATACATTAAGGAACTTTTAAGGTTTCATGGAGTACCACATTATATTATACTAGTCTAGTATTTGAGTTTTACCCCAATCTTCTGGAGAAGACTTTAGTATGAAATTGATACAAAATCGAGTTTTAGAACTCATTATCATCTTCCGATTGATGTACAATCTAAAAGAACAACTCAAACCCTATATTATATGTTGATATCATGTTCAATGGATTTCAAAGTGTGTTGGGATCAACACCTTCCTATGGATTAATTTTCATTGAAAAATAGATTTCCCTCAAGAATTCATATGGAACCTTATGGAGCACTATATGGGAAAAAATGTAGTGCCCCAATGTTTTGGGATGATCTTGGAGAAAGAAAGATATAGGAATATGATATTAATGAGGAAATGGCAGAGAATTTTGGAACCATTCAGTGGCATATCAAGGTAGTGAAAGTTGATAGAAATTTTATAAAGATACTTTTTTGTGTGGTATAGAATATGATGTTCATGAATTTTATTTTCTATGGATCTCACCATATAAGAATGTTATGATATTCAAAAAGAAATGGAAACTAATAACTAGGTATACTAATCCATTTTAGATTCTTCATCGTACCAAGACGGTAGCCTGTCTCTTGACACTTACTCCAAATTTATCTCATGTCCATTATATTTTCCTTGTATATCTCATAAGGAAGTGAATACATAACACTTTCCATATAATGAACTCATAGTTCATACTGTTGGATTAGGATCTTTCATACGAGTAAATATTTATTGAAATTCTATAGCATAAAGTGAAAGTTCTACAGAACAAGAGCACTCACCTGGTCAAAGTTTTATAGGGAAATCACCAGTTATAGGAAGCTATGTGGGAACTTAAGGATATGATGATGCAAACGTACATTCATTTTTTCACCCAAATGATGGATTTCAAGGGTGAAATTCAATTTAAGTGGAGTATAATATAACACCTTGAGTTTTTATTGACCTTTTTTTGAATAAATTAAATTTTTATTTATGTCTTACAATGTAATAAGATAAACATTCCTTCCACATGAAACCAAATCGTCGTATCTAACAACCACTTGGAATATGTCACATAGAACATAAACTGGGTCTATATTACATGAAACATCCACTTGGCATACATTATAGGCAACACTGATGTTTCTACGAAACATGATTTTGATATTTTAATTATTTAAATGAGATAATTTTAACCTAATAATTAAACAAAGTTATATGAATCGTAATAGCCAATTTTAAAATAATTTTTATAAATATATTATATAAATAAAATGTATTTATAATCAATGGTATAGTTTTTGGTAAATCCCTTATATTTTTAAAAACATTGTTTTCTCAAATGATCTATTTTTAATATCATTTTGGGAAAAATAATAGAATTAAATTATAAAAAATTTAGAAAATGGGTTTGATAAAATAAACTTTATTTTTGAATTTAAATTGATGAAATTTTATTAGGATGAAATTTTGTAATTTTCTAACAAACTTCATGTTTTGATGAATAGTGAAACATAACAGATTTTAATTCAAAACTGCTTTGTCATCTAATTTATTTATAAGAGAAAATTTTATTTATTTTTGGTTTAAAACTATAATTAAATAATATTTTTATGAATAAACTCAATTTTATTCATTGTAATTAATTTCACATTGTAATTTAATATAAAAAGATAGAATTGTTTTGATCAATTTTACTTTAAAAACCTGTTGTGTCATCCCGTCAGTGGGATTATTTTTAAATAAATTTATTCCACTTCTGTGATTATAATTTTAAAAATGGATTCCATATTTATAATCATAATAATTTATAATTTATAAAAAATTCAAACCATTTTTTCAACAAAAATATCATTGAAACTGATTACAATTAATTACTTTGATAAAGGTTAAATTACTCTTAATATGGGACTAAACCATAACCTTATTGCACAAAAAGACTTATAAATTTTCCCAAAATCTATTTAACAGCCATATATAGACATTAAACTCCCTTGTAATTAAATTTTATCATTATTGTATCCACAAGTGACATGAAAAACGTGGGGGGAATTCTCTCATCAAATATTTACAATTATGCCACTCATTCTTCATTATAAAATGGAACCACCTCCCCCTCTTTTTCAAACCGCTAAAACCAGATAGTATCTACAAATAACATCCAAATAAACTTCCAAACAACCCTCCCTTAATTCAATAATCCTCCCCTTGGATTGAAAGATATCCATGGAAGCCTTTGGGAAAAAACCAAAAGGAGTTACTCGGTTAAGAGGTAATGTCTTTTCTCAAGTTCCTTTATTTTATTTTGTTTATCCACCTGCTACACTCTCTTAATAACATGTTTTTATAATTACACTAGTATATTCAATATACTATGATTTTTTATTTGTTTTTTGTCAGGACCCGCTTTACTCAAGAAGAGCGAAGGGACAACAAAGTGGAACACCCTTCCTTCTATAAGATGAAGGAGAGATATTGACCCACAAGTCCTTATTTAATAAGCCCTAGCATGGAAACTAGAACCAAGGGTATATAATCATAAATAAATGGAAGGAATTCCTATTTCAAAAGAAAACAGGGTTGGGAGATAGGATGGTAAATCCCATGGAACTGCATATACTAAAGAAAAAAAGTAAGGCAAAAATCCATTCCCACATGCATGTTCAAAAGTAAATCTAATACAAAATACAAAAAAAAAACAAAATAAAGTACCAAAATAAAAGAGTCTAAGAAGAAAAAACAACTACCCCAATGCCCTAACTAGTAAAGTCTAGCACGGCCCTCAATGTTCTCATTGAAATATTAAAATTGTTTTATAAATGTAGAGTGGGTATACAAGTATAGCCAGTAATAAAATTAAATCCACCCTTGGAAAATTGGGGAAACATACTAATTCCCTTCTGAGAAAATAGTAGAACCATAAAACACCTACCATGAAGTGCTAACCATCCCAGCCACACCAAGGCACACTCCCCAAATAACGCAAGTCAAGTAAAGTAGTAGTATAAGAACATCAACATTTGGGTACCTCGCACCACATTCCCACTGGTTAACTGTTATTTCCAATTGATAACGTCTTGATGCTACCACTCTTCCAAAATTCAGTCCCACTACCACAACCCACCTACACATACATGGGCCTCAACCACAACACACATCTCACCCACAGACACCTGGGCCACAAAAAACACACCTCTCTTCCGAAGACACCTGAGCCTCATTCCAAAGACAACTGAAAAAATTATCCTGGCCCACAAACACCTAAGTCCATCATCTACAAAAAACATGCCCGAAGGATCTGGGAATATATAAAGCATAAACCCATTATAGCCTTCATGTATACACTCGAGCAGTAAGAACTTGGAAGAGGGTGTGAGGAAGAAATTCAGTAACCAGCCATCCATCCTCCCACCGAGATGTTGGAAAATACACCCTCCCCCATGAGATGGGGGAGTTAGAAAATGGTTCTCAACAACGGTGGGGTGTGTATAGAAATAGTGAGGAACTACAATTTATATATATATATATATATATAGGTAAGAAAACACTCATCCCAACCTACGGGTCCCAAAACAAACAACCATCCCACTAGGACCACTCCTTCTACTACCCTTATATGCGCAACCACAGAACCAACCACTAACAAAGCATAAACCCGACCCATGTTCATTCAAACATTTTCCATTTATTTATTAATTGGTTAACTTTAATTTTCCTAGCACTACCCTAAAAAACTACCATGAAAAACATTGATCAAGGGAAGAGGGATCAAGGTAAAGTATTTCCATTTTAACACCCATTCAAAAAAACAATAGAGAACAACCAACATGTAGTCCCACAACACCCCCCCATAGACATGTATTCAACCACTTAAAACTATCATTATTCACAGTTATACAACCTAATCCTATTATCACAACCTGGTCTTGCAACTTCATTTCCCAAACACTTCCCAGATGTAGTCCAACTACATAACAAGTTCATGACCACACTGCAGTCCAACATCCCAATGTCATCTGATGGCCACAAAAAAGGTAGTTTTACTTCTTAAAAGTCCATCCATTCCACAATAAATCAGTATCTCAAACTGGGATACCAACACACCACATGTACCACCCCATGCACAAATCCCACAACAACTACCGTTAAACAATAGCCCCGATACACACACATACAACTCCCTTATCACAAAAACAACTCCCCTGCCCACCCCTATACCCATAATTGTTCTCCCAACAACAGGACCACATAACTCACACAAAAATACAGTAGAACAGAGCACTCAGCCACACCAATCGACATGATTTATATTCATATTTTTTAAACACTATTCATTTATACAATTGATAAATAGGGGTGATAAAAAAGGGTTTATTTCCTGGGGAATACATTTCATTCAACAGGGTATACATGATTTGTCATATTAGTATTCACACCAATTGTTTATGAGGAAACAACAAGAGTTATAAATTATCAACCATTCATAGATTAAAAACACCAACGTCTGTAATTTTTAAAAGGTTTTACACCACAACAGGTCACACCATCAACAAGGATGACAAATAAAATAGGAAAACTACATCAAAACACTCTCAACCCATTATTTCATTGACCCTGATATATTTGGATTATACCCCCTTCCCTTAATTTATTACATTTTTAAAAACTTATTCAGCCATTCATCACATGGAATTTATAGTACACTAACCTCACATGATACAAAAATAGAACAAAGGTGGAAGAATCACTACTGGGAACAATAGGTGACCAACGATCCTCTTTGCACCATTAATAGGGGATCGTGTGAGTAGTAGTAAACACCAAGATAATTGAGTAAGATGGGGATCTATCATAGGAACATGACTTGTCTATAGAGGAACAGTTTAGGTGCACCGAGAGGGAACAAAAAAACACTATGAATGGAAGATCCCCTCTTTGAAGAGACCGATACTATATTAAAGGAAAAATGGTTTCAAAAGACATTAATGTGGGATCCCGATCAAGATCACATTTGTTTAGTATCTAAATACCGTAGAATATTAGTATATTAATTATATACTTAATATACTTCAAAACTCCCTTAAATATTCCCAAATACAGCTTTAAACTCCGTTTACATCAAACTAGACGTAAGAGGGGAGATATCATAAAACTATGAAAAACTAGAAAAGACTAGAAATGAGTCACTGATGGGGGAGTCACCGACACTAAGCCACTAATATGTGAACTAACAACGCATCCTGTAGACATTGAGCCACCATCATAGAGCCATTAACGCAATGTATCACTGACACCATGACACACTGACTCCCTAACTCATTGATGCCCAGACAATAATGCCCTGGCACCAACTCCCTTGCACTAATGCCCTAGAACTGATGTCGAGGCCCCTGACTCACTGATTTCAATTCCCGTGACTCCCTGAAGCCGACAGTTCAAAACTGGATTTTGGAAAACTGTCAGAATGAGCCCCAGATAGCCTCGAGAATACCCTAAAGACTATATTTTCACAAATTAATAGCCCATGAAAATCTGATTCATTATATCAAATACCATTCAAACTATTATTATCCCCAATAATTTAAAACCAAACCCTGGAAAAAAAGTTGTCAAAGAAACCACCTTGTATGATTCCTCAAAGGGACAAAACATGCCACATTGTTTGAAAACTAGATTAAAAACCTTGACATCCAAGAACTCCTCCTTGACATTTACCTCCTGAAAAAATCTATAAACATTAAATACCCACATCACCCAAACAATCATGCAAACATGACAGTTACACTATCCAGACACATGGATTATAGAGCTCCTTCAACTATGTCAATATACTATCCACATTGGGTGGCACTGACTCGCCTTCATGGGTTTAATCGCATCCACATTAATGCATCTTGATTAGGGATCAGGTCCTCCCCTCCCCATAGTCATTGATGTTGACCCATATTCAGTGAATAGGGAGACAACTCACCTTATATAAAACTTGGTCAACATTACATCATAACCAATGCCCAAATACAAACACAATAGAATACCTTAGAATAGCTCTGGGTACTAGGAACACATCTATGACTCATGCTCCCAAGTACTCTCCTCAAGGCCACCATGCCTCCATAACACAAGGACCAAAGGAATGGTTCGTCCACAAAGCACCTTCTCACAATGGTCTTGTATTTCCATTGGCCGATCCATGTATGTCGTGTCAACCTTGATATCCAAGTCTCCCCAGTCAATGACTTGGGACTCATTGTGTAGATACTAAAGAAGGTGAGAGACATGAAGAACATTGGGGAACTTTTCCAACTATGTTGGCAATGCTAGCTAACATTCCACCTCGCCAACTTGTCCAAATCCCTAGTATGTTATGACGAACATATGAGAAATCTTTATCCCTCTTCCAAACCTCTATTTCCTACATCAAGGGTAAACCAATAAGAAGACATGGTCTTCAAACACGAACTCCAAATGTCCCCTCACATGACTGGAATACTACTTATTCCAGTCCTAAGCCTCTTTAATCCTCTCACGCAAAAGATGAACCTCCAATAATTTTCTCTACACTATCTATAGTCTTAGAAGGGAAGCTTCCCTAACCTCTATCCAATATACCAGTGGATAACATGGCCTTCTGTAAAAATATTCAAACAGTGACATACCAATGGTAGAGTGATAGCTATTATTATAAGAAAACTCTACCAGGGGAAAGTGTTGTACCCACGACCCCCTGAACTCCAAGACACACTCCAGCAACCTGACTTCCAGTTTCTAGATGGATCTCTCTTTTCCCATCTGTCTAAGGGTGGAAAGATGCACTGAGGTTTAATTGGGTGCCTAAGGAAAGATAAAATCCCATCCTGACTCGTGACATAAAATGTGTATCCCAATCCATGATAATGGATATTGTAACTCCAAGTATCCACACTTGCTCATCCACATAACTCCGTGCTACGGCATCCATTGCACTTGACTGCTTGATCTCCATGAAGTGAGCCAACTTTGTCAACTGGTCGACTACTACTCAAAGATTACAACATCCTACCTGATCCCTAGGAAATCCCATGATGAAATTCATAGATAAGTCATCCCTCTTCCACTCAAGAACGTCTAAGGGCTACAACAAAACACCATGAACATGGTGCCTAGCCTTCACCTATTGACACACTTGGAACCTTTCAAAAAACACTTCCACTTCGTGCTTCACCTCAGGCCATCAAAATATTTCCACCAAGCCTCGGTAAATCATAGATACTCCTAGATGCACCTCTAGGGTTAATTTATGGAACTCATGAAGAAATCTGTCAGTAATCTGCACTAGGAAAAATAGCTTCCCACAGAACATAATCTGATTCTTAATACCCTCTGACCATTGCTCCAAAGCACCCCCTTGGACACTGTGATCACGCATCACTTCAGTCTCTGAGTCTCCATACTAAGAATACTCCACCTGATACATACATGAAGACTGGACTACCATTTAAAACTAATAGCCTCTATCATTATCCACTCTCACATCCATATATAAAGTGTCCAACTCCTCCATTTCCATTCAATCATCTTCAGATTCTCATAAAACCTCCTCTCGTGACTTTCAACACAAGGCATCGGCCACCGTGTTCCAATTTACTATGGTGTAATTTATTTTAAAGTCGTAGTCCTAGATAAAATTCATCCACCTTTTTGTTTTCAATTTTAGTTCTCACAGGGAGAAGTTACACCTCAAGATCGTGTGATCCGTGAAGACAAAATAGCAATCACTGATGAGGTAATGTCACCACAACTTCAACATGAACATCAATGCCATAATCTCTAGATCATGAGTGGCATATTTACATTCTTTCCAATGTTACTTCCTAGACCCATAAGATATCAATCCATACTCTTTCATTAGTACACATCCCAAGACTAGGATAGAACCATCAGAGAACACCTTTAACATAACCCCTTTCTCTGTAATCCTAAGCACTAGGGCGCTTACTAGCATCTCCTTCAGGTAGATGAAGGTTATCTGACACTCTTTACTCCACACGAAGTCCTAGAATTTTATGTTCAAAGCCTTCAATAGTGCTTCAACCCTATATAAGATTGGTACGAAGCTCTGGTAATATCCTGAGAGACCAAGGAAGATGTAAAATTCTGACATGTTCTTAGGTTCAACCCAATAAACAACATCTTCTTCATATGATGGGTCCACTGATATCCCTTGTTGGTACACCACATGTCAATGTATGTGCACCTCTCACATCCAGAACATGCACTTAGAAAACTTCCTATAGCTCTGGTGGTTCTAGAGGACCACCAAGATTATCCTTAGATGTTTGGAATGATCCTTTAACGACCTTGAGTAGATCTATAT
Source organism: Viscum album (assembly GCA_963277665.1). NCBI lineage: Eukaryota > Viridiplantae > Streptophyta > Magnoliopsida > Santalales > Viscaceae > Viscum > Viscum album. The sequence goes on from OY728148.1 coordinate 2,056,440,810, forward strand.
TTCATCAATGGACATGATGAGAAAATAGTCTATGAACTTAATGAAAACAGAGTTCATGAGCCCCATGAACATGGCTGGTGAATTCTTGACATCGAAGGGAATGACCATGAACTTGAAGTTACCAAAACTACCTCTAAAAGAAGACTTTATGATGTAAACCTCTTTCACCATCAACTAGTTATATCCAAACCATAGATCGATCTTATAGAACTATCATACTCCCTTTAACAGGTCGAAAAGATCATCGATCCTCGGGAGGGGTTAATGGTTCTTGACCGTCACCTGATTTAGTCTCTGGTAGTCTATACACAGTCATAGACTACTTTATGCATTATTTTTGAAAACTACTTAATCACCCCAAGGTGACAAACTCGGTCAGATAAAACCTTTCTTCATCAGGTCATCAACCTGAATTCGCAACTCTCACAGCTCAGAAGGCTTCAGCTAATAGGAAGACAACGAAATCGAATGGAAAATCGGTTCATGTGTATTCCAAACTCAACGTTCTGTTGAGGGGGTTGGGTTACAACCTCCTCTGTGAAGAAATAAATAAAATATCTGAAAAACACTAGGAACCTCCACTTTCTTAGTGTCTATTGATCCCTCTGACAGCTTTGCTAACAAGGAGAGAAGAGGTTCCACACACCTACTGCCCACCTCATAGCTCCGCTCAACAAAAAAAACTACACATTGGCCATCCACACCTAAAAAAAATCTCTTCTAGAGGCAGTCAATAATATCATGCACAGAAATCAACTAGTAAATTCTTAGGATGAAATCGTACGACTACATCAGTATCAGAAGAGGATCCCCACTAGGCTGATGTGGTCTCAACATCAGTCTACATCTTTGACAAACATAAAAAAACATGTCTGAACTCTAACTGGCATAATCGACAATAGGGGAATGAGGAGCCTCCAGAAATCTATTCCCAGAACATGGGATAGACTGGGTGAAACAAAGGAGTGCGAGTCTCCAAAATCAAACAATGTGCAAGAAAAAGTTATAAACAAACTGATCGTACCTCAAACAACCTCTGGCCTCATTGGAAATGATTCCTTAGTACTGTCTACTACCCATGACCAGATCCTCTACATATCTACTATCTACTAACTCCCCAAACATGACCTGGTTGAGTTCCCTAAGGAGCTCATAGAGGTTGGCCTCCTCCAACACCATCTACCATCGGTGGAGCAGGAGCTTGATTCCCCTATTTCAGGAAAGGACTGATTGGAAACTGCTGCTACTAAGGTCGGTGATGAACCTTCCAACCCCCCCCCCCAAACAATGCTCAAAATGAGATCTAGTTATGAATATTTCCATGGACTCCATAAATGATGCACCTTGGTCTCATTCCCATGGGGATAGGTTGTAGACCAGGGGATCAAAACTGAAACTGTAGAGGCCTACTCCCAACTGGTTGAAACCTAGAAGGCCCTGAAGCCCGAGACCTACTACTAACTGCCTCCCCATTCGAAAAACATGGTTGGATCCCTTATCATGGTACACCTTCCCATGAGTGAATCATTTCCACTTCCTCAGCCTTATTTTGAACCTCTATGAACATCGGTAGAGTGAAAGGAGTAACAGTGTACTGAAGATAAAATCAAAGTGCCTCCTCCAATCATCTTGCTCACGAATCTGCATCTGAAAAGTGATCTGGTGAAAATTATAGGATATACATGAACTTGATCCCCAGTTACCTTATCGACATACTTCCCAGATGGAGAAAGATTATCTTGTTCCTCTTCATTGCCTTCATTGAAGAAGAATGGAATTCTACCCAAAACTTCATCTCAATGTCAGCCGACGAAACATCAGTCTACTTCCTCTCCTCGAGGTAAAGCATCCACCACATACACAAAACTACCATAGTTTGGCTCAACACTAGAAGAAACCATTACTCTTTTGGATCCCGTATTAAGATGAAAAAGATCACCAACTCTTCGAGCCAACTGTCTGTCTCCATATCTAAGTCTTTACACCAGTACTTTCCCAGAGTCTTATGCTGGAAGGCATTAATCATATTCTGCAACTATTAAACTTTCCCCTCTCGACCAGACCTCATCTGAACAACTAGGTCAACTTTTTGGGCCTCAACGGCTCATACCACACATCGGTGATGTCCAGGTCCCATAGATGAATGAAGGGTAAAAAAGGAACTCCTAAGTCAGGGTTGTATGGAAATTTCTATATAAGATTTATTTAAACTATTTGTTTAAATTTCGATTCCCAAAAAACCCAATTCACATAAAAACACATGAAATTCCCCGACCCCAGTTACACAGTGTTAGTGCTTTATTTCGTAAAATTTCCATGATATAAGTAATCATGTCCCGAAAGACTTATCAGTTTAGAATTATTGGAAATAAGATACATATATAAGTTCAACATTACAACTTGAAATTATAATCAACACTAATTTCTTCCATTAGAAACATCCAAGTCTCATAGATTATTCCATAAAGTCACTCATAACTAATATCATCATATCCTGGGAAAATGAAACATATGAATGGGGTGATCTCAAAAACTCAGTAAGGGTATACAATACAACAGAATATAACACAAACATTATGCATGATCAATAATTAAAAACACATTAATCTACAAATAATAAACACGAACAAATTATGGTTGGAATAAGATTTGAGTAAATAATTCTATAATTAAACATAGTCATGGGAATTTTAATAGTCTAATAACCACATGAACCATCGTTATTATTTTTATAATGAGGGAATGTATAACGTTGGACATTCTGAAACATCTTGTCAAGGCCTCGACCAAGATGTCTAAAAATGATTTTGGCCTCGGCCAAAACCATATATCAAAATTTGGAAGGGCCTCAGACAATTCCACATCTAATTGTCTCATGAGACCTACCGATGTACCAAGGAGCTATAGTGGGCTCCAACCATCACATACTAAGTCCAATACATTCATCATATTAAAAGGTTGAAACATTACATAAATATTCATATTAAAACTAGAATACTAAATGTAAATACTTTAACCATAAACCTTGAATGGTATAAAAATGACACATCCAAAGTCAAAAATTTCACAAAACCTTCAATACAATATGGAATATTTTTATCATAATAAATCAACTTTCAACAAGTTTAATTTCCATCAAAGGATGTTGACATAGATAAAATGATATCTATTTGAAAGAAATACATATTTCTTTTTTGAAACCATTTAAGAGTCACATAATTATAAATGAAAAAATTTATTTTGAAAATATTTTTATAATCATGTATGGGAAGCTTCGATAATGTTATAATGGCAGAAAATAGATGTACCCACCATATAAGTTAAAAAACATTCTTACCATAATTTTGTCAAAAAGGTAATAATGTACCATGTTTGGAAAACGATGGAAATATTATTTTCAAAACATATAATGTCAAATAAGTTTATAAATGTCTTTAACCCATTGTCTAATAAATATTAAAAATTATTTGAAATCCATTTTTAAGAAAGAAAGGACATGGATGATAAAGAGGTCCCAGTAGATACTTACGTAAAAACAACCTCAGATAATAATGAGATGGTGAAATTAAACTTTACCGTGTACTTTTCCTTGGTCAAGGGTATTTTAACTTCCTATATAATCATTAAATCATTGTTATTAAATTATAAAAGGACTATATATATATATATATGATATCATATAGGATCCTCTAATATTTCTTTGTTAATAATATTTCAGTAGTTTCATCGTTCCATGTGTCAACTGATTCATTTTCCTTTATATTATTAGTTACATAATCCATGTTAGTTATGGATAGGATGTATTTGATTTATATAAAGTTTTATATTATATTCATAAACATTACTTTTAGTCATCAATTAAAAATTATTCTTCAATGGTTACGATGGGAAAATGAATCTCATCGCCTTTGTGGAGATAGTAATCCATACTTACACATGAAAGACAATATCATTATATTGATGAATGAATCGTATGTAATTGGATGTTAAATCATATATAAAGAATAATTAAAATGTTATATATGTTATTTACATTAGTTATACTCATTATTATACCAATCCAAATTTTGATGTGTTTGAATAACAAACTACACCACGACATAGAGACTATAAGTCGTTAGTACCAATGTATGGTGTCATTGTCATTTATAGGATGGATATAATAATGAATTTGGTCGGACCATATTTATAATATCATCAAAGTATGTAGAAGGTACTGGATTTATTATTCTGATATGAATAAACAATGAAAGAGGAAGTGGAAGAAGAAAAGAACTTGAATGAGGTGATGAAATATTTACCTCTTCTTGAGGTTCTTCATTTTCATTTGGTCAAACGGGCTCCTTAAGATTGATTTATGACAAAAATAAGGCCTCTAGGTTGAAGACAGGAATGTTGAGAGGATATTTGGGAATATTTTGGCCATGAAAAATTGCTTTGGAGGTATGATTTTGAGAGAAGGATAAGTACCCTTTTATAAGAGAGGTGAGGGTCACTTTAGGAATAGCTTGAAATATTATTTTATAATAAAGTCATTTTCTATTTATACTGGATCCAAAATGGTTCATTTATAAGCTAAGTTGGCTATGGGTCTAAAACGTCTCAAACAATAGGTTTTATATAGGTTTAGTTGGCCATATTAACATTATTTTTTAGATTTAACTCTTAGTTAAATAGTTTGACATTTATCATGTCTCTTTGTATTTTTATATCATGTGGTTAATAAACATACAAAAAAATACAAAAAAAACCCATGTGGTTCATTATTAATATATATATCCTTATCAAATACTTTTGGTAAAACATTGGGTTTTTATTAATATTATATCAATTAATAATATGGTATTTTTTTAAAACTCAATTAGGACAATTTTGAAACTATTTAGTATTCATTTTTTTGAAATCCATTAAAACAGTATAACATAAAATAAAATTTATTTAACCAACCATAACATGTCATATTAATCTATAAAATTAGTTTAATTCATCATAAGTTTCAATTTACATTTATTTGGATATTTATAATATCAATTATTTTAATATTTCATTAATAAGGCAATTACACCATCATCATTGTGTCATAAATAAATTAAATTATTTAATCTCTAAAAAATATAAATAAAATAAATTTATGTAATAATTCATTTTATCTTTGTAATTAATATTTATAGTATAATTTATATTGTGTGTAACCCAATATTAAAAATGGTATAATTATTAAACATTGAAATTAACTCTTTTAACTATTCATTAAAAAAATTAATAAACATCCTAATCTAATCCAAGTGGACCATAGGAGTCATCCATTATTCCTAAGGTTGTTTTGGGTCTAATTATACTTATCAAATATAATTATGACATGTGTTATCATAATTATGAAGTCATTTTTACCCTTCATTACCCTATTTACATTTAACCGTGGTAAATAAAAGTCGAAAGTTTCTATTCACCAAAACAATAATAATCTTATTTAACCAAATTTTAAATAAAAATATTAACTGTGTCTCTCGTATTTTTGAAATTCAACAAACTGAAGAGGTAGAATTATGTTTTATGAAAATTTGCGAATGCTCCTAAGAGGTGGGTAAAAGCTGATAAAAAGTTAAATAAAAATTTTATATATCTAAACTTTTTATAAAATAACTCCTATGAATTACATTGAACATATATAGGTATTATGTATCTATTTATACCTAAGATAAATTTAAATAAAATAAATCATTATTTAAATAAAAAGTTTGGTTTTAACCAATAATGTAGTGTTTTTCACTATTCATCAAAAATTGAATGTTTTTAGAAAAATGCCAAAAATTCAACCAAAGCTAATTTTGATATTCTGAATTCAAAAATGAAGTCCATTTAGAATAATAAAATTTATAAACTTTTAAAAAGTGTGTATTACTACTCATAACAGCTGGATTGATTGGTCGTGGTGTGTTAGAACCTCGAAGTTTCATACAATTCAAGCTATTTCATTATTCAAAGGAAAGCGTACTGTGGAAGCTTGGGGTGTTACATTCTTCCCTCCTTCCAATAATTTCACCCTTGAAATTTCTATAATACTACTGCACAAAATGATTTGAGTGGTTCTTCATCATAAGTGCCTCTGGTTCCCACATTACCTCTCTCATCTTTCGGTTTCACTAGAGAACATTTACTAGACGAGTGGTCTGGTTTCTCATAAGTAGTTACTTTGTATAAAGAATTTAGATAGGCTCTTCACAATAAGACATATCAGGTTCCTGTTCAATTTCCTCATATGTGAGAACATGTGTTGGTCAGGAATGTATTTTCTTAACAGTGATACGTGGAACACATCATGAACTTTGGAGAGATTTGGAGTCATTTCCAAATGAAATGAAAAAACTACAAGATTAGTTGAAGAAGGTGAAGAGGCCGTATGCAAGAAGGTGTAGAGTGGAATGCACACCCGTTCTCAGTCCAAGCTTAGTACTTCATGCTCTCCGATCATGTATCAACCCACCAAGGGATAGTTGTTTAGGGTCAAAACCAGATGCCCTCATTTTGATTTCTAGAATTCCCCTCTGGAATGGCAGAGGTATAGGAGCGCAGGTGAAGGTCGATTTTATCATCAACTAACTGGTTAACCAATCAGTATATCTGGTGGCTATTCATGAACCAAAAAAGCATCAAAGAACCTGATTCTTTTCATGTAGAGGCTTAGAGTAATAGGATGCATGCACGAGAATCCTCCAAACTCCCAAATCTGGCTGTTCTGGAAGGACCACGTCTCGATCGATTTGGTGTGCATTCTGGATCAGTACCTATCCACGAAGGTATCAGTAGGCACTCGTGTCTTCTTTTTCTCTTTTTTTTGTTCCAAATGAAATGTTCAAGAGAGGTAGAGCCTCTGGCGTGACTTAGAAGATCTCATTGATGAGAGTTCCCCTTGGATCTTTGAAGGTGATTTTAATGCTATAACATCTCTAGAGGAGAATCTTTGGGGTGATTTTCCAAGGAGTGCTAGTCAGGCCTTCATTTCCTTCCAAGCATGAACGGGTCTAATGGATGTGGGGTTTGAGGGTGATCGCTTCACTTGGAGTAACAACCAAACGGGAGAGAGGCACACCTAGTGTTGCCTCGATCGCTGCTTGATGAATGAGGCTACTGTCTCACTCTTTCCGGATGAGAAAGTATCCCACCTAGCATAGTGAATATTTGATCACTCACAACTAAGGATCGACCTGGGATTTAGTGCAGCAAGATTCCATTATGTTCAGTTTTTATGGATGTGGGTGGATCAGGTGGGCTTCAGTGATGTGGTCAGGGAATCATGGATGTTTTCCTTCCCTAGGAAACCGTGGATTTATCTCCATAAAAAGATAAGGCGGCTCAAACATATGATTCATAGGTGGAGGAAGTCTATTCCTACCCATGATCAGGACCTTCCAGGGATCAGTAAGGAGGATGATTGTATGGAGGATAGCCTAGAGAAATCATGGGATTGTAACGTTTTTGAAGCACTCCGGACAAAAAAGGGTATCCTTGCCGACATTCTTTTGAGGAAGGAGAGGATTGTGAGAGAGGGTGATATTGTTAGATGGCTTTGTGAGGGGGACTGGAATACTAGATACTTCTTTGCTTTCATTAAATATAGGTGGAGGTTTCACATGCCAAATATTTTCCAGGAGGATGGATAATATTCCGACGATAGGGACGAGGTTGGGCAAATGGCCAATCCATCTATAACAAATTTACTTGCAGCCCCTAATCCTAATATGGCAGGGGGGGCTATCCTAGAGAGGCAGCGGACATCTTTGAGGGAATGAAAATAAGTGTTATAGAGGAGATTAATGAGCGCTTGATAAGGACTCTAGAAGAGGAGTAAGTACATGAGGATGTATGGACTCTGAACATTGATAGTGCACCAGGACCGGATGGTATACTTGGTACTTTTTATAGGGCTTCATGGGATACGGTCAAAGGGGATGTAGTACGAGATGTGAGGGATTTCATTCAGGGAGGTCTACTCCCACACATAGCTTGTGAAACTAAGGTAGTCATGATACCGAAAGTGGGTAGCCCCCCAGTCTGTTTAGTAGTACAGGACAATAAGAATGTGCAACATGCCTTAAAAGATTCTAGCTAGCATCCTTAGAAAAATATTAGCACCCCACATAAATATGTGTATGTCAGTGGAGTAGCATGGTTTTATAAAAGGGAGATCCATTCATGGTGAGATTGGAGTGGTGTAAGAATTAATCATTGGGATTGACAATATGATCTTCGGGAACAATCTTTCTTTCAAATTGGACATGAGAAAGGCCTACGATATGATGGAATGGGGTTTTATTTTGAAGGTCCTATGATACATGGGCTTCTCAAATTGGACCTATGACTTGCTTTTCCATTGCTTCAGCTCGGCAGGGATCTCCACCTCGTTTCTGGGCACGCAGTTTTGCTTTTTATAGGCCTGTCAAGGGCTTCGATAGGGGGACCCTCTTTCTCCTACCCTATTCATTCTATCTCAAAACGTGCTTAGTCATTATATAAAGAAGGGTCTGGGGACAAGTAAATTCCATCCTTATTGGAACATACATGTTAATGAGGGTATATATCATCTGTTGTTTGCAGAAGACACTATCCTGTTTCTCAATGGAAGTAGAAGATCAGTGGTTGTAATTAATGGGATTCTTGAGGAATATTTCAAATAGAGTGGGTAGGTGATTAATAGGGAGAAAATATTATATTATACTTCTAAATTACTCTTGGATAGGAAGGTGCGGGTCCTGGATGATACCTAAATTATGAGCTGAGGATATTTTCCCATGGAGTACCTTAGAGAACTAGTCAGTCCCTACCTTCTTCGTGTTCATCATTTTGACAACATTGTGTGTAAGATTACGGGTCACATCTTCAACTAAAAAAATGGGCTTCTATCTTTTGGAGGTCGCATTACCCATGTCAATAGAATCCCGGTTTCTATTCCCATGCATCTCATGTCCACCTTGAAGGACCCCAAAGGCGTGGTCTCTAAAATGGAGGGGATCATGGTTTTATTTTTATGGGATGGTCAGTTGGAAGGAAAACATCACTATGTAGCGGGGAAGCATCTTTCTAGGCCTATAGATGAAGGAGGGATCAATAAGAGGGGTGTCTCCTCGACCATGCAAGGGATGCATGCAAAACTTGCATGGGTGGATATGGAAGGACACTCACTCTGGGGATAGCTTATGAAAGAGAATTATGGTCTGGAAATGTTGGTGTAGAGGTCTCGACCATTGAAGATATTGAATCTTATCCACCCGTATTTTGAGGTCCTGCAGACTCATGACAGGTGGTTGATTGGGCGAGGTGAAGTGAACTTCTGGCGTCAGAATTGGGGGGTGGGGGTGGAAGGCTGTGGTTTCCGGGATGCCCCACACCGGATATGTCCTTCAGTGATGTGTTCGGCCATCCAGGCTTCATTCAAGCCATTCGTGATGATATTCAGCGTGATGTCTTTAATGAGGTGGTCCTCAGTGACATTCTAGACAGACTAATATTCACGAAATCCCCCTCGGGTGAGTTCTCAATCAAGGCATATGAAAATATAAGGACGAATCCGGTCACGGGTGACCAATGGGGTGACATGCTATGGTGTAGGGGGATATCTCCCAAATTAAATTTTCTGATGTGGCGGATAAGGAATAACGTGATGTCCACTGATGATAAAATCCAACGTATGGGGGTGTCCATGGTATCTAGATGCTGGTGTTGTAGAAATCCCAACCAGGAAACGGTGAAGCACCTATTCTTAAACAGCGAATGGGCCCGCTGGACTTGGTAGGCGTATGGATGGTTAACTGGGTGGCGCAATCAAGATAGGATTCACAAGGACTTCTTCAACAGATGGCTCAATGGCACTGAGCATGGACCAAAATGGAGGGGATGGGAGATCGTCCTTATTGCGGGTTATTGGATCATTTGGAAAGAAAGTAATAATTCTAGACACAAGAATATCTGTGGCACTAGCACAAGTGTATGCTTCAAGATGAAGAACACTTTGTTGGATTTATCTGGCGTGTATACTGAGTGCCACAGAGCTCTGTCAACAAGGAATTTCAGCCCAGGGGAGTATAACCAGACAGGGAGGAGAGGGAAAGGAAATTGGGTACGTTGGAGTCCCCAATGATCTGGGCTAAAAATCAACATGTACGGATCCCTCTTAAGGGGGAAATGAGGGGTGGATGCATCATTCAGGACCAAATGGGATATGTAGTGTCTGCTTTCTCAGCATTTTACAGTAGAGGAGATGCTCTTCAAGCCGAGGTTAATACGATGGTTATGGGGCTAGATTTAAGTGTGTAAAGGAATTTAAAATTGAAGGCAGTGACAATGGACTCCTTAATTATCTATAATTCACTCACTGAAAGTGGTTGTTACCCCTGGAATGTAGAATATTATGTTCGTAAATGAAATCAGCTTTTGGTAGTCAACATGGAGATAACCCACACTTGGCGATAGGGGAACATGGTTACGGATTTCTTGGAATCCCAAGCATCTCCAACTCAATGATTATCATTCTTCCTTAACTTAGGTTCATTTCTGTCAAGTATAAATATCTTTGTTAATAATGATGCATTGGGTCTCCACTATATTAGACCGCCATGATGTTATTTTGTTTTTGTTGTTATTTTGTTTCTGTTTCGTTTTTTTCCAAAATCAATAAAAATGATAGAATTTTATTCATTTAATGTACCTAGGAATCAATTTAACCTTCTTACCAAAATGTATAACACACTTCCTTGGAGATATCTTCATGAAATCATAGTCTCCTATGTGAAATTCGAAACCCTTCCTTTGGTTATAGGAACAACTCTTTTTCCTACATTGGGTTGCTTTGATGTGGGTTTGAATAATATTCATTTTTCAATTATTTACTCAACCATTTCTTGGCCTACAAGTTTTCTTTGACCTACATAATCCCAACAAGTTGGTGTGTGACATCTCCTTCCACATAACGCTTCAAATGTGGCATTTGAGTACATGAATGGAAGCTATTTTTATAGAAATATTCTACCAGAAGTAAATATTGATCCCACAAACCATGATAGTCAAGTGTGAAATATCTCAACATGTCTTATAATGTTTGAATTGTCCGTTCTAATTGTCCATCTATTTGATGGTGGTAGGTAGTGCTCAAATGAAGATCAGTATCCAAGGCTTTCTGAAGACATTTCCAGAATCTTAGTGTAAAATTGGGATCATGATTAGAAAAAATCTATAGTGATACTCCATGAAGTCTTAAAAATTCATTAATATATAGTCTTGCTAAACTTTCAAGTGGAAAATCTCCTCTTATATCAATAAAATGTGCTAACTTGGTAAGACGATCAATAATGAACAATATTACTTCATTCCTTCTAGGAGTCATTGGTAGCCCCCTGGAAAATTCCATCGTAATAACATCCCATTTCTACTCAGGTATGTGAAGAGGTTTCATGACTCCTCCGGGATTTTTCCATCTAGCTTTCACTTATTGAAAAACCTTTCATCTTGACACAAAATCAGTAATCTACCACTTCATGTTGTCCCACAAAAAAATATTCCATCAAACATCTATACATCTTGGTGCTCCCTTTGTGTATAGAGAAATTGGATCAATGAGAATCATCCAAAAATTCTCTTTTTAGATCAGGTATATCGGGAACACAAAGTCTCTTCCCAAATTTCAAAAATCATTCTTATTATATGAAGTACTCAATCTCCCATCATTTATTTCTTTAATATTATAAGGAAACTCTTCATCCTTAGTCTGAGAACACTTTATCCATTCTAGTAATGATTTTTTGGAAAACATTTGAAAAATTATTGTTGTTTCACCTTCCGTCATTATTCCCATATCCCTTTTTACCAGATCCAAGAAAATAGGATCCCTTTCAACTCTCATCTTGTTCAAAACTACTTGGTACTTTCTACTCAAAGCATTTTCCACCTTATTTTCCGTCCTCAGGCATTAGTGTATAGTGAAATCATAATCCTTGGGTAGTTCAAGCCATGGTCTTTACCTCATGTTGAGTTCTTTCTGCGAGAATACATACTTCAAACTCTTTTGATCAGTATAAATCTCACTTTTTTCACCATAAAGATAGTGACTCCATATTTTCAGAGAAAATAATACAGTTTCTATCTCAAGATCATGGGTAGGATAGTTTTTCTCATGAATTTTTAGTTGTCATGATGTATAGGCAATAACTCTATTATGATGCATAAGGACAAAACCAATTCCTTTCATTAAAGCATCACTATAAATAATAAACCCATCGTTCCTTGATGCTAGAGTCAAGAGAAGATCATTTACTAATCTTCTCTTCAGTTTTTGAAAACATTCATTACACTCTTTTTTCCATACAAATTTAACCCCCTTACATGCAATCTTGGTTAATGGGTTATCCAATCTGGAAAAATTCTGGACGAAACGTCGATAATAACTGTCTAAAAAATAGAACAATGTTCCTTAGTTTTACTCATCGCTGCTAGGAATTCTTGGATTTACTTGGTATTGGAAGGATAAATAGATATTACATCAATATAGTCAATATGGACAAGAAAATAAATATATTGAAGACATAATTCACACTTGAAAAACATCCCAAATAATTTATTTCTTCTAAGAGTCTTTAGAATAATGTTCAACTAATTTTCTGGACCTTCATAGATTCTATAGTATGCCTAGATATCGTCAATAAATATAAATATAAATTCATCTAGATAATCCTTGAAAACTCTATTCAATAGATCCATGAAGACAAATGGAGCATTAGTCAATCCAAAAGTAATTACTGTAAACTCGTAATGCATGTACCTGGTTTGAAATGTTGTTTTAGGAATGTCTTCCTTCTTCTCACACAACTGATGATATCCATATCGAAGGTCTATCTTTAAAAAATTTTGAGCTCCATGAAGTTGGTCAAATAAATCATCAATTTGAGGTAGGGGATACATGTTCATTATTGTTATAGCATTGATTTCCATATAGTCAATGCACAACCTCATTGAACCATCTTTCTTCTTAACAAAAAGGACAGGGTCTCCCCATGGTAAAACACTAGGGTGAATAAATCCCTTATTAATAAATTCCTCTATTTGTTTATTTAGTTCCACTAATTCCACAGTTTCCATTTTATTTGGGTTCTTCTATATGGTCCTACCACCAGGAATTGAATCAATGGAGAACTCAATTTCTCGTTCTGGAAGATGTCCAGGTTAATCCTCTGGAAACACATCAACATATTCTCTCACAATAGTTACGTCCTCTATTCGAACAATATTTTCCTCACCCATAATTATTTTATTCTCATCCTCCCAAATAATTGAATTTTGTAGAGATACTTGGGGTGGATCTAGATAATAATCAGATGGTGAAGTTTCTGCTCTAAAGATAATGTTCTTCATATCGTCATCGAGAATTGTAACCTCCTTCTACAAAAAATAAATTTTCGCATCATGGTTTGAAATCCACTCAATATAAAACATTATATAAATTTAAATCATGGGTATTCCAATTAGATTAGAATAAAATATAATTTATATTCCATAATGGGGACTGATTCACAGAACATTGTTGCAAAGATACTTCCCATAGGAGTTTTGACTGACAAATCCCTTGTTAAATCTAATTGGAAATATCTAATTTTCTTAGAAAATGGGATGATATGAAAAAATGAGGTGATATAGAATCAAATAAATCATTTTCTAAACATGATGAGACCATTAAATTACCTTCCAACACCTCTTTCAGAGCTTCAGCCTCAGCAGTAGTGATTGCATATGCTTGGCCTTGATCCCTTGGCTTTTTCTGAGTTAAGCATTCCTAATGCTTAGGAAATTCATTTTCATAATGTCCCATCATCCTGAAATTTTACCATTGAATATTGGTAGATTGTTTATTCCCCTTACAATCACTATCAAGATGTCCTTTATATCCACATTTTTATCGTACTTCTTTTCATTTTAGTCATGCACCAGGGTGATTCCTTCCACAATTATCATAGGGTGGAAATTCAACTCTTCCCTTCTTCCATGTTTTTTTATTTCCTTTCCCAGAGTGATCAATTGATCATTTCATCTCTTTCTTAGCTTTAATGTTGTAAGACTTAGAGAATTCCATTTATGTTATGATAGCACATGTGAAAATATCTTCCTAAGATGATAAGGATTGTGAGACTAATGCTCAAAAGATAAATGGTTTTAACCCATCAAAGAAGCGATCATTCTTACTTATTAGGTTATATATAATCTGCAGCATGCCTTGATAACCTTTTAATGTTAGCCTCATACTTTGTGGCATTATCATCCTCCTTTTGCCTCAGACTCAGAAATTGTCTTTCCATATCCGCTCAATGGTCACATGGAAATTATTTTACTCAAAAAATCTCTTTAAACTCCCCCCATTCCATGTTTCATAATTCTTAAAATTACTTTTTGTTTTCAATCAGTGACCACCATTGATCTGCATCTCTTATGAGGCGATGAACTACCATGACATATTTTTCCCTTCACTATTCTCGAATGCATGAAATATTTTCTCTAAGAATATTATCCATTTCTCAGATACTAACGGATTTTTACTCCCATAGAATGTTGGTGGTTGTTTCCTCATGAAGTAGTCTAAAATTGATCCTTCGTGTTGTGGATCAGGGTGCTCAATATGGGTAAAGATATTATTCATAACATGAGTGAGTTTTTCGAGTATGATGATAAGTTGATCAGCACCAGTTACATAAACAACTCCACTATAATTATCTTGAGTTGGAGGGAGATCCCTACATGGATTATGTGAATTGATACGGTTTTCATTCCTTCCACTAGGATCTATTTCTAAACAATGGCATACAATAGATTAGTTTATGAATCACAATACATAATTCCGCACATGTAAATCACATAACATAAATTGAAGATTTTTTGGATATAATCCATAATCATAAAAAACATTTCTTTGAGGTGGTATATATTCATAAATAGTTCATAATGGTTTGTAAAGAAAATGAGAATTATCCTAAGAATATCCCAAGGGAGTGTCATAACCAAGAGTGCAGCAAGGCATGTTGTTGTGCACATGTGGCCATTCTAGTCAAGCTCAAAGTGGTGTTTTCGTGTTTTACCACTGGGTATATCTGTGCCAGAGCCACCTCTACCAGCTCGTATCCAGACAGGGATGTATTACTTAGAAAACTCACAAAATATATATAGTACCAAAATTCGATGAGGTTCTTCTATACTAATCCTCAAAGTATATCATAGGGTATTGTTCACTAATTAGAGTTTTTTCTAAATCTAGTTTCGAAGGACTGTACTATAATTACTCTAATACCAACTATAATTTCCAGACCCGAGTTACTCAGAGTTGGTGCTTTATTACATAACTTTGGAATGATACAAGGAATCATGTCCTGAAAGACTGATCAGTTTAGTATTATTGGAAACAAGATACATACATATGTTCAACATTACAACATGGAAAGAAATTCAACACTAATTTTTTTCATTAGAGACATCCAAGCCTCCTAGATTATACCAACAAGTGACTCATAACTAACTTCTTCATATCCTAGGAAAATGTAACATAAGAAAGGGGTGGGATCAAATGCTGGGTAAGGGTAAACAATATTGTGGATGAAAACATAAACATTAGGCATGATGAATAATTAAAAACACATGCCTTTACAAATAATAAACATGAACACATTATGGCGGGAATATTAGATGAGATAATAATTCCATAATTAAACATAATCTTGGGTATTATACTAGTCAAATGACAATCTGAACCATCTTTATTATTTTTATAATGAATGAATGTATAATTTTGAACATTCTGAAACATCTTGTCAAGGCCTCGGCCATGACATCTAAAAATGATTTAGGACTTGACCAAAACCATATATGAAAATTGGGAATGACCTCGTCTAATTCCACATATAATTGTCTCATGATACCTAGTAATGCACCAAGGATCTATAGAGGGATCCACCCGTCACATACTAAGTCCAATAAAATTATCATATGAAAAGGTTGAAACAGATCATAAATGTTCCTCTTAAAACTAGAATACGGAATGTCAATACGTTAACAATAAAACATTAATGGTATAAAAATAACACATCCATAGTCAAACATATCACAAAACCATTAATACAATATGGAAGATTTGTATCATAATAAATAAACTTCAAACAAGTTTAAAATCTTTCAAAGGATGTTGACAAAGATGAAATGAAAACTATTTGAAAGAAATACCTCTTTATATTTTGAAACCATTTAAGAGTCACATAATTCTAAAAAAATATTTATTTTGAAAATATTCTTATAAGATTGTAAGGTAAGTTTTGATGATGTTATAATGGAAGAAAATAGCCCCACATGCCATATAAGTTAAAAAAACACTATTACCCAAATTTTGTCGAAAAAGCCATAAAGTACCTTGTTTGGAAAACAATTGAATGATTCCTTTAAAAACATATAAGGTAAAATAAGGGTATAAATGAATTTAAAACATATTCAAGTAAATAATAAAAAAGTTTTGAAATACATTTTTATGAAAGAATGTTTGTGGATGATAAAGAGGTCCTAGTAGATACTTACATAAAAACAACCTCAAATAATGAACAGATTGTGAAATTAATCGTTACCTTGTACTTTTCCTTCATCGAGGATATGTTAACCTCCTGTATAATAGTTAAATAATTTTTATTAAATTATACATGAACTATATACATACATATGATATCATATATGATCCTTTAATATTTCTTTGTTAATAATATTTCAGTTGTATCATCATTTTTAGTGTTAACTGATTCATTTTCCTTTATATTCTTGTTTACACAAGCAATGATTGTTTTTGATAGGATGTATTTGATTCATATGCAGAATGATATTATGTTCAAAAACATTATTTCTATTCATCAATTAAAAAGTATTCTTGAATGTTTATGATGGGGAAATGAATCTCATCGCGTTCGTGGATACGGTAATCCGTACGTAAGCATGAGCGACAATATCATTATATTGATGAAGAAATCATTTCTAATTTTATGTTATATAATATATATAGAATAATTAATATTTTGTATTTATTATTTACCTTATTTATACTCATTATTATAACCATCCAAATAATGAAGTGTTTGAATAATGAATTACACCACGACGTGGAATGGTAATCCATATGTACGCACGTATGGTGACATTTCATTTATAGGATGGGTAGAATAATCAATATGGTTTTACTATATTTATAATAACATTAGAATATGTATAAGGTACTGGATTTATAATTTTAGTTTGGAAAAAACAAAGAAAGAGGAAGTGGAAGAAGAAATAAACTTAGAAGAGGTGATAAAATATTTATCACTTCTACGTGTTCTTCCTTTTGATTTTATCAAAATGTATCTTTATATTGTCTTCCTATCCAATGTAAAGCCTCTAGAATGAAGGGAGGAAATTTTAGAGGATATTTGGGCAGATTTTGGTCGAGCCACATGGCTTTGGTGGTGTGATTTTGAGAGAAGGGGAAGTACCCACTATTGTAAATCTCACCTTTCCCAATGCTTCTATACCAACCGTTTGTAAAAATCATTTGTATAAGTCTCCTTTCCCATAGGTTTGGCTAAACAATTGGGAAATCCCACTTTGAGGTCACTTTTCCCAACGGTTTGGCCAAACTGTTGGGATAGGGTACTTTGTGCCACTATTCCCAATGGTTTGGCCAACCCGTCGGGAAAGGGTATGGCTTTCCCAACGGTTTGGCCAAACCATTGGGAAAATTCCCCCATATGCCAACGTCGCTCCCAAATTCAAAGGAACTATATCTATGGTTTTGACAACCGTTGGTATCAGTCCTTTGATTTTTTATCAAATCTTCTTACCGAGAACATTATTTAAATAAAAATTTAAAATAATTATGATAATATATATATATATATATATATATATATGAAATTATGATCACAAGATTCAAGTTAGGTTAGTGGTTAGGTTGTTGAAAGATAAACTAGTGGTCCTGGGATCAAATCCCACAAAATGTTTTTTTGAAATATATATACCAATGGTTTTATGGAACCATTGGTATAGATTTTCATATTACTTATACCAACGATTTTCAAAAAAACATTGGTATAGGTCTATACCAAAGTTTTTACCAAAACCATTGTTATAGGATACACCAAAGGTTTGGAGGCCTATTCCAATGGTTCCAAACCATTGGTATATGGTATTTTTCCAGTAGTGACCCTTTTATAAGAAAGGCGAGGGTCACTTTATGAAAATCTTGAAATGTTATTTTATAATAAAATAATTTTTAGTTTATAAAGGAAAAAAAATAATTTATTTAGAGGATAAGGTGGGATGGGTCGAAAACCTCTCAACCAATAGGTTTCATATAGGTTTTTTTACCATATTAACATTATATTTTAGATTTAACTATTAATTAAACAGTTTGACATTACCCATATCTCTTTGTATTTTTATATTATATGGATAATAAAATTACTATAAACTCTTAAGAGAACCCCAAGTGGGTAATTATTAATATATATATCCTTATCTAAGTATTTTGGCTAGACCTTATATTTTTATAATATTATACCAATTAATAATATAGTATTTATTTATAAAACACAATTAAGTCAATTAAGACACTGTTTAGTATTTGATTTTGTAAAATCCATTAAAACATTATCACTTAGAATAAAATTTATCTAACCAACCATGAAATGTCATATTAAACTAAAAATTTATTGTAATTTATCAGAAGTCTCAATTTACATTTGTTTGGATATTTATAATATCAATTATTTTAGTATTTCATTAAAAAGGTGATTACTGAATCATCATTGTGTCATAAATAAATTAAATTATTTAATGTTTAAAAATTATAAATAAAATATAATTATGTAGGAAATCGTTTTAGCTTTCAAATTAATATTTATAGTTGAATTTATATTTTTTGTAACCCTATATTAAAAATGATGTAGTTATTAAACATTGAATTTAACTCTTTTAACTCTTCTTTAAATAAAATAATAATAAATAACCTAATCTAATCCAAGTGAACCAATGGTGGTAATAATTTATTCCTATGGTTTTATTGGTCTAATAATACTTATCCAATTGAATTAGGGCATGTTTTATGGTAATTATGATATCATTTTTACCCTTAATTACCCTATTTACTTGTAACCGTGGTAAATAAATGTCAAGGTTACTATTCACCAAAAATTATTCTTATCTTATTGAACCACATTTTAATTTTTGATATTAACAATCTATCTCAAATTTTTGAAATTCATCTCATAGAAGCCATAAAATTATGTTTTATGGAAATTTGAAAATACTCCTAGGAGGTGGGTAAAATACGGTAAAAAGTTCAATAAAATTATTATATATCTAAACATACTATAAAATGACTCAAATGAATTAAATTGAACTTATATAGGTATTTTATATCTATTTTGACCTAAAATAAATAATTATTTAAATAAAAAGTCGTTTTTAAACAATAACGTAGTGTTATTCATAATCATCAAAATTTGAATGCTTTCAGAAATATACCAAAAATTCCACCTAAGATAATTTCGATATTTCCAATTCAAAAATGAATTCCATTTTGAAAAATAAAATTTATAAAATTTCAAAAAGTGGGGATTTCTATTCATAGCAGCTAGTTTGATTGCTCGCATTGTGTTGGAATCTCGAAGTTGCATACAATGCAATCTATTGCAATATTCAAAGGGAGAAATACCATGGATGCTTGGGGTGTTACAACCCAATTCATTTTTATGAATATACCTTTCCTAGCACCTCTATCCAGAAATCAATATAGCCTCACTTATTCGTTCAGTATGTCCATAGTCCTTGCATCAGATCATGGGGGGCCCTAAAATCTAATTTCTTATGTGGTCCTCCGAGTTGTAGTACCCCCGGTTTCTAGTATATAACCATTAATTGATTATTTTCGTGGTTATATAGTTTGAGGGTGATGAATGAGAGATTTGGGAGAACTTTGGATGTATTTTTGCGGAAAAAAGGAAGTCACACGGGTGGCGCACAGTTTGTCTAACCGTGCAGCCAAACCTTGTATATTTTGTCCTCTTGAGGCAGTGGATCCAAAACGGTTGAAGCATGGTTTGGGAGACCATGCGAGGAATTCGTGAGAGGGTCTTCCTAGATAGTAGCTAACGCATGGGTAGCATATGGTTTGTCTAACCATGCCAACTAACATTTCAAATGTTTAACTGAGATCCTAATAAAGTGTATCTGACACATTTTTTCCTTTAAGTGGCTTATTTTTTCTCCTATTTAGCCATAACTCTGTATTTCTCTTCCTTGAAGGTAGGAAAACCTCTCCCATGAATTTTGGAGTCAATCCTAAGGCTTTCCATGGTGAATCAAAGCTGTATTATTGAGATATCTGATCGTTCTTCTTCGTTCTTGATTTGTTTCTTAGATATAATTACATATACATATCCTCTTCAATTTATTTATTATATATAGACCCAATATGGGTATATATAAGTTCGGGGATTCCATATATGATGATATTAGGTACTGTTCAATCTAGAAGAAGAGATCCAAGGCGAGTTCATGGAGAATCGACCCGGTTTTCATGTACGTTCTTCGTCTGTTGGGGTATTAATCAAAACCATTGAGGGATGAGCCTTCTATCCCGACTCCACTTATTAGAATTGATGTTATTAATATAAAATTGTATGTGTGGTGTTTAATTGAGTGTTATTTGGTTGTTTGAAAAATTTTGGAATCCATCGTGAGTGATGGTTGTGAAATCCTGAAAATTGGGGATTTTGAATGAGTTCTTTGTTTCATGATTTTAAGATGTGGATTTTAAAAAGTGGGATTTTTCAACATTTTTTGAAGAAAAATGTGATTTTATGTTTTCAATAAAAGGGATGGTTTTATTGAAACGAAATTTTTCGTGAAATGGGTGGTGATTTTGTTTACAAGAAGAGCTCAGTTTTATTGAAGTTGGATATTTTTGTAATGGAAATATTTGGAATAAATGGTGTTGGTATGGGTTCATGATTAATGGGACCTTATTTAGGGATGATTACCATTGAGGTACAAAGTAAATGACCCCTGATCAGGGTTGAGTTTCATTGGGACACAAGGTAATTGGCCGAAAGACCGTTCATTGGTATGTAACTGTCAAACGAAGCCTGCATGTGTGGGTGTGTGGTGTACTATGGAATGGTTATGCCAAATGATAAGAAGAATTGGTTTTAATGCATGAATTTGTTATTTTTCTAGAAAAATAACTTTCTGAAAATTTTGTTGATTTAGATTTGTTTTTACGTGGTTTCAAATTGTTTTTCGAACATATTTATATTTGTTTATAAACTGTTTTGGAAAAACAATTATATAAACAGTTTAATATATTGTGGATAACATTTTTGTCCAAGTGGTGTGAATAAGAATGTAATTGGAGAAAACCTACTAAGTTTTATACTCACCCATTTATTGTTAGTTTTTTTCTTTTTCAGATGTTATATTATGGGATAGTGGAAAAGGTAATGTTCCTCAACTTTTTAGCACTACCTCGTAATCGTTGGGCTGTTCGGGGATTATGGAACATGGAGGTTGTAAATCAAAGAGTATTGTAGTTCCTTGATAGTATTTAGTTTTTTATCTACTATTTACTCTGATAATGGATTAACCTTCAACTATTTCACACTTTGATGTGGTTTTGAGAAACCAGAAGTTGTTTAGTTGTCTTTCTTTGGTTCATGGATCATTTAGTTAATGGTTTGGTTATGGTTTGTTGGTTTAATGGTTTATTTCATAAAGGGTAAACCATCCTCCACTTGTATTTGAAATCCTTCAGCATTTATTTCCAGCCTTTGGCGGCTTTGTAATGTCACTTAAGCCCAAGTATTAATTCGCTACGCTCTCAACCCAATAATATTGAGATGATCATTACAAATGGTATCTGTCTGTTCCTACCTTTGTGGTGTAAATAGTCATCAGTGTTCCTGGTCTTGGAATTGAAATTAATTCTTGAGTATTTTTTGGGTTGAAATCTTAGATATAATTAGCATTATTGGAATATGGAACGTATAGAATAAAAGGATGTAGAAAACCTGTTTATGTTGAACTCCAAGTTACCAAGGAGTTAGGTACACGAGTGTTTAGAGACACTTCTAGGATCTTGGAATCTCATTGTCATGGGTTTAGCCAATGAGATGATCATGACAAGTATTATGGTGGAATGACTTCCATCTAGGATTGCATATTTTATTTGGAGTAATGATTTATGTTTTTGTGAAAGGTGTAAATTTTTGAAAAATAATGATTTTTTTCAAAAGAAAGATTTTGAAATGAGGATATTTGGTGTATTTTGAAAATTGTTTGGTTTTCAAAAGCTTGAATGAATCTTAAGAAAATGGTTGGAAGAGAAAAAAGTTCTTTTCATAATCATTGTTCTGATTGTTTATATTGTATAATTTGAAATTCTAAGCCATCAAATGATTGAGAGTACTATTGATGGAGTTTGTTGTTTGTTTAGAAAATGGAAATCAGTAGGTGTCGTTGAAACCAACCTAAATAATCTATGGGGAATTTGGTTACACCAGAATCATAGGTGAACCAAGAGCTAGTTCTTAGAATTTTCTAGGCTTTTCAAGCTATGGATACGGGGAATCGGAGGAATGATCCAAGGCATGTGGATCATACCATCCAGTTCATGAAGCAGAATCCACCTAACTTTCGTGGTGATATTGACCCTATAAAGGCGTAGGTGTGGCTGAGTAGGATGAATTGTATCTTGAATATCATCGGCACACTGGTGGAGCTTAAGGTCAAACTGGGCACATATATGCTCGGGGATCTTGAAAGCCAATGGTGGGATTTAGTAGTGCAGTCTAAATTGGATGAAGGACTTACATGAGTTGATTTTGAGGAATTGTTCCAAAAAAAATTCTACCCTTATACATTAAAGATACAGAAAACAATGGGCATCATCATCCTCAAAATAAGAGAGTCTCTCTATGACGGAGTATGCTTCTAAATTCATGATGTTAGTCTATTTTTTCACCAGAGGGTGTAACATGTGCATCTTTGAAGGCATGTATCATCGGATCATGGATATGAAAAGATATTAAATCAAAGATTGCAGTGCTCGGTATTACAGATTATACAAATATGGTGAACAAAGATACTGTGGTTGAACATGATATCTCAGGATCTGTGGGAGAAGGTATGATGATACATACATGAAATAGTGGGATCACAACTGCTGGAAATAAGAATAATTGAGACACGTATTACCAAGGTGGACGTCGAAATCAAAATTATACGGCTGGATTAGTGAACCTTTTTCCATGAACCTAGAAAAATATAGGTTGTTTTCTATGTGGTTTTCTTTCCTAATTAAAGAAAGAGTGTTCAAAACAACCTAGATCATGTCATAATTGACACAAGATATTACATATTCTACGCTATTATTGTAGTTCTCCATGTTATGGTCCCTGAGACACTTCTCAATCATCACAAGCACATTAAGCTTAGACAGGGAGAGAACATCAAAATCAATCTCATCAGCAGAGCATACCTAACCATGGTGATTCTAGAAATACCATGACTCCTCAATTAGGGAAATATCAGCAAGGAAACAAGGAAATAAGTATAGCAATGAAGAAATTGCATGGATCTAAGAAGATGATTGTCAACGATCAAGCTAGACCATCTATGGTGAGATGTATGATTCTTTTGAGTTATACCCTTGTAAAAGTTCTCTTCGATACTGGAGCATCATATTATTTCTTTTCTTTTCATGTTGTTGATTTTCTATGTTTATGTTGGAAATGATGCCTTCTATTTTAAAAATACAAACTCCTCTCGGTGAAAGAGAATTTCAAGACATTGAGTGTCAAACATATTCTAGAACTATTGATAAAGCTACACTGGAATGGGACTTCTCAGTGTTGATCAATAATGTCTATGATGTAATCCTAGGTATTGATTGTTTTACAATGTTTATGGATTACTTTGGATGTTATAAGAGAACAGTGAGTTCCATGACTGAGGATGGCATCATCCATCTCCTCATAGGAGAGAGGATGGTAAAGAAAAGTGAAAATTGCTTTGTGGCACCAATGGTGGGAATGATCTCTAACCAGTTAGTGGCTTTTCCTTTGTCGTTAATGGATGAGATCGAGGGAATTAGTTTTCAAATAGTTGTTGATCGTTTTACAGATGTATTTCACGAGAACTTTTTAGGGTTACCACCTATAAGATAAGTGGAGTTTATGATTGATCTCTTTCTGAGAACCAGTCTTATTTCCCTTATATATTATAAGACGGCCCCAATATAGTTATTGGAATTGAATGTATAGTTGGAGGAGTTTGAATGAAGTGGTTTTATTTGACCAAGTACATCTATGTGGGTAGCACTAGTGTTGTCCATGAAGAAAGTAGATGGAACTCTTCACCTATGTATTTATTATCATATTCTTAACCAGGATACAATAAAGAACATATATATACTTCAACGCATTGATGATTTATTGGATAAATTAAGGGGAGATCAGTTGTTCTCCGAGATTTACTTGATATCCAGATATCACTAATTGTAATTTTCGAAGGAAGTTCATCTAAAGAAAACTTTTAGAAAAATATATGGGCACTACTAATTGCATTCATTCCTTTCAGTCTAATGAATGAACCAACAGTCTTCATAGATTTGATGAATCAGATACTTCAGCAATATATGGTCTCTTTTGTTAGGGTGTTTGTGGAAAACATTTTCGTTTATTCATACATAAGGTCTAACCATGAGGAGAACCAGGAAATAGTGTTACAAATATCAAGAGATCACCATTTGTATGCCAAATTATCAATGTGTGATTTTAGGATACAAATACTATGTTTCTTTGTCCATGTCTTTCTAAGAAGGGTGTTTATGTTGATTCTAAAAAATTTGAAGTCATTATCTCCTAGAAACAACTAAAGAATGTTTCTGAGATACTATGTTTCTTTGCATCTAGTTGGTTACTACCGAAGCTTTGTGCGTGACTTATCATGACTAGATTCGCCGATGAAAACTTTGACAAAAAAAATTCTTCATTACAATGGATAGAGGAATGCCAAAAATATTTCCAGGAACTAAATGTATGTCTTACATCCGCACCTATCTTGATGTTTCTAGAATCAGGAAATGGGTATGTGGTGTACTATGTGGCTTTGGGATCAGGGTTGGGCTGTGTTCTCATGCAAGGGGACCATGTGGATGCTTATGGTTCCAAACTATTGAGGGTGGATGAGAAGAATTATCTAACACATGATTTTTAGTTAGCTTCTACCATCCATGCTTTGAAGACATGGAGACATTAACTCTTTGGTGAGATATTTACTGGGTTCACAGATATAAAAAACATGAAACACTTTTTATCACAATGATATTTGAATATGAGGCATATGAGAGAGAT
Source organism: Viscum album (assembly GCA_963277665.1). Lineage (NCBI taxonomy): Eukaryota > Viridiplantae > Streptophyta > Magnoliopsida > Santalales > Viscaceae > Viscum > Viscum album. The sequence goes on from OY728148.1 coordinate 2,056,466,258, forward strand.
GGAGTATCTATAAATTTTTTAGTTTGACTTGATGTATACACCAGGAAAATGAAATTCAGTGGAAAATGCATTGAGTTGAAAGTTATATGATCAGTTGGTGAAATAATCTTCAATGTAATGGCAGTTGATGTTGGTACAAGCTGACATGAATGTGGAATGTGAAGTTCAAGGTGATTTTTTATTTTACTTTTCTTCTATTCTTGTTTCGAATTTGGTAAAAACGGTCAAAGAAGCACAATCATCTGATGCAGAATGTCTGATTGTGAGTTCAAAAATCAATGGTGGGGAGACCATTAAGGGCTGGACACTTTATGGGAGTTCAATATGGTGCTCTCGATATCAGATGGTTGTACTTATGACTTGTTAGTAACAAAAAATTCATTCTTACCTCCACTTGATGTGGGATATACTTCCAAGAACATAAAAGATGTATAAGTCATTAAGGGCACAATTTTGGTGAAATGGCATGAAAATAAATGATGATGAGTTCATCATGCAATGCTTAACTTTTTAGAAACTCATAGTAGAGAATTAGAAACTAGCAGGTATGTTGTAATCTTTAACTATCCTAGTGTGTAAATGGGAGTAGATAGCTATGTATTTCCTTATAGGTCTTCCAAAAATGGTTCAAAACCAGAATTCCATTTGGGTAATAGTGGATCAGCTTACCAAGTCGTCCCATTTCATACCAATTCATGAAACTCATACGGTGGAGTATTTTTCAAAAATCTATATCCGAGAAGTGGTAAAGAGGCATGGAGTACTAGTTTCAATAGTCTCATATTGAGATACAAGGTTCACATATTATTTCTATAAATACTTACATCAATCCCTTGGGAATCAGTTGACTATGAGCACGACGTGTCATCCACAAATATATGGGAAATCCGAACGGACGATAAAAACATTGGGAGACATGTTTCGGGCTTCTGTAATGGATTTTTGGTGGCTCATGGGAGGAACTTATACCCTTAGTGTAGTTATCAAACAATAAAAACTATCAAGTCTTGATACACATGGCTCTGTTTGAGGAATTGTGTGGGATTCCTTGTCATTCTCCTCTATGTTGGGTGCAAACAGGTGAAACATCAGTAGTTGGGATAAATGTTGTCCAAGAAAAAAATAGAGAAGATACAAATGATCAGAAAGTGGATGGAGATGGCTCAGAGTCTTCAGAAATCTTATGCAGATCACCGTGGAAGAGCATTGTGTTTTTCATGAGTGCATATGTGTTCTTGAGGATCTCTCCAAGACTTGGACATCATAATTTTGGGAAGCAGATAATGTTATCTCATAGATACATTGGCTCTTTTGAGACACTAGAATGATTTTTAGAGGTGAAATATAGGTTTTCATTACCACCATGGTTCAGTTTAGTGCATAACGTGTTCTATGTATCTCATTTGAGAAAGTATCAGCCTGATCCTCACCATGTGATCAAATGGGATCACGTTGACCTAGAGTCAGATGCTTTGTTGATACACATTCCAATACGGATTGTGGATAGGAAATAGAATGTCTTGTGTGGATAGAGCATCGGTCTAGTAAGGGTTTTATGGAAGCATGGTTGAATTTAGGATCAGACATTGGAATGCGATAATTAGATATAAGAGAAGTGGACAAAACTCTTTCTAATGGGTGAGAGTTTTCTACTTTTCAAGGATGGAAAGACCAATGGTGGGGATAATTTAATACCTCTAGTTTATGTAATTTAATAATTACTTGATTCTTTTTATGGTTATAATGTTGATGTGTGATGAGTGGTAGAGTTGGGAGAACATTGAATTTAGTTTTGAGGAAAAATGGAAGTCGCACGGGCGGTGCACAGTTTATCTAACCGTATGGCCAAAATGTGTGTATTTGATCATTTTTATGTAATGGATCCATCATGTTTGGAACATGGTTAGGGAGTCCAAGAAATAAATTCATGTTAGGGTCTACCTAGATAGTTTCTAACGCACGGTTAGTCCACAGTTTTTGTAACCGTGAAAACTAACCATGCAGATGTTTAAGAGTGATTCTTAAAAAGTAGATCTCACATGTTTTTACCTTTAAGTGGCTCATTTTTATCACCTAAGAAGCCATAACTCATGATTTATTTTCCTTGATGGTCGAAGAACCACTCCTAATAATTTTTTAGTCTATTTTAAGGCTTTTCTTGGTGAATCAAAGCATAATTCTTGAGGTATGTGATCATTTATCTTCATTCCCGATCAGTTTCTTATATCTAATTAGATCAACTTCTCCTATTCTATTGATTTCTTATATCTATGCCCCTTATTGGTAGATCTAGGTTTTTGGATTCCAAATATAATGATATTTGGTATTGTTTTTTCTAGGATAATAGATCTATGATGGGTTCTTGGAGAATCGACCTGGTTTTCTTGTACGTTCTTCGTTCATTGGGGTTTTCATCAACACCTTTAAGGTAGGATTCTTCTTTCTCAACTCCACATAGTAAAACTAATTGAATTAATTTAAAATTTTATTTGTGGGGTTTAATTTATTGTGTTTTGTTTAATGAAACTTTTTAGAAACCTTCTTGAGTGATGGTAGTGAAATATGTAAAATTGATGTTTTTGAATGAGTTCTTTGTTTATTGATTTTAAAATGTATATTTTAGAAATGGGATTATCCAGGATGATTGGAACATAAATGAGATTTGATGTTTTCAATAAAAGGGAAGGTACTATTCAACTAAAATTTTGCTTGAAATGGGTTGTGCTTTGTCTTTTAATATAATTTCAGTTTTATTTAAGTGGGTTATTTTGGTAATGAAAATATTTAGAAGAAATGGTATTGGTGTGAGTTAATGATTAATGGGACCTTATCGAGGGATTATTACCATTGGGGTACAAGATATGTGACCCTGTATTTGGGGCGTGTGTCATAGGGGCACAAAGTAATTTGATGAGAGACCACTCATGAGTAAGTAACTATCAAACAGAGCTTGCATGTGTGGCTGTATGGTGAACTATGGAATATATGTTAAAAAGGATAATAAGAATTGGTTTTAAACCTTGAATTTGTTATTTTTCTAGAAAAATAACATGCTGAAAATTGGTTTCATTTAGTTTTGTTTTCCCTAGGTTGTACAATATTTTTGGAAGTTGTTTATATTTGGTTAAAAACTGTTTTGGTAAATTATTTTAAATAAACTATTTCATATAATGTTGCAAACTTTTCTATCCTAGTGGCCTGAGCAGGGAAGTCATTGGGGATAACCTACGGAGTTTTATACTAACCCTTTCATTGTCACCTTGGTGATATTGCAGATGTTACCATCTAGGATAGGGGAAAAGGTAAAATTTATCATGTTTTTAGAACTACCTCATTATTGTTGTGTTGTTCAGTGATTGTAGAGATTGGAGATTGTAGAGCATGGAGTTTTTTAGAACCTTGAGAGTCATGAGTTTTTTATCCAATGTTTACTCTCATACTGTATTAGTCCTCCTCTATTTCACAATTTGATGTGGTTTTGAGATACATGAAGTTGTTTCGTGGTTTTTCTTTGGTTCATGCATCATTTAGTGAATGGTTTGGTTATGGTTTTTTGGTTTAATTGTTTATTTCTTAAAATTTAAATCATACCCCACTTGTATTTGAAACCCTTCGGCATTTATTTCAAGCTTTTTTAACTTGGGGATGTTTCTTAAGTCCAAGTAATAACTCATTTTTCTCTAAAGCTAATGATATAGAGCAAGTCATTACACCTGGACAATTTCATGCACCAAGATTTACTAACACTATTTCCCCACCATCCCATGAAATCATCACTATTCCTAACAACAATCCTCATCTTATCTCTCAACCATTAGCCTCTGATACCATTATTTCATCACCCACCTTCCACAGGACGAGGAAACGTACAACAAAGTTCCACACCCGTACTTCTTCAAGATGAAGGAGAGATAATGATCTCAGAGTCCCGCCTTCAATAGGCCTCTGAGTGGTGAGTATAACCAAAGGTATAAAATCTCACAAAATATTTAAGGAATTTCTATTTTTAATGAAAATTATCTTGGGAGATAAGATGGTAAATCCCTTGGAACTCTAAATACTAAAGGTAAAAGTAAGGCCGAAATACATTCCCACAAGCTTGTTCAAAAGTAGATATTATAAAATATACAAAAAAACTCCAAAATAAAGTACCAGAAAAATAGACTAAGAATCAACAACAAATATCCCAACTCATGAGATATTAATGTCTAGCATGATCCTCATTGTTCTCCTAGTAACCTGGCAATATTTTCTGAAACGTAGGGTGAGTATATAAGTATACCTTGTAGGAAAAATAAATCCACTTGTGTGAAGGTGGGGGAACATACTAATTCCCCTGTGAGAAAATAGTAGAATGTCAAAGCACCAACCAAGGAGTAATAACCGGCCTAGCCTCACCAATGAATACTACCCAAATAATTCAATTCAAGAGAACATCTATATTTGGGTATCCCACACCACTTTCCCACCATTTAACTTCAATTCATAATGGGTAACATCTGGACAATACCACTCATTCAAAACATAGTCCCACTACCACAACATTACCGAACACACCTATGCCTCAACCACACCATACATCTCACCCACATACACGTAGGCCACAAAAACCACACCTCTCACCCAAAGAAACCTGGCCCTCATCTCAAAGACACTCAGGAAAATGATCTTGGACTGGAAACACATAGGCCCCATTTCCAAAACATACTTGCCCGAAGGATCTCAGACTATGGTAAGCCTAAATACTTTACATGCTGCCTAGATATGCTCGAGTGGTAAGAAAATAGAGGAGGGTGAGAGGAAGATAGTCTTTAACCATCCATTTGTCCTCCCATCGGGCTATTGGGAAAGCAACCCTCCCCCGTGAGATAGGGGTTTTCTATTCCTAGTATTATACTTGGGTGGGGTGCGTATAGAGATCAAAAGGAACTAAATTTTATTTATATATGTAAGAAAACACTCATCCAAACCTACGGGTCACAAAACAATTAATCATCCCACCAGTAAACACTCAAGTTTCTACCCCTATATGCACAACCACAAAAACATCCACTGCTAAGTCATAACTCTAAGCCCTTTTCATTAAACCAATTTCTATTTAAATTTTAAGGGGTTCACTTTAATTATTCCAGTGATGGTCGGGGAAAAAACCAAGAAAAACATTGAATAAGGGAAGAAGGACCAAGGTAAAGAATTTCATTTTTAAAAATCATTCATTAAAACAACATAGAACAACTATCTTGCAGTCACTTGCATACCCCCTCCCTAGACACCCGTTATAAAACATTCAATTGTCAATTTTAAACGTTATACACAAAATACTCCTCTCACAACCCAATAATGGATCCTCGCTTCCAAAAAAATACCCAGATGTAGTTCCACTGCATAAAAAGTTCATTACCACACCCTAGTACTGATGCCCAACATTGATAGATGGCCACAACACATCAAAAGGAAGTTCCACTGCCGACAAGTCCATCCATTCCAAAATCATCCAGTCTCCCAAAATGGGATACCAAAACACCACCTGTACCACACCACATATAAATCCCATAGAACCTACTATTAAAACATAGCCCCACTAGAAACACATACGAATCCCCACTCACAGAACCATCTCCCCTTCCCACCCCTGTACCCATAACCGTGATCCCAATAGCTACACCACACAACTCACAAAAAATCCCAATAGAACACACACTCAGCCACACCTATCAATGGGATATATATTCATATTTGGTAAAATCTATTATCTAATCTATTTGATAAATAGGGGTGATCATACAGGGGTCTTCCTCCTTGCGCTTCCATTTCATTCAACCAGGTATACGTGATTAGTCAAATTAGTATTCACTTCAATTATTTATGAGGAAAAAAAAAGTTAAAAAGTTTCACCCATTCATAGTCAAATACCACCAATGTACATGATTTTAAGAATCCTTTATAGCTACAACAGGTCACACCATCAATGAGGATAACAAATAAAACTGGAAAAAAAAATCAAACTGCTCTCATCCTGTTATTTCATTGACCTCGTTATCTTTTGATCATACTCCATTACCTACATTTATTTCCTATTAATAAAATGATTCATTCATTATTCCCCACGAATCATTAGTACACCGACCCAATATGATACCCAAATAGAATAGAGGTGGAATAATACCTACTTTTAACAAAAGGAGACCAAATATTCTCATTGTTCTAAGAACATGGGATCACAGGAGTAGTAGGAAACCTTGAGAAAATTGAGCAGCAGGGGGCTCTAGCATAGGCGAAAAACTCCTCTAGAGGGGAATACTTTAGGTATAGTGAGAGGGAATGGAAAACATATTGGTAAGGTATGATCCTATCTTTGAAGATCCAGAACATATATTAAAGAAATACTGGTTTCAAAATCCATTAACATGGGATCGTGGTCAATATCACACAATTTTAGAACCTCAATACCCCAGAACATTAGTATATTAAATATATAATTAATATAGTTCGAAATTTACTAAAAAATTACAAAATAAGGATTTAAACATAATTTACATCAAATAAGACGTAAGATGGGAAAATTTGGAAAATTAAAAAAAACTAGAAAAACTGGAAATGAGTCACTGATGGGTGAGTCACCAAAATTGAGCCATCAATGGGTGATCTACCAACATGACCTACAGACATTGATCCACCGACAATGATCTTCCAATGCAATGAATCACTAACACCATGATTCACCAATGATATGACTCACTGATTCCCTGACATTGTCACCCTGGCACCGATGTCGATGCCCCTGACTCACCGATGTTGACAGTTTAAAACTAGATTTTGTAAAAATCTCATAATGAGATACCAACAGCCTCCAAAACACCCTAAAAACTATATATTCCCAAAATAATGGCCTGGAAAAATCCAGGTCATTACTGTTTTTACCTACTCCTACACACAATTTTATCTAATGGGTAACAAAGATATTGTTTATGTGTATGGTGAACGAACACTTCACTAAATGATGATCATTAATTTTTCATTTACTGCCTATCATGGTGGATATTATGGTGTAAAATCTATTTATATATGTCATATATTATATATATTATGTATTTAATCTTCTTTATTCCTTTCAAAACACATATCTTTCTACACTACATTTGGTGTAAATATAATAATTTGTTTTGAGGAAGTGTGGACTACCGCTCCCTCATAGTGAAGTGATTCGCTCACACACTATATAGAATGTATTAATGATGGTTTTAGTGAACTTATATGATCTATATATAATTATAATTCTATTATAATTATATCATACACCTATATACATATATTTCATTTTCATTGTTTCTTTCTGTATGAAAATAAAAAACGAAACAACGTTCATGCGTATGTATGTCTTACTATCTCCATGAACGATGTATTTCATTTAGTACTTATATATTATATAGATTATTATAATACACATATACTGAATATAAATGACATTTATATCATGTTTTACATTCAGTATTCATGATATAATTAAATGGAACAATGATATAAAAAATTAATACACATGCGAGGAAAAACGTGAATATTACACGAAGTGAAATCATAAGAAGGGATTGTTAACAAGAGGGTAATATAAGGTAATAATAAAACCATATATGGTGTTAGATATAATATTATGTTTCTTTAAATGATTTATAATAAATTTATATATATTATAAAGGTGTTTCAAATGAGTATGATGAGAGTCATGATACAAGGAATGGGAATTTCATCTCACTTATATTTCTACGAGATACATACCTTAATCACCAATCAATTATTTTATGTGGTGTATATTATAAACATGAATTTACTACATGTAACTTATAATTAAATTTATGGGTATTAACATATCCATATTATGATCTTTCTTTAAGGGGGTTCAGGTTTCAAAAGGTACCAAATTGGTATGAGAGATTTGTCTCAATTTTCATTTGAAACACATGTTTTTTATACACCTACATTTTTTTTGAGGTGTATATACTTCCATTTGACATGTTATATCATGAAGATACATATTTTAATTAAATTTTATGATTCATTTAATTACCATTTCTTACATGGATATTATGATCCCATATTACGAAGTGATAAGAGATTTTTGAAACAATTTCATTGATTTTTATGATTATTTACGATTATGCTTCAATTAATGAAATATCATTATCCATCTATAAATAACACCTATTAATTATTTTATAATATATATATTCAAGTTAAATTCAGGTATTAGTACCATTTTTTCACTCATTGGTAGTTAAGATAATGTTTTAAGTAAAATTGAATCATCTCTACAGGAGGTCGGAAACCTATTGTATTCATAAACCATGTTTTAAAAAATGTTTTCAAAAGAACATTGAAACCCATTTTCAAGGGAAAAATATTTTAAAAACGTTTCATAGTTTTCAATTCGTCCATTATAAATTTTTGAATCTATTTTAAATGAAAATGGTTTTAAAAAGGATTTATGTTTTAAAAATCATCTTTCAATGTAAAGAGGATTTTTTCTTTAAGAAATATTTTTTAAAAAATATATTCATAAATTATTTCCAATATAAGACAACATCTATTGTTGTTACTCATTAATTTATAGGTAAATTATTCAATGTCTCCATTGTTATTATTTCCCTAAATGGGTTATCTTTTGATGGCATGATGTTTATGAAACCCATTTTTTTATGGGTAATATGGTTTTGAAACCATCTTCTTTTCATGGGAAATGTTTAAGATGAAATTTTTATGAAACCTATATTTTTTTAATAGTTATGATATGATTACATGTTTATAATACTTATTTTACTTTATGGGATATTATATGATTTTTAATTATCTTATAGAACATGTATGTATCATTTTATTATGATATGGGTGGGACCTACACCTTCCTAAAATGCTCTAGGTAAAGAATTATATCTAATGAGATAGACTAGGACGGTCTTGAGAGTGGACCTTGACTACTTATATGGCCATGGAAGTGAAACTTGACTTCCAAGATGGTATGAGGTGTGAACCCATGCTTGTGATTATTCTTACTTATCTTTGATATGCATGGTATTATATTATATTTTTATGATAATGTTATCATACCATTATGCTTGTGATTGTTCTTACTTATCTCCCTTATTTACCCTTACTGATTATTTGAGATCACCCCATTTTATGTTTTCTTCCCCAGGTTATGATGATATGTATTATGTTTCATGTTTCTAAGAAGGGTGTTAGTCCAGAAGAACCTAGTGTGAGATAATGTATCTCACTTATGTATTAGTATTTTATTTCATGTTTTCATAGGTACAAGAATAGTATGTTCTTTGGGATAATTTTTTATAAGTTTTAAATTATTTTTCAAATGTTATTTAATGTTAATGTATGAAAATTGAGGGTAGCTATAAATCTAAAATCCCAATCAATAACCAAATACTCTCTCTTAATCCTATTATAATACTTAGGGACATTGTGGCAATATCCAACTCCATTCTCTATTGAGTCATAATGCCTTACAATAGAAGCTACATCAAGGATAAAGTATGTCTCTATTAACTCTTATTTCTTTCCTTCTTCCCATTCTTCTTTTTCACATTTTTTCCCAAAACCAAATACAATAAAATTATTTAATAATTAAATTAACATTAATATAATGATTTTAAAATAATTTTTTAATCATATATATTAAAAATATAAATGTCACACTTCCCTTTCATACTCTTCAGACAATATACTGTCAATTGTCTGCTAACCACCTACACAGATATTAGCAATTTAATGTATATAATCACATTAATGTATGAAAATTTTAATTATATATAATATATAAATATTTAATTAATTATACTCTATAATTTTTGGAATAACTACACTTGTGTATACATAAATAATGGAAAAATAGAAAATTTTTAGGAAAATGGAAAATTTTTATGTAAAAAAAGATATAAAAATGACTACACTATAACCAATAAAATTAAGAAATAATATCAAAGGAATATAATTAATAAATATTGATAAAAATTATAATAATTTACTTTTGGATCAATTTTTTAAGAAATTTGTGTTTATTATTCTGAAGGTGAAAAAGTGGAAAAATAAAGCAGGAATAAATGTTAGGGGATTCTCAAACCCAACACCCTTTATTTGGGTTATCCCTATTTCACATATTTTATGGTATGAGTATTCCTATAATATTTCTTATATATAATCACATTATTCTTCCCTTTTTGTTTTAGAGAGATTCATATTTCCATATTGATTTTACACCAAATAAATGATTTTCTAAAAAATCATTTCTTTCCAAAACAAATATTTGACTTCTCATGTGATGATTCATATCCAAAGAAAAATGATCGCTTATTCCAATTTATGATCTAATTTTTTATTTTTGGAACCCAAAATTTTATTCCTGAATGTATTCATTATGAAATCCTTATGTAATTAATTCCCTTACATGGGTTATTTATTGACTATGATTTTTATTCTTTTTATATGGAATACATGATTTTGTATATATTGTGATATGATGAGTGGGTCTTGAATTATATAGATCTCCAATGAATTGGGTAATTTGATGTATCTCATTAAATGACATGTATTTTTCATGAACATTATTCTAGCTTTGTTAATAATGATGATGTTATGATTAGGCACATATGTTATGTGTGAACAAAATGATAACCTTTCTCACAACTATGTGTGGTATTTCACCACTAAGACAAGATGTTTCAGTTTTATTCAATGCCACTTTCCTTACCATTATAAAATGTTTCCTATGCTTATATTAGGATGATTATTATTATTCTCTTTCATAATATTTTTATTTGCATCCCTTATTCATCCTCTTACTTGGATTTTAGCTCATCCATTTCATTGATGTATATCCTCAGGTGACTACACATACTAAGGAGAATGTGAGATTTAGAAGTATTAAAAAGAATATTTTAAATAAATATTTATGTTTATATTATGTATAAGTGAAGTATGGTCCTAATTTTTCAAAAATAAAATACAGATGGAAACTGGATTTATAACACCTTTTAAGGAATCTAGTTATCTATGTCTTTGGGAGTTATGAAAAAGGGGTTACACATGCACTCAAAGTAGGGATCGTTTTCAAAGAATAGTCACATGGTTATGGAGATAAGAATAAAAGAATTCATTTTCAAGATGGTGGATCAAATAACAACGGGGGAAAGGGGATTCAATTTCTTACATGTCAAAAATGTGAGAAGAAGAACCAAGAGAAATGCCTCAAAAAACGAGGAAATGATTCATGTGTGGGATAGAAGGCCATAAAGATCATCAATGTCGAAGAGACCGAAAGAAGACGAACAACCTGATGAAGTAAATGATCTAACATCATTATTCATGGCCTATGGTTCAATGCATCAACTATTGGTACCAAATGCACTATGCAATCCAGTTCATTAAACCATGAGTCCTTGAGGGTAATTTGTGTGAGCAACAATTGAAACCAATGTAGTGAGGGAAAGCATATGTCATCACTACTACAAAAGTGGGGAATTGAAATAATGTCATGAAAGGTACAATCCTATTCACCTGTGAATGTAAAATATTTTATTTTATTATGGTTTTACACATTCCATTATATCATATATGTTCATTGGAACTATTTAATTGAAGCCTCGATACATTGAAGTAGAGATATCTATAAAAACACCTAGTAGTGAAATCATTTCAACCAAAGTTTTGGAATCTTATAATATAAGTGTATGTAGGAGAATTAATCTAGTGAATATTTTAATACTTCCCTATGTGGAATTGGAAGAAATTATAGGCATGGATTGGATACCATTATATAGAGAACACATCAACTATCTAGAAAAGGAAATCACTTTTCATAATCCAAACCATTTAATGTTACTCTAAACATTCAAGTCTAATCAAGAATATCATTTGGAAAGTACATAAATTATTTGGGTGTTGATACCCTATGGATAAGCATACCTTTTCAAAATAGTTGATTAAAAGGTTTCAAACTGAAAGAAACATTCATTTTAGGGAATACATCGATGTATATTCCAATGAGTTTCCCAAAATTCTCCCAGATCATGATGTAGATTTCTCAATATATTTCTTACTAGAAGTCAGTCCTATATCAAATTTACCAAACAGGATGGCCCTAATAAAATTTTAGGAGTTCATGAATTAGCTATAAGAGAATTCATACAAAGGTTTCATACACCGTAGTGAATCACCTTGGGGTTCCCTGGTGATGCTTTTAAAGAAAAGGGATGGATCAATGCGACTGTATATTGTTTATCAGTATCTAAAAAAGATCACTATAAATAACAAGTATCATTTTCCAAGGATTAATGACTGGTTCGATCAACAATGAGGAACTCAGTACATCACAATGGTGGATATTTGTTAGGAATATCATCAACTAAAGGTGATGAAAGAAGATATTATAAAGACTACTTTCCATAAAAGGTATAGGCACTATGATTTCACAGTAATTCCCTTTAGATTTTTAATTCCCATAAAAACTTTATAGATATGATAAAAAGAGTCCTTATAAACTCCCTTGACCAATTTTTGGTAGTTTTTACCAATTATATTCTCTTTTAATTCAATGGAAAGGAAGACCATGAGAAGCATATAAGTATTATGTTGGTGAAATTATAAAAGGATAAAATTTATTCTAAATTAAGAAAGTGTTAATTTTGGATGCACAAAGTTTCATTCTTGGGGCATGTGATCACAAGAGAGGGAATTTTTATAAACCCTTCAAAGACAAAGGAAATCTAGGAATGGCCCAAAACCAACAATGACAACTATATCCATAGTTTTATTGTATTAGTTTGGTAATAATGATGTTTTTTTAGTAATTACCCTATGATTTTCTATCCAAAAAACTATGTTAACATTGAATGGGTTAAATTATGTCTATATAGATGAATGTGAGGAAATCCATAAGGATCTTAAGAAGAGACTAATCAATATGTTTGTACTCACACTATAGATAAGTAGAGAAGGTTTTAAGATATATAGTTATTATTCAAATAATGTATTTGGTTTTTTACTCATTAATAATGATAATGTTATAACCTACACCTCATGATAATTGAAGATCCGTGAGCAAAACTACCTGATGGAGGATCTAAATTTTTTAACTTGCGATATTTGATCAGAATATTTGGCGCCACTAACACTATGATGAAAAGTGTTCCATATATATAAATCATAAGATTATAAATTATATATTCACATGGAAGGATCTTAACATGCATCAAATATGATGGTTTCACATTATCAAGGATTACGATTTCTCAATTCACTACCTTTTGGGAAAGGTGATCATGGAAGATGATGTGTTTTTCGGAGGGTAACCGATTACACTATCAATGATGTCGAATGAGAACAGACCTATATTATTGGATATTCAATGGATGGATTCTTAAACCATAATGGTAGGGAATAAATCATTCCTTTCTAAAATCATTTAATAACCACATATCCAAGAGAATAATAAGGATGCACTAAGGGATGATATGGAGTTAAAAAAGAATGCTTATGTAGTAATGTAAGGGAATCCAAAGAAGTTCTATATTGATGATTATGGTGATATTATGTTTGGAAGTATAATTTTTTTCATCCTTACCTGTTATAAACAAGTATATATTGGACAATGCACATATCCCACCATTCACTATCCATCATGGTAGTACCTAGATGTACTATGATCATCGAGAGAAGAGATGCTGGGACAACATGAATAAGGAGATCACAAAGTATATCTCATGGTGACTTGTATGTCAGTAAGTTAAAGAAGAGATATATAAGTCCAAGGGGATGATGAAATCATTGAAAATACCCTCATGGAAATTTGAGAACATCACCATGTAATTTTTCACTAGTATCTTGAATAAATACAAAGAAAATAATTTGATATGCATTATGGTGGATCGACTCACCAAGACTTCCCACATTATCTCCATTCTAGAATATTTCTTACTTGAACAACATGCAAATATATATGTGAAGGTAGTGGTGAGGATTCATGGGGTTTCACATTCATTCATATCTGATCATGATCTAAGGATCATCTCTAAATTTTAGAGAAGTATTCAGCAGGTACTGATTACTCAATTGAATTTCCGTGCGACCTATCACACCCAAATTGATGTACAATATAAATAGACTATTCAAATGCTCAAGGATATACTAAGTTCTTGATCAGTGTAATTTAAAGGTGGATGTAATCAACATCACTTATTGGTGATGTTATCATTTAACGATATCTTCCACTTGATTATTCAAATGGCTCTATATGAATCCCTTTATGGGAGCGATGTAGAACTCCAAATTGTTGGGATGAAGTTGGGGAATGAAAACTACATGGACCTGATCTTGTGAAAAATATGATATATAAGGCTCAAGACATCATGAAAAATATTAAATCTACTCAGAGATAGTAAAAGAGTTATGTTTAAAACCATCGAAGAGACTAATAGTTCGGTTTTGGAGACAAATGTTTCCTTCAAATATCAGAATGGAATAAATTATGTAGTTTGGAAAGAAATGGTAGATTATCCCAGGGAAGATTGGTCCCATCGATAACATTGATCTCATCGGATTAGTGACATATTAGTTTACAGTTTCACAAAGTATGACTCATGTTCATGACATGTTCCATGTATCAATCCTGAGGGAGTACATACCTAATCCGTCACATGTAATGAATCTAAACTATGTACCACTGGAGAATGACCTCTCATGTGTAGAGAATCTGATGAATATCGTGGACTATAGAGACAATGTTATAAGAAATAATTCAACACACCTTTTCAAAGTATGGTGGAGGAACCATAAGTATGAAGAGGCAACATGGGAACTAGAGGAAATAATGAAATAGAAGTACCCTTATCTATTCTCAACTGAGAATATGAGTTTGAATTTTATAGATAAAATTTCTAAGGGGGGGGGAGAATGTAACAATCCAAATTTTTTAAATGTTACTTTCTTCTTGAAATAAATGAGTATTATAATATAATATATAGTATTATACACATAAATAAACCAAATGGAATTATTTCATTAACAAACACTATTACATTAATCAACAATGAAACTGATTATAATTATAAACATTACAACTAAAAAATATATTATAAAATAAAAAATAAAAAATTATTGATTGCCCTGATCTATTAGAATCATATCCACCACTTCCAACACTATAGAAAAGAAACAAAATATTTTTAAACCAATCAACAACATATAAAATAGAAATACTGAACCATTAGAGGAATTCATTTGTATATTGAGTGAAATAATGAAGTTGTGTTTATAGGGGTAACTTTACTATTATAAAAGTAAGGTGATTAGTGGAATAGTATCATGACCATTTGGAATAATAAAATGACCATTGGGAATAGTAACATGACCGTCAAAATATTAAATTTACCTCAAAATGATAAATATTGATGTAAATAATATTTATAAATATAGATTTTAGTATTATTAAATTTTAAAAATATATATCATGATGTAAAAACCAAAATAAAATATAATCATATTTTTAATAAACAATAGTTTTATGTTTTTTGTAAAAAAAGAATAATTTATATATTAAATAATAAAATCACCTATTTTATAAATTTATTTTGATAAAATGAATATAATTTTTTACTCAACATGTCTAATTTTTCCATGGGTGATTTTTGGTAATTTTATGAAATACATCAAATTTTAGATGAATAGTAAAAATACAGTTGTTCACATAAATAGTGTATGATAAATTACACCATCTATGATGTAATAATGAAATTAGAGTGCCCCGACCCCATATACCTAGAGTCAGTTCTTTATTACATAACATTGGAATTCTATAAGTAATCATGTCCTGAATGACCGATCAGTTTAGTATTATAGGAAACAAGATACATACATCATTTCACCATTACAACTTGAAAAGAAATTCAACTCTAATTTGTTCCATTAGAAACATCCAAGTCACCTAGATTATGCTTGAAATTAACTCATAACTTACTTATTCATATCCTTGGAAAAAATCAAAAGAAACAGGTGAGCTCAAATGCTCATTAAGGGTAAGCAATACAGTAGAAGATAACATAACCATTATGCATGATGAATAAATAAAAACACACACCTTTACAAATAATAAACATGAAAACTTTATGGACGGAGTATGAGATGATTAAATAATTCCATAATAAAACAAAGTCATGAGTATTATACTAGCCTAATAACCACATGAAGCATCATTATTATTTTCATAATGAGGGAATGTATAATATCATACATTCTGAAACATCTTTTCAAGGCCTTGTCCAAGACATCTAAAAACAAATTAGGCCTCAGCCAAAACCATATATTTAAATTGGGAAAGGCCTCATCCAATTCCATATATAATTTACTCATGAGACCTACTGATGTGTGAAGGTTCTATAGAGGTCTCCACCCATCACATACTATGTCCAATACATTCCTCATATGAAAAGGATGAAAAATGATATAAAAAATCGTATTAAAACTTGCATAAAAAAGGTCAATAATTTAACAATAAAACTTGAATGGTATAAAATTAACACATCCACAGTCACACATATCCCAGATCCTTCAATAAAATATGGAATATTTGTAGAATAATAAACCAACTTCAAACAAGTTTAAAATTCATTAAAGGATGTTGACATAGATGAAATGAAAACAATTTGAAAGGAATACCTCTTTCTATTTTGAAACCATTTAAGAGTCACGTAGTTATAAAAAAAAAAATTTATCATGAAAATATATTTATAAACATGTAAGGGATGATTCAATGATGTTATAATGGAAGAAAATAGCAGCACCTTCTATATAAGTTAAAAAACATTCTTACCCTAATTTTGTCGAAAATATCATAACGTAACTTGTTTGGAAAATGACGGAAACATCCCTTAAAAAACATCTAAGGTCAAATAACGGTATAAATGACTTTGAACCATATTCATGTAAATAGTAAAGATGTTTTGAAATACATTTTTAATAAAGCATGGATGTGGATGATAAAGAGTTCCCAGTAGATACTTACGTAAAAACAACCTCTGATAATAAAGAGATGGTCAAATTAACCATTACCTTGTACATTTCCTTGGTCGAGGGTACGTTAAACTCATGTATAATAGTTAAATAATAGTTATTAAATTATAATATAACTACATAAATAAAAATTATATCATATATGATCCTCTAATATTTCTTTGTTAATAATCTTTCAGTAGTATCATCGTTTTGAGTGTTAACTGATTCGTTATCCTTTATATGATTGGTTAAGTAAGCCATGTTTGTTATAGATAGGATGTATTTGATTTTTATACAGAATTATATTATGTTCATAAACATTATTTTTAGTCCTCAAATGAATATTATTCTTGAATGGTTACTATGGGGAAATCAATCTCATCGAATTTGTGGAGACGGTAATCTGTACGTATGCACGAGTGACAATATCATTATATTGATGGAGAAATCCTATCATATTGGATGGTATATCATATATAAATAATCATTAACATGTTATATTTATTATTTACATTATTTATACTCATTATTATACCCATCCAAATAATTATGTGTTTCAATAACAAACTACACCACGACGTGGAGATGGTAAGTCGTACGTACGCACGTATGGTGACTTTGTGATTTATAGGATGGATAGAATAACAAATATGGTTGTAACATATTTATAATTACATCACATTATGTGTAGGGTACTGGAATAATATTTTTGTTATGGAAACAACCAAGAATGTGTAAGTGGAAGAAGAAAACAATTTGAAAAAGGTGATGAAATATTTACCTCTTCTTCGGGTTCTTCCTATTTATTTGATCAAAAGGTCTCCAAAGGTTGGATTTCTGAAAAACTGAATTCCACTTCGATGAATTTAGGAAATTTGGGTGGATAATTGGGTAGATGTTGGACGATACAAATTGAATTGGAGGTTTTATTTGGAGATAAGGTGAAGTAACGTTTTATAAGAGAGGTGAGGGTGACTTTCGGAAAAGATTGAAATATTATTTTATAATAAAATAATTTTCTGTTTCCAAGGGCTCATAAATGATTTATTTAGAGGTTAATGTGTGAATGGGTCGAAAACATCTCAAATAATAGGTTTTTGATAGGTTTGAGTTAGCATATTAACATTATCGTTTTGATTTAACTCTTACTTAAATAGTTTGATATTTTTCATGTTTCGTAGTATTTTTATATTATATTGTTAATAAACTTACTATAAACTGCCTAGAGATACCCAAGTGGTTCATTATTAATTTATATGATATTATATATGTAATTTGGCCAAACCATTGATTTTTATGAATAATATTTCAATTAATAATATAGTATTTCTTTTCAAAACCCAATTATATCAATTTTACACTATTAAGTATTTTATTTTTTCAAAGCCATTAAAGCTTTATAACATCGAATAATTTTTTTTAACCAACCACAACTTGTCATATTAACCTAAAAAATTAGTTTAATTCATAATAAGTCTCAATTTAAATTTACTTTGAGATTTATAAAATCAATTATTTTAATAATTTATTAATCTAGTAATTAGTGCATCATCATTATGACATAAATTAATTAAATTTTTTATTGTCTAAAAATTATAAATAAAATACCATTATTTAGAAAATAATTTTATGTTTTTAATGAATATTTATAATCGAATTTATATTGTCTGTAACTCTATATTAAAAATTCTTTAGTTATAAAACATTGAATTTAACTCTTTTAACTCTTATTTCATAATAATTATAATAAATGTTCTAATCTAATCCATGTGAACCAATGGGGGTCATATGTTATTCCTAAGGTTATTTCTGGTCGAATTATAATTATCCAATAGAATTAGGACATGTTTTACGGTAATTATTATATCATTTATACTCTTAATTTCCCTATTTACTTTTAACTGTGGAAAATAAAATTCAAAAGTTAATACTCACGAAAAACTATTTTCATCTTATTGAACCACATATTTCATACTAATTTTTACTGTGTCACTAGAATTTTTGAAATTTCATTAACAAAAGTGGAAAAATTATATTTTATGCAAATTTTAAAATGCTCTTAGGATGTGGGTAAAAGACAATAAAAAGTTAAATTAAATTTTTATATATCTAAATTTATTATAAAATGACTCCAATAAAAGGCGGTTTTAACCAATAAGCATTGTTTTTCACTATTTCTAAAAATTGAATGTTTTTAGAAAAATACAAAAAATTTACCCTAAGATAATTTAGATATTCTGAATTCAAAAATGAAGTCCATTTTGAAAAATAAAATTAATAAAATTTCAAAAAGTGGGTATACTTTTCATAATGGCTAGTTTTATTTGTCACGATGTATTATAATCTCAAAGTTGCATACAATGCAAGCTATTTCATTATTCAAAGGGAAACGTATCGTGGATTCTTGGGGTGTTACATTCTTTCCTCATTTAAATAATTTTTTCCTCGAAATTTCTATAATTCTACCGCACAAAAAGATTCGGGTGGTTCTTCATCATAAGTTCCAATGGTTCCCACGATGCCTCTTCCAACTTGTGGTTTTCCATAATACATTTACCAGGAGAGTCTTCTGGTTTCTCAGTAGTTATTCCTTGGTATCAAGAATTTTGATATGCTCTTCACAATAAGATAGATGAGGTTCCAGTTCAATTTCCTCACAGTTGAGTACATGCATTGGGCTAGACATGTATTTTCTCAATAGTGGTACATGGAACACATCATGAACTTTGGAGAGACATGGAGGCATTGTAAAATTATAAGATACAACTCCCATTCTTTCTATAATTTTGAAATGTACGTTGTACCTAGGACTCGATTTACCTTTCATACCAAAATGTATAACACCCATCCATGGTGATACCTTCATGAAAACAAGGTCTCCTACTTGAAATTCCAAATCATTCCTTCTGTTATCGACATAGCTCTTTTTTCATACTTTGTGATGCTTTGATGTGGGTTTGGATAATCATCACATTTTCCATTTTTCCTCAACAAGTTTTGGGCCTGTGCGTTTTCTTTCAACTACATCATCCCAACTAGTTGGTGTGCGACATCTCTTTCCATATAACAATTCATATGGTGCCATCAGAATAGTTGAATGGAAGCTATTGTTATTATAAAATTCTACCAGAGTTAAATATTGATCCCACATACCTTGAAAGTCAAATGTTAAAGATATCAATATGTCTTGTAAGGTATGAATCTTCCATTATAATTTCACATCTATTTGACGGTGGTAGGCAGTTCTCAAATGAAGTTCATTATATAGGGATTTCTAAAGAATTTTCCAGATTCTTGATGTAAAACAGGGATCACGATCAGAAACAATCGATATAGTACACCATGAAGACTTAAAAGAACATTAATATACAGTCTTTCTAAACGTTCAAATGGTAAATCTTCTCTTTTAGTAAGAAAATGTGCTAACATGGTAAGACGATAAATAATGACCCATATTGCATCATTCCTTCTAGGAGTCTTTTGTATCCCTAAGAAAAAGTCCATCGTAATATCACCCCATTTCCACTCAGGTAAGGGAAGAGGTTGCATGACTCCTCCAGGTTGTTTCATTACATCTTTCACATGTTGAAAAACCATATATCGTGACACAATATCAGCAATCTCCCTCTTCATGTTTTGCAACCAAAAATTTTTCTTCAAATCTATATACATCATGGTTATACCTGGGTGTATAAAGAAATTAGAGAAATGAGAATCATCCAAAAATTCCTTTTTTAGAATAGGTATATAGGTAATACAATGTATCATCCCAAATTTCAAAAATTCATCTTCTTATATGAAGTCACTCAATATTCGATCATTTAGAACATAAATCTTGTTTTGAAACTCCTTGTCATCAGTCTGAGAACTCTTAATCCTATCTAGTAAAGATGGTTTGGAAACCATTTGGAAATGTATTGATGTTTCACCTTCCATGGTAATTCATATATCCATATTTACTAGATCCATGAAAATAGTATCCCTTTCAACTCTCATCTTGTTCAAAACTCCATTGTTTTTTCTACTCAAAGAATTTGCGACCTTATTTTCCTTTCCTACGTGGTAGTGTATAGTGAAATCATAATCCTTGAATGTTAAAGCCATCCTTTTTGCCTCATGTTGAGTTCCTTCTATGATAAAATATTCTTAATACTCTTATGATCAGTATAAATATAACATTTTTTACCAAACATATACTGTCTCCATATTATTGGAGCAATGATTAAATATTCTAACTAAAGATCATGAGTAAGATAGTTTTGACCATTAAATGTTAGCGGTCATGATGCATAGGCAATAAATATATCATTTTTCATAAGGAAAAAACAAATTCCTTTCTTTGTAGCATCACTATTAATAAAAAACCCATTGTTCCATGATGGTACAATCAAGTTTGGATCATTGATTGATCTTTTCTTAAGTTCTTCAAAACATTCATCACACTCGTTTTTCTATAAAATTTTAACCCCTTTATGTGTGAGCTAGGTTAATGGGTTACCCAACCTGGAAAAATTCCGGACGAAATGTCGATAATAACCGGATAAACCAAAAAACCTATATCCCTCAGTTATACTCGTCGGTGGTGGCCATTCTTGCATTGCCTTGGTATTTTAAGGTTCTATATATATTCCATCCTTAGAGACAATATGGACAAGAAAATAAATATCTTGATGCTAGAGTTCACACTTTCTAAACTTCCCATATAATTCATTTTTAAGAGTCTTTAGAATAATGAGAATGTGATTTTCATGATCTTCATAGATTTTGGATTTTACCAATATTTCATCGGTAAATACCACTGTAAAGTCTTCATGATATTACTTGGAAACTATATTCACTATATCCATGAAGACAGAGGGTGCGTTAGTCAATACAAAAGGAATTACTGTAAATTGGTAATGCCCGTACCTGGTTCAAAGTGTTGTTTTTTGAATGTATTTCTTATTCACACACAACTGATTATATCTAGATCGATGTTCAATATTTGAAATATATTGATCTCTATGAAGTTGGTCAAATAAATCATAAATGCGAGGTAGGGGATACTTGTTCTTTTTTTATAGCATTTATCTCCATGTAATCAACGCACAACCTCATATATCAGTCTTTCTTCTTAAAAAAAGGACCGGGGATCCTCATATAGAAACACTAGGGAGAATAAATCCCTTATTACTCAATTCCTCTAGTTTTTAATTTAGTTTTAATAATTCCACAGTGGCCATTCTATAAGGGGTCTTCAAAATGGTCCTTGAACTATGAATTAAATCAATGGAAAAATAATTTTATCATTCTAGAGGATGTCCATGTGAATCCACTAGAAAAACATCAACATATTATTTCACAATATGTATGTCCTCTATTCTAACATTATTTTCCACAAAAATAATTTTTTTCACTATCATCCTCTAATATAATTTAATTTAGTAGTGATACTGGGGGTGGATCTTGATAAGAATCAGATGGTGACGTTTCTGCTCTAAATATAAGGTAATCCATATCATCATAGAAAATTGTAGCCACATTATTCTTACAATAAATTTTTGCATCATGGTCCAAAATTCAGTCCATACTATGGGTTATATCAAATTCAACCATGGGTATGAAGATTATATCAACATATAAATATAATTTTCATGCCTTAATGGGGACAGATTTACAAAACATTGTTGCAATGATACTTTCCTTAGGAGTTTTGACTGACAAATCCCTTGTTAAATCAAATTGGAAATATATAATTTACATATAGAACTAGGAAGATATGAAATAATGAGATGAATTATAGTCAAATAAAGCATCCGATAAACTTGAAAAAACCATTAAATTACCTACAACAACATCTTTCGGAGCTTCAACCTCAGCAGTAGTGATCACATAAGCTTGGAATTTATCCCTTTGCATTTTCTGAGGTATGTTTCTCTGACTATTAAGAAATTAATTTGAATAATGTCACACCTCCATGAAATTTTAGCATTGAACATTGGTAGATTATTTCATCCCCTTACTGTCACTAGAAAGATGGCCTTTCTATCCATATTTGTAGCAAACTCCTTTTTCATTTAGATAGAGACCAGGGTGCTTCCTTCCATAATTATCACAGGGTGGAAATTAAACTATTCCCTTTTTCCCTATTTCCTTATTTCCTTTCAGATAGTGTTCAATAGATCTCTTATTCTCTTTATTTTCTTTAAATTCATAAGACATAGAGAATCTTTTTTCTGTCTTGATAGTACATGAGACAATATCATCATATGATGATAAGGATTGCAAGACTAATGCTCAATGGAGATATGGTTTTAACCCATCAATGAAATGATGAATCATACTTTTTGGGTTACATATATAATCTGCAGTATGCCCTGTTATCCTTGTAAAGTTAGCCTCATACTTTGCGATATTATCATTCTTCTTTTGCGTCAGACTCAGAAATTGTCTTTTCATATCCACATGATTGTCATAGAAAATTATTTTTCTAATGAAATCTCTTTACACACACCCCATTCAATTTTTGATACTTTTTCATCTTCCTTTGTGTTTTTAATCAAGGACCACCATTGATTTTCATCACTCGTGAGGCGAAAAACTGCCATGAAAACTTTTTCCCTTTCGCTACTCCCGAAAGCATGAAATATTTTCTCTAAGGAACTTATCCATTTCTCAGCTACTAATGGATTTGTACTAACATTTAATTTTGGTGTTTTTTCCTCATGATGCGTTCTAACATTGATCCTCTATGTTGTGGATCAAGGTGATCCATAAAGGTAAGGTTATTTTTCATAACCTGAGTGAGTTTTCCCAGTATGGTGATAAGCTGATCAACACCAATTTCATCACCAGCTGCACTATAATTATTTTATGTAGGAGGGAAATCCCTACATAAATTATGTTCTTTGATACGGTTTATATTCCTTCCACTAAGAGCCATTTCTATATAATATAATACAATAGAGTAGTTTATGAATCACAATACATTATTCAAAACTAGAAAAAAACATAACATAAATTGAACAGTTTATGGATATAATCCATAATCATAAAAATGTTTTCTTTGAGTAGGTTTATAATCATAAATCATTCATATATGGATTGTATATAAAATGATAATTATCCTAAGCATATCCCCCGGGAGTGTCATAACCAATAGTGCAACAAGGCTCACTGTCGTGAACAACTTCATTTTCAAGTCTATCTCAAAGCCGTGTTTTTGGGTTTTACCCTTAGGTACATCTGTGCCAGATCTGCCTCTACCTACTCGTATCCAGACAGGGATGTATTTCTTGTAAAACTCACAAAATCTCTACAGAACCAAAATTTTAGGAAGTTCTTCAATAATAATCCTCAATGTCTATCTTATGGTAATGTTATATAATTAGAGTTTTTTAAAATCTAGTTTCCAAGGATTGTACTAAACTTCTTCTGACACCAATTGTAATGCCCCAACACCAGTTACCTAGAGTCGGTGCTTTATTACATAGCATTGGAATCATATAAGGAATCATGTCCCGAAAGATAGATCAGTTTAATATTATTGGAAACAAGATACATACATAGGTTCAACAGTACGAATTGAAAATAAAATGAACACAAATTTATTCCATTAGAAACATCCAATTCTCCTAGATTATTCCTGCAAGTCACTCATAAATTACTTCTTATCCTTGGAAAATGAAATATAAGAAAAAGGTGAGCTCAAATTCTTAGTAAGGGTAATCAATACATCGGAAGATAACATACACCTTAGGCATGATGAATAATTAAAAATACTTCTCTTTACAAATAATAATCGTGATCACTTTATGGAAGGAATAGTAGCTGAGTAAATAATTCCATAATAAATCAAAGTCATGGGTATTCAACTAGTTGAATATCCACATGAACCATCACTATTATTTTAATAATTAGGGAATGTATGATGTTGTACATTCTAAAAATTCTTGTCAAGGTCTCATCCAAGATGTCTAAAAATGATTTAGGCCTCATCCAAAATCATATGTCAACATTGGGAAAGGCCTTGGCCAATTCCATGTATAATTGTATCATAAGACCTACAGGTTCACCGAGAATCTATAGCGGGCTCCACCTGTCACATATTAAGTCCAATACATTGCTCATATGAAAAGGTTGAAAAATAACATAAACAACCGTAGTAAAACTAGCATACAAAATGTCAATACATTAACCATAAACATTTAATGGTATAAAAATAACACATCCATAGTCATACATATCACAAAACCTTCAATACAAAATGGAATATTTTAATCATAATAAATCAACTTCAAACAAGTTTAAAATCCATCAAGGATGATGACATAAATGAAATGAAAACTATTTGAAAGTAATACCAATTTCTATTTTTAAACCATTTAAGAGTCACATAATTATAATAGAAAATATTTATATTTAAAATATTTTTATAATATTTTATGGTAAGCATTGATGATGTTATAAAGGTAGAGAATAGTCGTACCCACCATATAAGTTAAAAAAAATTCTTACCATAATTTTGTCGAAAAGGTCATAATGTACCTTGTTTGAAAAAATGACGGAAAAATTCTTTTCCAAACAGATAAGGTCAAATAAGGGTATAAATAAATTTAACCCATAGTCTAGTAAATAGTAAAAATGTTTTGAAATACATTTTTATAAAATTATGGATGTGGATGATAAAGAGGTCCCAGTAGATACTTACGTAAAAATAACCTCAGATCATAAAGAGATTGTGAAATTAACCCTTAACATGTAATTTTCCTTGGTTGAGGGTACATTAACCTCTTGTATAATAGTTAAATCATTGTTATTAAATTATACAATAACTATATTCATAAATATTATTACATATATGATCCTATAATATTGCTTTGTAAATAATATATCAGTAGTATCATCATTTTTTGTGTTAACTGATCTGTTTTCCTTTATATGATTTTTTATGTAAGAAATGTTTTTTTTATATAGGAGGTGTTTGATTCATATAAAGAATTATATTATGTTCATAAACATAATTTTTAGTCATAAAATGAAAATTATTCTTGAAAAGTTATGATGGGGAAATGAATCTCATCACGTTCGTGGAGACGGTAATCCGTACATACGCATGAGCGACAATATCATTATATTGATGGAAAAATCGTGTTTATTTGGATGATATATCATATATACAAAATAATTAACATATTATATTTATTATTTAAAATATTTATACTCATTATTACACCCATCCAAATAATGAAATGTTTGAATAAAAAACTACACCACAGCGTGGAGACGGTAAGCTGTACATATGCATGTATGGTGACTTTGTCATTTATAGGATGTATAGAATAAATAATATGGTTGTACCATATTTATAATAATATAATAGTATGTATAAGGTACTAGATTTATTATTTTTGGTATGGAAACAAAAAATTAAGAGGAAGTGGAAGAAGAAAGGAACATGAAAGAGGTGATGAAATATTTACCTCTTCTTCTGGTTCTTCATTTTGATTTGATCAAAAGAGCTCTTTAAGATGGACTTTTGACCAATGTAAGGCCTCTAGGATGAAGGGAGGATATTTGGGAGGTTATTTGGGTAGTGTTCGTCCGAGCCAAATGGAATTGGAGGTGTGAATTTGAGATAATTTGAAGTACACTTTTATAAGAGAGGTGAGGGCCACTTTAAGAAAAGCTTGAAATATTATTTTATAATAAAATCATTTTCAGATTATAATGGCCCAAAAATGATTTATTTAGAGTCGAATATAGGTATGTGTTGAAAAAATCTCAACCAATAGGTTTTAGATACGTCTAGGTTACCATATTAACATTATCTTTTAGGTTTAACTCTTAGTTAAATAGTTTATCATTTACCATGTCCCTTTGTATTTTTATATTATATGGTTAATAAACTTACTATAAACTACCATGAAAACCCCAAGTGGTTCATTATTAAAATATATTATCATAGATTTAACTTTTGTCCAAGAAATATATTATTATGAAGATTATATCAATTAATAATATAGTATTTGTTTTAAAAACTCAATTATATCATCTTTTACACTATTTAGTATTTCATTTTTTTGAAAGCCATTAAAACTTTATCATTTGCAATAAAATTTAATTAAATCAACACTAACATGTCATATTAACATAGAAAATTAGTGCAATTCATCAAAATTCTCAATATAAATTTATTTGGATATTTATACTGTCAATTATTTTAATATTTAACTAATAAGGTAATTACTACATCATCATTGTGTCATAAATAAATTAAATTATTTAAGGTTTAAAATTTTTAAATAAAATTACCTTAGATGAGAAATAATTTTATATTTTTAATTATTATTTATAGTGGAATTTATATAGTGTGTAACCCTATATTAAAAATGGTTTAGTTATTAATCATTGAATTTAACTCTTTTAACTCTTCTTTAAATATAATAATAAATCATGTCTTAATCTAATCCAAGTGGACCAAAGGGGGTCATATTTTATTTTCGTGAGTGTTTATTTTCTAATCATAAATATCCAATCGAATTAGGACATGTTTAAGTGTAATTATGATACTATTTTTACCTATAATTACCCTATTTACTTTTAATTGTGGTAAATTAAAGTCAAAAGATACTATTCACAAAAAATTATTTTCATCTTATTGTACCAAATTTTACTTATTGATACTAACTGTGTCTCTAGATTTTTTAAATTCAACTCACATAAGTGGTAAAATTATGTTTTATTCATATTTTCAATGCTCATAGGTGGTGGGTAAAAGGCGGTAAAAAGTTCAATTTTTTTATATATCTAAACATTTTCTAAAATTAATTCAATGATTTATATTGAAATGATATAGGTATTATGTTTCTATTTTAAACTAAAATTTATTTAAATAAAAAAAATAATTAGTTAAATAAAAATTCAATTTTAACCAATAATGGAGTGTATTTCACTATTCATGAAAATTGAATGGTTTTATAAAAATACCAAAAATTCACCCTAAGATAATTTCAATATTCAGAATTCAAAAAATGAAGTCCATTTTGAAAAATGAAATTTATAAAATTTCAAAAAGTGGGTATTAGTATTCATAACGGCTAGTTTGATTGGTCGTGGTGTGTTAGAATCTCGATGTTGCGTAAAATGAAAGCTATTGCATTATTCAATGGGAAACATACCGTGAAAGCATGGGGTGTTACATTCTTCCATCCTTACAATAATTGTTTCTTCAAAATTTCTAGAATACTACCACACAAAAAGATTCAGGTTCTTCTTCATCATAAGTTCCTCAGGTTCCCAAGTTATCTCTTCCATCTTATGGATTCTCCATAGAACTTTTACCAGACGAGTCGTCCAGTTTCTCAAAACTTTTTCCCTGGTATCATGAATTTCGACAGGATCTTCACAATAAGACAGATAAGGCTCCAGTTCAATTTCATCATAGGTGAGTACAAGCATTGGGTCAGCCATGTATTATCTCAACATTGATACATGGAACACATTTTAACATTAGAGAGACTTGGAGGCATTTCCAAACGATAAGTTGCAACACCAATTTGTTCTATAATTTTGAAAGGTCCGATGTACCTGGGACTAAATTTACCCTTCCTATGAAAACGTATTACACCCTTCCATGGATATACCTACAAGAAAACATGGTCACCTACTTGAAATTTAAAATACATCATTCGGTTATTAGCAAAGATAGTTTGCCTAAATTGTGCTGGTTTGATGTGGGTTTCGATAATCTTCAATGTTTCTATTGTTTCCTCAACAAGTTCTAGGCCTATGTGTTTTCTTTCACCGACAACATCCCAACAAGCTGGTGTGCGACATCTCTTTCCATATAATGCTTTATATGGTGCCATCTGAATACATGAATGAAAGTTACAATTTTAATAAAATTCTACTAGAGGTAAATATTGATCCCAAATACCATGAAAGTCATGTGTGCAAGATCTCATCATCTCTTATAAGGTTTGAATTGTCCGTTATGATTGTCCAACTATTTGAGGGTGGTAGGTAGTGCTCAAACGAAGTTCATTATCCAGAGATTTCTGAATACTTTCCTAGAATATTAATGTAAAATGGGGATCATGATCAGAAACAATCGATAGGGGTACACCATGACGTCTTACAACTTCATTAATATAAATTCATGCAAAATTTTCAAGTGTTAAATATTCACTTATAGCAAGAAAATATTCTGACTTGGTAAAACGATCAACAATGACCCATATAGCATCATTCCTTTTAGGATTATTTGGTATCCACATGAAAAAGTCCATCATAATGTCATCCAATTTCCACTCTTGTATGGGAAGAGGTTCAATGACTTGTCAGGTCAATTTACTTCCATCTATTAATGGTTAAAAACCCATAAATCTTGACACAAAATCAGTAATCTCCATCTTCATGTTGTCCCACAAAAAATGATCCTTCAAATCTCTATACATCTTGGTTCTCCTTGGGTGTATAGAGAAATTGGGGCTATTAGAATCATAAAACAATTATCTTTTTAGATCAGGTATATATGAAACACAATGTCTCTTCCCAAATTTCAAAACTCTATCTTTATATATGAAGTCACTCAATCTCACATCATTTATTGCTTTAATAATATTTTGAAACTCCTCCTAATCGGTCTAAGAACTCTTTATCCTTTCTAGTAAAGATGGTTTTGCAACCGTTAGAAAAATTATTGATGTTTCCCCTTCCATGGTTATTCCCATATCTATCTTCACTAGATCCATGAAAATAGGATCCCTTTCAACTCTCATCTTGTTAAAAAATCCATGGTCTTTTCTAATCAAAGCATCTACCGCCATATTTTCCTTCCCCATGTGGTAGTGTATAGTGAAATTATAATCCTTGAGTAGTACAAGCCATTATATTTTTGTCACGTTGATTTCATTCTATGAGAAAATATATTTGAAACTCTTGTGATCAATATAAATCTCATATTTTTCACCATAGAGATAGTTTCTCCATATTTCCAGATCAAATATTACAGCTACTAACTCAAGATCATGAGTAGGATAGTTTTTCTAATTAATTTTCGAATATCGTGATGCATACGCAATAACTATATCATTATGCATAAGGACACAACAATGTCCTTTCTTTGAAGCATCACTATAAATAACAAAATCCGTGTTCCTTGATTGTAGAGTCAAGATAAGAGCATTGACTAATCTTCTCTTCAATTCTTTAAAACATTCTTCACACTCATTTTTCCATAAAAATTTTTCCCCTTTACGTTTGATCTCGATTAATGGGTTATCAAACCGGAAAAAATTATGGTTGAAATATAGATAATAACATGATAAACTAATAAAACTGCATACCTTAGTTATACTCCACAGTGCTGGCCAGTCTCGGATTGCCTTGGCCTTTGTAGGATCAATAGACATTCCATCCTTAGAGACAATATGGATAAAAAATCTCTTGAAGCCAAAATTCACTCTTGCTAAACATCCCATATAATTCATTTCTTCTAAACGTCTTTAGAATAACGCGCAAATTATTTTCATGATCTTCGTATATTTTAGGTATACAAAGATATCATCAATAAATACCACTATAAGTCATTAATATTTTCCTTTAAAACTCTATTAATTAGATCCATGAAGACAGAGGGTGCATTAGTGAAACAAAAAGGAATTACTTTAAACTCGTAATTCTCATACCTTGTTCGAAATGATGTTTTTGAAATGTCTTCCTTCATCACACACAACTAATGATATCTAGATCGAAGGTAAATCTTTGAAAAATATTGAGCTCTATGAAGTTGGTCAAATAAATCATAAATTCAAGGTAGGGGATACTTGTTATTTATTGTTATAGCATTGATCTCCCTGTAGTCAATGCACATCATCATAGATCTGTCTTTGTTTTTAACCATAAGGATAGGGGCTTCCCATAGAGAATCACTAGGGTGAGTAAATACCTTATTAATCAAATACTCTTGTTTTTTGTTTAGTTTCAATAATTCCATAGTGGCCATTCTATAACTGGTCTTTGATATGGGCCTTGAACCAGTAATTAAATCAATGGAAAACTCAATTTCTCATTCTAGATGATGTCCTGGTGAATCCTCTGGAAACACATTAACATATTTTTTCACAATAGGTACATCCTCTGTTCAAACATTCATTTCCTCATCCACAATTATTTCATTCTCATCCTCCCCAATAATTGAATTTACTTCAGCTAGTGGGGGTAGATCTAGATAAGAATCAGATGGTGACATTTCCACTGTAAAGATAACGTACTCTTTGTCATCATAGAGAATTTTTACCTCCTTATTCATATAATAAATTTTCGCATCATGGTCCCAAATGAAATCTATAAAGAGTAATATATCTAATTAAATCATGGTTATGATGATTAGATTATCAAGTAAATATTGATTATATTCCTAAATGGGGATTGATTTACAAAACATTATTGTAATGATACTTCCCTTAGGAGTTTTTATTGACAACTCCGATGTTAAATCAAATTGGAAATATCTAATTTTCATAGAAAACTAGGATGATATGAAACAATTCGATGATCCAGAATCAAATAAAGCATTGCCTAGACTTGAAGAAACCATTAAATTACCTTCCACCACATCTTCTAGAGATTCAACCTCAGTATTAGTGATCTCATAAGACTGGCCTTGATCTTTTTTCCCTCTCTGAGGTACGTTTCCCTGATTCTTAGGACATTCATTTTCATAATGTCCCATCTTCTTGCAATTGTAGCATTGAACATTGGTTTCTTCTTTCTTGCCCTTAAAATCACTGAGAATATGACATTTATGTTCACATTTGTAGCATACTCTTATTCCTTTTAGACAGGCACCAGGGTGCTTCCTTCCACAATTATCACATGGTGGAGATTCAACTCTTACCTTCTTCCCTATTTCCTTATTTACTTTCCCATAGTGTTCAGCAGATCTTCTTTTTGGTAATTCCTTGGTCAAAGACCGAACCACCATTTATTAATTAAAGAAGAAAAATTGTACATGAGTCGAAAGGATGGGATCTTATTACAATCTATTTCAAAGAGGTGAAACAATTCAGTTGGCAGTGCATCCAGCCATGTCATGCTCTGGTGAACACCTTTGATGGCAAGGGAATCAGAAACAACATTCGCTTCATGGAAGACATGTGTGAAAATTTAATCAATTTCCTATAGCGAATTTAGGCAATTCATCCAAAGTGTTGTGAGCGGCCAGGTGAGATGAATGACTCCATTCAAAATGGCTTGAACAATGGTGGTAGAATCACTTTCAATCCAATGTTTTTTCCATCCTCTATGCAGTGCAAAATCAATAGCATGGATGACTCCTAGCATCTCTGCTTCAAGGGATTAGGCAATCCCACAACCACTTTAAAAGAAACCCTGGCACTCATCAGTAGAATCTCTAAAAATGGCCCCATAGCTGGCAGGTCTAGGATTGCCTTTTGAGGCACCGTCGACGTTCAATTTAATCCAACCCGACATCGGAGGTTGCCAGAAAACTTCAAAGGGGTTCCTTGTCTTCAGGAAAATACCTGGAACACAGATATGTCTGAAGATCTCGAAGCCTCTAATATAATTACTGCAAACATCTTTTTGAATTGTGGTAGCTTCATGTATCTCAATGAGAAATCCATCTTTTCTTTCATTGAGAATGAATGAGTTATTATTATAGATAAGATCATTTCTTACGTACCAGATTTCAAGCAGGAGATCCGCCACTACCATAAGGAAAATGTTTTTAACATGCTGAGAGGCATCATGTTTAGTACATTTCTTCAAAAGAAAAAAAATCGGGTCAGATAAGGACCATGAGAAATTAAATAACTCAAAAATGTAGTTCCATAAAGCTGAGGCCGTAGAACAAGACAAAAAGAGATGATCAGAATCCTCCCTGTGATGATTACACAAATGACATTTGGAGCATAGTTGAATGCCAAAGCCTTGAAGGCGAGTTTCAGTGGGAAATCTATTGTGAGAACTGTGCCAAATAAGGGTGAACCTAGAGGGTCTGATCCAAGTCTTATTGAAGGTCCTCACCCATTGATAATTAAGTTCATTTCCAGAAAAATTGTGCATGTAGATGTTTTCGAGTCATGGATTCCATTACGAGCAGGTTCCCAAACAAGGAAGTCCCCAGAATTAGGGAGAGTGTAATTCTCAATGATCTGAGAAATGTTGTTATGGAGATCATGCCTATAAAGCAGCATAACATCTTTAATAGTATGTCTGGTATCTTCAGGAGTGTTATTAAGAGGCAGTAAGTATATCAATGGATTACCCATCCAGTTGCCACACCAAAAATTAATGTTGGAGTCAACGCTGACCATCCATCTAAAGTTAGCCATAATCTTCTGATACGAGTTTCTAATAGAGGGCCAAATTGATGTGTTAATGAAATTAAAATTTCCTTTTAAAATTTTATTTAGGAATCTATGTTTTAAAATTTTAGAGGGTTTAGAGTTTTCATAAATGAGACGCCATGTGAATCTCGCTTTCAAGGCATCATTAAACAATTTTATGTTTTTGATGACAATGCCTCCGTTATTAAGAAGTTTAGAGCAGGTCTTCCATGGGATGGTGATGAGTTTCCTTTCAAATATACTTCCCGTCCAAATGAAATTTTTTATATAGGTATTAATTTTCTTGAAACTACCTATGGGACATTTATAAATCATGAGGGAGTAAACCAACTTTGAGACAATGGTTGATTTGACAAGACAGATTCTACCAGCCATGGAAAGGGATTTCCCCTTCCAAGTAGAGACTTGATTAATGATTTGATCGGTGATATTACAGAAATAAAAAGATTTAGGACGTCCCCAGAAAATCGGTATGCCTATGTACGTGAAGGGGAAGAAACCTTATTTAATTCTAAGGTTACTGGTGATAGTAGTTTTCCTTATAACAGGGAAGATTTTTCATAAGTCATAAGACATAGATAATTTATTTTCTATCTTGATAGCACATGAGACAATACCTTGATACGATGAGAAGGATTGCGAGTATAATTCTCAAAGGAGAAATGGATTTAACCAATCAATGAAATGATCAATCTTACTTCATGGGATACGTATATAATCTATAGCATGCCTTGCTAACCTGGTAAGTTTTCCTCATACTTTGTGACATTATCTTCCTCCTTTGGCCTCATACTTAGAAATTGTCTTTCCATATCTGCTTGATGGTCACGAGGAAAGTATTTTTCTAAAAATATATCTTTAAACTCTCTCTTTTTCATTTTTGATAGCTATTTATCTTCCTTTATGTTTTGAATCAATGACCACCATTGATCTGCATCTCCCACGATGAGATAAACTACCATGACGACTCTTTCTGTTTCGCTACTCCCCAAAGCGTGAAATAGTTTCTCTAAGGAACTTATCCATTTATTAGCTACTAATGGATTTGTACTCCCATTTAATATTGGTGGTTGTTTCCTCATGATGTTTTATAACATTGACCCTCCATGTTGTGGATTAGGGTTCTCCATACGGGTATTTTTATTATTCATATTCTGAAGGAGTTGTCCCAAAATGGTGATAAGATGATCAGCACCAGTTGCATCACCAGCTCCACTATAATTACCTTGAGTAGGAGCGAAATCCCTACATAGATTGTGTGCCTTGATATGATTTCAATTCTATCCACTAGGATCCATTTCTATACAATTGAATATATTATATTAGTTTATTAATCACAATACATAATTCTGAACTTGTAACACACTTAACTTAAATTCAACAGTTTATGGATATAATCCATTATCATAATAAAATTTTGATTAAGATGTATATAATCATAAATCTTTCATTATGGTTTTTAAATAAAATTAGAACTATCCTAATCATATCCACTGAGTGTGTCGTAACCAAGAGTGCAACACGCCCTGTTTTCATGCACCTTTTCCAATTCGAGTCCATCTCAAAGAGATGTTTTTAGGTTTTACCCCTAGGTACATCTGTGCTAGAGCCGCTTTTACCTGCTCATATCCAGACAGGGATGTATTTATTGGAAAACACACCAAACCTCTATAGTACCCATATTCGAGGAAGTTTTATACTAATCCTCAAAGTCTATTTATGGTAATGTTCTCTAATCATAGTTTTTCTAAATCTAGTTTCCAAGGTTATTACTAAACTTTCTCTAATACCAACTGTAATTCCCCGACCCCATCTACCCAAATTCGGTGCTTTATTATATAACATTGGAATAATACAAGGAATCATGTCCTGAAAGACTGATCATTTTATTATTATTGGAATGAATATACATACATAAGATCAACATTACAACTTGAAAAGAAACTCAACGCTAATTGGTTCCATTAGAAACATCCATGTCTCCTAGATTATTTCTGCAAGTCACTCATAACATACTTATTCATATCCTTGGAAAATAAAACATCAGAAATAGGTGATCTCAAATGCTCATTAAGGATAAGTAATACAACAGTAGATAACATAAAAATTAGGCATGATGAATAATTAAAAACACATGCCTTTACAAATAATAAAAATGAACACCTTATGGAAGGAATATGAGATGAGTAAATAATTCCATAATAAAACATAGTCATGTGTATTTTACAAGTCAAATAACCACATGAATCATCATTATTATTTTCATAATGAGGAAATGTATAATGCCAGATATTTAGATACACTTTGTCAAGGCCTCGACCAAGATGCCTAAAAAAGATTCAGGCCTCTGCCAAAACCATATATCAAAATTGGGAAAGGCCTCGGCCCATTACAAGTATAATTGTCTCATTATACCTACCAATACACTGAGGAGATATAGAAGGATATACCCATCACATACTAAGTTTAATACATTCCTCATATGAAAATGATGAAACATAACAAAATCATTCATATTAAAACTAACATACAAAATGTCAATACTTTAACCATAAACCTTGAATGGTATCAAAATAATACATCCACGGTCTAACATATCACATAACCTTCAATACAATATGGAATATTTTTATCATAATAAATCAACTTCAAATAAGTTTAAAATCCTCTGAATGATGTTGACATAGATGAATTGAAACATATTTGAAAGAAATACCTCTTTGTATTTTGAAACCATTTAAGAGTCACATAATTATAAAATAAAACATTTTTATTGAAAATATTCATATAATATTTTATGGGAAGCTTTGATGATGTTATAATGGCAGAAAATATCTTCACCCTCCATATAAGTAATAAAACATTCTTACCATAATTTTGTTAAAATTGTCATAAAGTACCCTATTTGGAAAACTACGAAAAGTTTCCATTCATAATATATAAGGTAAAATAAGAATATAAATGACATTATTACATAGTCTAGTAAATAGTAAAAATGTTTTGAAATACATTTTTAAGAAATCATGGATGTGGATGATAAATACATCAAAGTAGATACTTACGTAAAAACAACCTCAGATAATAATGATATTGTGAAATTAACCCCTACCTTGTACTTTTAATTTTTAGAGGGTACATTAAACTCATGTATACTAGTTAAATCGTTATTAATAAATTATAAAAGAACTATATACATAAATAATTATTGGGAAAAAATATCTCAAGGTATCATTGAAGCACTTTTGAGATGATTGTGTTTGTTGATAATTCAAGATTCCATGTTGTGTTTGTTGACAAAGCGAGTCTCAATGACTCAAACTGGAGACAAAGGGGGTTTTCCTGGAGAATGGGAAAAGGGTTTTTGGTAAAAGGAGTTGTGCCCTGGTGTTAAGGAGGTTTCTAATGTTGTAAGCCAGGAATTTTTTGAATTCATAACATCAAGAATTTTGCAATGGAGAAGTTGAACGCAAGTCCAAAAGTGTCTCACAAGTGTGGCGCTCACGTCCAAATGTGGTGTGCAAGTGTGGTGCGATAGTCTTAAAGTGGCACGCAAGTATGCCACGCAAGTGTGGCACAAATGTGTGGAAAATAATTTATATTTCAAGATCATCATATAAAAATATGAAAATGGAATGAAAGAGGCGTGAAAGTCCTAAAATAGAGCGCAAGTGTGGCACACAAGTGTGGCGTGCAAGTGTGGCTAGCAAGACCTCAAAATGACTATAAATAGATAGCTACTCTCCCCATTTCTGGATGATCTCAACAGTTAGAGAAAATCTATGCTCTGATCCCACAAGTGTGTAAGAACCGGGTTCTTTTTTTAGGTATGATCTTCTTCGTTTCTCTTTTCCATAAGTGTTTTTGAGAAAATATAAAAAAATGGGGAAAATCCCAAATTTCGAAAGTACACTCCATGTACTTTGTCTACACGCCATGTAATTTTGGTCTTGTGGGATGGGTACATAGGGCGTGTGGCTATTCTAGGGATGAAGGGTGTAGGAACTGACTACACCCCATTTATGGGTCCTTTATAGGCTGTGTAGTTAGTCGGGAGGCCAGAACAGTAAGTCGATGGAGCAGCCGCCAGCTGGGTGACAGTACAGGCCGTGTACTTAGAAGTACATGTTGTGTACTCATGTCGGCAAGTGAATAGTGTCGCACTGGCAGGAAGCCTCTTGAGGAACAGTTTAAAAAATGGGAAGTACACACCGTGTAGTTTGAAGTACATGCCGTGTACATTGTTTTTTTTTCTTAAAATGTGTAGTAGCCTCCCATGTTCACATGGAAGGCTTATAACTGGAGGAAGGAGCGGGAGGGGATGTCCGAACATTTGAAGATCCACTGAGTGTTCATCTGGAATCCGATTACGCTTCGGACGATCTCGTTGGAACCGCACGGGTAAGCCCTCTCTTCTCCTAGAGTTTTTATTACCAATTCTTTCTCTAGAGGGAGTTATTTGAGGTTGAATTAATGTTTTATTACCTTATATCTGCGTCGTTCTTGGTTTTTTATAGAACTGACGTTCGTGTATATCATTCGTTGGCGTATAAGGTAGGTGTCTTGGTGTTAATTTGTCAAACTGTTGTGTGTTTTGTGCATTTTTATGCCACGAACCCATATTGGGGTGTCGTGTGGCTTAGTCCATTGCTATATTAAACACCTATAACTGAATAGGTGATTAATTATGATAATAAAATGTTGGTTGGGATATTTTCTTGGATCCAGGACCATCCCGAGGGGTGAATTCCACTGTTTAGCCATTTGGTTAGGATACCCGAGGGTATACCTTGTTTAAATTATGAATTGAATATTCCTTGAGAAGAATTGTATTCAAATTGCATGTTTATCTGTTTGGCATGGCCCGATTACTTATTCCTAAGGGCGGTGTTTTTCTATAGCCTGAGGGCGTGACTGTATTAGCCTGAGGGAAACGTTCTATTTCTCCTGAGGGAATCCTTTCGTGCATGAGGGCTTGACTTCTATGCCTGAGGGTGACACTTCCTACTCCTGAGGGCAAATTCAATTACGCCAGAGGGATATACCTACAAGTTGGATTCTGCTTACCTGAGGGTAAGGTTTTTCTTGTCTGAGGATATGGACTGTTTACTTTGAAATTCACTGTGGTGATTTCTAATATTTAATGGATTAAATGAATAATAAAATTACAATTTAATTGTTATGCTAGTTACTTTACAGTACTGCTTAATTTATTGAATTTTACTATTCCACACTGTTGTTTCATGCTTACACGTAGTTGGGAACGTGCCTTTGGTGGGTGCCTACTGAGATATATTTCTCACACCCTATTTGGGACACACTTTTCAGACTATATAGATTACATTGCTGCAGGTGTGGAAAAGAGAAAGAGTCCCTATACAGGTACATGATTGTTGTAGAGGAGTAGGAGGGCATGGGACCAAGCCTAGGCTAGCAATGCCGCTGCTATCTGTCTCGCTTTGTTTTGCTGTACTCTGGTTTCGGTTATACTGTATTGATGTATAACATGTTCTGGCTATTTTCATATAACTTGAGACATGTAGCATCATTATTTATATATTGTTGGTTTCATCCACTACGGTTGTTTATTCTATTTTTTTATGGTTTACTACTTCTGTTGTTCGTTGTGTGTTTTATTTTGTATTCCGATATGCTACACATTGAAAAATGAGGGCATAGTTTCCCCACTATCAAACCTGGGCCCTCGCTGCTAGTCGGCAGCCTCTGGCGTTTGGGAAAATTCACTTGAGGTCACGTGGCAAACCGGGTTCAGGGAACCCGTTGTGTGGCACCCGGAACTGAGATGTTACAAAGTGGTATCAGAGGGCTTTCTTTTCTTTGACTTAATATTTGGAGCTGTAGTCAGGGATAGGATGAACGGTAGTTGGTAATGAGTTGTGCCTGGGCGTAGCTAACCCGCATACAGGGAAAATCTAGTCTACCTTGTATTTTGCAATTTTCTGATTTTGCAAGCATTACAGTTGATATGTTTTCACCGTTGGGTGACACACTTGAGATTGTGCTGTTATAATTTATTTGTGGGTACTATTTAGTTTCAACCCGATTAGATGAGGGTATTCCATCTCAGGCATCATTTAGTCACATGATAGAAATCACATTCCATGCATAGTTCAATGCCATGTAGGTTCATTAGAGATTTCATGTTGTTGTGATAGTTAATGTGTTAGAAACGTGTGCTATTGTGATAACTGCTTGATATTTACCTGCTATGTGATAGGGTAGTTTTGTATGAGCCGGTTTATTGAATGAACACAACACTTTTGTTTTTGGGGAGTATGGGCCCCCATTGACTGGAATTTGGTGGATCATTGACTGTTTATTATGTTATAACATAGATAAGAAGTCAAACTTTGATTTGTGGGGGAGTATGGGCCCTCACGGGTCGACATTTCACACTTAGGTGTTGTTTTTCGGTATTTTCTAGGTTCCGGGGAAGTTTATGAGGCATACTGTCTGGAAACCCAGTATACACGCCATGTAGTATTTTAAACATGTCGTGTATGGTCTTCTGTTCGGGAAGAAAAATGAACTTTTTGATTACACGCCGTGTACAATGAGTACACAACATGTAGTCTCTTACCATGTCACAAACCATGTTGGTTGCGACACGGGGAAGGGAAGACCTGGGTAAAACACGTCGTGTTCCGAATGTACATGCCATGTAGTGTTGACCCAGAGTCTGGCCATGTAACTAACAATAGGGGTCGGTGATCTCCTTTACATAACACATCATGTCGATGATGAACACGGCGTGTTGTGTGACCTGGGGACGCGGCCGTGTAACTAACAAAATAGTTCGGTGTCAGCACTCCTTGAACACGTCGTGTACCTATGCGACATGCCGTGTAGTCTTGTCCAAGGACAGACCGTGTGGAATTAGCCATGTGACTGGGAAACGGTGTAGTGTACACACCGTGTGCGGGCGTAAAACGCAGTGTAGAGTCAAGCCGAGTAGTCGGCCGTGTCACAGACGACACAGGCAGTTGGAAATAACACCATACACATCGTGTTGATGTTATACATGTCGTGTAGTTTTTTTCAAATGGGATTCATGTGGCTTAACCATGTAGAAGGACCCGAGCAGGGGAAGGGAAGTCAAGTACACGCCGTGTAGTCCGTATACACACCATGTAGTCTTGTTTTGAAAATCTTGAAATTCCATCTCCCTCTTGTTCCCTTGTGCTTCCTTCATTTTCAGTCATTGATAATATTGAATCTAAGGCGTGTTTTTGTCCTTGTATGGTCTTTCCACCTAGATGACCGCGTGTCGTTTTCCAGGAGAGAGACAAAGAGAATACTCTTGAGATGGTGGGCCATGGACTACCAGTTGATCCTCCAGCAGATCCAGATGCGACGCCAGCTGTTATACCAGACAGAGGCGTGGAGGCACAGTTCCGTTAAGGCATTATCCAGTTCATGCAGACCATTCAGGGGGAAACGCAAGCTGCCACATCTATGGATGAGCTGACACGTATATTCCAGCAGCAGAATCCACTGATGTTTTCAGGGGATGGCAGACCACAGGCTGCGGAGTCCTGGCTGTGTTCAATTCAGACTATTTTCGAGCATCTTGAGATGCCTCCAGGGCGGAGGTTCATGCTTGCGACATGCATGCTACTTGATTCCACCAAGAGGTGGTGGGATGTCACCAACCAGTCAGAGCATCACAGAGACATGGCGTGGGAGGATTTTAAGGTAGTCTTCTATAACTTCCTCTTCCCAGACATGTTGAGGGCAGATAGATCTTGAGAGTTCATGAATCTCTAGCAGGGTGCTATGTCGGTGACAGACTATTCTACTCGTTTCACTGAGATTCAGTGCTTTGCACCCGTGCGGGTGGGTGATGAGATGTTGAGGGCCAACCGTTTTGAGGATGTTATTCGTTATGAAATCCGAGCACTGGTGTATGTTTTCAGGTTTCCTATTGTACAAGATATTGTAAATCAGGCACTGATTACAGAGAGGAGCCTACAGGAATCTGGTGGTGTGGGCCACGGCAGTTTAGCACCATTTACTGGCACTATTTCTGCTGCCAAGAGGAAGAGACAGATGGACTTCTCTCTGGATGGCCGTACCAGCCATGTAGCTTCTTAAGGTAGCCCGATCATGTGATACCAGTGTGGTAGAGAGGGAAACAAGGGACCGCAATGTCCACAAGACCCAGTGGAGTACCGAGCTTGCAGAAAGATGGGTCATCTGCACCGCTTTTGCAGGGTGTTTCTACCAGTGGATAGTGAGAGGGGTTCTGTGCAGACTCCGCGTGCGGGAGCTGGACCAGTGGCTTCTTACCAGTGAGGAAACTGGAATATTCCAGGGCATGCAGGTAGATATGGTGGTCGTGGCTATGGTAGCCAGACACCAGGATCTCAGAGGTTGCAGGGCGGGGCAGCTTAGGGTATCCAGGCATTGTTGCAGGGTCGCGGCACTGGTCAAGCATATGCA
Source organism: Viscum album (assembly GCA_963277665.1). Taxonomy (NCBI): domain Eukaryota; kingdom Viridiplantae; phylum Streptophyta; class Magnoliopsida; order Santalales; family Viscaceae; genus Viscum; species Viscum album. The sequence goes on from OY728148.1 coordinate 2,056,508,122, forward strand.
GTGAAACAAACCAAGCAGGAGCAGGATCCCGGACCATCTACAGTCAAAAGTACTATCCTAGTAGCTTCTGTTTTATCTTCTATACTTTTTTATACTGGTTCTACATATAGTTTCATATCTGTACATGTGGTGGAGAGCCTTGGGCCTTGTGTTTCTACTTATTCTGATAACATGACCCTAGACACTCAGTTGGGGACTATAACGGCTGGTGTGCTTTAGTGCAAGGAGTTCCCCCTTGAGGTTGGTGGGTGTCACTTCCTTTTGGACCTCTATGTCTTAGAGTTGACTGCTAATGAAGTCATTCTCAGGATGGACTGGTTGGTTCCCTTTCATGCCTTTGTAGACTACTATCGTCGTAGGGTGAGTTTCACATCACTAGAGGGCAGAGAGTTTCTATACAAGGGTGAATGGGATGTTTAGGCGAGTCGAGCGGGGCCAGAACATCATGGGTGAGGTAGAGTCACATCCTAGATTGTGAGCTTATAGCTGGATGACTAGGGGACTTGTCAGACGGATTTCCCTCCAGTAGTTGATCGTTTCAGGGATGTCTTCCCAGTCGACTTTTCAGGTCTACCCCCGGAGCGTGAGGTGGATTTCTCTATTGAGCTAGTGCCATGGGTAGCACCGGTGTCCATTCCTCCTTATAGGATGGCTACACCTGAGCTTTGGGAGCTCAAGAGGGAGTTAGAGGAGTTATAGGCGATGGGTTTTATCTGACCCAGTACTTCTCCATGGGGTTTGCTGGTCCTTTTTGCGAAAAAGGCAGACGGTACCCTTAGACTTTGTGTGGATTATCAGAAGTTGAACCAGCTGACGGTCAAGAACCAATATCCCTTGCCGAGGATTTTTGATCTTTTTGATCAACTTCATGGAGCACGAGTGTTCTTGAAGATTGACTTGAGATCAAGATATCATTAGCTGCGCGTTAGATCATATGATATACCTCTCACATCTTTCAAGAGCAGGTATGGTCTATACGGGTATACGGTTATGCCGTTTGGACTCACGAACACACTAGCAGTTTTCATGGCTCTGGTGAATTGTGTGTTACATCCATATCTAGATTCTTTCATGGTAGTATTCGTGGACGATATCTTGGTGTACTCTCACACTCGACATGACCATGCCACCCATCTTGAGATCATATTGAGTACACTAAGAGAGCATCGACTATATGCTAAGATCTCAAAGTGCCACTTTTAGATGGACCATATTCACTTCTTGGGACATATTATCTCAAAGGCAGGAGTTACAGTAGACCCAGAGATGGTGAGAGTAGTATTTTTCGGGGAGTAGCCGAGAACGTGTTTGAGATACGATGTTTCTTAGGGCTTGCTGGTTACTACAGACGCTTCATACAGGACTTCTCCCACTTAGCAGCACCATTGATGGGTCTGACTAAGAAGGGTGTGATGTTCGTTTGGTCGGAAGCTTGCGAGGCTGCCTTTCAGGACCTGAAAGGAAGGTTGACATAAGCACTGATCCTGGTACTCCTAGAGTAGGGGAAGAGCCATACCATTTACTGTGATGCATCAGGGATTAGGATGGGAATAGTGTTTATGCAGGGCGATCGAGTAGTTGTGTACGAGTCTCGGCAGTTGAGGACACATGGGAGGAATTACCCAAAGCATGATCTCGATTTGGCCACGGTTGTTCATGTGTTGTGTTATTGTAGACATTATATGTTGGGAGAACATTTTTTTGTCTTCACCGACCAAAAAAGTAACAAGTATATCTTTACTCAGTGTGACTTGAATCTGAGGCAGCGAAGGATGATTGAATACCTATAGTCCTTCAATTTTGAGCTTGCCTATACACCTGGTAATGGTAATGCAGTAGCTGATTCACTGAGCAGAAAGACTCAGATACTGTAAGTGCGGGAGGCCTGTGGCGAGTAGCAGCTCATTGCTTTGTTCTCTGAGATGCATCTGGAGGAGCAAGAGAGTCAGGGGTAGACTTATCTTTCCTCTTTAGCTGTGACTTCTACCATCCTTGATAGAGTGAGGATGAGACAGAAATCATATTCAGAAGGACTAGTTCTATGGGAGTCGGTGGCAAGTGAGGACCCTCCAACTGGTTGTATGATAGGCAATAAAGAGGTTTTTCGTTTCCCTGGAAGAGTGTGGGTTCAATGGGATGTACGCGAGGAGCTGATGTGAGCGTTTCATGCTTCATCTTGGGCAGTTCATCCCAGGTTTACCGTGATGTACCAAGACTTGAGATGTTAGTACTGGTGGACGGCTATGAAGAGAGATGTAGATGGTAAAGTTACGAGATGTTCCACATGTCCGCAGGTGAAGGCGGAGCATCAGAGACCAGCTGGGCTGTTATAGCAGTTACCCATTCCGAAGTGGAAATGGGTTAATGTCGTGATGGATTTCGTGACTGGATTTTTGAGGTCACCTTGTGGCAATGATGCCGTGTGGGTTGTTGTGGACAGACTCACGAAGGTAGCTCACTTTTTTTCGATCAAGGAGACCTTCAGTGTTGATGAGCTCGGAAGACTGTATATCTGAGAGGTCGTGTGTCTTCATGGGGTCCCTCATTCTATCATTTCAGATAGGGACACCCATTTTACATCTCGTTTCTGGTAGAGTTTTCACAGGGCACTGGGTACCCAGGTGATTCTTAGCACAGATTACCACCCTAAAATTGATGGCCAGTCAGAGCGTACTATACAGGTGCTTGAGGACATGTTGCGTGCATGCATCCTGGACATTGGGGGCTCTTGGGAGAAGCATATACCCATAGTAGAGTTTCCCTATAACAATAGTTTCCAGGAGACTATTGGGATGGCACCATATGTGGCTTTATACGGTAGGTCATTCTGATCAGCTTTGTGCTGATTAGAGGCAGGTGAGGCAGCTTTGCTGGGACCACGTCTCATCCAGGAGACTTCTGAGCAGGTCCAGTTGAGTCAGAAGTGGACGGCTACCGCGCAGTATCGTCAGAAATCTTATGCTGATCGCCGTAGATGACCATTGGAGTTCGTGGTTGGGGATCATGTTTTCTTGCGTGTTTTGTTGAGGCTGGGACACATGTGGGTCAGGAGATATGGTAAAATTTCACCGTTGTATGTGGGGCCATTTGAGATTCTCGAAAGAATCGAGCTGATTGCCTTTCGCTTATGGTTACAGCAGCGGTACGGAGCCATGAATGATGTCTTTCATGTATCTTAGTTGCGCCGCTATCATTCAGACCCATCTAACGTCTTTCAGACTGAGGAGGTTGAGCTCACGTTTGATGCATCCTTCGAGGAGCATTCTATTCGTATCATTGATAGGAACACGAAGGTTCTCCGAGACCAGTCAGTTCCTCTCGTACGGGTGTTATGGCAGCATGGCCGAGTGCAGGACGAAACATGGGAGCGGGAGAGTGATGTACATGCTCAGTTTTCGGAGTTGTTCACAGCAGTATCTTCTCCTCCCTTGGAAGAACAATTCGTGGAAGAATTGCTATAAGGTGGGAATTTTGTAAGAACCCGATTCATTTTTTTGAGGTACAGGCTTCTTCTTTTATCTTTTCCATAAGTGTTTTTGAAAAAATTTGAATAAATGTGGAACATCCCAAATTTGGATAGTACACACCGTGTACTTTGACCACACGCCATGTACTTTTGGTCATGTGGGAAGGGTACATGGGGCATGTGGCCATGCCAGGTATGAATGGTGTAGGAACCGACAACATGCCATGTATGTGTCCTTTCACGCTGTGTAGTTAGTCGGCAGGACAGAATAGTAAGTCGGGGGAGCAGGCACCATCTGGGAGACAGTACACGCTATGTAATCAGAAGTACATGTCGTGTACTCATGTTGGCAAGTGAACAGTGTCGCGCTGGCGGGAATCCCCCAGAGGAACAATTTTAAAAATGGGAAGCACACGCCATGTACTTAGAATTACATGCCGTGTAATTTGTTTTTTTCACTTAAAATGGGCAGTAGCCTCCCCTGATCATAGGGAAGGATTAGTAATGGAGGAAGGAGCAGGAGGGGATGACCGAACCTTTGAAGATCCATCGAGTGTTCTTCTGGAATCCGATTATGCTTCGGACGTTCTCGTTGGAACCACACGGGTAAGACCTCTCTTCTCCTGGAGTGTTTATTACCAATTCTTTCCTTAGCGAGAGTTATTTGAGGTTGAATGAATGTTTTCTTACCTCAGATATGCATCGTTCTTGGACGTTTCTGGAACTGACGTTCGCGTATATCGTTCATTGGCATATAAGGTAAGTGGCTTGGAGTTAATTTTTCCAACTGCCATGTGTTTTGTGCGTTTTTGTGCCACAAAACCATGTTGGGGTGTCGTGTGGCTGAGGCCATTGCAATATTAAAGTCCTAGAAATGAATAGGTGATTAATTATGATAATAAAATGTTGGTCGGGATCATTGCTTGGATCCAGGACCATCCTGAGGGGTGTGTTCCTCTGTTTATCCATTTGGCCAGGATACCCGAGGGTATTCCTTGTTTAAATTATGCATTACTTTTGCATTGAGAGGAATTATATTCAAATTGCATGTTTATTAGTTGGGCATGGCCCGGTTACTTATGCCTGAGGGCGGTGTTTTTCTATAGCCTGAGGGCGTGACTGTATTAGCCTGAGGGAAATGTTCTATTTCTCCTAAGGGAAATGTTTTGTGCCAGAGGTCTTGGCTTCTATGCCTGAGGGCGACACTTCCTACACCTAAGGCAAAATTATGTTACGCCTGAGGGTTATACCTATGAGTTAGATTCTGCTTACCTGAGGGTAAGGTTTTTCTTGTCTAAGGACGCGGACTATTTACTTAGAAATGCATAGCGGTGATTTCTAATATTTAATGGAATAAATGAATAATAAAATGGAAATTTAATTGTTAAGTTAGTTACTTTATAGTACTGCTTACTTTATTGTATTTTACTATTGAAAACTGTTGTTGCATGATTACATGCAGTTGGACATGGGCCTTTGGTGGGTGGATTCTGAGATATATTTCACACACCCTGTTTGGGTCACACTTTTCAGCACAAACAGATTATGTTGATGCAGGTGTGGATAGGGGGAAGAATCCCTATACAGGTATATGATTGATGTTGAGGAGTAGGAGGGCATGGGACCGAGCCTAGGCTCGTGATGCCACTGCCAGCTATTTTAATTTGTTTCGTTGTACTCTGCTTTCAGTTGTACTATATTGATGTATAACATGTTATGGCTGTTTTCTTAGAACTTGAGACATGTAGAATCATTATATATATATTGTTGGTTGTATCCACTATAGTTTTTTATTCCAGTTGTGTATGGTTTAATGCTTCCATTGTTCGCTGTGTGTTTTATTTTGTATTCTGCTGTGTTACACTTTGAAAAATGAGGGCATAGTTTCCCCACTGTCAAACTTGGGCCCCCACTTCTAGTCAGTGGCCTCTGGCGTTTGGGGAAATGCTCTTGAGGTCACGTGGAGAACCAGGTTCGGGGCACACATTGCGTGGCACCCGGAACTGGGACTTCACAAAGTGGAAGTGAAAGGAAAGTTCAATGGGGTGCACAAGTATGCCATGCAAGTGTTCCGCGCAAGTGTACTGCGCAAGTGTACCATGAAAGTGTACTGCGAAAGTGTCCCTCACAAGTGTGTTGCACGAGTGTACTCGCGCAACCATACAAGGGTGCCAAACAAGCTATGTGGGGCGCATGTTTGTCATGATAGTCTGGCACGCAAGTGTGGCTTAGAAGTTGTTTTTTCCGCAACAAAGGCAGAGGCTATACACTAGGTAAAGGCGCACAAAAGTCATCCTAGGGTTGCATGAAAGGTAGAAATTGCCCAAAACATCTGTGGTAAAGCGGTATTCATCAGTGGATGAACATTTAACATTAATAGAGCATCTACCAGCAATTTAGGATTCATTCATTCATTCAAATAAAGATACCTACATGTCTATAAATTGTGAGTGGATATTCTGAAGAAGTAGTGAGCTCACTTTAGTTGAGAGAGAAGTGAGTTCTCAAATTGTGAATGGTTGTAAACCAGGTGGGACAGTGAGTCCACTTCATACTTGTAAATAGTAGTGCACATAAAGTGGAATTGGTACATCATCACCCTGTCAGTGTAAATTCCTTGGACGTAGCCCAGTGAGGGTGAACCATGTAAAAATCGTTGTGTATTGTGCATGAATTAAGTATTTTTCATACTCTACATTGGGAAGGAGAGAGAAGAGGGTTTTGTCTAATAGAAAAACAAGATCAAAAGGGGAAGTTGTTTTGGTCTATCATACCTTGATTCACCCCCCCCCCATCAGGGTATCTAGCCTAGTGGACCTAACAATTGGTATCTGAGCAAAAGTTTGATATCAGTGCTTCACTCTCAATTGGAGGTCACTAATCATAAATGGATTCCGATCTTTGATGGGAACAATTTTCAGATAAGGAGGATTCGGATGCAACACTACTTCTGATCTTTGGGAATGGATGTGTTTACAATATCAATGCATGGTATCACAACTGATATTAACAGTGGTGCATTATCAGAAGCTTAGCGAACAGAATGGGATACTGACGCAAAAGGAATCAATGCTTTGGGAGGATCCCTGTCCAATGCTATACATACCATGGTGATGTCATGCAAAACCTCACATGCTATGTTGGAAAAGTTTTTGAACATATATGGAGGAGATACAAAGTTCAGAGAAACAAAGATGCAATTATTATGGAACAAGTATGAAGATATAAGAATGAAACTGAATGAGACTGTTGATGGATTCTTTGACATGGTAAATGTTGTTGTGGAAGATATGTGAGGTCTAGGAGACATCATTGAAGACATAAATATCGTAAATCACATCTTGAGGAAAAATTCACCTCGGTTCAATCCGAAGGTTTCAGTACTAGAAGATAAAGATCCAAACGAGCTAACATTGGACAATTTTCATAGTCCCTTGGTTGCATATGAAATGAGAAACGATGATAACAGGGCTATGGAAAATGGGAAATCTAAAGAAGTGGCATTCAAGGACATGAAGAAGCTCACCATTGAAGATTATTAGGAAGAATAAGAGACATATGAGGTGATTTAATTCCTCTCCTCAAACCATCAAAGATGAAAAGGAATATTTAATGGGAAACTTCCACTAGCTTGTTTTCAAGGTGGAAAGGTTGGTCATCATGCAGCATGGTGTCCCAAAAAGTTCCAGAAAGATAATGATGTCAATGAATTCGAAATTACCAAGAAGAAGTCATCAGCCTATGGGTTAAGAATGAAATAGTTCAAGATAAATTTCATTAATATGAAAAATATCCTTTAAAAAGAATGTGACATTTCAGATGAGTTTGAGGCTGAGGAGGATGAAGAGATAGAGAACTAAAAATATCGTGGAAAAAATGATATGGTGGAAGTGGCCAGTATTTATCAGGATAAGAATAAAATCGAAGGTGATGAAGAAGAAAAATTTGAAGGAAGAATAGATATGCAATATGAGTTAGAGACTGCTCTTGAGGAGATAGAGGTTTTGAGAGCCAAAACAAAGAATGTTAACAAAGTTGTTCGTGATGCCAAACTCTATTTGCAGTAGAAGAAAGAAGTGAGGTCTGAGTTAATGGATGAAATTAAGAAAAACAAGTCATCAACACCAGAGAACTCATAATATGTTAGTGAGTATTAAATAAATATTGTAGAACATAAAATGGAGATCTATGGCCTAACATACACAAGGAAAGATCACGTCAAGCGTATCGAAGAGATTGAAGTGGAAGTTGTCGGTCTGTAAAGAAAAGATAAAGACCAGGAAAAACCATTGATTCCCAACAAATTCTTGGGAAAATAAGATATTACAAAGACTAAAATGATGAATGATGAGCCTAGTAGTTCAGTTGGAAGGAATCAGCAATTGATCTCAGACGTTAAGGCGGATTCAGGACTTGATCAAAAAAACAAATCTGAGAAAATTGAAGTCAGACCGCATGCACCCATCCCGAGATTGAAGGTTGATTTGGACATAAAGTTGAATCAAGAATATTCAGAGATCCTAAAGGGAAACTCGTAGTGTAGAAGTAACATGAAGGAATACACCTTATATATGGTTTTATTGTTCTGGAAAGATGTGACATTCTGAATATGTGTGTTCCATAGCCAAGAGACGTCAAAGGGAACAAGAACAAAGGTGGAAGCCAAATAGAGAACGGTTCTCCAAAAAAATTTCAAAGGACACTATTTTTGGTGTAGAGGCTTTGGACACATGGATAGGTACTTCACCTAGACCATACAAAGAAATGTGCAAAAGCAGAATCAAAATGTTCTCAAGCAGCTAATCAATAAACTAAAAGGTGAGTTAAAAATGAAAATAGATTTACAACTATGCAAGATGAAGCCGGTCCATCATAATTTTAGGAAGAACAGAAGTCTCAATCCATTCAAAATGTGAATCCAACAATATAGACCAAAAAGATGAAGGATCAGAAGGGCGGGGTGGAAGAAATTTCCTTTAAAGCATCAAATTGCTCTGGTGTGTGTATACTTGATAGTAGTTGCACATCTCACATTAAAGGTTATAAGGATCTTATTACAGGCATAAAATATGATAATGAAGGAGTTTTCAAGTTTGGAAATGATGAAGGCATGATGATTATTGGAACAAGAAAGGCTATGTTTGGGGGCAAAGAGATGAGAGGTGCTGATGTCTTAGTAGTAGAAGGCCTCCGTCACAATTTTCTCAGCGTTAGTTGACTATGTGACTTAGGACATTCTATAAGGTTTACTAAGAAGAAGTGTATCGTCAAAGGAAGAGACGGTGAATTAGTTATATAGGGAAAAAGAACAAAGGGAAATATCTACCTGGTAAGTGGAGAATAAGATAGGTGTTTTCTGTCCAGAGAGGAAGAAAACATGTTGTAGGGTAAATGACTTGGTCGTCTTTGCCAACCATCCCTAGAAGATCTAGTGGATTGTAATTCATCAAAAGACCACCCTATGATATCATGTGATCATACTCACATGTGTGATTCATGCCATCAAGGTAATATTATCAGAAAGATGTATAAGGAAAAGGAAAAGAAGTCTACAAGAGTGCTCGAATTCATGCATGCTGATGTTTGTGGTCCTACCACAACAAAAGAAATTGACGAAAGGAAGTACTATATTCTTTTTATTGATGACTATAGAAGAATGGAATGGTTATTTGTTACTGGCCATAAGTCAGATGTGTTCAACTGCTTAAAAAACTACCATAGGGAGTGTAAAAGGATGCTTGGAAAGATAATTTTGATGCTTTGTACTGACAATGGAATAGAATTCACAAATAGTCAAATGGAAGGCTATCTTGAGAAACATGGGATTAGGCATCATGTTTCCTCAGTAAGAACTCTCCAACAGAATGGAATGGTAGAAAGGAGAAATAGGATCATCAATAACATAGCCAGAACGATGTTCATTGAAAAAGTCCTATGAGAGAAATTTTGGAAGGAAGCTGTTTTGACATCAGTCTACATTTCTAATAGGGCTTTGTTGTATCCAAATAAAGGAAAGACTCTGTACGAGATGTGGTATGGAAAGAATCCAATGGCAAAACACTTTATAATATATGGAAGTAAGGGATTTATCCTCAACAAGGAAAAACATAGGAAATATGAGTCACGCGGAGATAAAGGGATAATCCTTAGCTACTCAGGAAAAAGTAAGGCATATAAATTTTTTAACAAAAGGATGGGAAAAGTAGTTAAGAGAAATATTGTCACTGTATTAGATAATGAGGAGATCATTCAAAAATTCATTGAACAATTTATTGATGAGAGTGATGAGGAAGAAAGAAATGTTGGGGGAGCATAAGTGGATGATGTTGATTCAGAAAAAGATACTGATGATGAGCATGATAAAGTAAAATCTATATCTGCACAAAAGCCAAGGAGTTGAGCTGAAATTGACAACCATAATATCATTGGTGATCTGTTAGCTCCAGTTCATAAAATAAGAATAAAATCACTATATCAGACATCATTACTATCACAGGTTGAGCCGAAATGCTTCGCTGATGCAGCTGAAGATGGAAAATGGATTCAGGCAATGAATTAAGAGCTAGAGGAGATTGAGAATAATCAGACGTGGAAGATTGTTTCGAGGCTAGAAGATAAGAATGTCATCAAGATTAAATGGGTATATCGCAACAAGATGAATGAATATGGCACATTGATTCAGAATAAAGCATGACTAGTGTTCAAGGGGTACTCCCAGATAACGGGAATTGATGTTGATGATACATTTGCACCGATTTCGAGACTAGAGATAATCAGATTATTTTTAGTCATAGAATTGCAAATAATTTTTAATTTGTTTCAGATGGACATGAAATCTGCATTTCTGAATGGGTTTCTAGAAGAAGAGGTGTACATTGAGCATCCAGATGGTTTTCTCATTCATGAAGATGATAATAATGTTTTTCGGTTGATAAAACCACTATATGGGTTGAAACAAGCACCAAGATCGTGGTACTCAAGGTGGAAGCCGTATTTGAAGAAGTTTGGATTTCAACGTTATGGAGTTGATTAAAATCTCAGCTTCAACAACTACAGTAATCAAAGGATGATGGTGCTGGTTGATGTCGATGACATAATATTTGGTTGATCAGATGAATATCAGTGCAAATAGTTTTCTAAATTCATGAAAGGTGAGTTCAAAATGTCTATGATTGGTGAGATGAAATTTTTCCATGGTTTACAAGTGACACAAGGAAGTAATGGCACTTTCATTTCTCAATCCAAATACACCAAGGTGGTTCTGAGAAGGTTTGAAATGGAGAATTCCAAGAAGATGAAGACTCGGGTAGCTACCGCAATGAAATTATCAAAAGATGACAGTGGCAGGGCAGTTAATATCATTGAATACAGGCATATTATCAGTAGTTTACTATACCTAACAGCAACAAGACCTGATATTGTTTTCACCACATGCCAAGCATCACAATACCAAAGCAATCCAATTGAATTCCAAATGCTCGCAGTAAATAGAATACTTCGGTATATCAATGTCACCATGGATTTTAGTCTTATTTATAATGAAAAATCTCAACCAATGTTATTGGGACATACAGATGCATATTGGGCTGGATCAGCAGACGATAGAAAATCAATGTCCGGAGGTGAATTCTATCATGGTAGATTGTGTATTTCTTGGCTAATCCAGAATCAAGATTGCATTTATCTAAGCACTGTAGAGGCTATGTATATTGAAGCCACAGAAGCATGTGCACAGTTATTGTGGATGAAGTAGAAGATTGAAGATATGGGATTTGAAGTGATGTCTCTGATTGGAATCCAGTTTGATAACAGAAGTGATATCAATCTTAGAAAAAATCTAGTTCATCACTCAAGGACAAAGCACTTTGAGATCAAATATCATTTCATCAAGAAGGAGGTGGAGCAAGGTCTTGTGATGTTGGAGTATGTGCCTAGAGAGCTACATGTTGCAGATATTTTGACAAAGGCCTTACCCAATGAAGCTTTTGAGAGGCATCGACTGGCACTGGGAGTCCAGTTGACTCCCCACACTTGAAAAGTGCAGATGTGGGACCACCCCCCTCACCCCGAGGTATGCTGTGTTTTTCCCTAATGCACTAATATGAGTTTTTACCATGTTACAGACTGTAAAGGAGTGCCCATTGGGTTCATTGAAAAAGGGGGATAAAATAATGATTGTTCAATGGGGAGACATTGTGGCTATTTGATAAATCATGAATGATACAGGGAGAATCTGTTGGAGCAGCGAGATAGGGGGAGAAATAATATAGGGGGAGATAATTAAATTAGATTATTATAGATGTGATCGATCAAACAATATATATCATGGTAGATATTACGACAGCTTAGGATTGGGATAAAAGCAGAAGTGTGGTTGGTATCAGGTTGGTATGAAAATTTCAATTGGTATTAGGTTGGTATCAATAGTGGTGTCAGAAAAGAAGTGACACATAGATGAAATTTTCATGATACTAATTTTTCTCACATATAGCATTTCTCATGTGGGCTTAGAGTACGTGTAGAGTAAATCTTTGATCGCTATATTTATTGCAAGAGGTGAATGGTGGCTGAAGATGAATGAAGCATTAATGAGGTATCAAATAATGGAGAATTGTTCTGAGAATAGTTTTCAACAAACCCATTGGGGATATTTCTGGGAAAAAATCCTTCAAGGTATCATTGAATCATTTTTGAGATGATTGTGTTTGTTGATAATGCATGACTCCATGTTGTATTTTTTGACAAAGCGAGTCTCAATTACTCAAACTGTTGACAAAGGGGGTTTTCCGGGAGAACGGGAAAAGTGTTTTTGAACAAAAGAGTTGTGCTCTTGTGTTAAGGAGGTTTCAAATTTTGTACGCCATGAATTTTTCGAATTCATAACATCAAGAATTTGGAATAAGAAATGTGATGCACATTTGTGGCACACAATACCTAAAGTGGAGTGAAATTAGGCCATGCCAGTGTGGTGTGAAATTGTGGAGTGCGAGTCATATTTTCAAGATCATTATATCAAAATATGACAAAGGAAAGAAAGAGGCACACAAGTCCTAAAATGGCATGCAAGTGTGGCGCACAAGTGGGGTGTGCAAGTGTGCTGCGCAAGTCCTCAAAATGACTATAAATATACGGCTAATATCCTCATTATTATACCCATCCATATAATTAAGTGTTTGAATAACAAACTACACCACGCCGTGGATACGGTAAGCCGTACGTACGCACGTATGGTGATGTTTTCATTTATAGGAGGGATAAAATAATTAATCTGATTATACCATATCTATAATAACGTCAGAATATGTATAGGGTACTGGATTTATTATTTTGGTAAGGAAACTGCAAAGAAAGAGGAAGTGGAAGAAGGAAATGATTTGAAAGAGGTGATGAAATATTTACCTCTTCTTCGGGTTCTTCCTTTTTATTTGATCAGAAGGGATCCTTAGGTTGGCTTTATGACCAAAGTAAGGCCTCTAGGATGAAGGGAGTACATTTGGGAGGATATTTGGGCTGAGGTTAGCCAAGGAAAATGGTTTTGGATATGTGATTTTGAGATAATAGGAATTACACTTTTACAAGAGAGGTGAGGGTCACATTAGGAAAAGATTGAAATATTATTTTTATATAAAATCAATTTAAGATTCCAATTGCTACAAAATGATTTATTTTGAGGATAAGGAGGGTATGAGGCTAAAAAACATAAACCAACAGGTTTTATATAGGTTTAGGTCACTGTATTTACATTACATTTTAGATTTAACTTTTAGTTAAATAGTTTGATATTTACAATGTCTCTTTGTATTTTTATATTATATGGTTAATAAGCTTACTGTAAACTACCAAAAGAACCCCAAATGGTTAATTATTAATATATATAACCATATATAAGTCTTTTGGCTGATCTTTATATTTTGATGAATATTATATCAATTAATCATATAGTATTTGTTTTAAAAACACAATTATGTCAATTTTCACACTATATAGTATTTAATTATTTTAAGGCATTAAAAATTTATCACATCGAAATAAATTTATTTTACTAACCCAAACATGTCATATTAACCTATAAAATTATTCAAATTCATCAGAAGTAGCAAATTACATTTATTTGGATATTTATAATATCAATTTTTTTAATATTTCATTAATAATGTAGTTACTACATCATCATTGTGTCATAAATAAACTAAATAATTTAATGTCTAATAAATATAAATAAAAAACCATTATGTAAGAAATATATTATATTTCTTATTAATATATATATTAGAATTTATATTGTCTGTAACCCTGTATTAAAAATGGTTTAGTTACCATATTTTTAATTTATCTCTTTTAACTATTGTTTAAATAAAATAATAATAAATGTCCTAATATAATCCAAGTGGACCAAATGGGGTCATAGTTTATTCCTAATGTTGTTTTTGGTCGAATTATACTTATCCAATAGAATTAGGACCTGTTTTAGGGTAATTAAGATATCATTTTTCCCTTAATTACTCTGTTTACTTTAATCGTGGTAAATATAATTCAAAATATACTATTCAATAAAAATTATTTTCAACTTATTGAACAACATTTTAATTAATAATATTGACTGTGTATCTCAGATTTTTTTAAATTCAACTCAAAGAAGTGGTAAAATTATGTTTTATGCAAATTTTCAAATGCCCCTGTGAGGTGGGTAAAAGACGGTAAAAATTTCAATGAAATTTTTATATATCTAAACATATTATAATATGACTCCAATGAATTAAATTGAACTTATATAGGTATTTTCTATCTCTTCTGACATAAAATAAATTTAAATAAAATAAATAATTATTTAAAAAAAGTCGGTTTTTACAAATAATGAGATGGTTTTCACTGTTCATAAAAAATATAATGTTTTCAAAAAAATACCAAAAATTGAGCCTGAGCTAATTTCGATACTCCGAATTAAAAAATTAAGTCCATTTTGAAAATAAAATTTCTAAAATTTACAAAAGTGGGTATTACTATTCACAACAGCATGTTTTATTTGTCGTGGTGTGTTAAAATCTCTAAGTAGCATACAATGCCAGCTATTGCATTATTCAAAGGGAAACATAAAGTGGAATATTAGGGTGTTGCAGAAATAATAGTTTCTAAAAGTTTATTTTCGTCAATTTATATTTTATTTCATAAATAATTCATTAAAATACATTAAAAAAATTACAAACATAAAAATAACTTTCCAAAACATAAATTCAAAAGCAATTCCTTAAAATAAAAATTTCTCTTGTTTCCACATTCCTTTTTAATAAAATAATTAATTAGAGATATAAATTGTATTAAAATACATAAAAAAATTATATTATATTTATATATGATTTATAATGTCAAATATTCTCTATTACATACCTTCAATTTAATATTTTATTCAATATTTTATTCTACAAATACCCATATCCTCAAGTATAAATAACCCCTCTTCATTACATTGGAAAACCCCTGCTACCACCCATTCCAATTCCAAAACTATGCCCAAATCCTCCCCCATAAGATCCAAATAAAACTTAGGTAAATTCTAGATCAATTCAATTCCAATCACTAAGGAGTTATAATATCTTACAAGATAAGCTACATTGAGAAGAGAGTAAGTCTCTATTGACTCATCCATCGTTTCCTCTTCTATTTATTCTTTTTCCAAATTTCATTCATAATGATATAATTTAAATTTAATTATTCATTCATTTAAAATTATATTAACTATGGTAACCTACTATAATTATCATAATTGTGACAAATATAAATTTCACACTTGACTTTCCTGCTCTCCCGACAATGCCCCATCAAAGGTCGGTTAACCACCTACAAATAAATTTCCAAGTCAATTAATATAACCACCATCATGGATGGAAATTACAAATTTAATATAATATATAAATATGTAATTTTAGGTATTTTATTCTTCTTTATTTAATTATATTATTGTATAAATGACAGTTTACAAAATTTCAAAATAAAAGAGAAATTGGAAATTTTTAATTAAAACATGATATCAAAATGATTACCCTATAAACAATGAAATTAAGAAATATATTAAAATTACTATAATTGATAAAAATTATTAAAAATTCAAATAAATAAACTATGGATCATTTTGTTAATAAATTTATGTTTATTTTACAAGAGAAGCAAGAGTTAAAAAATAAAGCAGAAATAAATGTACGGGGATTCTCAAGCCTAACTCCATTTTTTGGGTTATAACTATTTCACATAATTTTATTTATGTGTATTGCTATAATATTCCTTAAATATAATCTCTTTATCATTACCTTTTATTTTATGTTATATACATGTTTCCACATCAATTTTAAGTGAAATACATCGATTTCCCTAAAAAGACATTTCTTTCCCAAAAAAATATTCAACTCCTCATGTGTTGTTTCTTATCCAAATAAAAATGATCTATTATTCCAATGTATGATCTCTCTTTTTCTTCTGGGAACCTCAATGATTATTCATGAAAGTATTCTATCTAAAATCTTTAGGAAACCAATTTTTTCATTAGTTATTTCATGACTTTGATTGTTATACATTCTATGTGGCATGGATGACTTTGCAAATATTATGATGTGAAGGGTGGTCCTTAAATTATATAGCTCTCCAATGCATTGGGTAACATGATGTATCTCAGGAGATAATTTGTATCTTTTGTGAACATTATTCGAGCTTTTTTCTCAATGAGGATGTTATGATTATTCACAAATATTGTGTCTGAACATGATGCTATATTTGTTTACAACTATGTATGGTATATCTCCACTAAGACATGATGTTTTATTTTTATGAATTTCCAAATTCCATTCCTTTATTAAATGTTTCCTATTCTTTTTTTTATGATGGTGATTATTCTCACTCATTTTTTATTGATTCGTCTCACTTATTCATCCTATTATCTGGCTTTTAGCTCACCCCTTTATTTGATGTATATCCTCTGGTGACTACATGAAATAAGGATAATGTGACCCTTATGAGGATAAATAATATGATTTTATGTAATTTTTTAGGTTTTATAATGTATAAGTGATGTATGGTCATAATACTCTTAATATATTAAACCTTTGGATCCGGTATTTATAACTTTGTTATGTGGTTTATCTTAAAATTATGTAATAGTTATGAATGAAAAAGTTTAGATGCTATATTCTCTAAAAAAACACTATTTTGAAAGAATTATAATACTTATTTTCCCTAAAAAATAATGATTGGGTATCCACCAAGTCACCATGGTGTGGATCATTTTTATAGGTTTGATTTTATATGTGGTAGGACTGAAATGGACACCCAGATAAAACGTTATATCTATTAGAATTTTGCATCACATTTTCAACTTATTTTAGATTGTTTAATAATGTGTTTTTCTTCCAATTGTTATTAAATGACTATTACTCAATAAAAATTAGAATATGATTAAATAATATTATATTTTCAATTATTTAATAATTAATTTTCTTCTAAATATTTTATATATTAAGTGGGATTAAATATATCGTGTTATATAAATCATATTTTATAAAATCATTTATATATATATAAATATATATATATTTATATATTTATATATGATTTTTAATGATATGTAACTTTTTTATGAAATATAAATTTTTTCAGAGCTAAACCTATTTTTTATCACTGATAAAATTTATACATTTATGAACACTAATAAATGAATTGATAAAGGGGGTACCTTTATTAGTGTAAAAAAATAACTGATAAATGGTTACTTTTATGAACAATTTTTTATCATAGAATAAAGGTATCAATATATAAATCCACTCATGTAATAATTTATTCTAGTGACTAACACTCTCTCCCCTTATTATTTTTTTACAACAATGACATTGGGAAGTGAAATCATGGATGAAAATCTAGATTAATTAAGTAGAACATTGAGAGACCATTATACACCCAATTTAGACAACGGTAACTAGTTTCAACAACCAAATATTCTATAGGATTGTAAGATTATAATTGGAATGAATAGTATTATATATAAATTTTATTGTTTTCTAGGATAATTCTAAAAAATACACTTGATATAATTTGTAGAAGTCCATAATAACACCATAACTATAGAAATACCCAATGAGAAAATAGATTTATAGAATCAAAAAATCTAATATAGATATACTATGTAAAAATTAACCATTACATGTTAATAATTCATAGGTGAATTTGAATCTTTTAGCTTGGTGAGAGGTTTTTATAGAGAATCAATCTTCATACTGATAATTAGAGTGGTTGAGTGTTCATGGATTATGTTTTTGGATATGGTTTGAGGCCCAAGTGGTGGCTTGGGTGATCAGGAAAGTCTTGGGAGATATGGATTAAAGAAAACCATGAAGTTTTACATTATAGTGTTCCTAGTTTATTTTCCAAATCACATGGTATATGTGAATGGTTAGTGAATTGTTCAAAGTAAATCATGTGGATTCTATGGGTAACCATGCATCTTGGTTTTATTCTAGATATTTTCATATGGTCACCAAATGATTACAGGAAAACCATTTCAGAACAATAATTTTATTTTCAGAGGAATTTTACTTTGTAAGTGAAAATTTTTGTAAATTTATGGTCCAACCATGTTGGGTGTGCTTCCATGGATAGTGAAGGCCACCCTGTTGGCACAAATTTGGGTAAACCAATCGAAAAAATGGTGTGACTCACAAAAAGTGAATATTTATGATTTTACCCCTCCATAATTTTGACCCAAAACAATTAGTTTCTCCTCCCTATTACACGAAATGTCTGACCAACCCTCCTCCCAATACTCTCGTTTATTCCCCTTGGATTTCATTGTTTTTAGTGTAATTGTTTTGATTTTTATGGTGACATATCATATTGTTTTTATTCATTGAAAATTCCCATGTATTTATTCTGATTTTTTTAATCTTTGAATTAAGTTTCATGATGATTTCCACCAAATATTTTAATAAATAATCATTCTTTTGGGGGGTTTCATTTTTTCTCATACCGGACATTCTAAGAGGCCATAAAGAACGTGTTTCTTCATTTCATGAGAGGAATGTTTTTATATGAGTTTATATAGTTATTTTAGGAATTTTAGGATATATTTTAAATAAAATTGGATTATTTAATTGTGTAATTTTTTCTTCCATGGTTAGGTAGTTTATTTTTAACCTTTTCCATGAGTTGGTTCACTATTTTGATATGATGAGGTTTTTATGTAAGTGATTTGGAAATTATGTCAAATATGATTAAATATTGAATTTACTATTAAGTGTTAAATTGGTTAATCTGAATTGAATAATTAATAATAATTTTTTATAATTAATTAGTTGTTATTTCAAGGATTGAGATAGGATTTCAGGTAAATCATGGAGCTTGGAAGATCTTGGGCAGTGATAGTCGAGTTTTGTTTCAAAATACGGTAACTCTTAGTCTTTGGTTCATGTCCTCTATATTTTTGTGTATCTTGTTTGATTAGTGATTTTATGTTTTTTCCTTAATTATTATATTTATTTTTATATTGAATGATCAGAGTGATCCATTTTTAAGGATGGGATGGGATCATATCATACTAATGGTCAACATGGAATGTTTAACTTATTAACAATTTTAACGGTGGTTCCATTGATGAAAGAATGTTGGTGGGCCTTTTTAGGTTTCATTTTCACACATATTTTTCGTTTTCCAATAGAAAAATGGATTTCAATTAAAAATTTATTTTATACATAATGATTTATCAAAATAGAATTTAATGGAAGAGGGTGATTTCAAAAATGGGGTTCGGAAATAAGATTTTTAAAATAGGAACGAGGATTTAAATAATGTTTAAATGTGATTTTTACCTTGGACTTACATGAGTAAAATTGAAAGTGATGCCTTTTTAAAATTTTATAAAAATAGGATTTTCATCTGGTCATTAAAATATTCTATAAGGGCTTAATTGATATGGTTTAGGTCCATTTGACAATGTGAGGTTGATGTCGTATATTCCAAATCTTGTGTACTTATTATGATTCCCATTTTTTATTTCGAGTGGATTGTGTTGATGCATGTTGGTATATGATGATGTATTCTGTTTGTGTAGACATATGAGAAATATACTTGGTATCAATGTGACCAGATGACTAGTTTGGATGTGATAGAATCCATGAGAGGGTACAGACAGGTATGTGGGACTCTAGAAATTGATGAGAGATGTTAAAAGAAGATTGGTGTAAAGGGATTGAGAGAAGAAATGTGATCACTGAACCTATTTTGGGTGTATTCATTATGATGTGTCCAAAGTAATCCTTGTGGGTACCCTAATATTATGTTGACCCTATAGAGGGTGTATGCAAGGGATGGGTAAATGTAATTGTGAGTGACACCATAAGACATGAATCTATGGTGTGATCTTATATATATGTAGTGATGATGTTAGGTTCTACCCTGAGAGGACAAACATATGTTTTGTAGGATGAGTTCAAATAGATGAATGGCCCCATTGAGTTGATCCTTTTGAGATGATTCAGTTGGAATTAACTAACCACTAAGATGTGAATAGATATTCAGGATTCCATAGACATGCTCCTTGGATCTGAAATTCATGTATGATGTTGTTTTATATTTCCATACATGAGAGAATTAGAATAGATATAGGGCTTGTGACCCTTCTGTGTGTCCTATGACCAGGTTATGGAAGGCCTTGGATGTGATCCTTGGATTCAGATTTTTTTTCTGATTTGGATTTCCTTTCAATGGCTCTTTGGAATTCAGATAGGGGATGAGATAATTTCATGTGTCTTATTTGTGTGATTTGGATTTATTAGGAAACAATCTTAGGAATATGATATTGATCATGAGACTATAGTACTAGACATGGGAAAGGTATTGGGTTGTAATAGTTTCACAATGTTCTTAGGGATAATTTGGAATTGGAAGAATTAGGTATGATATTAGATTTTGGTTTTTGTATAGGGATTAGTCACCCTTGGTGGTTACTCATGAACAAAGAAATATGTCACTGGATCAATCATGCATGTTTAGAGTTCGAGGTGGTATATTTGGCACATGATGACTAGACATTTATTTCAGGTGTGCTTGTATGTTATGTTTTCGGGTGGGTGAGTTGCATTTTTGTGACCACACACTGTTTATATTTATTTCATTCACATACACCATATCATAACAACAGTCAATATTATTGAGGCGTTGAAGATTCCTAATGATTCATTGGACTCACCCCAACCCATATACACAAAAAGGGTTTTGATGTACATGGGTAGATTTTCCAATTTTTTCTTAGTACAAAGGTATATCTTGGAACTACATACATGGTGTAGGTCTAGACGGTTGTGGAGGATGAGGTTTTAGTGGATTAATTATTGCAAATTGTGTCAAAGCCTATTTTGAATTTTATATTTATTTTAGTTATTATTCAGTATTTATTGGAAAATGTTCCATTTTTTATATATTATTCCTATTTTAATTAGTTATCTCTTTTTGTTTCTACGCTCATTTAGATGATTCATTATACAGATTATTTAACTACAATCAATTCTACTAAGTGGGGTCCCATTGCAACCATGTGTTATATCTAAAGTCTTTTTTGGATGTATAATATACTTATGTGTCATTATAAATTCTTGGTAGAATTTGGGAAAGAACTATGGTCCATACACTAAACTTAATAGTCTCCCTATAGTTATTCTTGGTTCTCATCACAAATTATTAACCTCTAGCATATGATAAGGTGCATCTGATGTCACATGGAATCCCTGCTAAGGCACCATTTGGGAATCCCAAAATGGTGTGTTATAAATTGGTCTCATAATGAATTTTGGGTTAGGATAATGTAAGTTATAGGAGGATATATATTTTCAAAATATGAGAGGTATATTGATTTCATTCATTTCTGAAAAGAAATTTATTGAAAACCATGTTTCTAGGGGATTATCCAGTTTTAAAACAAGTCAATCTAGGATAAGTAAGGTGTTGGTTCTGATAGATAATTCCACTGTGGATTAGGTGAGACTCGGGATGACTCATTGAGCATTACTGGGTTCAAGTGAGATGTTCATTCATCATGATAGCTACATTATTAGGGCATGATATTGAATTTTATAGGTGTTCGTTGGAGTTAGTGTCCTTGGACCGACTATTTGTACTTCTATTAAATGAATATTTGATGTTTCAAATATCAATAAAACATCTTATTACATATTTTTTGTTGTTATACATGAATCTAATGTAAAACATTTCCTCGAGTATACGTCACATTGATAAGGTCATAGTAGTTCCTACATATGACTAGAACCTTGATGTGCTATGAAGATATTATAAAATAATGTTATGCTATTGGATAATGTACTATAATGGGTCCCATAGTACATAGATTGTCTGGTATGAGTACTCTTAAGAATGTTAGGCTTATTCTCATGAAGTTATCACTTGGTAATATCCAAGACAGAAGATTATAAAAATAGACCCTCCAATAAGAATTTGGAATGTTTTTGTGTCATCAGATATTCATATTTTTGAGCATGTGTGATGTTCCTTAGACTTTATGATTATTATTAATTCATGTTACAACTCATGTACTTATATGTATTTCTCAAACTACGCCAATAACATTTCATGGCGATGTTGGATAAGTTGGGTGCGTCATAAGTGACATGTCATTAATAAATAAATTGAGAAAGTATTTTTACCTTCCATCATTATGGAATATGGTATCTGGACCATGTGATTGGAATAGAATTATCATATTAAATTTCATGTCCATGGTGTAACGACGTGTTTATTTAAGATTTCCAATGAAAGACATATCGAGAATATAGGTTGGTGACATTGATGTGTGGCCTGATTGATGAGATATTGTGACAAATGGATTATATTACATGGTGATTGTCTGTATATCATTGTCGAAATTGCAACATTATGTTCATTATCTTGGGTTTCTTGACCCGTTTCTAGATAGTAAACATGGTATTTAAGAAAGGTCACCTAATTACAACGATAATGAATCCTAGAGAATCACACACATAGTGATTCCATTGATTTAGATTAAATTATATTTCTGTTTAATTTAGGGAATAAATATTATTATCAAGTTCAAAGAATAATTTTATTCAATCTATATTTATGAGATAAATTAAATAAATATTTACTCACCAGTTTGTGAATACAATATTTATTTTATTTATTTAATATTTTAATAAATATGTATTCCCTATATTTTCAATGAAATATATTAATGAATAAATTATTTATTTGGTTATTCAATAAATAATTGAGGAGTTCAAACCGAACAAGACTGATTCTGGTGACAAATATTAATTAACACTACGAATGCATAATATTTGTTACTTTAAAAGTTGTCTCACACCACAAAATAATAATTATATAATTATTATTATGTGCTATGGAATTTATTAAAGGTAATAAATTTCATTTAATTTATGGTATCCAATTAAAAAATATTTTAACTCAAGTCCTAAATCTATAAATAGATAGCTATGTCAATTGTGTAGATCATATTACATTGACAATAGAGAATTGTTTCACACACAAAAATTCAATCTCAACTCCTCCTCCTCTCTCCCTCTCAAGAACGAGATGTTTCGAAGAGATTTATTCAAGACTAAAGAACGAGTGATCGATAAAAAATAATGCAATAAATTCGACTCATCATACTAGAACTTGAAGAGAAAGTGGTTTTGCTCGGAGATCATATGAGCAAGTGTGGATCACCACTTGAGGGATTCTATCCATGGATCCTTACAACACAAAAAAGGTAATATGAAAAGGTCATTTTGGATGATCAACATTTAACAATGAGGCAATAACCAAATACCAGATACCTTTTTCTTCAAATATTAAATAAATTAATTATAAATTTTACATGTAATATCCTTGCTTATGGTTTTGAGAAAAGATAATTATAAGAAATTTTAATTTATCACCCATCTTGGCATACTTCTCCTACGCCCAAAAATATCAAGTGGTATCTGAGTCGTCACGTTTAAATTTATAATTATTTATTTAATTTTTTATCTATTCGCAATTGTGGTTAGACTATTATTTCATGTTATCCCTTCTTTAATGAGATTTTAATTAACATGTTATCAACATATTAATCAGGCTTGTTTAGACTTTCATTTTTTAAATGTTTAATAACAAATGATGAATGAGTAGAGATTCCATCAGGAAGTTATAAATAATTTTCCGATAAAAATGGGTTACACAGTGTGCGGCCGGAGCACATGTCATATACCCATGAAAATTATATGAAGATGTGCCGAGAAATAAATTACACGTTGTTCTTTTATTTCATACATCATGATGACCATGCGAACATGGAATTCAGAAAGTGGATACATGGTGTGTAGCTGGCATGTACATATTGTGTATTTTGTTCTAGTTAACACGCTAAATCCCAAGCTCTGTGAATTGGATATATGGTAACCTTGGTACATGGTTTTTTGAGACATGTACAAGCAGTGTAGTATCCCATTAATGAAAAAATAATAATATTACATTAAATTTGAAAATAAAACCATTAAAACCTTATTTTATTGATTGGAACCCCATTGCATTTTTGAGAATTTATAATAATTTTAAATAATTTTAAATTCACAATTAATTTATTGTAATTAATAAGTATTAATTGGCTCTATAATTTATTTTACATGATTTTTATTAGTGATGGGTATCTCTAAATAATATTAGGTGATCACTAATATTAAATGGAATTAATTAATTACTGAAAGCACATTTTTCTAAATAATAAAATAACAAGTAAATAAATTTATGCTAGTCGTTTAATTTTTTGTATTTATTTCATGTATAATAGATTATTAGCTTGAACAAGACTTTTTGTATGTATTGGATGTTTTATTTTAATTTATTGCATGATTTTTCTATTATTTAATATAAATTAAAAGATAGACTACCAGTCATCCCTCCCTCAATTATTCTGTAGGATCTACGTGTATAAAGATATTTATGTAATCCCATTTAACTAATCATTTGGCTCCCCTCACCTACATGTGAGTAATAAATATTTTTAATTAATGGAGCATCTCTAAGGCTTTTGAAGATGGTTCAAGGTAGAACCAAAGTGATTCCAACCCAGGTGATACATAGGTGGACAGTTGGAATGATGTAACTCATGCCAAGACCGATAATATGATTTATTTCCCCTAGGTCAAAGGTTGATTTAGTGTCATTTTATTAAATAAACCATTAGATTAATTTCATGATTGAGTCACTTAATTTATTAATTATATCCATCTATGAAAATATTTATTTTATGGATTCATTATCATGATCACATAAAAAATGAATTAATGTGTAAATACATAAATTAAATAAATGAGTTATCTGTAAATGCTTTATCTAACATGGTTAATTAATTATGTAACCTCCACTTAATATTAACAAGAAGAGTTAAGGATAGAATAATATAAAATTTATGCATAATAGATTAATATACCTGAATTAAATAGCATGTCAGACTAATCCTTCAATTACTTGATTGGGAATGAAACTATATAACTAAAAGTAGTACATGGCCCAAGTCAAGACACTTAATTTTATCGGGGTTTTCTAATGAGATTTTTGGGTTGAATTAACTGAAATTGCATTGAGTTTAATTACCAAAGTCAATTTATTACAAATTTTTAGGCCAGTGTTGAGTAAATCTCTCTCAGGATTTTAATACAGGTGATCCCACTCAATAGATCAAGGAGTTTCAAGTGAACAGTTGTCAAGATTGCCTACCCGATTGCTTTATTATCATTTTCATTGACAATGTATTGATCATTCATAAAAGTAATGAGGATAATTTCTACTATAATTTTAAAGAAACAATACACTCTGAGTTCAATGGTGAGGGAAATTGAGACTTGATAAAGTATTAGGATATTTAATAAATAAATAAATAAATAAAAATATTTAATTTATTATATCTCACTTATTTATTAATCAAGAAAAGAACTAATAATATTCTCTTTCTAACTATATATTAAAATGAAAAGATCATCATCAACACTATCCCTAAGATCAATATTGGAGAAATATAACTTTCTAACAATTAGTAATTTCTAAGAGGGGTTTAGAGACCTTTGGGTAGTGTTATGCCATGAATGGAATTCTTATGTGCTAGAATTATCAATGCATACTCTTCTTACTAAAGAGGTGAGTGATGAAGAGTTACTTGTTTATAAAAAAACATTCAGCGACGTGGTTGAAGTTCCAAGTTTAATGATTTCATAAATGTCTATTAAATTAATACAGTATTAAAAAACATGGATAAAAATAGATTTCTAGAGTACCTTCACGGTCTTTACTAGGATATAGCTAGACAATATTGGTTTGAGATTTAGAAGGCACTCTTTTAGAGAAAATTTCTAGAGATTGCCCCATATAGACCTCATGCAATCAATCTTATTGTCAATATTCAATAACTAGTGGTTCTGAAGGATTAGACTCGTTGTAGAGCTGGGAATTAACCTCATTCTGTTGTCATTCGCTCAAAGATTTTCTAGCTTTGTTGTGAATTTTAATATGAACAACATTGAACATCTCTACAAAATCTTGTTTCTCTTCTTGTGCAAGTATATAAGGATATGAAACATGAAAAATATTCCATCTTTATTATGAAAAAATAGAAAGGTAAAGTGAATATATTTAAAACCAGTGCTTCTTCACACCCTTAGAATATGATAAAGATCAAGGGGAAAGTAATGGAACATGATGTTGTTTATTTTTCATGTGGAAAGAATGGCCACTAGAATAAATACTACACCAAGTCAAATAAGTAAGGGTTATCCAATGTGAATTTGATACGACTCGGCCTCTGAGCAGCATCGTCCCTCCCCCTCCGCGGTGCTAGGGTTTCGTGAGCAATTTCGTTCCCTCCTCTCCTCTGCTCCTCTAGTGGATCGTAGCCAGGTTTCAGATCTTGTCTCAATGCACATGTGCTTCGGCGTGTAGGGTTTCCCGATTCTGACGAAGTGTTGGGCCTTGGTGCATCTCGGTAGCCGTCGACGTTGGAGTCCGTGAAGGCTTCAGATTTGTCTTGTGAATGTTGCAAGACGAGCATGCGAAGGCTTTTAAGCGCCGGATCTTGATCTGGTGTCGGCGGCGAAGTTGTTGTGGCGGGCGACGGTCTCTAGCTTGGCGTCGACCCCGGATTTACGCAGAGGGGAGGGGCTTTTCTGACCTCCGGCAGTCCTGTGTCTCTTCCAGCAGGTCTTCCTTGAGTTTATGCTTTTCGTGATCTATGTTGATATGTGGTTCAGGTGTTATGCGGTAGTTCGTTGATTGTGGTTTCTGTTATTGGATATTGAATTTGCGGTTGAATCTATGGATCTGGTTTGGTGCAGCTGCTGTCTTGATACTGCTCCTTGTGATTTCTCCCCCTGTGGTCTGCATGCTCCGGACTCCGGTGAGGGTGTGTCTGTGGTACTGTTCTGAGTGGATCCATGCCCAGAGTGGCGTCTCCGATTCAAAGCAGCCCAGATCCCTTCACCTGTGATGGTCCCTTGGTGTGGTGTTGGGACATCCAGTCCTAGGTGACGTTGTCCTGACATCACTTTATTTGGATCATCTTCGGGTTTCTCCATTGACTGCAGTGGTGGTTGAGAGTAAGAAGAGTGCGGTGGGGTGGAGGCTGACTTGGGCAGTGCTTTGTGATGTTGCTGAATTTTGGATTGTGCTGCCCATAGTTTGAGGTGTGCACTTGTTCTTAGTTTGATCCCGAAGGTGAGAAGTCTGTGAAACCAAGCTTGACCACTTGGAACTAGCCCTAGAGGAGGATTCGGAGAAGTCTGTGTCACAGGACACTTGCTTGTCGGATAGCCCTGCAATGGTGGAGAGTTTTATCATGATATATGCTTGGGAGGGGTGTTCCGTGTTGTTAGTATGGTTTTACATTTTCTCATTCAGATGTGATTTGTCATAAGTCTATGGAGTCTGTTTGGGTTTTCCCCCTTCTTCCCTTAAAATGGGGCTTTATCAAAATAATAAAAATTTGAAGGCCTTCGGGCCATTGGATTGATGGATGGATGGACATGTGAATTTGATATCGAGTGAAATTTATATTTTTCTAAAAATTAGCTAATTATATACATCTTTTATTTCTCGCATATGTATTCAGATCTAAGAAACAAGTATATTTAAAAATATTGACCGAGGAGAGGTAGATATTTGAGAAGAAAATGGAGCTAAACATGTTGTTGTTGCTTTTTCATACTGCCATATCATTTTACCAATTGGAATTATCTTAGTTTTAAAGAATTTTTATTATATACCTTTAGTTACCAAAACATTATTTCTGTATCCAATCATTATATAGATTGATTTATTTTCAAATTTGGGAATTAATGTTTCTTATTTTATAAATATAGTGATTGTAATGGTAAGGAATAATTAAATAAAATTATTTATGCGTTGGATTACATGAACCAAATAATTTAAATTGATAATGAAGTTACATCACATGAGTCATACCACGTGTAATTTTGGCATCACCATCTTGGTTATGTAAATAAAAAGCACATGACTAAATTACACAAAGACAAATATTTATATTCTTTTGAACTAACAGTACCTGGTGTATGTCATGAATGTGTACATGAAAAAATGACCAATGCCCCATTTAGTGGGAAAGGTGAAAGGGATAGAGAACTTCTTGAATTAGTTCCAATCAATTTGTGTGGACCATTTCCTATTAAATAAATGGGTTGGTACTCATACTTCATAAATTTTATTTTTGATTTTAGTAGAAATTTATATTTCTAAATAATGAGTTATAAATCATATTCTTTTGAAAAATTCAAGGAATACAAGAATGATTTTGAGATCCATCTTGGTAAGAAAATTAAGAAACTTCACATAGGCCATGGGGGTAGAATATATTAATCAAGAAATCATCGGTTATATATAAGAGTTTAGAATTTTATCTCATCTCAATCCTCCTTATATGCCTCAGTGGAATGGTGTAAGTAGAATAAATAACATCACCTTATTAGAAATAGTGAGATCAATGATGGGTCATGTGTGTCTTCCATTATCCTTTTTGGGATATGGGTTACAAACAGCATCATACATACCAAACTGTGTGCCAACTAAAGAAACAAATAGTATACCATAACTATTATGGAATATAAAGATACTTTTCTTATATTAAATACATGTGTGGGGTTACAATGAATTTTTTTATGCATCTTCAAGTAACAAGATTAGACCTCGAGGAACAAAGCGTATCTTTATAGTATATCCCAAAGAAACAAAGGGATACTACCTATACAATACTTCAATAAAATGGTTGTGGTTGACAGATGTACCACATTTATTTATGAAGATATTATCTATAAAAGATATAGTGGGAGCGAGATAGAATTTAATGAAGTCTAGGATCAATATCCTCAAGGGTTTTCATAAGAAAAAATTCCACAAAGCCCAGTGGAAGAAGAAGTTGTTCGAGATACATAATTACTGCGTAGGAGTACTATAGTGGTTAGAGAATCATAATGGTTTGGTTTTCTAGTCATTGAGGATGGTGACTCATTATTAGTTAATAATAATGATCCCATAATTGATAAAGAAGCATTAAGTGGCACAAATATTTCTCTGTGGCTAAAATCCCTGAATTCTGAAATGGATTCAATGTACCAAAATCAAGTTTGGATTTTTGTAGACCCTCTAGTAGATGTAATGTTCATTGGATTAAAATGGGTACTAAATAAGAAACTAGACCTGGAAGGACAAGTCAGTACCTATAAGGCACAACTTGTTACAAAAGGGATTAAATAGAATCAAGACATTGACTACGATGAAACATTTTTACCGGTTTTAATAATGAAATCCATCATAATGATAAATTATATTGTGAATTTCCATGATTTTGAGATTTGCAAAATGGATGTCAAAATATCCTTATTTAATGTGAACCTTTAAGAATATGTCTATATGACACAACCCAAAGGGTTTGTGACTCTAAAGGATTCCAACACAGTATGCATGTTGCAATGAACCATTAATGAATTAAAGAAAGAATATAGGTCATGGAATATTCTTTTTGATGAGTCCATGATATAATTTGGATTCATAATGACTGAATTTGATTTTTGTGTCAATAAGTGGTTTAGTTGGAGTACATTTGTTTTCATAATTTTATATGTTGATGACATATTACTCATTAGAAATGATATATCAGTCTTAAAGTCCGTTAAGGCATGGTTAAATAATTGATTCTCTGTGAAGAACTTGAGTGAGGTATCATATATTCATGGGATGAAGACCCATCATGATAGATCCATAAGGTTTATTAGCCTAAGTCAAAGTACATACATTGGTAAGATACTAAAGAGATTCAGTATGGAAAAATCTAAGAGGGGATTATTGGTAGTGTCACATGGAATTCATCTTTCTAGAAAAATGTGCCCTCAGACACATGGGGAAAGAAAAAAAATGACAAGGATTCCATATGCATTGGTGATTAGGACAGTCATGCATGTTATGTAATGTAGTAGGATAGATGTCTCTTATACATTATGTATGGAAGGATGATATCATGATGATCTAGGTGACCGCCATTGGATGGAAGTCAAGAATATCCATAAGTATCTAAGGTGTACTAATTTCATGTTCCTATATTAAATAAGATATGAGGAACAAGTCATCATAGGATATGCAGATTCATGTTTCCAAAATAATCATGTTTATAAGAATTCACAAACATGTTACATCTTCACTTTGAATAGAGGTGTTGGGATCTAGAAGAGCTCAAAGAAGGTTGTCGTTGCAGATTCTACAGTAGAGTATGAAAATATTATGGCTTCTGAGCTAGTTAAAGAATAAACAAGGATGTGAAATTTTTTCCATGAGATTGATTTGGTACCTTATAGTAAGGATTCTATAACAATCTATTGTGATAATATTGTAGCGGTGGATCGTAGAAAATATTCAAGGTCACATCTATGGATGAATAACATAATTCAAATGTATCATCTCTTGAAGTATTTTTTTCATATAGGTGAAGTAGTAATGAGAGGTATTTTTAATAAAAACAATATGGTGCCCCCCTTAACTAAATCCTTGACTCAACTGTTACATGAATATCATGTGAGGTTTAGAAGACTGAAGGTCATAGGCAGTTTGATATAGTCTAAGTGGGATTTTGTTGGAGTTGGGGTTCTTGGATGAGTATTTATAATTTTATTACATGAATATTTGATGTATTGAATATTAATAAAACTTATTATTACATATTTTTTGTTGTTCTATAGGAATATAATGTAATAATTTCCAATAGTATAAGCCACGTTGATAAAGTCAAAGAATTTCCCCACTAGGATGAGAACCTCGATGTTCTATGATGATATTCTTAGATAATTTTTTTGTTGGTGGATAATGTACTATGATGGGAAAAATAGTACATCGACTATAGAGTGAGACTACTCATAAGAAGATGAGGTTTATTATCATTCAGTTCACACATGGAAATATCTAACACAGTAGATTATGGGAATAAACATTCTTGTACAAATTCTGCAAGTTTTGGTGTCATCAAATATTCGTATCTATAATATTTGTGTGATAGTCCTTAGAATTTATGATTATTATTAATTCATGTTATAACTCACGCACATTGATGTATTTTATATACCATGATGATAATAGTTCATTTAATGTTTTGATAATTTGGGTGAATCACACGCGACTTCCCATTAATGAATAAGTCAAGGAAGGATTTGTCCCTTCCATCTTTATGGAAGGTGATATCTCATCTCTTTGATTAGAATAGAACTGTTGTGTTAAATTCCATGGATATGGTGTAATGACATGTTTATTTCATATAGTAAAATAAATACATATCAAGCGTAAAGTTTGGTGAAATGGAAGTGAAACATTATTGATGAGATATTATGAGAAAGGGATTATATTGCACAGTGAGCATTTTTATGTGGTTATTAACATTTTGACCTTATGTAATTTATCTTAAGTTCCATGTCCCATTTCTAGATAGTAATATTAGACTTTATGCAAGACCTCTTAATGCTAGTGATAATGAATCCAAGAAGGTCACACACTAAGTGTTTCTTTTGATCTTGATTAAATTATATTGTAGTTTAATTAATGGAGTAAATATTATTCTAAATTTCATTGAATAATTTTTTTCGAGTAATATTGATCACATAAATTAAATATTTATTTATTTTTTGACTTGTGAATAAAATATTATTATTATTTTTTGTATATTTCAATAAATATTTATTATCTAGACTATGAAAAAAAAAATTATTTATGGATAATATAATTATTCTGGTATTCAATAAATTAGAGAGAAGTTCAAATAGTCTAAGAACAATTATAGTTAAAAAATATTAATTAACAGTACTGTTATATAATATTTGTTTTTGAGAATGTTGGATTGTGAAACAAAATAATAATTATATAATTATTATTTTGCCGAATAGGATTTATTAAAGATAATAAATGTTATTTAATGGCTAGTATATAATAAAATGATATTTTAACTTAAATCCTCACTCTATAAATAGAAGAATATGCGTAATATACACATAATATGGAAGAGAAAATAGAGAATTATTTCATCAAATGATTTCTCTCTCAAATCATCCACCCCTCTCCCTCTCAATAATGAGAAGTGAAAGATATATTTCTTCAATATCGAAGAATGAGCGATCAATAAAGAACAACACAAGACATTAAACTCTCCACGCTTGCACCTAGAGCTTGAGTGGTGTTACTCAGAGATCATAGAAGCACATGTGGATCACTATTAGAGGGATTCTATCCCTATATCCATATATTTAAATGATGGTAATCTGAAAGGGTTTTTTGGACGATCAACATTCTCCAATGAAGAGAGTTCCTAAACCTAGGTATTTATTTCTTCAAATATTAAATAAATTAATATTAAATTTTACATGAAATATCCTAGATATTTGTTATTGGAAAATATTATTAAAATAAATTTTAATATATCTCTCACCTCTACATGTTTCCACTACGTTTGTAACCATCAGTGGGGTTATTTTACATGAAAATTTTTCAAAATACATATTAATTAATGAAACCTTTAATATAATCAATGTTTTTTCAAAATATAATATATTTGGTGATTTAATTAATAAGGATAATGGGAGTTTTGTTGATTAATGATGGTGTGTTTTCTTGGTTTTTATAGGGAAATTATATTTTGAAACGTTCTTTTTTTTAGAAAATCCATTTTTTGAATGGAAAAATCATATTGTGGCATGAGATGTGCATGAGTGATTTTATAAGTTCGTTTTACTTAAAAATTATCATTGATTAATTTGTTTTGAAATGGTTTTGTATTTATGGGATTTCTAAAATTTTATTACATTGGTTTTTTAAATATAATTTAAAAATAAAAAATTGAACATGAAAATGGGATCAAATGTTTTAAATGAACTGGATAGGATGGAGATTTTGGTAATTTCAAGATTTTGTGAAAACCCTGCGATTCAAATTCATGTTATAAAATTGAAACACGATTTTTAGTACATGTAAATTATATTTGAACTAGTTTTAAAGTGTAACATCCCAATATTTCAATGTAAGTTATTTTCAATAAATTAATTCAATAGCTTATGCTACACGAAACACCGAGTTTGAGCGCACCACGACTTACCAAACTCGCCATTCAAAAATCAGTTTTGAATATAATTAAGTAAATTTTGAATTTTATAGGCTCAATATAATTTTAGAACCGATATTATGTGTTTCTTAGACATAATATGAGAACAAATTCATTTTTCAGATAAAAGAAGTAATTTTTAAAAAATGAAATTTTACCACCATTTAATGGAAAACAATTTTTAAAACCAATATATGAATCTTTTATATATTCAATTTAATGAAATTAAATTCTTCATCAGAATCAGGACATAAAAAATAATTTTGGATAAATATTTCGTACTTTTCTGATAACTTTCATATTTTGATGAATACTGAAAAATAAAAAAATTTAATTGAAATGAACATTTTTAATCGAAGTAATTTATAGTGTCATATTATTAAATTTAATAGTTCAAAATTATAATTAGGTTACATTTTAATCAGTTAATACAATTTAGGTCATTATAAGTAATTTCACATTTAAATTTCACACAAACACATGTCTATCTTTTGATAGTTTTTATTTTTTAAAAACCCACTTTTAGGTTTCCAAAACAGGAATGAATTTTAAATTAATTTATGAAACTTTTATTTTTTTAATATTTTAATATAGAATTCATTTTTGAATTTATATTTTCAAAATTATCTTATGGTAAGTTTTTTGTATTTTTCTGAAAACATTCCATTTTTGAAGAATTGTGAAAGACACTACATTATGGTTTAAAACTGACTATTTTATTTAAATAAGTATTTATTTTATTTTAATTTTTTATAAGTCAAAATAGATATATAATACCTATATAAGTTCAATGTAATACATTGGATCCATTTTATAATAAAATTAGATGTATAAAAGTTTATTAAACTTTTTACCGTATTTTACCCACCATCTATGAGCATTTGCAAATTTGAATAAAACATAATTTTACCTCTTCAGTGAATTGAATTAAAAAAATCCCAGAGAAATTGTTATTATCAGTAAGTAAAATTTTGTTCAATAAGATGAAAATTATTTTTGGTGAATAGAAAATTTTGACTTTTATTTACCATTGTTAAAGGTAAAAAGAGTAATTAAATGAAAAAAGGATATTATAATCACCCTAAAACATGTCCTAATTCTATTCGATATATGTAAATTGACCAAAAACAACTTTAGTGATAAAAAATGATTCTTTAGGTCTGGATGTATTAGATTAGTACATTTATTATTATTTTATTTAATGAATAGTTAAAAGTGTTAAATTCAACATTTATTAACTAAACCATTTTTAATATAGGGTTATTCATAATATAAATTTGCCTATAAATACTATTTATAAATATAAAAATATTTCCTACATAATGGTATTTTATTTATACTTTTAAGAGATTAAATATCTAAATTTATTAATGACAAGATGATGATGCAGTAATTACCTTCTAAATGAAATATTAAAATATTTTATATTATAAATATTAAAATAAAATGAATATAAAAGTACTTATTCCATCAACAATTTTTCATGGTTAATATGACATGTTAGGGTTGATTAGATAATTTTTTTTCTAAGTGATATGGTTTTTATGACTTTCACAAAATCAAAATACCAAATAGCGTCAAAATTGACATAAATTAGTTTTTTTAAATACTATATTATTGGTTGATATAATATTCATAAAAATATAATTATTGGCCAAAGGGCATAAATAATATTATATATTTCATTAATGAACCACTTTAGGTTCTCTCGGATGTTTAGAGTATGTTTATTACCGATATAGTGTCAGAATAAAAGAAGACAAGGTAAAAGTTAAATTATTTAACTAAGATTTATATCTAATAGATATGTTTAAAATTATAAACTAAACTTTTCTAAAACCTATTCTATGATATTATTTAAACCCATTCCCACTTTATCATCGAAATAAATTGTTTTTGAGATATTAGAAATATAAAATGATTTTATTATAAAATAATATTCCAAGCTTTTTCTTAAGTGACCCTCCTCTCTCTTATAAAATGTTACACACCCTTCTCTTAATTTTACACATCCAAATCCATTTTTCTCGGCCAAACCCTGCCCAAATATCTACCCAATATACCTCACTTCAAACTATAGGCCTTACTGTGATTATAAAGCCATCATAAGGAGTCCTTTTGATCAACTCAAAAGGAAACACCCAAAGAAGAGGTAATAATTTCTCCACCATCTATCATGTTCTTTTCTTTTTCCACTTTCCATTATTTTTCATTTCCAAACCAAAAGAATAAATTCAGTACCTTATACATACTTTTATGTTGTTATAAATATTGTACAACCATATTCTTTATTCAATCCATAATAATAATGAAAATGTCACCATACATACGTACGACTTACCATCTCCAAGTCATGGTGTAGATTGTTATTCAAACACTTCATTATTTGGATTGGTATGATAATTAGTATAACTTATGTAAATAATAAATATAACTTGTTAATGATTTTGTATAGATTATATACCATTCAATAACATACAATTAACTGACAATTTAATGATATTGTCGCTCGTGCATACGTACGGATTACCATCTCCATGAACGCTATGAGATTCATTCGTAATCACAATCATTCCAGAATAATTACCCATTTATGATTAAAAATTATTTTTAATAACTTATTATCATTGTGGATATAAATAAAATACATCCTATACATAAAAAACTTGAATTACGAAACAAAACATAAAAAGTAATATGAATCAGTTAACAACCAAAACAGTGATACAACTGAAATATCATTAACAAACCAATATTAGAACACCATATATGAAATCATATTTTTGTATTTGGTTCTTGTGTAATTTAATAACAAAAATTTCAACATTATACATGAGGATAACCTACCCTACACTATGGATAAGTACTAGGTAAGGGGATTCCAATCTCACTTTTAATTCCATGTGAAATCTATTGTTCACCACTTATTTATTTCATGTGGTGTATTATGTATAGAAACTTGATATATATTATCATGATTCTATTTATATTCAAGGTATTATACGATTCATTTGGTGTTTATTAACTTTTGGTCTTACAAATCGATTGATTACAACGTGGTAATGGGTTTTCATCTCACTTTTATTCTCGTGAAATTCATGCTATATTTTCCACTATTACCTTTTTTTGGTGTATTTACTACCCATGATTTTATTGTTTTCATAATTTAAGTTAATTTATGGTTATTTAAATCATCATTGGATTATTCTTCTTTTATGGGGTGTATGTTTCGTATGTTACCAAATCAATAATGGAATTTCATATTTCAATTTCAACTCATTTGGTTGTGCGCACACTTCATTGTTTACATTAATCCATGATTATGTGTGAAATAACAACTTATTTACTTATGTTATAATATCGACACCCCTTTGTGTGGATATTCTTTTGAGACACATAATTACCCCATTTGTAAATTCTCATGTCATCGACATAAACTTGAAATGAGTAATTTTAACCCAATTTATAATCATTGAGATTAACATCCAAGTCATTGGTGTTGTTTTTACAAGAATATATGTGAATATACTATGATATATTTACAATGATTATCCAATAATATTTAGTGTATTTTTATTTCCCACACATAATTATTTTATTGATTTATCCTTAACCTAAGGATACAGTCTTTATAAAGGAATTCATCTCATTTTACCTTCCATCGAGACTTATTTGTTGTTATGCACCAATTCACTTTTTTTTGGTGTATATACTATACTCTGACATAGTATATCATGAATCCATTTATTCTTATGATATTATAATGTTTTTATTGTCTTAATGTTTTGTATTCTAGAGTCTCTCATTTGGTTAGGAACTCTAAATAAAATAAAATTATAAATGTTATAAAAAATTATTCTTCTAAATCATTCTCAATAATGTCCATTTTTTTATAATGGTTTTAAGGTTTTATTTATATGGAAATTAATGTTTTTAAATTCAAATTCATTTTAAAATTTTCAATGTGTTAGGGGACACTTTGATTCAAAAATCAATTTTAAACAGCTTCTTGATAAATAGTGAGACTTTGAAATATTTTCATGAAAAAGGGATATATCCCGAAAATATTTTTTACTCATAATTTTAAAATATGAGAACATACTTTTTAGGATATTATTCTTGATCATGGTTGATTTATTTTGATATAAATAGTCTATACTGTATTGGTGGTTTTGGGATATGTTTTAGTGTGGATTTGTTATTTTTATACCATTCATGGTTTATGGATAATGTATTGACATTTCGTATTCTATTTATAATACTAATGTTGATGTTAAATTTAAACCATTTCATATGAGGATTGAATTGGACTTAGTATGTGATGGGTAGAGCATGCTATTTCTCCTCTATTCATCGGTAGGTCTCATGAGACAAACTAGTGTCTTGGCACAAGGCCTTGAAAATATCTTATTTGTAGTCTTGGAACATGGCCTGGACTATGTGGTTATGAACTATGGAATTATGAATTCCATCATTAAAACATTTTTTATTGATATTACATTTGATTATTTGACTAGTATAATATCCATGTGTATAATTAAATGGAATTATTTGATTTATCTTTTCGATGTTTTGCTGAATTTTATGTTTAAAAGACTTGTATTCTAGTCTTATATATTGCCTTAATTGTTTACTCTTATTTATGACTGTTTCTGCTATATTGTTATCCTTACTAAGAATATGATCTCACCTCTTTGTTAAGTTTTATTTTTCCTAGGACACAAAGAATTATATTATGATAAACCTGCAAGAATAGGCTAAGGGATATAAGAGTGTTCAAAGGGGTCACAATGTTGTTTTTTATTTCATGATGTAATGTAAAACTTATGTATATATGAACTACATCCATGGATAGTAAACTAATCGGTATTTCGGGACATGATTCCTTGTATCATTCCAATTTTATGTAATAGTACATCATTTCAGGGTAATTGGGGTCAGTGCATTATAGTTGGTTTCAGAGGAAGATTAGCACAATCCTTTGAAGCTAGATTTAGAGAAAACTTGAATTAGCAGACACTACCCTAAGATAGACATTGAGGATTAGTTTGAAAAAAGATCCCAAAATATTGGTAATGTAAATATTATGTGGGTTTTCCATGTAATACATCATTGTCTGGATATGAGCAGGTAGAGGCGGCTCTGGCATAGATGTGCCTAGGATTGAAATATTTGACAAGGAGTTTCGGGCTTGACCTAGGGTATCCTGGTACACGACAATTGGAACAACTGCAATCTTGGTTATGACACTCCCAGGGGAAAGATTATGATAATTCACATTTTATTTACAAAATTATTTGAAGGATTTTAATATAAGATGAGAATAAATAACATTAGTTCTGTGGTGTTTTCGATTGAAAATAAGGTCTTATGATATTCTATAAATGATTTTATGACTCACACTATTATTTCTTATGTTAGTCAACGGTTGGATTCCAAAGAAGTAATAGTAACATTGAACATGACGTACAAAGTGGGAACAATGGTGGAAATGAGAAACAAAATGGAATGTTGATAGTTGTAAAAGATATCATGTTCATGCCGAATCAATTTTCCAAAAATATCATCTACAACATATATATTAACTAACTCCAAGACTCAACAAATAAGGCATTGGTGGTGAATGATAAGATCTTCAGTAATTGATACCATGGAGAAAAGAAAGAATAATTTCTATCATGTAGGAAATGTGTAAGGAGAAACCTAGGAATGTGTCTCAATGTTACAACGAAATACTTTATGTGTGGGAAAGAAGAACATAAATTAAATAATTGTCAAGGAAAATTGAAGAGGATTATGGAAGAAAATAAAAATGAACCCAAGATTCCATTTATAGTCATTTGTCATAAATGTAGGCGACCTAGGAATTAGCTGAGTGAGTTCCCTATTCTATAGGATAACCTCTTGGTCAAGGAAGAACCTATGTGGAAATAAATGGAGAGATAAATGTTTAAAATTATTAGTTATCTTAGTTTATGGGATTACTTTGAAATATTTTTCTCTTTTAGGTGTCACCCTATAGTTTGTTATGTGAAAATTCTATTTCAGGAAGAGTTATCATTTCTTTTGCTGATATAGTTATAAATAACCATTTGGGTTTATATTACCCTTGATCTTGAGGAAATTACAAGTTATTAAATTTTGGGATAAAAATGCGAGGTATGAGATAACATTTGTGGTGAAATTATGTTATGTTTATTTTGAGGAATTTATCCCAATTTGGGAAAGTTATAAAATATAGTTTTTGAAAAAGGAAAACAGTAAGACCATGTGACAACCCATCGCGTCAGACCAAACTGCAGGAATCGAACCCACAACCAGAGTACGATTGGGATTTATCACCTACCACTAGACTACATGAAGTCCCTGTATAGTGCGACTAATTCATTTTAGTTAAATGATTTTATTGATCAATAATAAGTTGATTTTGGATTTTACGTCTTTTCAAATGGATATCCTTTTATAGGAAAATGTTTTGGTTATTAAGTGATAAATGTTATTTTGGAAGACGTTTTCTCTGTTGGGAACACTATATGCCTATGGAAAATAGAATACTATGGGATTTCATTTGAGGATTAATGGTGAATTTTTGTATATGTTTTTATTATGGGTTTATAATAATTTGGGTTATTTATGGAAATTACTAACCTATCATAGAGAATATCTGATTAGATTAATTACTTTTAAGTATATGACTTTAAGAGTAGTTGATGTTATTTGGAGATACAATTTGACGTGGAAGACTACGTAATCAAATTCTTCCATGTTTTGGGTTTTAGTATTAGTATGGAATATATTGAAGTGTTTTAAGGAAAATTGTGTATTGAATGGTATTTATTAAACTTTGGGTATAGTTGGTTTAATTTTATAAATTAATATTAGTATTTATTTCTCTAAATGATTATCCATTTTGGGGATCATATGATCTTGTACAAACCATTTTGGTTTTCGTTATCCTTAAAGGCAAGGTAAATATATAGTTTATCCTTTGTGGATCATGTGACTCTCAATAATAATATTCTACCTCTTCAGTTGTGACCACGTCATCTTGAATACTCATCTTTTCAAAAATAAGTTGAATTAATGGTAAAAATTTATTAAAGGATGAAACTATACATAAATATTAAGTATATCTATTTATGGTCTTAGTCAATATAATAGATAAATTCCTCCAAGGGTATGAGTATCTTGAACCAAACTGTGACTAGGACTATTTATGGGGCTCACTCCTCTCTTCCATCCTCTATCAATGCACATACAAGCAATTTTGATTCTGTGAAAGGGGATAGTCCTTATGGTAATTTTCCATAGAATTTGGAAAAAACATCTCTTCATCCCGCAAGACCTGAAACTCCCCCCTCAGAATCTAGCCCCTTTAATAGTTATGTTGATTCTATCAACTGCTCTGAAATACCCCTTAAGGTGATTGATCAACCAGGCACTTTTAACTGCCTTTCTTCATCCATCTCTCAAAAAGAAATCATACCTAATGAAAGAGAAAATGCCATCATATCACAGGATGTTTTGGTATTAGTACCCATAGAAACTGTTACAAATTCATTAGTTATGAAACAGTCCAACCAGGACTAAGCTCCTTCCAGAAGCCTTCTACCTCATATTCCATCAGTTCTAACTAATGTTAAGGCATGATCTTTTAAGTGGAATCATGCTACTAATTTAATTAAAAAGATGAAACATTGCACACCTAACAGAGATTTTTCTCCTAGAAGAACCAGAGGGAAAAACTCTAGAGGTAAAAAGAAAGGGGGTTAACACCCCCAAAACAAGTCTTAATGCATCTTTTGTTTTGGAATTTTCAGGTTATTGAAAACCTAGACACCATAATGGTTTTAAAAAGGCACATTATCATTCATAATCATAAAATTCTTGTGATTGTTGAACATAAAACCAATTTTATTCCATGATTTCTGCATATTTGTAATCTTGGATTTTATTTTTTAGTAACTTGTAACAACTCTAATTTTGTTGAAACTCTTTGGATCTTCTTTCATTATTCCCTAAAACATGTGAACATTTTTAGTTTTACTGATCAATCATTGAAATCTGAATACTACCATGGTCACAGACACATCTTCAACAAACTTTTTTATTCCAAAAACAAATATCAGGATAAAAGACTCCTTTTGAATGATCTCTCCCACATTAATAGGAAAATTAAGTACCCCTAGATTTGGGGTGGTGACTTTAATGATATTCTTGCTCCTATAAAAAATCTTGGTCCTTCACACTCCAATATCTCTGTAAAATAATTTAAAGCCTCTATAGAGGCTAATAAACTTACTGAAGTGAATGTCACAGGTTCCAAATTTACCTAGAATAGACATAATTACAATAGGTTTGTGGAATGAAAATAAGATAGAGCGTTCACTAATGAATCAGCCCTCAAAAAATGTGGTCATATTTCGAGCATTACACTTCCGAAACTAGCTTTGGACAACAATCCTATCTTGGTCAGTTTTGCACAGAATTTTGAAAATAATTGTCTTCCTTTTAGTTTTAATATTGTATGGTCTTCAAACCCTAAGGGTGTTACCTTAATTAATAAAACATGGAACAACAAGTGTAGCCATAATGATTCCTTTTCTTTCTCCAATAAATTAAAAAAATTTAAAACTTATCCTCCAAATGTGGTGTAAATACAAATCATATCATATTATCCAGGAAATCAATTTCTATGTTTTATTATTCCCAAGATGTGAAGAAGTATTTTATGAATGACCTATAGGGATTGTATAAGGGGGTATGAGTGTGGAGAAAAGATGTTGTTGTAGTTTTCACTTTATGATGTATTGTAATCTTTATGAATGTATCTAGTATTTCCAAGACTACTAAACTAATCGGTATTTTGAGACTTGATCTATTATGATCATTCCAATGTTATGTAATAATGCACCGACTCTGGGTAACTGAGTTCGGGGCATTATAGTTGGTATGAGAGGAAGTTTAGTACAAACCTTGGAAGCTAGATTTAGATAAACTCTGATTAGAGCACATAGACCTATGTTGGAAATTGGGGATTAGTACAGAAGAACATATTAGAATTTTGGTATTGTAGAGATTTTGTCTGTTTTCTGAGCAATACTTCCCTATATAGATACGAGCAGGTAGAGTTGGATCTGGCACAGATGTACCTAGGGATAAAACCTAAAAACACCACTTTGAGCTGGACTTGAACGGGAACTGGTGCACAACAACGGGCCTTGGTGCACTCTTGGTAACGACACTCCCCGGGGATATGCGTAGAATAATTCTCCTTTTATTTAAAAACCATTATGAAGGGTTTCTGAGTTTATACTTCCACAAAGAAAACTTTTTTCTGATCATGGATTATATCCACAAATTGTTCAATGTTTTAAAAGTTTGGATTTATGTATTTCGATTCATAAACAAATCTAGTATACGCCATAGTATAAAAATGGCGCCTAGTGGAAGAAATAGAAACAGTATCAATGAATGCACTCTATGTAGGTATTTCCCTCCTACCCAAGATAATTATAGTGGATCTAGTGATGAAAATGGTACTGATTAGCTAATCACCATACTGGGACAACTCACTTAGGTTATGAATAATAACCTTACCCGTATGGAGAACCCGGATCCACAGTGTGGAGGATCAATGTTCGATCTCTTCATGAGGAAACAACCACCAACATTAAATTGGAGTACAAATCCATTAGTAGCTGAGCAATGGATAAATTCCTTAGAAAAAATATTCCATGCCTTGGGTAGTAGCGAAAGGGAAAAAATTATCATGGTAGTTTACCTCCTCAATGGAGATACTGACCAATGGTGGTCATTGATTCAAAACACAAAGGAAGATGATGAAGTATCAAATATGGAAAGGAGGGATTTAAAAGATATTTTCTTAGAAAAATACTTTCCTCATGACCATCGAGCACATATGGAAAGGTAATTCCTGAGTTTGAGACAAAAGGAGGATGGGAATGTCGCAAAGTATGAGGATAACATTACAAGGTTAGCGAGGCATGCTGCAGATTATATACATAACCCAAGAAGTAATATTGATCATTTCATTGATGGGTTAAAACCATTTCTCTGTCGAGCATTAGTCTCACAATACTTCTCATCGTATGAAGATATTGTCTCATGTGCTATCAAGACAGAAAAGGAATTTTATACGTCTAACGACTTTAAAGCAAAGCAAGAGAAGAAGAGATCTGCTGATCACTATAGGAATGGAAATAAGGGGAAGAAGGGAAATGTTTAATATCCATCCTGTAGTAAATGTGGGAAGAAACACTCTTGTACTTGCTTGAAGGGAATGGGAGTCTGTTATAAGTGTGGTGAAAAGGTCCACCAAGCTCGTGATTGCAAGGGGAAGAAATAAGCTACCAATGTTCAATGATATAATTTCAGGGAGATGGGACATTATGAAAATGAATTTCTTATGCCTCAGGGGATGTTACCTTAGAAAAGGACAAGGTATCAATGCCAAGCTTATGATATCACTACTACTGAGGTAGAAGCTCCGAAAGATGTGGTGGCAGGTAATTTAATGGTTTCCTCGTGTTTAGAAAATGCTTTATTTGATTCTGGATCATTGCATTATTTCATATCTTCCCAGTTTTCTAGGAAAATTAGATATTTCCAATTTGATTTAACATGGGTGTTATCAGTTAAAAATCATAAGGGAAGTATCAATGTAACAATGTTTTGTGAATTAGTCCCCATTAGAGGACATAAATGTTCTTTATCCACTGATCTCGTCGTCATTCCTATGATTGAGTTTGATATAATCCTCGATATGGATTTTATTTTATACCCTGATGCGAATATTTATTTTAAGAAGAAGGAGGTTATGATTTTCTATGATGATGATAAGGAAAACTTTATCTATAGAGTAGAATCGTCACCACCTAATTATTATCTATATCCACCCCCAGTAGCTCAACTAAATTCAATTATTGTGGAGGAAGAGAATGAAATGACTATGGGTGAGGAATGTAATGTTCAAATAGAGGATGTACCTATTGTGAAAGAATATGTAGATGTGTCTTCAGAATATTTACCTAGAAATCCTCCAGAACCATAAGTTAAGTTTTCCATTGATTTAATTCCTGATTCAAAACCTATATCAAAGACCCCTTATAGAATGACCACTGTGGAATTGGTTGATCTAAAGAAACAACTAGAGGAATTCAGTAATAAAGGATTTATACGCCTTAGTGTTTCTCCATGGGGATCCCCTATCCATTTTGTTAAGAAGAAAGATGAATCTATGAG
Organism: Viscum album; assembly: GCA_963277665.1. Classification (NCBI taxonomy): domain Eukaryota; kingdom Viridiplantae; phylum Streptophyta; class Magnoliopsida; order Santalales; family Viscaceae; genus Viscum; species Viscum album. Next base: position 2,056,552,527 of record OY728148.1, read on the forward strand.
GTTATGTATCGACTACAGGTAAATAATTGCTATAACAATAAATAAAAAGTATCCCCTACCTCTCATTGATGATTTATTTGACCGAATACATGGAGCTAAATAATTTTCAAAGATTGACCTTCGATCTAGATACCATCAGTTGTGTGTGAATAAGGAAGACATTCCGAATACAGCATTTCAAACCAGGTATGAGCATTACATGTTTACTATAATGCCTTTTTATTGACTAATGTACCCTCTGTATTCATGGATCCAATGAACAGAGTCTTCAAGGAATACCTTGATGATTTTTTGTAGTGGTATTTACTGCTGATATCTTGGTATACTCCAAAAGTTACTAAGATCATAAAAATCAATAGCGCATTATCCCGAAGACTCTGAGAAGACATGAATTATGTGGGATGTTTAGCAAGTGTGAATTTTGGCTTCATGATATTTATTTTCTTGGCCATATTGTCTCTAAGGATGGAATCTCTGTTGATCCTTCTAAGACCAAGGAAATCCAAGAATGGCCAGCACCGACGAGTATAACTGACGTACGTAGTATTATTGGTTTACTAGTTATTATCGACATTTCATCCATAATTTTTCTAGGTTGTCTAAACAATTAATAAAGATCACACGTAAAGGGGTTAAATTTTTTTGGACAAAAGAGTGTGAAGAATGTTTTGAAAAAATTAAGAGATGATTATCCAAAGCTCCTATATTTACTCTACCATCGGGGAATGATGGGTTTGTTATTTAGAGTGACGCTTCATGGAAAGGACTTGGTTGTTTCCTTATGCAGAATGATAGGGTTATTTTTTATGCATCATGAAAACTGAAAATTAATGAGAAAAACTATCCTACTCATGATCTTGAGTTAGCTGCTCTAATATTTGCTTCGAAAATATGGAGACATTATCTCTATGGTGAAAAATGTGAGATATATACCGATGAAAATAGTTTGAAGTATATTTTCTCACATAAATAACTCAACGTGAGGAAAAAAAATGGCTTAAACTACTCAAGGATTATGATTGCATGATACACTAACACCCGATGATAGAAAATAAGGTGGAAGATGCTTTGAGCATAAAAGATCATGGAGTTTTTAATAAGATGAGAATTTAAAGGGATCCTAGTTTCATGGATCTAGTGAAGATGGACATGGGAATAACCATGGATGGTGAAACATTAATGATTTTTCAAATATATGCAAAACCATATTTACTAGAAAGGATTAATAGTTCTCAGACCGATCATGAAGACTTTTAAAAGATGATTAAAGCTGTTAGTGATGGGAGATTGAGTGACATTGTGTATAAAGATGGAATTTTGAAATTTGGGAAGATACTTTGTGTTCCCAATATACCTGATCTAAAAAGGGAATTGTTGGACGATGCTCATAGTTCAAATTTCTCTATACACCATGAGAGTACCAAAATGTATAGATATTTGAAGGAACATTTTTGGTGGGACAAAATGAAGAGGGAGATTGCTGATTTTGTGTCAAGATGTATGGTTTTTCAAGAAGTGAAAGCTGGAAGGCAATAGCCTGGAGGAGTCATGCAACCTCTTCCCATACCTGAGTGGAAATGCGATAATATCATGATGGAATTTTTCATGGGACTACCAAAGGCTCCTAGAAGGAATGGTGTAATATGGGTCATTTTTGAACGACTTACCATGTCAGCACATTTTCTTGTTATAAGGGAAGATTTACCAATTGAATGTCTAGAAAGACTATATATTAATGAAGTTGTGAGACTTAATGGAGTACCCATATCGAGTTTTTCTGATTGTGATCCATTTTTTACATCACGATTCTGGAAAAGTATTCAGAAAGCCCTGGATACTGAACTTCATATGAGCAAAGTCGAGCACCCCCAAACTGATGGACTATCAGAATAGACTTTTCAAACCATAGAAGACATGTGGATATCATGATCACTTGACATTCACAGTATGTGGGATCAATTTTTAGCTCTTGTATAATTTTCCTATCACAATAGCTTCCATTTGAGTATTCAGATGTCACCATATGAAGCATTATACAGAAAGAGATGTCGCACACCAACCTGTTGGGATGACGTTGGTGAAAGAAAACTCATAGGCTAAGAACTGGTGGAGGAAACAATGGAAAATGTGAAGTTAATCCAAAACCCCATAAAAGTAGCTCAAAGTAGGTAGAAGTGCTATGCCAACAACCGAATGAAGGATTTGGAATTTCAGGTAAGAGATCATATTTTCTTGAAGATATCTTCATGGGAGGGAGTTATAAGTTTCGATAAGAAAGAAAAATTGAGTACTAGGTACATAGGACCTTTCAAAATTCTAGAACGAATCGGGGCTGTAGCTTACCGTTTGAAAATGCCTCCAAGTCTCTCCAAAGTTCATGATGTGTTCCACGTATCACTGTTGAGAAAATACATGCATGACCCAACACATGTACTCACCTATTAGGATTTAGAACTGGAACCTGATCTGTCTTATTGCGATGATTCGGCCAATATTCTCGATGTGAGAGAACAAGTGTTGAGTAACCGGATGACTCATATGGTAAAAGTTCTATGTAGAAACCATAACATGGAAGAGGCAACATGGGAACCCGAGAAACTTATGATGAAGAACCACCCGAGTCTCTTTATGCGTTAGTATTCTAGAAATTTTGAGGATGAAATTATTTGAAGGAGGGGAGAATGTAACACCCCAAGCTTCCACGGTATTCTTCTCTTTGATTTATACAGTAGCATGTGTTGTACGTAACTACGAGTTCTAACACACACCACAACCAATCATACTAGCCATTATGAATAGTAACTGTAACGCCGGAGACTTTTATGAGAAATATTTTGTTTTAATGTTATATAAATCATAAAAGTAATCTTTTAATACACCCAATACTAGCTTGGCTTGCTTTACACGCAATCGCGGCTTTCCTCGATAGCTTCCATCGTTCGCAATACCGAGTTTTACTAAACAACGATGTGCTATTAAAATATTATAAAAACTAGCCGTTATGAATAGTAATAACCACTTTTTGAAATTTTATGAATTTTATTTTTCAAAATGGACTTCATTTTTGGATTCAGAATATCGAAATTATCCTAGGGTAAAATTTTGGTATTTTTCTGAAAACTTTCAATTTTTGATGAATAGTGAAACCACTAAGTGGTAGTTAAAAAAACTGAATTCTTCATAAAACTTAATTTTACCGCTTCTGTGAGTGGAATTTCGAAAATCCGAGAGACACGGTTAATATCAAGGACTAAAATGTGGTTCAATGAGATGAAAATAATTTTTGGTGAATAGTAACTTTTTACTTTTTTTTTACAACGGTTAAAAGTAAATAGGGTAATTAAGGGTAAAAGTGTTATTATTATTACCCTAACACATGTCCAAATTCTATTTGATAAGTGTAATTCGACCAAAAAAACCTTAGGAATAAAATATGCCCATTTAGGACCACATGGATTAGATTAGGACATTTATTATTAATTTATTTAAAGAAGGGTTAAAATAGTTAAAATCAATGTTCAATACGTAAATCATTTTTAATATGGGGTTATACATAAGATAAATTCGACTATAAATATTCATTAGAAATATATAAATATTTCCAACATAATGGTATTTTATTTGTAATTTTTATACATTAAATAATTTAATTTATTTATGACACAACGATGATACAGTAATTATCTTATTAATGAAATATTGACATAATTGATGTTATAAATACCCAAATAAATGTAATTTGAGACTTTTTTTGAATTAAACTAATTTTATAGGTTAATATGACATGTTAGTATTGATTTAATTAACATGGTTCTAACTAATCATTATGTTATGATTTTCACAAAAATCAATTACTAAATAGTGTCAAAATTGACATAAAATAGATTTTAAAAAAATACTATATTATTAATTTTTATTGTATTCCTAAAAATCTATGTTTCGGCCAAATGAATTAGATAAGGTTATATATATTAATAATAAACAACATGGGGTTCGTTTGGCTTGATATAGTAAGTGTATTAACCTTATAGTATAAGAAAACAAGAAGACACGGTAAAAGTTAAATTATCTAACTTAAAGTTAAATCTAAATGATAAGTTCAAAATTGATACCTAAACTTGTCTAAATTATATTGGATGAGATGATTTCGACCCCTACCCACCTTATCTTTTAAATATATCAATTTGGAGCTATTAAAAACCGAATTGGACTTTATAATAAAATAATATTTTTAGTTATTCCAAAGGTACACCTCTCCTCCCTTATAAAAGGGAACCTCCTCTCCCTCTTCCTCACACCACATTGAGCCTTCAAGCTTGTCCAACCCCTGCCAATTTCTTCTCTCCACTTCCCTATAGACATACTAGAGGTCCTGGTCCTCTTCAAAGGCCCATTTTAGTGCCCTAAAAGGAGTTCTCAAAGAAGCGCTTCAAAGAAGAGGTAATGGCTGTTTCCGATTCTTTCATCTTTATTTCTTCTTCCACTTATTCTTCTTTAGTTGTTTAATTATGAAGTAATAACATCAGTATCACTCATATATTGATATGTTATTATATTTATGAAACAACCCTATTTCTCCATCTATCCATCCTACGGAAAACGAAATCACCGCGCGTGCGTACGTACAGAATACTGTCTCCACGCCGTGGTGTAATCTATTTTCCACCACCACCTTACATGTATGGGTATAATGGTGTAAATAATTACTATATATGATTATTATAAAGTGATATTTATTCTCAAATAGTATACATACACTCCAATACAATTCCACGATCATGGGAATGATATCATCGCTCGTGCGTACGTACGGAATACCGTCTCCACGATGTGATGTGATTCGTTCTACATGATCTTCATTGCATAATGATTTTATAAATGAATTGAAGGAATAAATATGATATATAGTAGATTAATACCATTCTGGAAATGATGTATCTATATCCTAAAGAGAATAATAAGAATTTATTCGACAAAACACGCATAAGAACAAAAAGTTAAAAACACTCGAATAACAAGTAGCAATGAAATATTACTACTAAGAAGCTAAGAATATGACCATATATGATATCATAACAATAATTATGATTCTGGAATAAGTCAATAACATTATTTAAATCATTATACAGGAGGTTCGGACACATACGAAGCAAATCATACCTAAGGTAAGGGAAATATCACAATCTCGTTTTTATCCGAGATTGTTTATACTTTGGTATTTACTGGGGTGTATTTTATCATCCACATCCATGTTTCCTCAATATGTAATATTATTTCCATCCACCTACAATTGATTAAATCCATTTTTACCCTTTGGTGAGTTTATAGTAAATGATATGAAAGGAATCTTTTTTCATTTTTCATACGAGGTACTTTTTCACTTTTCCGACAAAAGTACGAGAAGAATATTTTTTTTAACTTTTACAGCATGAATGGATTTTTAAAACATTATTTCCACGAAGCATCCTTTACATGTTTTCATGTTTCTTTTTAATCAAATTCTTTTAGTTTAAAATTGTAAGACATGTTAAGAAAGGAAAATGTTTTTGATGTAGAAATGATATTTTCCTCAAGAATGGAGTTTAAGTGTTTTATCAAAATTATTTTCCATCTATGATAATATAGGGTTCTGTTTCTATCCCTATTATTATATTGATTTGATTATTTTATGATGGAAATATTTTTATGAATTCCTTTATTTTATATGAATTGTTTTATGAAGCCATGATGTTTAAGATTCCCATTTTTATTACATGGGTTATGCTATGATGTATGGTTTATGATTTTGTGGCACACATAAGAATGGTATCATTATTATATGGGTGGTACCTATATCTACCTCCAATTCATTGGGTAAAGATTTTATATCTCATGAGATAGACATGGCTGGGATGGTAGGTTATACTGGTTCAGTGAAACAGGACTGAAACGACGAGTGAACTCGTTTCAGAAATGGACTTTGTCCACTAAGATAGTCTTGGCAATGAGTCTTGACTAATAAGAATTGATTCTCTATGATTGTGTGTGTATGCCACAAAGTTTCATGTTTTATGTTATGGTTATTGGGAATACATTTCACTACTATGATTTATCCCATGTTATGAAATTATTCTCTCTTTTTCAGGTTATGATTTCCAAAATATTATGTTCTTATGAATATGATGTGATTGATATTTCTTTTGTTTACCCTTACTGAACATTTGAGCTCACCCTTTTGTATGTTTTCTTTCCCTAGGTCAAGAAGAAGCTTATTAAGTAAGATATTCCAAAAGGGACAATAGATATGAAGAAATAAATGGGAGATAGTGTAGACGCTTTATGAACCAGTTGTTTATGTTTCCTAGTTTCTAAAGACACTATACCTAAACGGTCCTTTCCTGGTTTTGTTATATGTTGTAATAAGTGTGCTTCAATTTTGAAGTAATAATAGTGTATGTAAAGTATGGGTCGTTATAGTTTGTATCATAGGAAAGGTGTAAAGATCTGTAAAATTCAATGGAATTTTTTTCTTAATTTTCTTTAAAATTTTACAAGAACGCAGTTTCTGACGGCGCCTGATTCCGAGGCCCGGAGTGCCCGTAATTTCTATCCGAAGTTTAGATTTGGTACGTTCAGTGAACGAACGAGCAGGAATTTCTAACTTTTGAACCGGTGCCCGGAATCGAATTTCGAGGGCACCAATGGAACCGCAGCACCGGTAATTGCTTAGGAACTCATGTTATGGAGTTTCATTTACACGAGTGTTGATGATAAAAATTGTTGAAGTTTATTTTTTAATTACTCTACAATTTTTATTATTTTTACTCTAAGTTTTTAGTTCTTGATGGAAGTTGGGTAACCACCCAACCTCCCTTGGGAGGTTATGAGGGTGGTGGGGCCCACACGAACCCCACTCCTTCATATTCTCTAAAACCCCCCTCAACTCCCACTTTAATTTTTGTTAACTTAAGTTATAAATTATGACTTTAATGTAATAAGTTTAATGTGGTGAGTTTTGTGTGGTTATTGAATTTCAAACTCTTGAAATTCAAAAGAGTTGTTGTGTTAATAAAATAAGAAAGGAACTTATTTTATTTGGGTTGTTAGAGTTTGACGTTGAGAGGTTTTGGGAAGAAAATCTTCTTCTTCAACGAAGAACATCTCCGTCGAAGAATGCGGAGAACTTCTTCCGTGAAGTTTCCTCTTCGGACGCACCTCGACGACAACAGAATCGACATTCGTTCCCCGCAACATCGACCCGCGACACGACGTCTCTTTCCGCAACGGTTCTTCCACGACGCCGTATCCGCGACGCGACATTCTTCTTCCACGTCGTCTCTTCCGCGACGGTTTTCCGCAACGAAATCTCTGTCAATGAGTTCGATTCCTCGCTTCGCGACATCTGCGTTCTTTTTCCCTGACACCCGACCTCCGCGATGCTCGCCTTCCGCGGCTCGTTGACGTACACCATTCTTGAAACCGAGGTAGGGGTTTTATTTATTTTTATTTGTTCGTGAATAACAACTTGACGAAATTTGTGGATTTAAACCTTTTGTTATCGAATAGCTTGAGGGGGTCAGACCGCACAAACACGGCTGACCCTCCTCCTTATTTTCCATGTTGGTTCCTTGTGGTTGGTACGGGAGAACGTGGTGCCGTCGCACCATGCAGATTCACGCGGAAGGAAATGTGTGGCGCCGTCGCGCCGTGCCGTGGAAAGAAGTTTAAGAACGCGCCGCCGTCACGCCGCGTCGATGAAAATCGAACGCGCTGCGGTCGGAGCTGGCCGCGGCGGAGGGGAGCGGTGCCGTCGCACCGCGCCGGACGACAAGGGCCGCGGCCGGGCGGTGGAGCAAGGTCACTGGTGGCCGGACCGGGCCGCCGAACCGGGCCGCCTGTGTCGGAACTGGAAGGGGACATGCCACCGCCAGTCCCGTTGAGAAAGAGCCGGCCGGCCAGGTCGGGCCGGCCGGAAAGGGGAGGAGCCGGGGGAATTAAATTCCCCCGGCCGGCTTCAAAAGGCCCATCTTTTTCCAACAGCTCGGCCGAAGGCCGAGCTGGCAGCTCGCTGGGCGCGCTGTGCCCAGGCGAACCGGCGCCTGGCCCGTCTGCCAGGCCGGGCCGCGCCCTGCCGGCCGGGCTGCGTCAGGCCGAACCGGGCCGCGCCGGGCCACGCCGTGTCGGGCCGTGCCGACCCGGACCGGGGCGGGTCGACCCGGTTCGGGCCGACCGGGGGGTCTCGGGCCGGGTCGGTCCGGGCCCGAAACCCCCGTTATTGGACTGTTTGGGTTCAAATGCCCATAACTCGGGCTACGGATATCCAAAAGACGCGCCGTCGGTGGCTATGTGATCCATGGATCGATTCGGTCGTTTCAGTATATCGCACCCAAGGTTTCAGATTACTTTGGGTTTGGTCGGGTTGGTTCGGATACAAAACCAACCGGGCCCTCGGAGCGGAAACACTTATATCTTGAGCTCCGGATGTCCAATTGACGTGTCGTCGACTTTGATGGAATCCTCTAACTGAGACGGATATTTTGGCTTACTCCGCTCAAGGTTTGGATGTCGTCGGAGTGCGGTCGGGTTGGTTCGCTCACGAAACCAACCGGGCCCCTAGAACGAAAAAGCCAATAACTCACAGACCGGGCGTCCGATTGACGCACCGTCAGTCTCGTTGAATTCCTCTTGATGAGACAGAACTTTTGACATACTTCGCTCGAGATTTGGATACAGTTGGATAGTGGCCGGTTGGATTGCACCCGAAATCCAACCGAGCCCCTGGAACGGAAAAGCTGATATCTTTCAGACATGACATCTGGTTGAAGAACCGTCAGCGGTGTTGATGATCTCGTTGAGAAAAGGTCCCTATGAGTATACCCTATGAGAGTTCGGGGTACAGTTGAGATACGATCGGGATTGGTTTGCTCACGAAACCAACCGGGCCCCTAGGATGAAAAGGCTAGTAACTCACAGACCGGGCGTCCGATTGACGCGCCGTCTGTTGCGTTGAGACCCCTATGACGAGGCGGTCCTTTGAGATACTTCTTCGTGGGACATTGAGATTCATGTAGTATCGACCCGTTGCTCGTGGAGCGGACCCTCCCGGAGACGAGTGTACGGAGTATAGAGACTGTGTAGCCGCCTGAGACCTGACGACTGCTTGA